>WHVD01000002.1:0-1200000 GCA_015178975.1 Hysterangium stoloniferum | reverse complement strand
AATTGTGGGCTATGGCGGCTTGTAGGAGTGTTGGAGAAGAGGAGGCAGGGTGGACGGAGGAGGCGGCGGACGAGCACGAGAATGGCGGATTGACTTTCTCACGACCACGGTCACGATCGTCATTCCCTGCACGGCGTCTCATCAAACTACTTAACCGAGCTAGAAAGACGACCGGACATGGGATATTCACTCTTGAAGCTGGAACCGAAGCCAGAACTGGAATGGGCTCTGGAACAGGGGATCTCCCACACGGCATGGATATGTTTGTCCAAGCCCACACTGAGTATTTCTGCCTGTTCTTCCCGTTCATCGACTCGGACTAACCCCGTTGGGCGGTGCGCAAGGGCCTTTTCGACGCGGGTCGTGGATCCTAACGGGCGGGATGGAGGCGTTGTGGTTACGGTTACGCATCGTTGCACCGATCCAGACCAGTGCAAAGGAGTAGCGACAAAAATAGAGGGAAAGGGGATCCCCCTCCCCCTCCCCATCTCACCATCACAAGCATCCGCCCCCTCGCCATCCTCCCCCTTCTTGAACCTCTGTACCGCGATGCCGCCCCTGTCCTCGACACACTTACATTCGCAGAGATAATGCAGACACCCCGCGAAGATTTGGTTCTGATGTGGCTTATTGGGGAGAGGACTTGCATGGTGGCGACAGGGCTGTTGAAGATTGTGAAGTCGACGTTGGGAGTTATTTGCGTGGAGTTTGAAGATGAGTTGGTACCATTGATGCCCTCACTTCTACCCCTACGCCTGTACTTCTCGCATGTGTGTTCACATCATACTTTCCTGTACACGCCCTTATGTCTCCCTTCAAGTCTCAGACACTCTCGTTCTTCGTTCCACGCCACTCCCTCATCCTCTGCGTGCGCTGGACATCTGCCAAACACCTTCCAGAGGAGGAGGCATGAACCGTTAATAGGCTGACTCCGGAAGGGACTATTTGTGCGGCTGCGGGACATATCAGGTGGCGGCCGATGAGGTATGCTTTGGAATGGGTGTATGGTGTTGATTAGGGGGAGGGAAATATGAGTGAACTGTTTAATGGGTCGGTGAGTGTGTAGTTGTGACTTATTTTATTCCCGGGGTTGGAGTTTTTTATCTGTGGTTTGTCTGACGCTGGGGAATGTGGTTTATACCTGATATTGACCCTGTTCAGGGACTTATTGACTTAATGTCATGTAAATTGCAATATAGAGACCTCGCATACTTGACAGGAAGCGCGGAATACTCCCAGACAGTCGAACAGATAAACTATTTTTCAGATGAGTCAGAACCAGCGAAATGAGGGGGTCAGCCCACCGGGAAACGGAAAACGACACACAAGCAGAACCGTGTGTATACACTCCGGCTTTTCATGTTCTCGGCTCACACCTAACCATTCTACAGATTATACAGCACCTTTTCAGAAGAGGAGAGAGCTGTTTCAAGGACTGTAATGGCGGAAATATTTGAGCATCAACCAGTGGTGAAGAGAACGATCCATGAAGAAGTCATCAATTTTACAAAGATGATACAAAGAGGAATGGTGGATATAGATAAAGCTAGCTCTATATGTGGGAATCAGGATGAAAGCAGATTATTTTTAGTGGACGCAAAACTTGGTATGAAATATTTCACAAACCTTAAAGCCCATCACACATGATTTTTATATGCCCCACAATTTCCCTGATTCGCTGCTCTCCTTCGAACTCCATTACATCGAGATCCCATCTGTTCGCTGGAGCTGTATCGTTGAGGACCACTGGGTCATCTTTAATTTCCGGAGGTATAACTATTCTTGACTGAGACTTATACGTATAGACGCAAAGTTTAGTCCCCAAAGCACTGATTCCGTAGAGAGTCGGGGTAGAGACTTCGTCACGCAGGTCTTTGAACCTCTGGCGCATCTGTTCGTCTGCGGAGGCGCGGTTAGAGGTCTTCTTGATATGTCCCGCTGGCTTTATCTCGAGGAACAAAACGGGATGCTTCTGGTGTTGTACAATGAAAATAGTGGTGAAATCGATGGACTGGGGATATGTTGGACGTTTGTACTGTGGAACGACCATGAAGTGTTCTTCGCCGGGGAAGAGGTGCAAAAGGAGACCATTATATGGGCCATAGTATTCGGTTTCGTCAATCTCACCGAATGCGGTGACGGTGCCGAACTGTTCACGTACGTGCTCTGGCCAAGGCATGACTTATTATTGTATATGACAGTGCTTATACGTCGTGTAGGCTGGATGGCGTGTGAAGATTGAGGGTCGTATTCAAGCTCCGCATTTCCACGTGTTCACGTAGCCAGAATTGCGTCCAGGGTGAGAGTCTTAAGGTTGCGCGCGCGTGAGGCTATATTTTTATCCCGTTAAATCACGGGCTCCTTCCTACATATATCTCTTTTTCCTCGTCGATACATGCAACACGCGTGGGTTTGCACATTTATGGTAGAATTTATCTTTCGATGCTGATTTTAAATTATAGAGCCTTGATGAATCTCCTGTATATGGTCATAGTATATCGTTAAATTGATATTATGGGTATGGTATAGTTTTCTCACTTCGATTATATCCAAATGACTCGGACTAGAAAATTCAATGGACATCTTTCGTGCCAATGACATCTGTATCAGATGACTATCAAGATTTTACAGAATTCATGGTTAAAAATCCTTTGCGTTCACCCGTGAAGCCATCATAGATTGTCAGGCTTGACTGTCCTGGAAGGTACCGGCTCGACCGAACCAAACTTCCGTCTAGTGAAATGCAACATGAGATCTCTCACAGTCTTCAGGAAATTTCAGAGGTATTATTTGGTGCCATGTTAGGATAGCTCGCGGTTCTTCCCCAGCACGATATCCACCCCACCGCCAGTACGGTCAAAATACGTCACGGTCTACTCGGTATGAGCCTGTCGTACTAGTATCACTATTAATCAAATGACTGACTAACGTGGGTCTGTAGTCTATCCGTATGACCAAAGCCGAATGAGGTTTCCCGTGCAGCTTGTTTTGATTGAAAAAGTTCGGCTGTTGGACATATGTGCTGCTGCTGTACGGGTCAACGTTGGTCTTTTCAACAAATCAGAGAGTCCGAGTGACTGCGATCATCATTCTATTACAATCTCTTCGTCGCTGCCTCCAGCTATACCAAGCACGAAAACAGCCCTTTCATCCCTGGACTGATATACATGATACCTGACATGGCACCCAGACTGAGTGGGAAAATTATGCATGGAAAGCCATATAATACTACTAGACGAGTCTCAAAGGAAAAGTTTATTTAACCGCATAATACAATAGTGTCCAGAACATCCCAAGAAAGCAACAATACGGTGCAAACCGGTGCAACATGCCAGATTCCTGCATGCTGACCTTGGCACTGGAAATACGACACTCCTCATACTTTAGAGTTTTAACACACCTCTAATTCTCTACAACATCACACGCCATTCATAAATAGCTCTGAAATTGGTGGGAAATATAAAATTTTCCTGAGAATGTTCCATTCTTTGAAAGTGCTTTGGCAAATTTGTCTAGTATAAATAAAGTCTTCTCTTTAAATATGATATATATTTATAGTTTGATTTAAAGTGCCAGGAGGATCCCTTAGGTTACAAAACTCCTGGGTGTCTTCAAGAGTGTGAATACTCAGGAACATTTTATATTTTCCCCAAATGTGAGAGGATATTCAGAGATTGAGAATTCGAGCCTCAGCCTGCGAGTGCAATTTTTTCTACGTCTTCACGTATTTATATTATACGGTTTATTCTACACAAATTGTTTGTTGTACGCGTCTAATTCCAATAACATCTGTTCCTGATTTACACAAATGCTACCGCTCTGATTCCCTCGTCTGCATCAATAACTTATTTACATGAGGAACCAATGATGGCGCTTCATCCACTGTCATCCATAACAGGCTGCTCCTGATACGTTGCCCTGTATTTTGGAAATCGGCGTCATAGCCTAGTATCAGTATATAGTTGAGCGAGAAGTGGAGTCAAAAGTACAACCTCCCACTCACAACGTCACTCAACCTAAGGATGTTTGCTATATATCGTCCAATAATTCTGGGTGCATTGTTTCTCGGGTGCCTCGTAAGTGCCGACAATCGTTCCACCTTCCAATCGTCTGGTGTTCCGTTTGAAAACCCGGTGACGGTCGCGTCCGGCTTCGATGCTCACATATTGTTCTCAAATCTTACAACTCCTCGTGGGATTGCATTTGATTCTGTTGGAAATTTGCTTGTTGTAGAAAGGGGTTTCGGAATCACGGCGTTCACTGAGGCTCGAAACGGCTCTGGATGGGAGAGGACAGTTGTTATTGCAAGCCCCAACTTTACACAGGGGATTCAGGTGGACGATAATCGTCTCTATGTTAGCACTGCAGGACAGGCATTGGTATACAATTATAATGCTGCGGCTAAGACTGTAGAAGAAAACCCTGCCATAGTTGTAAATGGAATCCCCCCAGATGGAGGTTCGTGTTTGCTTTATACATTGAGCTAAGGGAATTAATTAATAATAAATTTACTTCGAAGATTTGACAACCCACACACTACAATTGCAACGCATCGGCACCACCACAAAACTACTTATCGCGAGCGGTCCTTTCACAAACATCGACCCGACAGCTCGTGATCCATCTTCTGGGCGTTCCCAAATCCGAAGCTTCATTCTTCCCCGCAATCCATTCGATAGCACTCCCCAAAATTTTATCAACGGTGACTTGATCGCTTTTGGAATCCGAAACCCCGCTGGCCTAGCATTTTCACCAACATCTCCGTCCACAACATTATATGTAGTGGAGAACGGCGCCTCGATCGACAACACCACGGGACTTACAGCGGCATTTGTCAATGATAATCCAGCTGACGAACTCGAACTTGTGGATTTGCAGCAGCCCGCAGCAACATATGGATTCCCCGATTGCACCACACTGTGGAATCCATTTGCAGATCCCGTTGGGGATGAGAACTTTACAAACCTCACACAAGGAGCACAGTTCAGTCTCCTTCTCGAGCCTGACAAGGGGGATGCATTTTGTCAAGATCAACGAAATAATATACCACCTGCATTAAGTTTTCAGGTAAGAGATGAGGTTTTGTAAATGTCTTTTAGACAATGATCTGTGTATGGAGGCTCACTCGGTACCTCTCGATATCAAATTCTACGCACCACCAGAAAATTCCAGCCAGCATGCCTTCCCGCAATCGTTCAAAAATGATGCCTTTGTCGCACTTCATGGATCCTTTTCTCGGATCCCACCAACAGGATACGGAGTCGTCCAGTTTGAGTGCTTTGCTACTTGCGCTTCTCATTTACTAATGGGAACTCAGCGTACCATTTTCTGGACCAGATCTTTCCACGGAAAATATTTCATTCATGATTCAGGTGACTGATCTTGCGCCGTGCCCTGGTCACTGTATAAGGCCCGTTGGACTTGCATTTGGGATAGATGGCCGATTGTATGTTAGTAGCGATGGTAGCGGAGAGGTAGGTTTCAATTCATTAAACCTTAACATAATAATCATCAAGCCAACTTCAAAGTTATTCGTTATTGAAGCCGTCTAAGCATGAACTCTGTGGGACTGATGGTGAGCCTTTTATTTGCGAGCGCATCACATCTCATAGCACTCTTCTGTTCCTTTGTGATTTGTATACTTATCTTCTTTCCAGAATTTTTAAAATACTGACATATGTCACTGTTGTTCTTATTTGAAACTAAAATGGTTCATAATACCTGCTTTCTTATGCAGCTTTTGTCAGCTAGTCGAGTCGGATGGGTTAACAGTGTATCAGTTGCTCGTTTAAAATGGCGCACTGAACCATCAAAACCAGCCATAATTGACCTGCAGCACACAAGTGTGCGATTCATGACGAGTCACGGCATTATATCATTTCTTTCCTGGCCTTTCCTTTTACAATCTAAGTCATTACCGAAGCCACTGGCAGCGGCCGCCCGTTTTAAATTCAGACCCATGAGTTCCATATCTTCCGCAATTATTTGTCAAATCATATCAGTCTTCTTGAAGAAGGATGTCAGAATATGTACTAGTGCTTTAGCTACTCGTATTGGTGGTTGGATCTGTTCCTCAAGCAGTGCAACCAGTGAGCATCGGCCACTTCACTTTTTTGTTTGGGAGCTATGTAACCTCTTCTTGGGGGAATGCGTAATAATAGGATAAACTCTTCGCAAAAAATTAACGAACTGATACCCACATTTTGGTGACATTAATATTCTTTCGCGAGCTATGAGATTTATCAACTTGGAAACAGTACCTGCCTTACAAAAGGAGTTCACTTCAAGTAAATATACAAAACTGGTAATCACACAAGGTTAGTAGGCTGAATTGATGTAGCCTGGGGTGTATCGAAAACTGATAAGTATGGCTTGATCGACAAAGAGAAGCACAGATGCCATTGAACCTCCCTCACAGGCAATATAGTGTCAAAGTAAAACAGAGAGGCTATCAGGTATTTAAATAATACCGGGACAACTTATAGTTCCTTATTCCCTGCCTCAAGGTAAACATGCTGGAACAGCCTACCTATCGTGATGTTCACCAACTTTACTATTTCTTGGCTCTGCCAGAGAAAACGTCATGGACCGTGGCTTTATGGATGATGGGCAATCAATGCGACTCTTACATCTAACCAAAAACAGCTTGATGTAAATTCCAGTTAACCTTGAATATGTTGCGGCCCTGGTCCGTGCGTAGACGGTAAGGGGAGAAGGTGCAAAGGTTTGGTCGAGGCAACCTAAGGGAAAGAAAGTTCCTCCTACCCTCACAATGAACAATGCCCAGTCCTACTGTAGTGAATGTCTGGTGTGGAGGTCTCAGTCGTTGGCGAGGTTACGGCAGAGTGCTCTCAAGATGCCTTCTGTGATTTGCATCTGGTAAGTGCTACCAGACGTGTCGACAATCTTGAGTGGTTGAGACGAGTGTAATGTATCTCAGTGATTTTCTTCATCACTTTATAGCCAGCGGTTTAAGATGTTGTATCAGTTATGTTGAGATTATTTGCGCAGTTCTAAATAACACTCTCAGTGAGTGATAAAGCTTCACTATAATATGTATTGTTATCTACCTAAATAACACTGAATTAATAGTAAGTAATATTAATGTAGAACTAGGGAAAAGTGCATACCCAGTGAGTGATAATGCTTCACTGAGGCTACACGATCGGTCTCTATACTATATAGTATTCGTAAGCGTAATGCAACTATACAGTTGCCCTACACTGCGTTCCAGCTTACCAAAGGTAGCTTACATAACGCTGTTAGGTTATTGTTGGGCCATTGTTCGGATCCCACTTCACATTGTTAAATAGCAACAACGGGTAGTCTAGTACAAATGCTAGATTCACCGGCAGGGGGGATATCTCAGCCTTGCCCTAACACCAAGAGGTATGTCAACGCTACGTGAAAAACGGGATACTGCATTGTATAAAGCCATCAAAGCAGGAGATAGATACGACAGGAATTGAACGTAACGATGGAAAACAATGAATGATTCAGGAGACTAAATTAACGCGGACTATTTTAGTGGTGACAGGCCCCTGATATGAAAATGTCAGTTTTTGCACAGGTTTAGTTTTTGACAGCTGAAAGATATACAGCTATCCGCTTTGGCCATAAATTCCGCCAGCCCCAAGAGTTTACTAATAAACCAATATTGGTCAACATATGGTAAATCACCGAGGTCGATCTGGTTTCCTGTAGACCGTAACTCCTATCTATTTATGGCTGATTGCGATCACTTCTTAAAATACCCTTCTATTTTAAAAAAGAATCTTGTAAGAGAGTTGAAGGATCAAATAATTTCGGCTGTTGCTGCATGGTGGACGTATTCAGCAACGCCTGTTTCTCAATTCACACGTAAATCGTATCAATACTTATAATTACGGTGCTGTCTTTTTGTCCAGACAATTTTCTTAAAAACACCGCTTTGAAATGTATGCGATATGAAAAGGACGCTCAGCATCACTCAGGGCGAGATCAATAAGTCTTTTTTGGCGAAAGCAATTGTGCAACCCACAAGTGCCTCGCCTAGGTACCCGTGATCAGAGACTATCTTGGCGGCCAGACGCATCATGTGGCATAAGTATGTCTAGTGTTGAAAGTGTCAGATATCCTATTCCCACTCTCAGCACTGCGACCACGACCATCGTCGTTCACAGCCAAAACCGTTTCATTTTCTGAACCTTTCTCTAAGATGGCAGCAATGGCGGACACGAAATCGAGTCCACCCCCGCCAGGTTACCCGCAACAGAACTATCCGAACCAACAACCTCAGCAGACTTACTTCAACGGTCCAGGAGGTCAAGCGGGCTACGCCAATGTCCAAACACAAGGACAATATGTGCCACAAGGCTCGCCTTATCCGCCTCAAGGCCAACATTACCCACAGCAGCAGCCAGGACAGACCCATACGGTTCTTGTGCCAGTACAGCAGCAACCTAACGTTCTCGTCACACAACCCCAAGGTGCGGTGATGAAATGGTCCTTCCGAGGCTCTTTATATTTACGTTTTGCTGTCCTGCGAACCTAGTGGTGGTAATGAATGGCCAATGCAATCCAGGCCAACATAGTTATCGTGTTCACTATGGTGCATGTGGTATCATTGCTGCGATTCTTCTTTTCCCGATAGGATTGCTCTTCTTATTGTAAGTATTTAATGTGCTTCGTTGTTCTTGCGGGCTTATCCCTGGTGGATAGCGTTGATCAAGAAAGAAGATGCGTTCGATGTGGAGCCAGCGGATAATTTCTTTTAAATTTCCCTCATTGATGACGATGGTATTTCACTTCCTAAATGTTATTATGGTGTTGGAAATAACGGCTCTATTTATAGATTTTTTTTTGTCATTATTAAAGGCCTCTGTTGTTGTTCTTGGATTACTTTGATGTATCTTAAATTATGTCATTGGTTGTTGACAATGGTATTATCGATGTTGGCATAAGCTGAGTTGACGTTGTACCGAGCGACCTAAGCTGAGACGGCATAAATATCAATGTGGTTTAACAGTAAACAAGGGTTGAACTGTTCGACGTCGATATTGGAATATAATGTTATTAAAACAGATCAAGAGACTTAAGTTTCCCCGAAGGCATGACGGAGACATGGTGTTATTGACATGGCCCTTAAGACAACTTGACGCTTTCAAGAAGGTTTGATTAAGAACAATCTCTTTGCACTGTAATGCAACTCAGCCAATTTATAGTTTTCGTACTGGCTGACCAAAGAAGCACGCCGCCACCGAGGGCCGAAAAAAAGGCTGCTACGGTTTCAACAATAGTATTGGTCTCTTTGCTCTTCAGAAGCATTCCCCAACGAGACGTATCGCCATATCAGAATGTCCCAATCTGTGCAGATTCGACCAATAGGGAAGATTCCCGAGACGTGTATTGGCAATTTTGACCGTTTCCACACAGTGGTGGTACAGGATCTCGACCAATGTACTGTAATGTGCAGAGATCTATTTTAATTTGGGTAATGCAGTGGGTGGGAGAACTATAGGAGTAATACTCTCAGCTATCTCTAGCATTTGGATATCCAGACAGTGGGTCAACATATGCTGCACTGTCAAAGTGATGTTAGCTGTACGCCCACCCATCCAATTATGGATGACCAAGTGTTGAAATGGTTCCAAGGACAAATATAGTGAACAGATCGAAAATATGAGATCTGCCACAGCAGCTTGGATTCTTATCCCATTTAATTGTGATATATCTCGGAAATACGGATATTCACATAGGCAATGGTGTTCATACAGGCAGCATTTAATGAAGCCTTGAGGAAGGTGGAATCGATGGTTTTCATCTTTCGGAATATTGATCTCCAATGCAGTGCAATGATGGCAGTTACAACAGTTCGTATAGCTCCATAGATCATACGATAGTAGTGAACAGTCAGAATGAAGCAACCGCTGGGGCCCTAGTATTTCACAAGCTCTTTAAACCTTGCAAACAATTCACACAAAGAACCACATATGTACTTTTGTCTGCTCCATCTACACAACCTCTGCAGAGAGGTTCTGTCAAAAATGAATAAATTACACCACATCCCTTGCATTGGGGTTTTGTCTATTTTTTCATTTGTTATCTATGTGAATTTCATAAATGACTGAACTCACCAGAATAACTTTCTTTTTGGGTTCTGAGGGATTTCGGTCCAGTTTATCACATCAACCACACAAAACTTCCTCTTCAAGATGTGCAAACCTTTTAGACAGCAGATCAAAAAAAGCTGTTGTGGTTTTTGGGGCAGTGGCATCATCAGTACATGGGGGAGCTGACTAGTGTATAGTCTACATAATTTCTTTTCATAATAATTCATTGTAAAAGATATAATCTACAATTTTATGATGTTTATTATGCTGCAGAACGAACAAGGATGGCTGACTCATCAAACTTACCCAAAATGGGCAAGTGTTGCCGGCACAGCCGAAGCGCGGATCAATCTGTCAAACTCAAAATTCAAAATTCATGGCAAGCTGGTAGGTGACATTCACCCCCTCTTTCCTGTTAAAAGGTCTTGTGTTTGTATCAAATAGCCATACATCCTGTTACTTTCCACTATTATTTATACATGTGACAGGAGTGGAGCGCAATCTCTGCTTGCGATATGCAACAATCGTGACTGGTTACTGTACTGGATTCGGAATTTGGGACGGTTAGGCAGCATCACAAGGTTGATGGCGATGAGTAATGTCGGTATTTTTGTGACACTGGAGGAATGCTGGATGGTATCTTAGAATACCAGCCTCTAGAGGTGTGTACCGATTGGTTAGTGAGCTATGACCTTATTGTCGCCCAGCCACTCAACGTTGCCCCTTATCACCCTCCATAATCTTACCATTTAATCCGCTCCTTTTCCTCCAACTTTCAACAATTTCATGATTTGCCATGTAAAGAATTTTCGCCACATACTTTTGGAATCCTGCCTTGGAGTGAAGAGGGTAGTGGCATCTCTGTAGTTTCAGATAAGGAATTCGCCACTTTGCTATTCGGGCTGAATCACATGCAGACTTGATGGATAATTTGATTTTATATCGTCAAACCAAGGGAACACTTGGGGTCACACGAGATAAACACGATAAGGGCATGTCGTACTTTTTCTGTAATAGCATTCATATCACACGTTTGTAGCGCTTGGAAGCGCGCTTCTCAATCCCACTATTGATCTCACTAGGGTCTTAAGCATGACGTGGGGCTGTCCGTGCATGCGAAAATGTAATGAAGGCGTGACTTTCGAAATGCAAGCTCACCCCTCTCTCAATCGCGCGAGCCTGACTGCAATAGACCTATTATTTATCGTTGTGTCACATCAGGAAGACAATTAACAGTGAGAGGGTGTATGGGAGGAGCCGGTTACAAAGCAAATGGCGATCTTCTACACAACCTGTCAGGTATTCTCATATAGTCGGTTGCCCACCCGTCAACACTCCGTCGGACATCCGCCAGGCTTAATAACAATTCCCATTCGTGGCTCCTTGACAGCAAATTATGCAGTGAGTGACTCAATTGACCAATGCCACATTAGACGCCCGGGAAGATCGATTTATTGATTTGTCGGAGATCATAGTCACTTGCAACTCAACCTTGCTCTCAACCCCATATACTGAAAGTTTACAACCTCCGAAATCAACGCCATGGTCATCAAAGCTATGGCTCGCAACATTGGACATTTGGCCAATGTCAGTATTCTCCTTCTTGGAGTCCTATATGCCGTGAAAATAGTTGCCCAAGGCACATTGTAGGTTCATCTTCCTCACCTCCACACATGGCCTTAATGTCCTTTGTATAGTATTCCGCAACTTTCCCCTTACCTTCAAGCTGTTGAACTGACTGCCCATCTCCGTCACTTTGTGACACATGCTCTCGCCTGCTACATTAAGATGTGCAGATATGGTCTTCACATATTACTCGTTACGTCTTGGTTTCCACTCCATCAATGGAGCATCTTGAACTTTCTCAGCTTTGTGGTGAAGGAGCTCTTTGGACCATCGCTGCTTCCTGCACCTGTAGCGCATATGTCTTCCTCCTCAAAATTCATGGCATTTTTCAAGGTCATGATAGGAGGGAAGATTGACCCGTATGACGCAAACGTCATTGTCAACTTGTTGCCAGTCAGTGTCTCCTCACAACTGATGCTACGTACCTGCTATCGTCAAAGGTGAGCTAGTCCGTTTATGTAGCAACCCATCCCTTAATCTAACCATGTCCATATCCTCGCCCCTGTCAGAGGTTCTCTCTGGAAGATGTTGCCTGCCATCCCATACATGCTGGCTCAGACTCTGATGCCCGCAGACGTTATGGATCAGGTCATCTCTTTGTTCTCCAGTGTTGAACACTCTCTTGAGGCAGAGGCTTGCCCCATGGTTACTTCAAGGTAGATCCACATTCCCTCATTTATGTCCCGACCATTGACAAGCTGCACATTCAGGATCACGGCAACGTTCGCATATGTCGTAGTTACACCACTCATTGTAGTGTTTCTCCGCAGACATATTCAGAACATTTGCTATCAAGCGTTATGTGTTGCAGCATGAGCCACGGGAATGATGTTGTTTTGGTTGCTCATCATTGCAGCGACCATTGGGCATCAATTACTGAAATCTATTTTGTGGTGTACCCACACTGTCTCAGCGCAGCATTCATATTCTCTTGCAGACATCATGTCATGCCCCCTTCTTGTCCCTGTCCTCGTCATCCGCAATCCCATCGCTGTTCGCCCGGTGCCCATTCAAGTGACAGTCAACGGTGCTAACACACACAGGGAAGCACAGCCAGTCGTCCCTGCAAACACTGATCTTCCTGAAAACATCAACAAGGAAGATGGCGAGGAATTCAACAATGAAGAGATGTCCCGCAATATGGGCATCTCTCCAAGTGGTCCCACTGATGGTCCACGGGTTGATAGAGAGTCTGTAATAGGTGAGATTAACATTACCTCTGCCGCCACTGCTGAACTGATTCCATCCCCTGCCACTCCTGGACCAACCCTATCCACTGCCATCGCTGAACTGACTCCAGCCACCTCCACCTCTGAAATGATTTCATCCACTGCCACTTCTGCAGATTCCACACCAGTCGCCCCTGCAAACATCAACACGGATGATGACGATGACAGGGAATTCAACTATGAAGAGATGTCCCGCAAGATGCGCACCTCTTCATGTGGTCTTATTGACGGTCTGCCGGTTGTTACAGAGGCTATAATAGGTCAGAATAACATTACCTCTCCACCACTGCTGAACTGATTCTATCCCCTGCCACTCCTGGACTGATTCTATCCACTGCCATCACTCAACTGATTCCATCCACCGCCACCTCTAAATTGATTTCATCCACCCCCACTTTTGCAGATTCCTCCCCAGTCACCCCTTAAAACATCAACGAGGACCATGACGATGAATTCAATTATGAAGAGACATCCCACGATATGAGTGACTCTTCATGTGGTCATCGAATGGGATTGAGTTACAAGGAGGGGGCAGCCACTATGCATTCCACGCAGTTGGAAAAATGCGGGCCAGAAGATGTGAATCCAGAGGTGGAGGGTGTAAAGCTTGAACCATGGGGGGGAAAAGATTACTGGGATGCCAACTTAGATGAACTGGAGCAGGGGGTTATGGAACTCTACAGTTGAACCAGGCCGCTGAGGGTTGCACACTGCTTTGCAGCGTGGGAGGGCGGGTGTAACGGGAGTGGACCTGGTGATGCCGGTGTCTCAGAAGATAAGGGGTATTTCTGGGCCGTATTTTACCCAATGAAGAAGCAGAAGTAGGGGAGGCTTGTGCAGAGCTAATGCCAGCAGAGGTCAAACTAGCCCAGTAGTGGGTAGTTTTTGTTTTTGTTTGTTGTTTGTTGTTTTTGTTTTTGTGTTTGTTTTCATTTTTCTTCCCTTTTTTCTTCTATTATTTCTGCCCTCCTATTTACTTTCCTTGGGTTATTGGCTCGACTGGTTCAGGCTCTTGTCTTTGAGAACAAGGTGCGCTGTTGTTCACCTTCCTGCCTCAGTTTACTTATTCGTTGCCCTGTAGCTGTGTCTGTTTAGTGAGTATTGTGTTTTCGGAGTCTCCTAGGCCACGGGCTTGCTGTGCAAGCCTTTGGGACATCGCTATGAGGACGTGCTGCACGCTGGATGACTAAACGTACGTTCTTTGTCTTAAGATAGTGTAGTCTACTCTAATTAATGTGTTCTTTCTTTCTTCGTCTTTCAGCGGCTTGGGTGCAATGGGGCATCCGTGCGAGGGATTGCTGGGAATTCTCGACTGGTTGGGTATGCACGATTCTCATATTTCTTTTCATTTCTTCTAACGCATTTTTTTTCCAGTACCGTAGCCAAGGTAGGACGGTTTCAGCATCTGCTTTCGGTAAATAGGCGACATTGGCGTTGAGACCTACTGAGCGGACTTGAGGCTGGATAGAGCACCTGCAAGAACCATTCAAAATGATACCTGGTGGGTTCTTATCGTCCCATGTATTACATAATTTAGGTACTGATCCCATTCTACTCCCACACCTTTGACGCAGGACGTAAAGACTAACTACTGACCTAGATTTTTATAGTCTTCCCTTGGTGCCGACTTCAGGTTTTCGCAGCAAATTGTGTAGGTTTTTACTTTTTATTCATTTATCGACATTGTAAGTGAAGATATATCGACATTGTAAGTGAAGATATATCGACATTGTAAGTGAAGATATATCGACATTGTAATTGAAGATATATCGACATTGTAAGTGAAGATATATCGACATTGTAAGTGAAGATATATCGACATTGTAAGTGAAGATATATCGACATTGTAAGTGAAGATATATCGACATTGTAAGTGAAGATATATCGACATTGTAAGTGAAGATATATCGACATTGTAAGTGAAGATATATCGACATTGTAAGTGAAGATATATCGACATTGTAAGTGAAGATATATCGACATTGTAAGTGAAGATATATCGACATTGTAAGTGAAGATATATCGACATTGTAAGTGAAGATATATCAACATTGTAAGTGAAGATATATCAACATTGTAAGTGAAGATATATCGACATTGTAAGTGAAGATATACGCTCGTATGCTTATCTTCTCACATTTTAATGGATTTTTTATCAATTCGTTAGCGTCCTACCTTGGAGTGTATGAGCTAGTACGGGTCAATCCGGCAAACGGCGACCCTGCATCGATGTAACTGTGAGTTACTCTCACTCCAGTAAAATTATGCCCTCATACTCATCTCATCGGATCTCAAGCGGCCCCAAGGAACGGTTTTGTTGTTTGGACTCGTACAAGGCCTCTCACCACACTCTGTATCTTTTACGAGTGTAGCCTGCCTACGAGTCTGACTGTGATTTCGGTGAGTTTCCATTCTTAGTAAAAGTTTTCATACTTTAATCTGACCTCTCATTTAGATGACACAAAATCTACTAACAGACAGACTTCCAAATCCAGCAACGTTCTTGAAGGGAATGAGGTGAACCAACCGAGCCCCAAGGTTTCTTTGTGATGATGACTTTAATTTCTTGTTGATTTTTTCGATCGATTTTATTGTTTTTTTTGTGTAGTCTGTTTTTTTTTGTTTGTTTCCTTCTGGTTTTTTTTGTTCTGTTTGTTTTGTTATGCTGCAACTTTGCCCTGCTGTTAATTGCTCTGCTATCAAGGTCACTATACTTGTAAAATAAAATTCTTTTCAACTATTGGCAAAAACTGCAAGCATGCTAAAATTTGCAGATTTCAATTCGTTCATAATACCTATGAATAGGATAAAGGTAGTAACATTCATTCTGTTGACTTCGCATCTGGGCGTTGAATACTATGGTACCTTTAGGAGGGTGTTTATAATTACTATAATCTCAAATATTTACTAATAAAAGTCTTATTTTTACAAAACTCCATCTTTAAATAGTGATATATATTCTGAAACAATTATATCATCAAAAAACAACCATCAGAAATAGTTCTCCATATTACATCTTATACAACCCATAGTTATTTAACAAATTCCATTGTATATAATTTCCTTCCTTTTACAGATGCCTACTAATACTTTTATTAGTACTTTGTTTTTTAAAAGTTGTAATGTAGTTATTTCCATGTAAAATATGTAAAATATTATTGGAAATTTTTCATACCACAGCTGTCTTTATTAAGTAAAATCCCCTATATATTCTGGGTATGTTGAATCAAGTAGAAATCTGTTCAGATTGACAGATCCATTCTGAAGTAATACATATGTATTTAGAGGTGCCAATAATATACATATGCATGAAATGGACTATCTAAAGGTATCTATTTTTTAAAAGTATTAGTGTTTCAAACTACTAATTCTTTTTATTGTCTACTTGTGTCCGGAAAGATTCTTTAGTTTGTAATGTATGAGAGAGTTTAAAACTTTTTGAAAGTTTTAAAAACCAAATTATGTTTGAATCACATCTCAGATGTTTAAATGACCTTTAGAGTATATTAGAATTTGGTATACTTAATAGTTTTCAGATATCCTCCTTAGTGACACTGGTCTCTCCAACATTAAAAGGTTAATTCTTCATTTCTTGTGTTTGGAGTGTGTGTTATTTGAAACATAAAAGCATATTGCACCAAAATATCGCCTACAAAGTCCAAGCAATGCATTGTCTGCTACTGTTCCATCACTTTAATCAACAAATTGAAGCAACCCACACCCACATTCCCAAAGCTTGTTACACCGCAACACCAGCTGGTGATGCCAGATTCTGTTCCTGCCTCAACAAAATTCTACTCTGGGGATGATGAAGTGTGACGGGAAAAAGTATTTCCAGTGCCAGCCCACTTCCACTCTCAACCCACCGTGTACATACCCTAACAGGACTCCAACAAATTGGACCCATGTCACGTTGGTGTCGGAACTAATCCACACATCTATATATAATGATCAAAAAATAATGAAATGGCCGGAAAAATATAAAATATTTTTCTTTGAAATTTTGATAAGATAAAGATGTAAAAGTATGGTAAGTTCACAAGACAGCTTTTAAAAGCATTGTCACCAAGCCTCTTATTTAATTTTTTCTTGATAATATTATGATAGGGGATGAAGAGCTTCACCCAGAAGGACATTATAACAGATAATATGTCTCAGTTGACAAAGAGTAAGAATCAACTGATATTCAGAATATAGTGCCTATAACAGATAATACAGTGCCTCAAAAAACCCTTCCAATGTTTGGTACTTCAGATTTACATCTCTTAACTCAGAGAATAAAAATGCAAGAATATCAAAAATATTTGTGAATATACTCTATCATATCGTTGAAATACAATGTCATTACATAAGCTCCAAATATGGAAATCCTACAAATATCTATATACAGGAGACTCATTGGAAGGGTTTTTTGGCTGACCACTCTGACCCACAAAACTACTTATACATATTCAATACTTGGTATGGCCACCCTTTACCTTCACAACAGCTGCATCCCTCCTATGCATACTCTCAATCAAATCCTGACACACTTTTGCATCAATCTGGTACCATTCCTCCCCCACCCTCTCCCAAAGCTCTTCCATCCCCTGGGATGCATTCTCATACCCTGCCAACCTCCTCTTCAGGTTATTCCATAAGTGTTCAATGGGATTCAGGTCAGGAGACTGTGCTGGCCATGAGAGAAGCTGAAACCATTGTTTTGGAACCAAGTCTGGGCCTTCTTGCAGATGTGCTTGGAGTCATTATCCTCCTGGAAGATGATGCCATCTGCAGATTTACCATTATTATTGAGGCTGGCTTGCAGGTCATCCTCTAGAATTTGGATGTAGAGATCTCCATCCATCCTTCCATCAATTTTGCATACATACCCCCCTTTCTGCACCCCCATACCATCAAAGAGCCACCACCAAACTTCAGGGTTCCCTCAACCAGCCTGTCACTCAAGCAGTAGATAAGAATGTCATTCAAATAAATGATAATGCATACATCAAGCATGCTGGAAAAAATGTCATTAACAAAATGTTGGAAAATGGAAGGGATACTAGTGAGTCTGAAAGGCATCACCAACCATTCCAAAGCCCCATAATGAGTACAGAAGGTGGTTTTCCACTCATCTCCCTTGGCAATCCAGACCAAGTGGTAGGCATGTTTGAGGTCTATCTTGATATAAATCCAGGCATTCCACAGAGTGTGGAGTAGGTCAGAAATATGTAAGTGGCAGTGGACACTTATCTTTTTGTGTGACTGGATTGAGTCCTCTGAAATTGATGCAAAGTTACAGGGATCCATCCTTCTTTTTGACAAAAAGAATGGGTGCTCCAAAAGGAGACTTAGATGGCTGAATAAAACCTATGGACAGATGCTCATCCAGGAATTCCCAGATTGCAGAAGGTTCTGTGGAGGACAATGGGTAAATCAGTCCAAGGGGTGGCTGGGCCCCATCTTCAAGGTTAATTTTTAAGTCATACAATCTGTGGGGCAGACACTGGTCAGCCTTTTGCTTACTAAAAACATCCACAAAGTCATAATATTTCTCCAGGATGCCTTCTAGATCTGCAATAGGCTGGGATTCAGGAGTTGAAAAATGTCTGGTTGCTTCATATAAAACAATGAGATGAGCTGGAGTCTATAAGCACACAAAACACAGAGCCCATGATTATATCAGAAGTAAGTTTTACAAATAATGAGTCAGAATTTGAAAGAGCAGATGCATTAAGATGAGTGAACTCTGGAGTGTATGGAGAGGTAACACAACCCACCCTCAGTCTGTACAGAGTCCAGAGAGTTGCTTACTTTTTTGTTGACTTGGTGGCCAGCTTCTCCTGCAGGGAACCCATGGAGGTGGCAGCTACTTGAGCTTTAGTAGCATTAGCTTTAGCTACCAGACATTCTGGAATTTGATGGCTGGATTTCCCACACAAGAGACAAAGGTTATTGTCAATGTGATGTTGCCTTTCTTATGGGGTAAGTTTGCCATGGGGCCTGAGTTTGCCAGTAAGGTGAGGTTTTCTGGTTGACTGTTGCCTCCCAGATTGTTGACCTTTGTTGCTATTGCCAAAGTTGTTGTTGTTGTCAGAAGACTTTTTGTCATTCATCTGGTTGGATTGTGTGGGGTTCAAGTTATTGCCAGACTGATTGTTATTGCCTTTGTTCACCATGTACTTATTGTTTTTGTTTGCAGGTGTCTTGCAGGTGATTTCCATGTGACATTCCCAATAATGTGCATCTGCATTCTGAACCTTAAGGCACATATAGGACAATGTTTTTGATTTGCTGCTTTCACCTTTAGAGACTTCATCTTTAAGGCGGATGGCAAACTGGAATAAAACTGATGGTGGAGTGCAGAACTGCCCCATTGACAACATGTGGCCAAATTGTTTAAATTGCACAATATAGTCTGTGATGTGCTGATTGTCCTTCATGCAAAGATTAGTGAGGCTATTCTTAGCTTCTCCAGTAAGGTTGTACAGGCCAAAGTTGGTTTCCAATTCTTCAACAAACACATTCCAATCTTCAAGCCAGTTTGGATCTTCCTTGGTAAGTCCACTAAATGCTGGTTTGAACCACTTCAATGTGGATCCCAAGAGATAGGATAGTGCATAATTGACTTTCTGGGAGTCTGTGGAGAATGCAGCAGGTTGATTGTGGAAATTAAAATGGCACTGCATGAGGAAAGTTGACAGTCTGTTGGGGTTGGAGCCAGTAAAAGCTTCTGGAGTGCTGACTTTGGATCATGGGGGTTCTTGATCATTTTTCTTCCCTTCTTTGAGCAGATAGGACATAAATTTGTCACAGTACCTGGTAGAACATCAGAAGTGGGGTCCTTGACACATGGTCATTGGATAGTAGGGGGTTGGGAACAGTCTTGCCCTTGTCAGGGTCCATGGACTCATCATCATTTTCTGAATCATCCAGATTCTCTGGTACTTCCTCAATACAAGATTTGTCCATGGTGGTAGGCTGGATTCTGTGTGACTGACTGGTGTACAGAACAAGTGGGGATTGGAGAGTAGATGGTCTGGGTTGGTCCAGTTGTTCAGGTGTCTTTCTTCTTGGTGGCATGACCAAAACAATCTGCAAGCTGCAATCAGAAAATACTGATAAGCTCAGGTCTTATGAGTAGGGTCTGGTGGGAAACCCATGGATAGTCTGGTATACAGGTAGGACTTGGCTTCAGGTCATGTGCTGCAACCTTGCATGATTGTTGTGTCCAATTTCAGACAGCGTGACCAGGGAAGTCTGGGAGGTCTGGGAAGAGGGAAGGATGGTGGAGATAAGAGGAAGTTGAGACAGGAAATCCCAAAGAGTCCAAGTTTCAGGGCCCATGGGCTCCAAAGATACACTGTGACAAGTCTTAACTGATAGAGTGTACTGAGGGACACTACAGTGAGGGACAAAACCCTTCCAATGACTTTTAGTTGTGCAAAGATTCTTGAATAACTCAAGAACCACTGTAGATACAGACCTGAAATTTGGTGGTTAGGTCTACATGTTATCTATATTCTCTTAAAATATTATGACATAAGTATTAGTATTTCCCATGCTATAAATAAAATAATAATAAAATCACATTGGAAGGGTTTTGTCCCAATCACATGATCAGCACAAAACATTATTGATTATATGCAAAGAAGTGCAAATAAAAATCATGTGACCTGTCAAAATTAGATATATATATAGCTGTTCACTTTCTAGTTCAACAACATCCCCACAACTCAACATTCTACACCATGAAAGCTCTTACTCCTCCTCAGGTTAGCCACATTTTCATTTTGCTCAATAAGGGCAAGTCTGCTTCTCAGATCTCTGCAATCACTGGCAGAGGTCAATTTACTATATCCATAATTCACTTTACCCATTGCCCATCACTTGCCAAAGCACCTGGTGGCTATCCATGCAAGCTTTCTCCCTCAGATATTCATTATTCCCTCTAACAAATCACTTCTCAGAAGGCAGAACATGCCACTGAGGTCACCAAAATCCTTCAAAATATGACTGGAGAGTCCATTTCAGTGAAGACTTTTCATAGAGCACTAAGAAAGCTAGAATGAGAGCTGTGGTGAAGAGAAAAAGGCCTTTACTCACTAAGAGGCATAGGAAGGCAAGGATGGGCTTTGCTCTGGGACACAAGGACTGGACTGTGGATGATTGGAAGAGGTTTGTTTGGTTAGATGAGACAAAAATCAATTGTTTGTGGTCATATGGGAGGAAGTAGGTATGGAAAAGGGCAGGAGAGGGGCTCAGTGATAGGGTGGTTGAGGGTACAGTCAGGTTTGGAGGAGGAAATCTGATGTTGTGAAGCTGTATGTTGTGGGAAGGACCAGAATATTCCACCAAAATTGATGGAAGGATGGATACTGATCTTTATATTAGCATTATGGAAGATGAACTTCAAGCAATCATGAAGTATTATGGAAGAACACAGAAGATGTGGTCTTTCAGCAAGATAATGATCCCAAACACAAGAGCAAGAAGGCCACCAATTGGTTTAAAGATAATGGATTTGTGGTCATGGTATGACCACCTCAGTCTGCTGACCTTATCCAATTGAACACCTCTGGTATTACCTCAAAAAGAGGCTGGGAGAGTATGAAGTGGCACCCAAGAGTATTCATGAGTTGTGGGAGAGGTTTAGACAGAGTGGAGAAGATCCCTGCCTCTACTTGTCAGAATTTGATAGAGAGTATGCCTAGAAGAGTTGAGGCTGTTTTGAAGGCCAAGGGAGGCCATACCAAGTACTAGATTGTTTGATTTGTGTTCTTTTTATACCATGGACAAAACCCTTCCAATGTGATTTTATTATTATTTTATTTATAGCATGGAAAATACCAGTGGTCATGTCATAATATTTTAATGGCATATAGAGAACATATAGACCTAACCAACCACCAAATTTCAGGTCTGTATCTACAGTGGTTCTTGAGTTATTCAAGAATCTTTGCACAACTAAAATCATTGGAAGGGTTTTGTCCCTCACTGTAAGTTAATTTTCTGATTGGAGTGTAAATACAAATTTGTCTAGTTTATATAGACAAGTTGTACTACAATACTGGTGGAACAGATAAACAAATAATGGGGTGGAAGATGGGGAATGGGCAGGAATGACCAAAGTCTGGGGAAAGTCTGAGATGAATCCAGGAACATGCACAAGGAACATACTAGTTTAACTGATAACCAGGTACCACAACCGATTGGGGCAGATATTTCATATATCATGAGAGCTGGGATCTCTGGGCAGGGTTAGGTCACTGATTCATACAAAAAGGGAGTGATGGAGGCATGTAAGGAAGGTCTGGGTTCTGGCAGGTTGTCTGGTCCTAACAAAGGGTTTTTTTGCTGACAGCCTTGATGACTATAAATGCTTATAGTCATGTGGCCTTGTTGATTGTTTACCTCCAACTGGGTCCTATCAACAAAATCACATGATGCCACATGATGCCACATGACCACATTGTGCTGGAGTATAAATACATGGCCTTTAGCAACCAGCAATGCCCCAATTCCCAAAATGTGCACTTTGTCTCTTGCTAGTTAGAATCATATTCTCTCACTGCTTGATGCTGGACATACAGCTACCCACATTGCAGCTTCTACTGGCCATGACATTGGCACAGTCTCTAGGCTTTGCTCTAAGCATCATTCTCATATCTCTAAGTCCATTGGTGGTCGTCCCTCCAAGCTTTCCCCTACTATACTTTCCTCTACTGTGCACAGTGTCTCATCAGTTCTGGGCAGGCTGATACTACTGTTGATATGGCCAAAGCCCTTAGGAATGTCACCAACCAGTCCATATTTACCCAAACTATGTGAAATAGTCTTAAGATGTTAGGATGAAGGCTGTGGTGAAGAAGAAAAAGCCCCTGTTCAGGAAGAAGCATAGGAAGGCAAGGATGAACTTTTCTGTGGCACATTCTTAAGCTCTGGATCTTGGGGGAGAATTCCCAATGGATATTCCAGACACTTCCTGGAACATGTCTGTGGAGTACCAGAGTATTACCAGAGTACAGATTGGACTTGGCTTCAGCTTATGTGCTGTGCCCTTGTTCACTCACTCAGGTATCCATATTTCAGAGGACAGATATATCTGGAGTGTTTACAGATACTTGGAGTTCCCAGGGGGTCTGAATGTCTGGAGTCCAGAGAGTTCTGGATAACTCTCTGGATATCAAGCATGCAGAAAGACAGAAGGGATAAGAACTAATGAGATACAGACTAATTCGAGATTAAAACTAAAGAGTAAGTACATGACTATGGAAGACTATATAGATGTTCCAATAATTGTACTACAAGTCAGGGAGTATAATAAGAGGAACTGTTTCCAAACTAAGGATATAATAACACGTCAGATAAATGAGGATACAAGGATGGGGGACAGATCAGGGAATAAGAGCAAGAACAATAAACAAATGAATGAACATCTGTCAACCAGTCAGTTACCAAATGTGGAACAAAGGAAGTGAGTCAGAATATCTGGGGATATCCAATACTATCTATAAATGGATCCTAACACTATAGTGACTAAGTGTGTGTATTTCTGGGAAAGCCATGAGTTCCAGACAAGTCAGAACAGTGGAATAGAGAGGGGTTGATGAGGATGATCTGGTGAAGGTTGGGCCATGGACCAAAGTATCTAGAACAAATGCAGGGAGTCCAGCAAGAGTCCGGATCAGGAAATGACCAAAGCCACTTGGAGATACTAGCTGGGGAAAGGCTGAGTCCAATGGGTTCTGGGTCATAACAGGAGGTGTCTAGAGGGCAAAATATCAGAGCAAGATTTGAGGTGAAGGGTACCTGAGATGTGGGTCAGGTTCTGGTGGATTCTGGAACTTCATACTAGTCTGAAAGAAAGTTCAGGGCCTGATATGATGTCTGGGAAATACTTTGTGGAGTCTCTGGGAATGGATCTTCACACACATCACTGTGTAGGACTGGAAGAAGGTGTGGTCTGATGGTAGGAAGTGGGTGTGGAAAAAGGCAGGAGAAGGACCCACTCTACACAATGATCAAGTCCATGAAGTCCTCTGAAGGCTCCATCAACATGGTCTTTTTGCAAATGGTAAAGAATGTACTTTTGGCATGGACTCCATGGAGTATTTGGGTTTCATTATGGGACCCAATGGACTCTGCATGGACAAAGCCAAAGTACATGCTATCAAAGATTGGCTAGAACCCTGCAAGGTTAAAGACACCCAATCTTTCCTTGGCTTTGCCAATTTTTACTGGTGGTTTATCTGCAACTATTCTGACATTACAGTTCCCCTTACTCATCTCACTTGCAAGGACACTCTGTGGAACTTTAATAACAAGTGTCATGCAGCTTTCAATCTTTTGAAAAATGCTTTTTCTTCAGCCCCCATCCTTTCACATTGAAACCCAGACCTCCTGCTCATCATTGAAATGGATGCCTCAGATTACACATTAGGTGCCAGTTTTTTTGATTCAGAACTCTGAGGGAGAAGTACACCCAGTTGCATTTCTCTCCCAGACTTTTACCAGACCCAAGGAACTATGACATATGTATACAACAAAGAACTTCTTGCAATCTTTGAAGTTTTTAAAGCATGGCAGCATTATTTGGAGGGCACAGGAACCCCAGTGGATTTTGTCACTGATCACAAAAATTTGGAATATTTTTCAATCATGAAACCTTTGACCTGCCAGCAAGCCCATTGGTCTGAATATTTTTCTGCCCTTAATATGATATCTGTTTCACCCTGGACACCTTGGCGGAAAACCCAATGCTTTAACTAGACAATGGGACATCTATCCCAAAGAGGGGAGTAATGACTATGTCATGGTAAACCTGCACAATCTGGAACCCATTTTCATGAACACACAACTTACTGCCAGTCCATGCTACCTACCTCATTCATCCAGTTATGCATGGTATTATCATTATGGACATTGAGAAACTACAGCAAGATATCCTATCAGCAAATCCACTAGATGTCACAAATTGAATATTACTCAATAAAGTCGAATAAACAATCGAAGAATATTCAACAATATTGAATACAGATGCCTCGTTTGACAAAGTATTAATTCGTCCTGTTGATAAAGTGTGAGGCAAAGATAGGACACAGAGGCTCACGAATAATTAAGTCAAAGAAAGGCTCGGAAAAAGTTCGATGATTATATAATACAGTAATAATATAATTATGATACAGGTTTTCTGACTGACTTCCTTTGTTCCTATCATTGCCCTATATATGTATGGACTGGACTCCAATGGCCTTCACCTCAGAGTCATCCAGTACAAACATGATCACTTACTATCAGGACATTTTGGGCTCAACAAGACTTTATTGATGATTTGAAGAGAATATACTTGGCACAGACTCCGAGATTTTGTTAAGCACTATTGTAAATCATGCATTACTTGTTTACACTCCAAATCCCAGAAACACAAGCCATATGGCCTTTTGAAGCAACTCCCAGTACTGGAACTCCTGTGGAATTCCATTTCTATGGATTTCATTGAACACCTACTAGACTCTAAAGGCTTTTCCAGAATTTTTGTTGTTGTTGACAGATTCTCTAAGCAAGGTATTTTCATCCTTATGTATGGTACTATTATATCTGTGTAACTTGTGGAACGTTTTATCATCAATGTATTTTTTTAAGCATGGTGTTCCATCTCATGTAACTTCTAATTGAGGCTCCAAGTTTGTATCTCATTTCTTTAGATCCCTTTCTTTAGATCCCTCAGACAAACCCTTGATATGAAATTATATTTTATGTCTGAACATCACCCAGAAGGTGATGGACAAACTGAATCTATCAATCAGACATTGGAACAATACCTCTGTGTATATTGCAACTATCAACAGGACAATTGGAAATCCCTGCTACCACTGGCAGAATTTGCCTACAATAATGCACCCTCCACCACTACTGGCATGTCCTCCTTTTTTGCCACCAAGGGTTACAACCCAAACCTCATGATACACCCAGAATGCAACCTGGCCTCAGCACATGCTCAAGAATTTGTCATGGACCTACATAGATGAACTCCATCAGGAACTCCAGACTGCAATAACATCTGCCCAGGAACAATATCAATGTTCAGCAGACTGAAACTGGACCCTGCCACCTGACTTCAAGATTGGTAACCATGTTTTTGTTAAAGCCCAATTCTTCTGGATGACCTAACCTTCCAAGAAACTTGCTGAGAAGTATCTAGGACCTTTTAAAATTATAGCACAAGCAGGTTCAGTATTGTGGACCCTCTGGCTCCCAGATATAGTATGTGAGCAGTAGACCTGGAATTTGTTAAGATCTAAAGCTAAAAAGGGAAGAGGAGGCTCTAGTTGGGGGGGGGGGGGGGGGCAATGATAGAGATCATACTAGTCAGGAGGTCTGACTCTATACATAAATGTAGTAGAGCTTGACTTCAATGTATGTATGTGTTGTGCCCTTGTATGAAGTGTTAGGATGCTCCGGTATTTCAAACAGAGTGGATAGTACAATAAGAAACAAAGATCAACACTTAGCTTAACCGACTGGAGAGCTGAAACACTAAGAGTTGAGAGATAAAGGGTCACAGTTTTCTGAAGACACTTTTGGGGGTATTATGATGAGAGGGAAAAGACTGAGAACTAGAAAGGGGTAATCTAAGTCAATATTTGAATGGAGAAACTGTAGAATACATGAAAGAAGCTTTATACTACAGCTAGATGGATGATTGGAGGGCCAATACAAGAAGCAAAGAGTCAAACAGAGCAAAGGAAGTGATGAGGTGGGGAAACAAAGGAAACTAAATGTGAAGTACTAAAACAATACTAAAGAGTATGAGGTGGCAAGTAAGACATATATGTGGAGATGGGATGGAACTGGGATGGAAGGCTAAGGTGCTAAGATATAAAGAAACAAGTGTTGGGGGTGCCACAAGCAGTTACCATGAGTGGGGGGACTGATAGTGGGATGTGACACAAATCAAATTTTACTCAATAAAGTTGAATAAACAATTGAAGAATATTCAACAATATTGAGTACAGATGCCTCATTCGACAAATTATTAATTCATCCTGTTGATAAAGTGTGAGGCAAAGATAGGACACAGAGGCTCACGAATAATTAAGTCAAGTAAAGGCTTGGAAAAGTTCAACAATTATATAATACAGTAATAATATAATTATGACACAGGTTTTCTGACTGACTTCCTTCATTCCTATCATTGTCCTTATATACTATATATCATTTACCTATGATGATAATATGATATCAAAGTGAATTATCAATGATGTCAAACTGAGACAAGTCAAAAATATTTGAGATTGTCAAAGAATAGTTGAATCAGAAGTTGAGTCAGAAGTTGAGTTGGAAATTGAGTCAGAAAGTCAAAGGAACGTCAAAGGAATGTTGAAGAAATATTAAATTGAATATTATTGAAATTTGAGTTTGTACATTCATGACAAGATGCTAGGTGGTTACAAGGTTAAAACAGCTTGCAGGGGTCCAAAACAATGGGATCCTAACAGTATTTCATGTTTCTATGTTAGAGTTGTGTACAGCTAACACTATCCCAGACCACATACAACCCCTGCCCCCTCTGGTCATTATTGATGGAGAATCTGAGTTTGAAATCTCACAAATTTTAGACTCAAACATTGATAAACATCAACACACTTGTAAACTGCTTTACCTAGTCAAGTGGTCAGGTTATGAGGGCACTGATGAAGAAACCTCTTGGATTTTGGCCATGGAACTCAGGAATGCCATGGAAATTTTACTTGATTTCCATATGGCTTACCCAGACAAACCTGGTCCATTATCCTCTCTCTCATTGCACTACCCACAGACCCCATACCCTCTGGACTCACACCATTTTTCCTTGTTGCCATATGTCTCTCTTTGCTTTACAGGTTTTGACTTGTCCCTTTTATTCTTAAATGGACTTCCCATGGACTTTCCATCTTTCATGCATTTTGTTTGAAGCTTTTAAAATATATATTATAACTACTCTAAAGTTTCTTCTGCCACATTTTTCTTGCTCTCCTCAGCCAACTCATCTATCTCTTCAGTCCCCACAGACCCCACAGTCTCTTCTGTCTCTTCAGACCCCTCAGATTTCTTGTCCTCAGACCCATCATATGTATTCCACATCCAGTGTCTCCAAACTCCATGCCTGGTTCTCAAGGAAATCCCAGAACTCCCTGTGGAGTCCCTGGAGATTTTCCAAGAGATACTTCTGCCAAGAGTTACTACTCTCTAGCAGAAGGTTTTGGGCCTCTATGCCCACTGCAATCTGCCCCAAGGCCTCCTCCAAGGTCCCAGTTTCTGGACAGCAAGTGCCATATACTCAGCCTCAGTGGTCAAGAGTGCTACAGTTGGCTGATATTGTGTTCCCCATGACATGTCCCCTGTCAGGAATATTTATAATATATATTTGCCATTTATTTTATTTTATTATACACCTACAAACAGTACAGGCAGAGGTGCAAGCATGATTATGTAATTGCACTGCTGCCCACATGAAAAGCAGCCACACAGCGACATGGCACTGTGATGCAACACAGCAGGGGCATGGCCAAACAACAGTGCCAACATAAGGCCAATGCTGCCACCTACAACAGACACATTGTAGTGGTCATGCAGTGACACTGCAATGCAACGCAGCATGGCATGGCCAAATGACAGCACCGACATAAGGCTGATGCCACCATCTACACCCCGCTGGAGGCCTCCTTGTGCACCTGCACCCTTGTACACTCATTCAGGTGTCCATATTTCGAGCTGACAGAATGCATACAAGGAGATGTAGATTCCAGAGTTCCCATGGGAGTTCTGGGAATTGTGCATGCAGACAGACAAGAGGAGCAGAGACTGGATCAGGGGTGTAACTTGTTCGAGATTCAAACTGGATTCTAAGTACATGAATATAGGAGACTTATATAGACTGTGAAATGTAATAATACCAAATCTGTTATTAATGAAGGGCAGAACCATTAAACATAAAATGAAACAAGTAAATACTAAACTGGGAATTAGGGATGGAACAGAATGGGGGTGGAGAATGAATCATGACAGGTCATTAGACCATAATGGGAATGGGGCTCTGTTAGAGGGGTTCCGGGGAGTCCAGTCAGGGTCTGGTGACTGGTCCATGAGATACAGAGTGTTGGGTGTATATAGGGTGGAGTCCGGAGTCCAGTGGAGTCTGATGACTGGTACATGAGACACATGACAGACTGTTTGACCATAATGGGAGCAGGGTTCTATGCTCTGTTAGAGGGGTTCTGGGAGTCAGGTCAGAGTCCGGTGATGGGTACATGAGACACAGAGAGTCGGGTATAAGCAGGTTGATGTCCAGGTCTGGCGGAGTCTGAGGACTGGTGTATATGACACAGTGTCAGATATAGACAGGTTGAGGTGCAAGTCCAGTGGAGTCTGACAACTGGTGCATATGGGGTGACATGCAGGTCCCAGGAGTCTGGTCGGAGTCCGGTTCGGGAGATGACCAAGAACATGTAACAAAGTTAAATGTCAAAGGGCAGAGTCTGATGGATTCTGGGTTATAACAGAAGGTGTCAAGTTGGGGGCAGATAGGGTGGGGTGCATACAGAGAGTCAGGCATAAACAAGTTGACGTGCAGGCTCCAGCAGGAACTCCAGTTGTACCTATACAATATACAGGGTCAGGAGCATGTAGGATGGGGTCCAGGAGCCTGGAGGCCAGCAGGTTTTCCAGTTCCTGACAGCTATGCACTGTAGGGTGCATACAAGCCATTTTTCTCAAATTTCTAATAAATATTAGATACTAAATAAATATTAAATAAATAGTATAAATAGTAAACCTGTACATACTCATTTCTTTAGTTTCAATCTCTTAGGAATCCCATGTTAAGTTTTCGTGGTGCTGTTCCTAGACCATATAGCTTTCCATTTGTCTAAGTGAGGTGGCAGTACTCATTGTAAATGGATAAGGACTAAACAAATACAAATAGACCTTATATAATCCAAAATATGTGGTGAATTCCCAACTGCAGTGACCCGAGCCCTAATGCTCGTGATCCCTCGCTAACCCAAATCCCAGAAAAGTCAACATCCCACTAAAACAAGTGTGATCTCCCCTGTCATTGAGCTGTCCCCTCCTCACTTTATATTTCTATATTCTATCATCAAATTTAACAGATACTAGCACAAGAGGCAGCCTTTTTCCAGTGTGATACTGTTTGATTGTGGGAAACTTGGCCTCAGTGATAGATACACTTGAATACGAAAGGAAATATGTAAGGTTAGCATTCTGGCAGTATTGAAAATTGATCCAACTCACATTGACTGAGTGGACACTTCCAGCTTCTCGACATGCAGAATGGCTGCTTCAGATTCTGTTTCAGACCCAGAGAACTCAGGAATCTCAATTGTCTCACTATTGTCATCTGTATGGCTTCCTTTGGCAGCACATGAACGAGATATCTTTGAAGCCTTTTTGATAGCATGAGTACAGTGTCTGTGATGGTATGGCAAATGTAAGTGATACACACTCTATCATGTGAAATGAAACTCTCTTGCACCATGGCACAATTGTTGTGTGATGAACCCATGTTTCTTCTCAAGCCATGCAAACATGTATTGAGGGGGGAGTAGACTTTGTTCACCTTTCAAGATCCACATGATTAGCTTATCCAAAACAGCCTCATTCATGAAATGAGGGGTCCTATTGGGAAATTAGGGCAAGGAAGACGAGACAGGTCAATCCATTGCCCTATGTCCCCATTTTCCTGAGAAATGATAGCCCATGGGACAACACCATTTCCCCTTCAGGAGGCATATCTGTGACTAGGAATTAATGTGACAATATTGATTAGCTCCTCTTTTTTTAAATCATATCAAGTACATACCATATAGATCATCCAAATGTTCCTTGAGTGCCTTGCCCTTAACAGACTCAGAGGAAATCACCTCACCCACATTGTTGAGGGATAGAGCAAGTGACAGTTTCCCAGTATTATGCGGAGCAAAGTGGTCAAGGGGTTGCCAGGTTGACAGCTGTTGAATCTGATCTCTACACACTGAGATTCCAATAGACTTAGCAAACCAAGGTCATGAAGTCAATTTTCACTTACCATTTGAATGTATAGGAAAGGCCATTCTAGTAGGTGACAGATGGGGAGGTATCCAATTCGAAGAAACTGAAAGGCTGTCGTTATCAGCCTCACTCAGTCAACACGGACAGGACTAAGTTTTCTTTATTTTAGTAGCAGTATGATACAAGATGAATGTGAGGTTCCCTAGGGAAGGGTGGGAAAGGATTGTATGGTCGAAAAGATTCCCTCTTATCACTGGAATGTATACTTATATATCTGCTTGGAACAATAAGATTGTGGTAACAAAAGGTGTCTGAAGACAAGGAAGATGTGGCAGGAAAAGGAGAACAATGGTCAAGTGAGTGGTGGCACAAGGAATGCTTGAGTAGTCGAACAAAGGGAGTGGTGGCATATGTGGTAAGGTGGCCAGGCTTACAGAAACGCATGGAATATCATCGTCATTCATGGAGTTCTGACTTCACTGGAGGCACCCCAAGATTTTTGGAGTTGCAAAACCTTCAAAAAATCTTGCTATTTGGCCAAATTTGCTAAGCATTCTTTGAACTGAAAAACTGTTTGAAAATCTTGAGTTTTAGTAGGTTTTTCTGAGGACAAAAATTGTATCTGAAAACCCTAAAGATGTTGATCAGGAAATTCTAAGGAAACATTGTTGGAAATAGCATATTTTCTGTGGATTTTCTAAATGGGGAAATTCTTAAAAAACCTTGGGTTTTGTTAGGTTTTTCCACCCAACAGAATTCTATGAAAACTGTAATAATTTGCCTAGAGAAATCAATTGAAAACAACATATTTCTGCTCAATTTTTCTGCTCAGGGAATTGGGTGAAAACTATAATTTTTTACCAGGAAAATCTTGTGCCAAGACAATGTTTTGTTAATGTTTTGTCAAGGGGAAAACCCATAATGAAATTGACAATTTAATTATATGGGAAATCATTGAATAATTATAGATTTCAATAAGATTTTCCTTGGCCACAAACACTATGGAAATTCAAAGAATGTGTTGGTGAAATCTTGAAGAAATTAACAATTTCACATGAGTTTCTTAAAGGTTTTTCAAGATGAGAAACCTTGAACTGATTTTTCCTGATTGAGCATGATTCACAAATATTTAAGAGGATTGTTTTAGATTCAGGTAGATTCTTTTAGATTCAGATAGATTCAGATAGATTCAGATAGATTCACAAAGATCCTTTTAGATTCACATAGATTCAGATAGATTGTTTGAGATTCAGATAGATTCAGATAGATTCACATAGATTCACATAGATTCACATAGATTCAGATAGATTCACATAGATTCACATAGATTCACATAGATTCACATAGATTCACATAGATTCACATAGATTCACATAGATTCACATAGATTCAGATAGATTCTTTTGGATTCAGATAGATTCTTTTAGGTTCAGATAGATTCTTTTAGATTAAGATAGATTCAGATAGATTCAGATAGATTCTTTTAGATTGACATAGATTCAGATAGATTCTTTTAGATTGACTAGATGCAGATATATTATTTTAGATTCAGGTAGATTCTTGTAGATTCAGATAGATTCTTTTAGATTCACATAGATTCTTTTAGATTCAGGTAGATTCTTTTAGATTCACATAGATTCAGATAGATTCTTTGAGATTCTTTTAGATTCAGATAGATTATTTTAGATTCAGGTAGATTCTTGTAGATTCAGGTAGATTCTTTTAGATTCAGATAGATTCTTTTGGATTCAGATAGATTCTTTTAGGTTCAGATAGATTCTTTTAGCTTCACATAGCTTCACATAGATTCTTTTAGATTCAGATAGATTCTTTTGGATTCAGATAGATTCTTTTAGGTTCAGATAGATTCTTTTAGCTTCACATAGCTTCACATAGATTCTTTTAGATTCAGATAGATTCTTTTAGATTCAGATAGATTCTTTTAGATTCACATAGATTCACATAGATTCACATAGATTCTTGTAGATTCAGGGAGATTCTTTTGGATTCAGATAGATTCTTTTAGATTCAGATAGATTCTTTTGGATTCAGATAGATTCTTTTAGATTCACATAGATTCAGATAGATTATTTTAGATTCAGGTATATTCTCTTAGATTCAGATAAATTCTTTGAGATTCAGATAGATTCTTTTAGATTCAGGTAGATTCTTTTAGATTCACATAGATTCAGATAGATTCTTTTAGATTCTTTTAGATTCTTTTAGATTCACCCTAAACCATAAAAGAATCTATGTGAATCTAAAAGAGTCTATGTGAATCTAAGAGAATCTATGTATCTGAATCTATGTGAATCTATGTGAATCTATGTGAATTTATGTGAATCTATGTGAATCTATGTGAATCTATGTGAATCTATGTGAATCTATGTGAATCTATGTGAATCTATCTGAATCTATCTGAATCTATCTGAATCTCAAACAATCTATCTGAATCTATGTGAATCTAAAAGGATCTTTGTGAATCTATCTGAATCTATCTGAATCTAAAAGAATCTATCTGAATCTAAAAGAATCTATGTTAATCTAAAAGAATCTATGTGAATCTAAAAGAATCTATCTGAATTTATGTGAATCTAAAATAATCTATCTGAATGTAAAAGAATCTATCTGAATCTATGTGAATCTAAAATAATCTATCTGAATGTAAAAGAATCTATCTGAATCTACAAGAATCTACCTGAATCTAAAATAATCTATCTGAATCTAAAAGAATCTATCTGAATCTAAAAGAATCTATGTGAATCTAAAAGAATCTATCTGAATCTATGTGAATCTAAGAGAGTCTATTTGAATCTATCTGAATCTATCTGAATCTATCTGAATCTAAAAGAATCTATCTGAATCGATGTGAATCTAAAAGAATCTATCTGAATCTAAAAGAATCTATCTGAATCTAAAAGAATCTATCTGAATCTAAAAGAATCTATCTGAATCTAAGAGAATCTATCTGAATCTCAAAGAATCTATCTGAATCTAAAAGAATCTACCTGAATCTAAAACAATCCTCTTAAATATTTGTAAATCCCACTGTACCATTCCAAACAATTGTGAATCATGCTCAATCAGGAAAAATCAGTTCAAGGTTTCTCATCTTGAAAAACCTTTAAGACACTCATGCGAAAATGTTAATTTCTTCAAGATTTCACCAACACATTTTTTGAATTTCCATAATGTTTGTGGCCAAGGAAAATCTTATTAAAATCTATAATTATTCAATGATTTCCCATATAATTAAATTGTCAATTTCATTATGGGTTTTCCCCTTGACAAAACATTAACAAAACATTGTCTTGGCACAAGATTTTCCTGGTAAAAAATTATAGTTTTCACCCAATTCCCTGAGCAGAAAAATTGAGTAGAAATATGTGGTTTTCAATTGATTTCTCTAGGCAAATTATTACAGTTTTCATAGAATTCTGTTGGGTGGCAAAACCCTAACAAAACCCAGGGTTTTTTAAGAATTTTCCTATTTAGAAAATCCACAGAAAATAGGCTATTTCCAACAATGTTTCCTTAGAATTTCCTGATCAACATTTTTAGGGTTTTCAGATACAATTTTTGTCCTCAGAAAAACCTACTAAAACTCAAGATTTTCAAACAGTTTTTCAGTTCAAAGAATGCTTAGCAAATTTGGCCAAATAGCAAGATTTTCTGAAGGTTTTGCAACTCCCAAAATCTTGGGGTGCCTCCAGTGCTTGCTAAAAGCCGCACATCATCCTTCACCACCGATACCCGCTCTACATGGTTCTTTAAAAACCTGCACGCATCATCCAGCTTTTCACCCTCGCCTCGCACCGCATCCACCCGGCGTATCCGTTCTCACTTCAGCCTGGAAATCTGCAAGGGCCAACCAAGCCCTAGTCCGCTGTCGAAAAGCATCGTGCCGCTTCTCAAAGGACCACCCGATACCCATCTCGTGGGGGACGAGCGTAGCAATGGGGAACACGACGACGAAGACAAACACGGAGATAGTAATGCCCATTCGGGCTCTTCGACGACGAACCCGTCTCCAACACCCGGGATGGTTTCAGGCTTGGGCTCTCAAACATGGGGCCTGTGGCTGTTGGGGAGCTGAAGGTCATAAACATTAGGAGAAGAGTTACTGAAGAAGACGTCATTTGGACAGACCTGGTGTGGGATGCGTTGAAAGAGACGGTAGTGGATTTTGCGGAGATGGCGAGTCTTTGGATGTGTCTTGAATTTGTGTGAGTCCTGATCATGCTTACATTGATTTTCTTAGGGGGATGTCCAAATGTTTGCCTTACTTGCTATTGTGGCACCTAACGAACTAGGGGATTGGACCCATACGTGCAGCGACATTTGTTGATGTATATGTTGGTGAGCTACTAGAGCCTACAATAATGTATCAAAATTCTTAGTAATATTTCGCGCTATAAATGCTTTCCTGGCCTCAGCTTCACGAACTTGCTACTTGTGTGCGGAAATATTCCCCTTATGAGGTAGTTCGAGATACAACAGCATCACAATTGTCAGATCCTTTGGGCTTGAATCTTTGGGTGGTTGCTGATAGCAGCTTCCCCGGATTCTGAATCCTCATGTACAGAGGAAACTACCGCTGTGGGGACCCTCCATCTCCTTGACCATGACGTCAGGCACGATCACCTGCAATGTACCCTCCAGTCGAGCGCACATGCTAGCAATCGTTCTGCTGGTGTCCAATTATCCCCCCATTCAGACTCTTCATCACCACGTCTGACCCCCTCACCCTCTCCCCGTGCTAACCCAATCGTTTTTCCATCTGAGCCACAAACGTCGCCGGAGTCCATGTATGATGCGTCTATCTCTAGCGCGGGTGTATCAGGAAAGTCCCGGAACAGACTCAGGTACATGACATATTGGGCGTTGAGCTTGATGCGAACTTGTGGCGAGAGACTCCTCCATTAACCCTCTGCGACTATTGACCGCTCGATCGGCCGCTAGGGCTTATGTCCCCTTCTGGGCCATACATTGGCGGCGGCACGCTGGATGACTCGGAAAGCGAGAGGGGAAGGGAAAACAACGGAGAAGATGGCGTCAATGGTAGTGAGAGTGTAGGAAAGGCCCTCCTAGTAGGCGACGGACGGCGACATATCAAATTAGAAGAAACGCGTAGATTATCATCGTTATTCATGGAGTCCTCACTTGCTAAAAGCCGCACATACTGCTTCACCACCGGTCCCCGCTCTTCAACATCCTTGACAAACCTGCACCCATCATCGAGCTTCTCACCTTCGCCTCGCACCGCGTTGTGCATTCGGCGTACCCCTAGCCCAACCAGTCGGTCCCGTTTCAGCCTGACGATCTGCAAGGGTGAACCAAGCACCAGTCTGCTGTCGAACATCATCGTGCAGCTTCGCGAAGGGTCACCCGACAGCCATGTCCCGAGTGACGGGCGTAGCCATGGGGAACATGACGACGAAGACGAACATGGAGATAGTAATACCCATTCGGGCTCTGACTCCGAGTCGGGTTGTGGATCAAGCTCGGAGTCTGAAGGACGTTCGCCTTCCGCATCACAGTCACTTGTTCGTTCTCGCGAGTTTTTGAGCATTACCAGGACGGTTCCCCACCGTCGCCCGTCACCTCGATCTACTCCCGAATCATTAACGGCTGTGGCCGGCGTAGAGGGCTCTTCGACGATGAAACCTTCTCCACAACCCGGAATGGTATCAGGCTGGGGCTTGTCAAACTGGGGGCATGTGGGTGTTGGGGAGCGGACGGCCATAAACGTTAGGAGAGGAGTTGCTGAAGGAGACGTCATGTGGAACAGACGTGGTCTGGGATGCGTTGAAAAAGATGGTAGTGGGATTGTGCGGCGATGGTGAGTCTTTGGAAGTGCCTTGAATTTGTCTGAGCCCTGATGATGCTTACGTTGATTTTCTTAAGGGGACGTCCAAATGTGTGCCTTGATGGCTACTAGGTAGGTATATGCATGTCTATATCACACTTGCTCTCCCCGTGTTGCTTTGCCATTGGATATGGAATCAGTGTATAGCTAGACGGTTGTATTCAAGGACATAAGTTTGAAATATTAGAAGGAAATACCATCTATGGCGCACCCTATAACATACATACAAGGGAAAACAATTCAGATACAAACAAATGGGGCGAAACAAGTCAAACCTCATCCAGCATCCACCCACTTCGTTTGTTCCTTTCCTGCCAAAGGTAAACAATGTACTGGGTACTGTAAAATGTCCAGAAATCAAATGAATAATACTAGGAATGAGGTAGAATTGTAGCTACACAGACATATATTGTTATTGAATTCAGTAAGCACAGCTATCACTATGTTGGCTCTTGTTGAGGATATGTAGTATTCTGCTGGACACCAAAGTATTCCCGCAGGGTGTTGTGACCCCCTAGAATGCACATCGAATCCTCAAATGGTGGAGTTGTTCTGATACCCCAGATCCTATTGTCCGCAGAAGTACTCGGACCCGAAACATCGGCCTCCCCATCCATCATAAAAGATAACACATGCGATTATCCAATCAACCTTCCTTTCAGACTATGGCCTGAATATGCAAGTTTGGTACTTAATGGCTATTTCCATAATTCTCGAAAATAATTCATACGCATGGAAAAAAGAAATATATGTAGGACGTAGTCCGTGATTTAATGGGATAAAAACATTGCCTCGGACGGGAATCGAACCCGCAACCTTAAGACACTTACCCGGTCAGAGGGACTGTAAGAGTCTGACGCTCTACCAACTGAGCTACCAAGGCATGACTTATCACATCCACATTGTAATATATATTGAACCGTGACACCACCGGTGTTACCTTCTGCCTTTGAATCTACTATCTGTCCCCCATCCTAGACTTTTTTGTCGGAGTACACCTTACTGTTGTAGTAGTATTTACAGTGACAAAAGGACAAAGTCATCAGGCTGAGTTAATGTCTTGGGATGCAAAGTTTGAACTTTTACATAGTTCTGCATATGCATTTTGGGACTTAATAACTAGTTCCATGATTCTTAAAAATATGACATGCGCTTGGAAAAAGAGATATATGTAGGAAGGAGTCTGTACTTTAATCGGATAAAAGTAGGGCCTCAGACGGGAATCGAACCCGCAACCTCAAGACTCTTACCCGGTCAGAGGGACTGTAAGAGTCTGCCGCTCTACCAATTGAGTTACCAAGGCGTGAGTGCTACCATCCACACCCTGACCCATACTCAACCATGACCCCACCGTTGGCACGGTCTGCATTTGAGCCTGCTATTTTCTTCCCCAGTTCCAGTCTTATTTATCATACTACACCTCAATTCTGTTGGCCGTACTTGACCACCGTCACAATAGCTTCCCATATTCTGCACATCTCACAAGTGCTTCTCAGTCCCTCCTATGTATGATCGCCACTCTCTTCACGGGAACAGTACTCGTATCCCACTTATGTTGCATCTCGGTGTTGGAAGAATATGGATGGGTTGGAAACACCATGAACGAATACGCCGCCTAGCAAGGAAAGTCGCCCTGCAAACCGCGGTCGTATTTTAATGCACGTGCTTACAATAACAAAACTGGCGGGTATCTATGTCTCTGAGCTCAGATTCAATTGGGACGTACATAATAGCGGGATACGAAGACACTGGACACTGTCTAAAACAGCGCAAAGAGGAAACTACCGCTGTGGGGACCCTCCATCTCCTTGACCATGACGTCAGGCACGATCACCTGCAATGTACCCTCCAGTCGAGCGCACATGCTAGCAATCGTTCTGCCCGTGTGCAACTATCTTCCCATTCCAACTCTTCATCACCACGTCTGACCCCCTCACCCTCTCCTCGGGCTAACCAAATCCCTCTTCCATCTGGGCCACAAACATCGCGTGAGTCTATGTATGACGCGTCTATCTCTGGCACGGGCGCATCAGGCAAGGGTCCCGGAACATATTCAGGTACATGACGTCTTTTTCTTTACATTGAGTCTGACTTTGTTACTGAACTTGGTGCCCACGTCGTGTAGCGAGAGGCTCCTCCATTCTCTCACCGCGACTATTGACGGCTGTCAACACTCGATCGGCCGCTGCGAGACCCGACTTCAGGCGGATGTCCGTGGCTCTGCCTACACTGGCGGCGGCCCGCTGGATGACTCGGATAGCGAGGGTGGAAGCGATAGCGAGACGAACATAACGTCTATGGTAGTGAGAGTGTAGGAAAGGCCATTTTGGTAGGTGACGGACGGGGACGTATCCAATTCGAAGAAACGGGTGGAATATCATCGTCATTAATGGAGTCCTCACTTCCTACAAGCCGCACATCATCCTTCATCACCGATCCCCCCTCTACACCAGTGTTTAAAAACCTGTACGCATCATCCAGTTTCTCACCCTCGCCTCGCTCCGCGTGCACGCGGGGTATCCCTAGCCCAACCAGTCGCTCCCGTTCTCATGTCAGCACGGAAATCCGCAAGGGCCAACCGAGCCTCAGTCCGGTGTCGAAGCGCATCGTGCAGTTTTGTGAAGGGCCACCAGATACCCATCTCGCGAGCGACGAGCGTTGCAATGGGGAACACGACGACGAAGATGAAGACGGAGATAGTAATGCCCATTCGGGCTCTTCGACGAGGAACCCGCCTCCAACACCCGGGATGGTTTTCAGGCTTGGGCTCTCAAACATGGGGCCTGTGGCTGTTGGGGAGCTGAAGGTCATAAACGTTAGGAGAAGAGTTACTGAACAAGACGTCATGTGGACAGACCTGGTGTGGGATGTGTTGAAAGAGTCGGCAGCGGATTTTGGGGAGATGGTGAGTCTTTGGATGTGTCTTGAATTTGTGCGAGTCCTGGTCATGCTTACGTTGATTGTCTTAGGGGGATGTCTAAATGTTTGCCTTACTTGCCATTGTGGCACCTAACGAACTGGGGGTTTGGTCCCATACGTGTCACTGTTTTATCTCCCATATCCTCTCGCTGAAATTCCCACAACAGCCATTTCCACAAATGGCACCAGCAGCTCATCCAAGATATATCCCTGTTAACCAGATAGGACAACGTACTATAGTGTTTCTGACGGAGATACACTGCGTGAAGACGCGAGTGCGGATGATGACACACGGTCTGACTCGGTCTCGTGATAAAGGAGGAAGAGCGTGCAAGGCTGCGGGTTCGGATGAGAGTTCTTGGACATACCTGTACGGAAGGCTATGGGCATTAGTGTTGGGCTGCGATGAGCGATTTTCACGTGGGTCGGCTGAAGGTCGATAACGAATTACAGAGTATCTCCATTCATTTGCGGGGATTTGGGTTGTACCTTTTAATGTATTAAGATATATTCCTCCGTTAGTTCCCTCTTTTTCACGCCATGGTCTCGAACTTCGTATGAGACCCAAAGATGCAAGGCCAAAGGATCTCACAATTGTGACGCTTAGAGGACTCGTTTGTACTGGAAAGCTCTTCGGTGTTGCACAAGCTTTGGTCTGTATGAAGTGTATCACGAATTGTGTACCTAATGCCTACATCAGGGGCAAGAGGTTGCTACAGTCAAATATGATACATAATAGATGACATGGACTGGTCCAATGCCAATGAGCCGCTAGTAGTAGAGGTCACTCCTGGCAGAACATAAAAGTTAGTTTTACTCGACTCTAATTGACGTCATGTCAGATAGCAAGAACCTGTACAGAACAAATGGGAGCCGTCCCGGGAGTTCGGATTCTGCTTGCAGCATTACACAGACTGCATGCGGAGAACACGGTAGTTTGTGTCTTGAATCGAGCGTTAAGGATGCAGTGGACGGATATATATGGATTCTTACCTCGGTTGTATGTCGAACCGGCTCGTACGGGGCATATTTCCGCACATGAGCAGGAAGTGCGCGAAGCTGAAGCCTGGAAAGCATTTATAGCGCAAGGAATTACTAGGGATTTTGATACATTATCGTAGGCTCTAGTAGCTCACCAGCATATGCTTCAACAAATATTGCTCGACGTATCGGTCCAGTCCCGAGTTCTTTAGATGCCACAATAGCAAGTAAGGTACAGATTTAGACGTCCCCTTAAGAAAATCAACGTAAGCATCATCAGGGCTCGGACAAACTCAAGACAATTCCAAAGACTCACCATCTCCCCAAAATCCACTAGCGTCTCTTTCAACGCATCCCAGACCCCGTCTGTTCCACATGACGTCTCCTTCAGTAATTCTCCTCATAACGTGTATGACTGTCCGCTCCCCAACAGCCAAAGGCCCCATGTTTGAGAGCCCCAAGTCTAATACCATCCCGGGTTGTGGAGACGGTTTCATCGTCGAAGAGCCGTCTACGCCGGGCGCCGCGAATAGCCGTTAATGCTTCGGGAGTAGATCGAGGTGGCGGGGGACGGTCGGTAACTGTCCTGATAATGCTCAATGACTCGCGAGAACGAACAAGTGACTATGATGCGGAAGGCGAACGTCCCTCAGGCCCCGAGCTTGATCCAGAACCCGACTCTGAGTCAGAGCCCGAATGCGCATTACTATCTCCGTGTTCGTCTTCATCGTCATGGTCCCCATAGCTACGCTCGTCGCTGGGGAGATGGCTATCGGGTGATCCTTCGCGAAGCTGCACGATGCTTTTCGACAGGGGAGTGGGGCTTCGCTGGCCCTTGCGGATCGCCAGGTTAAAGTGCGAACGGGAGCGGCTTGTTGGGCTAGGGATACGCCGACTGCACGAGGTTGTGCGAGGCGAAGGTGAGAAGCCCGATGCTGGGTGCAGGTTTGTCAAGGATTCCGAAGAGCGGGTACCGGTGGTGAAGGCGTATGGAGGAGTCCATGAATAACGATGATAATTTACGCGTTTCTTCTAATGGGATATGTCCCCGTCCGTCGCCTACTAGAATGACCTTTCCTACACTCGCACTACATTAACGCCATCTTCGTCATCTATTTACCTTCCACTCTCGCTGTCCGAGTCATCTGAGTCAGAGCCCGAATGCGTATTACTATCTCCATGTTCGTCTTCATCGTCATGGTCCCATGGCTATGCTCGTCTCTCGGGAGATGGCTGTCGGGTGATGCTCCGCTAAGCTGGTTGACCCTTGCGGATCGCCAAACTGAAGTGCAAACGGGAGCGGCTGGTTGGACTAGAGATACGCCGACTGCACGACGTGGTGCGAGACGAAGGTGAGAAGCTCGATGATGGGTGCAGGTTTGTCAAGGATGTTGAAGAGCGGGTACCGGTGGTGAAGGAGTATGTGCGGCTTTAGCAAGTGAGGAATCCCTGAATAATGATGATAATCTACGCGTTTCTTCGAATTTGATACGTCCCCGTCCGTCGCCTACTAGGATGGCCTTTCCTACACTCGCACTACCATTGACGCCATCTTCGTCATCGATTTCCCTTCCACTCTCGCTGTCCGAGTCATCCCGAGTCATCCAGTGCGCCGCCGCCAGTGTATGGCACAGAAAAGGACACAAGCCCTAGCGGCCGATCGAGCCGTCAATAGTCGCGGAGAGATAATGGAGGAGTCTCTCGCCACAAGTTCGCATCAAGCTCAACAACCAAGATGTCATGTACCTCAATATGTTCCGGGACTTTCCTGGTACACTCGCGCTACAGATAGACGCGTCATACATGGTCTCCGGCGATGTGGGTGGCTCAGATGGAAGAGCGATTGGGTTAGCATGAGGAGAGGGTGAGGGCGTCAGACGTGGTGATGTCGAGTGGGAATGGGGGGATAATTGGACACGGGCAGAACGAGGGCGATCATGTGGGCTCAAGTGGAAGCTAGATTGCAGATGACCTTGCCTGCCGTCAGTGTCAAGGAGAAGGAGGGTCCCCACAGCGGCAGTTTCCTCTTTTCTCTGCCTTAGAGGTGTGAAAGGAGCCTCTTCGTCTTATAGGATGACTGTCCTCGGTTTGACACCTAGGAGTCCAGCCATACAATTCCAGACTCTTGCTGCGCTACTTGGGCCTTCCTGACACGCTCTGTGGATGGATAATGGTTTCTAATCCAGATCGCGAAAATCAGGAGAAATGCGGTTTACCTTTCCGTTCATTTCACAAACGTCTACCCTAGGCATATTCCATTCAGTACCAAGCACGTAACCCTGAACAAGTCTCGTCACATCGCCAAGGTTCGAATTGGAGTAGCGTGACAAGATTTCATGGTAGATGCCGAAGGTGTGCGAAGATCCTGTGATGTGGTGTGTGGTGAGGACTTGCATTTCAAAGCATCCTTTCTGTTGGGCTCACCCATGTACGTAGATGTCCATCCTGCGATCCACTTATGAAGAGATAGGGAAGAAACGACGACAAGGCGAGCTTGTTGACGGCTCGCTTGTGTTCCTTTACACATGTCTCCGATTTTAGTCAGTCAAATGGAAGGGAATAGTGCATCGGTGGTGCCTTACCGTACTTGTTCCCTTGCTTGTTAATGTCTCAGTAAATTATCTCGCCGTTCCGTGCGCTCGTTACCATCTTGGTGTCAAAATTTAAACCACGAAACATTATTTCGATAATCAAGCTCATTGTATCAGACGCTCACATCCTCTAGCCCATACGAGAGCCGGCCTCCATCGTTGCTCCCCCAGGCCCAATGCACATCCTTAAAGGACTATTGCCCTCTTCAGTTCCATAATCTCATATTCTTAATACTCTTAACAGTAATTCGAATCTAAGTGAGCTATCAATCGTTATTGTTGACCTGGCCAACTCACCTCCACCTCTCGCGATTACGACCTTGGAAGAGTCACCTGCCGACGCAAACCTGCCTTCCACGTGCTGTACATGCTCTCGGATAGGTAACGGAACGCGACGGGGGCGTGCTTGGCCGCCGGATTTTGATGGCAGTGTTACACTAGCCGCATGGGGAGAAATCGGTATTTTGTGCCTTGAATCGAGTGTTAAGTAGATGTAATGATGCAGTGGAGAGAAATATATGGATTATTACCAAGTGACACATATGAGAACAGTGGGTAATGACAACAGGGGAACGCAAAGTGGCTTTGTCTGTCATGTGACGTACCTTCATCAGAGATCCTGGACGAATAAATTCGTCCAAACTAAGTTCCATGCGCAAAACTATTTCATGAAACGGGAAAAAAAAAATCTGGTTCACTAGAAATTCTTGGTAGGAAGGATCCGTGATTTAACGGGATAAAAATATTGCCTCAGACGAGAATCGAACCCACGACCTTAACACTCTTACCCGGTCAGAGGGACTGTAAGGAGGGACTGTAAGAGTCTTACGCTCTACCAACTGAGCTACCAAGGCATGCTTTACTACGTCCACATTATAATATATATTGAACTGTGACACCACCGTTGTTATGCTCTGCATTTGAATCTGCTATCTTTTCCCCCCCATTCCAGACTTATTTGTCGTACTACACCTTACTTTTGTTGTAGTAGTATTTACAGTGACAAAAGCATAAAGTGATGAGGCAAGTCACTATATCTTGGGATGTGAACCTCGAACTTCTACATAGTTCTGGATATGCATGTTTGGTACTTCATGATTAGTTCCATAATGGTTAAAAATATTTCATGCGCTTGGAAAAAGAGATATATGTAGGGAGGGAGTGTGATTTAATGGGGAAAAAGTATACCCTCAGGCAGGACCCGAACCCACACCCTCAACAGTCTTACCCGGTCAGAGGGACTGTAAGAGCCTTATGCTCTACCAATTGAGCTACCAAGGCATGGTTTGTGATAGCTACCTTGTAACACATACTGAACAACAACACCACCATTGTTACATTCTGCAGTTGAATCTGTATTTATCATACTACACCTTAATTTTGTTGTACTTCCACTAAGCCTGAGGATTGAGGTTATCTGTGATCATCACTCATCCTCATCTATAATGCCTGACAGTATTTTCTTGTCATTTGTTTTAAAAAAAAGTTTGAAATGAGCAAACAATACTTTATCAGGGAAACTTTATAATTCTTCTTGGCTAGATCTCTGATTTCATAGGCCATTGCCACACTGACTTGTGAGTGGCACATCAGATCAGAGCATGGGGGCCACTGTCAACATTGTCCTTCATATACTCACAAGCATCACATGTCACAATATTGTCACAAACATTCAAAGGTAACTTTCAACAACTCTTCGATGCATCAAATTTGACTTGACAAACCCGAACATTATTCGACACCATCAAATCTCTTTCGACATGTCTCATTTTGACGTCATGTATGATTTCATTATTAGTTCATAACATAGTCATAATGATATGACGAAAAGCATAAAAGGGCTATGAAAGGAGCGAGGGAAGTCAGTTGAAATATCTGTAAATTAGTGATACTAGTAATCTATCTTGTCGTAACTTCTTCAACAAATACTTCTGTGAGTTCTCGTGACTGGTAATACCCTCTTACTTCATCAACAGGGTGAATATATACTTCATCGAACGAGGCTTTCGAGTTCGATTAGTAAAATATTATTCGACTTTATTGAAGAATAATTGATTCGTGACAGTATATTTCAACTATCAACTGTTGATGAAGCCCAGGACGTGATCTGAGACTACCAAAGCATCAAGTTCCACAGCACTTCAATCTGTAGCTCCTACTCCTTTGCCGAGAGTTATTCAGCCATCGTGAATTCCAGTTTCTCCTTTAACCAAAACTAGAAGAACTGCAATGTCTTCAACGCGAGAACCTGAGGAAATTCGAGAAGAACCGATTTTGCCAATTTGAGAAGAATCTGAATCTCTTTTGACACCTTTGCCTGAGTCTCCGCCTCGTGAGGCAGTTGCATCTGACAATGAAACAATGTTACGACATTTCGGAGATGCGCTTGGAAAAGTATTGAAGGACCAGATGTCTTTGAAGGAGCCTGAAATCACAGTGAATAAGCCCGAAGAGTTTACTGGAGAAGAACCTTCGATGCTGAAGAATTTTATCACCCAATGCAAAATGGTCTTTCGATCTCGACCAAAATCTTTCGAATCCGATCAATCGAAAATTATGATGGTAACTTTGTATTTCCGGAAAACAGCTCAAGAGTGGTGGCAACCTTTTCTATTAAATCCCCCAATTCCTCCACCATCTTTCCTTGTGGATTATCTCAACTTTATAGATGAATTATATGCTCAGTTTGGAGAAATCGATGCAGAAGGAGAAGCTGAAGGAAAACTCAATAATCTTCGAATGAAACCTCATCATCATGTGGCGAAGTATTCGATTCAATTTACAAGTCTCGCTGCTCAAACTCGATATGACGAATTCATTTTATGACGATGATTCTATAAATGACTTCTAAATCAAATTAAGGATGAAATAGTGAAGCTTCAAGTTCAGCCCGAAAGTTTTGCTGAACTGCGAACGGCAGCCCTTCAACTCAATTCTTACTATTGGATGCGAGAGAATGAACGACAACGCGAAACAGAATCAAGTTCTATTCCCTGAAGATTTGAAAGAAGACAGTCGGCAATGCCTATGACTTATCCTTCGACATCATGAACACCTTTGACTTCAAAACCGACAACTTCGACTTCAAGAACATTTAGGCCTTCGACTCAAGCGAAACCATCTTCAACAATTTTAGGATCTGATGGATGATTACTTCCTGCCAAACGAGACAGAAGATTTAAAGAAGGGTTATGTATATTATGTGGAGAAAAAGGCCATTTGGCGAGGGATTGCCTGAAAAGAAAAACTCGTCAAATTGCAAAAGGACGAATCGTTGAAGTCCAAGATTCGACAACTCAATCCGACCAGTCAAATCAAACATCGAATGTTAATTCGGAAAATTGAAAAGGGATACTCTTCAGGCCTGTGAAGTGTATCGAAGAAAACTCGATCATGCCAAAAAAGATTCCTGTGTAATATTACGAGCGGTAACAATTTCTGATTCTTTAATTATTGAACTTAAATCGAAAAAAATTCTGAAAATGAAAGCAGTAATTGATTCAGGATCTAGTCATCTTTTTATGGACAAAACGTTTGCACGACAAAATAATCTATCGTTCGACCAATTGAAAAATTCGTTATCATTAAAATTAATCGACGGATTGACTCTGACATCAGGACAAATCATGTATACAACTAAGTTACAAGTTTACTTTCCATCCGGGCAGACTCAAGAATTACAATTCTTTTTAACCAATCTCGACTCGTCTTGTCAAGTGGTATCAGGACTCAACTGGCTGAAGCAATACAATCCTGCAATTGACTGGTGATCTGGCCATATATCATTCAAACCTACTTCGACACCTTCGACAAATCTGAATCTGATTCAACCATCAATCAAAATGTTATCGGAAGAGAAGCATGATTCAACCATCAATCAAAATGTTATCGGAAGAGAAGCATGCTTCGACCTCGGCGAGTCAATTTTCAACATCTGAGAAAATCCATGAAGAATCGAAATCCGAGACTATTAATCCGAATATCAACATAGTCAATCAGAAGACATTTTTATGAGCTGCAAAAGCAAAAGACTCTCAAACCTTTGTGGTCTTTATTCAAGATGAATCTTTCAAGACTTGTAAGGCCTCTGGCGCAAAACTACAACTTCGACTTCATTCCACATACTGAACGTTCCGACTGAATATTCCGACTTCTTGGACATTTTCAACAAAAAGGAAGCTGAAGCTTTACCTCAACATTGAAGTTATGATCACGCTATCCCATTAGAAAAAGGAACTACTCCACCTATGGGTCTGATCTATTCGTTATCTGAGACAGAACTTCAAGTGCTATGAGAATATCTCCAAGAGAACCTTTCGAAGAAGTTTATTCGATCATTGCAATCTCCCGCTGGCGCACCAATTTTATTCGTTAAGAAAAAAGATGGAAGCCTACGACTTTGTGTCGACTATCGAGGACTTATTAAAAGTACGTGAAAAAACTGATATCCACTTCCTTTAATTCCTGATCTTTTGGATTGACTTTGAACAGCGAAATATTTTACAAAAATCGATCTCCGAGGCACCTATAATTTAGTTAGGATTGCTCCAGGAGACAAGTGGAAAACAGCCTTTCGGACTCGATATGGATCTTTCGAATATTTGGTTATGCCTTTTGGATTATGCAACACTCCGGCAACCTTTCAACAATTAATGAATGAAATATTTTCAGATTTACTTGATATTTGGGTAATTATCTATCTCGACAACATACTAATATTTTCCGACAATCTCGAAAAACATTTACGACATGTTCGAGAAGTTCTTCGATGGCTTCGACAAAATCGATTATTTGCAAAACCTGAAAAATGCGAATTTCATAAAACCAGTGTCAAGTTTCTAGGATATGTTATTTCTCCTCAAGGCGTATATATGGATGAAGAAAAAATCAAAGTTATTCAAGACTGGCCCGAACCACAAAAAGTCCGTGACATTCAATCATTTTTAGGATTCGCAAATTTCTATTGAAGATTTATTCCAAGTTATTCTGAAATTGTTTTACAGTTGACTCGACTTACTCGAAAAAAGGTTCAATGGCATTTCGACAAAAAATGTCGACATGCATTTAACTATTTGAAAAAAGAATTTACTACAGCCCCGATTTTAATTCATTGGAATCCAGATTATAAACCTATACTCGAAACTGACGCTTCTGATCATGCTATAGCTTCAATATTTTCTAGGCAAACCCCCGATAACGAGATTCATCCAGTTGCTTATCATTCAAGAACCCTTTCGACTTCCAAAATCAAGTACGACACCTATGACAAAGAATTATTGGCAATATTTGAATCTTTCAAAATTTGGCGACATTATTTCGAAGGAACAAAAGAACCAATTGAAGTTTTAACGGATCACAAGAATCTCAAATATTTTGCAACAACTCGAATCTTGTCCTGATGACGAGCTCGATGGGCAGAATATTTATCGACTTTCAATTTAATTATTCGATTTTGACAGGGAAAACTAAATTTGAAAACAGATGTTCTTTCCAGAAGAAATGACGTTTATCCGAATGAATCCGACTACTCGAAAAAGAATCCGACTAATCTTTGACCAGTATTTACAAATGAGCAAATTCAAGCTTCCTTACATGCAACATATTATCTTCCAATAGCCAGAAAAGCTACTCTCATTATCGATACGGATCAACTATTGAAAGATATATTCAAAGCTCAAAAAGAAGATCAATTTACTCTCGACAAAATTCGACAGATCTCCGATGGTACCGAAGAAGATTGGCAAAAGAATGAAGACTTTTTATGTTTCTGAAACAGAATTTACATTCCCAATTATCAAACTCTTCGACTTCGAATTCTTCAATCATGACACGATCATATTACTGCAGACCATTTCAGTCAAATGAAAATGTATCGAACAATATATCAAGATTTCTTTTGGCCACGACTCCGACAAGATATTTAAGATTTTATTTGATCATGCGTAATGTGTACAAAATTGAAAACTCCACAACATCGACCCGTTGGATTACTTAAGCAACTTCCGATTCCTCTTCAACCATGGCATTCGATCTTGATGGACTTTATTGAACAATTACTGACCTCAAATGGTTACGACTCAATACTCGTAATCGTCGATCGACAACTTATACTACGATCAATGCCTCCAAACTCACTCGACTTTTCGTATTACATGTCTTTTCAAAACATGGAGTCCCAAGTCATGTAACTTCCAATCAAGGATCCAAATTCGTATTGCATTTCTTTCGATCTCTTGGAACAGCACTCGACATGAAATTACATTTCACTTCGGGATACCATCCTGAAGGTGATGGACAAACCGAATGAGTCAATCAAACTCTTGAACAATATTTACGAATATATTCCAATTATCAACAAGACAATTGGGCCAAATTACTTCCTTTAGCCAAATTTGCTTACAACAATGCACCTTCCAAACAACTGGTGAAATGCCATTTTTTGCTAATAAAGGTTATCATCCATTGTTAGAAATTCACCCTGAAAAAGATCTAGCTTCCACTCTAGCTCGTGATTATACGACAGATCTCGAAGCCCTATATAAACATCCCAAATCAAATATCCAGAAAGTGCAAAAACGTTATCAAAAATATTCCAACATACATCAAAAAACTCGCTGGAGGAAAGGGAGAGGAGGATGATCAGAGGAGAACAAAGAGAGGAGGAAAGGGGACACCCACTTGAGTCTTTCGACTTTCCGATCCATTCTCAAGTCTTCATACGATCTGACTTCATTTGAACAACTCGACCATTGAAAAAATTATCGGAAAAATTATTAGGCCCATTCGAAATCATTGCTCGACCAGGATCTCATTCATATACATTAAAACTCCCCAATCATCTCAAAGGAATTCATCCTGTCTTTCACGTCTCAATGTTAGAACCGTTTTATCCCAATACTTTCCCAGATCAAAAACAACCTCCTCCACCAATTTATGTTGAAGAAGAATCCGAATATGAAATTCGAGAAATTTTGGATTCAAAATTCGATAAAAGATATAAAGATTCATTATGATATTTAGTTGCTTGGTTAGGTTACGAAGGAACAAACAAAGAAACTTCGTGGTTAGGATCTCAAGATCTCGAACATGCTTTCAATCTTATCAAAGAATTTCATCAAAAATATCCAAATCTTCCATGACATTAAAAATTTCATTCAATTATCTTTCGACTCTTATTTCGACACTTAATTGACAAAATCGAAAAACATATCAAAACGCAAAAACATCAATTATATCAAAATTTAAAAGTAACTATAAATCCTCAATTCCTTCCTCTCTCAGTTCCGCCATCTTATCAAACCATGCCCCTAAATCTCCCACTATTAATGCTAATATCAGTCTCCTCACTAAATCGCCACTTTCAACCAATTTTTTCGACAAAACTGAAATCATCCCTGAACACTTTGACCTCACCGATTAAATCCTCCATAGTCTTTTCCAATTTCAACATCCTATCACCAATCAATTTTATTTCCTTTTCCAACTGGTTATCCGATTGATGTTCCGACCTTCTCGACTGTCTAGAAAATTTCGACATTCTTGACATAATGTTGTGACGGACATTCTTCCTTTGCCCAAGTTTGCAAATTCCAGGACTACCATCTTCACTTTCATTTTCTGATTCTTCGATCACATTTTGACTCTTTTTCAGTTTTGACGCGGTTTTCCGGCTGGCCTATTCACGGTCCAGTAACAAGCCCGATGCAATCAATTGCACCGATCACAATTCGACGACACATTACTTTTCTTACACACGAAATTCGTGTTGAAACACATTGTGCAACTGGAGAAAATAAATTAGCAAAATTCAACAAAATTCAACAAAACTGAAAAATTATGAATTTTCCGATTTTGCCTCAAATTCCCATTGCATCCCAATTCCCTTATGAGTCGCCTGATTGAACGGTTCTTTACAGTCTATTACGCACTTTTTGGGAATTTCTTCTAAAAAATAACTAATTAACTAATTTTAAAGAAATCCCAGAAATCGACTTACCAACCGCATCAACAACCACATCTCTATCCTCGAAACCCAAAAACTCGGATCCTGATTCAAGTTGATTGACTTCTATATCAGACATTGATTGAAGTCGACATCGGGGTCATTATGAGGTGGTGTCTGCTGGGTAAAAAGGTGTCTATCTTTTGGCACCGAGAGTGCCCTTAGGTATACACAAGACTTCAAACTAAGAAATACGGGTATGCTCGAAAGATATAGAGAATTAAGGAAAAGGAATAGAAACTAGATAATAAAGTACTATAATATGTATATTATTCCATGGTCCAATCATGCATATATGCATACCCTTCACAGTGCCCCCCAGTTCGAAGGGATGTGCTATACAAGGTGTCGAAGAGCATCTGGGACGCCACCCCAAGCTTCCTGTGAGGATCCCCCAAGGTCCAAAATGATGTTTCCCCATTGTTCCCTTTTTACTCTGAAGGACTCGGCTATTCTTGCCCAAGCCAAATCACTGGAATCCCTGTACAAGGAGTTGGCCCATCATCTGTAGGCTTTCTCTCTGCAACGAATGACTGCACGGACACTAACCGGTGGAGCGGAAATCCACGCGAGAAGAGGAGCATTGGGGAGGGGAAACGAAGACGCGGGTAGCGGGGCAGGAACATGTGGCTGTGTAGTGGTCTCTGTGGGAGGTGTCAGGATGAGGGCCTCGAGTAAATCTACGAAGCCAGCAATAGAGAGGACACTCGCTGAGTCTGGGGGCAGATAGTTGGGTTCCACTATGATGTGCCAGAACATAGAGAGTTTAATCTCCCGAGCTGCTCGCACAAAGTTCTTCCCCTCTGCGGGATCCTTGAAGGAGAGATAGAAATCCTCCATTATCTCCAACAATGGAGAAAGACCACGACAACCCTTAAGGCTCCCTTGAAGGACCAGTTGCTGAAGTACTGGCACTAGCTGTGATAGTATGCTTCTGACAGAAAACTGTTCGGAAGGGTAGTTGACAGCTACTCGCATCCAGAAAGTGGTGGAGATGAGCTCAGTGGGGGGAAGCGGGCTGTCAGAGACAGGAATAGGGGATCGCTCTCGGAGAGGAGTGGTGGCCTTCTGTATCTCCTTTGCCTTTCCACTTGTCATGGGAACAATGACGTCCGGTGTAAAAGGGTCCAAATTGATGTCCATTCGCTCTTGTGGAAGCTCGTGGATAGGGCTACCTAAGGACATGCAATATGAATATGGAGAGTCGGGAGAGATACCCGGTGACGGCGGAAGTGGGGTCGGTGTTACGACCGGACAATCCCGCCGGACTCCGGGCACTAATCCGTACACCCCCACATGCTACAAGCACCAATTGTCTGTTTATAGGATTTCCCGCCCGGACTCCGTTACGTCAAGACTAGTTACATTTGACCTCATTAAGACACATATCAGTCACCGGACTTCCCCCGGACTCCGTCTCTGTCTATGTCCATCTTCATCCCACACATCAGTCACCGGACCCCGCTCAGAATCCCATCACCACTCTAATCAAGCCCCATTCCCGTTTTAGTCAAATGACCTGTCACAATTTAGGACTCCGCTCCTGCTCCATTCCCCGTTATGGGTTATGCTTTGTCATGATTTGGACTCCACTCCGTTCCGTTCCATTCCTAACACCAATTTGGTGTTTACTATTCCTGTTTTATGTTTTGTTAGTTTCATTTCATTATTACTGGATTTGGTATGTCATTCACTCCATGGTCTATATAAACTGGCAGATGTTGTACATACAATCCAGTCAGAAAATTAGCTTAGATTCCTCCCAGTAATCTAATAACATTTTCCACTCTAAAAACCTTACTTGATTCACATCGCTTGCACTAGTTGGAGCCCACGGGCTCCGGCGCATCTATCTCTCTCAACTATCTCAACTCACGACCCACAACCTCTGACTCACGAACCACGACCTCTGACTTATGACCTACGGCCCACGAACCCCGCCCAGACTCCCTGGGATCCCCATCTGTCCATTTGAAATTGGACAACACGATCTAGCAAGGGCACAGCCTATAAGCTGAAGCCAAGTCCTACCGGATATCCCGCAGGTTTCTCCGGAAACCCGGCCTGTGTGTGTATCCTAACAGTCGGGACCAGTACAGCTTTTGTGGAGGGAGGGAGACGAGGCGCCAGAATTGGGGCTGAGGGAGTGTGTGCCAGGTGGAGGATGGGAAGGGGCCTCGATGTTGGCGAAAGGCATGGGACTGGAATTGGGGAAGGTTCGTGTTGGGCTGAGGGAGTGTGTGCCGGGTGGAGGATGGGAGGGGGCCAGGACATCCTAAGTGGGGTAGGGACCAGTACAGCTTTTTGGGAGGGAGGTAGACGAGGCATTAGAATCGGGACTGAGCGAGTGTGTGCTGGGTGGAGGATGGGAGGGGGCCTCGATGTTGGCGAAAGGTGTGGGACTGGAATCGTGGAAGGGTCACGTTCCTGTGATGGTTGACTAGGGTGATGACCCCTCCATACTTTGGATGACAGTTTCCGCATTTGTCATTGGTTGGGGTTGCTGGTTACAAAGTGAACTTTCGATGGGAGGAGGAACCCTTCGTGGCAATCCTCTCCCAGATATCGGACGCTGTACGCAACATTCCTATTCTCGTCTTCCTCCTCATTGTAAGGTATCCGGCTATTTACTCTCTCAAATAATTAACAAATGTTGACACGGCAAGGGATTCAAGAAATAAACAAATAAAGGTCCAGTAATTTAAATACTGATAGATTAATTAGCTGTGCTATTAAGCTTAAACAACTAAAGTCAATATTTGTTTGGTCTCTTGACAAATTCAGATGAACTTGTAGTGACGTGCTCTATGAAAGTTAAGTTCTCTTTGAGAATAAAGGTTCGGGAGCTGAATGTATGCACAATAAGTTGGCGGAAACTTGTCGTAAGCCTTCGCTTTCTTGTAGCCTTTTATTTTACTATTTATAAAGATTTAACAAGCTGTTAAATGATTTATAAATAGAGAGATTGTCCGAGAGTCGAATATCCAAGCGTTTGTTTAAAGATCGATTAACTGTGCTGTTAAAATGGGCTCTTGAATAACCTAAACGGGCAGGGATTTCAGTAATGAGAATTTAGATTTACTTAAGTGATTAGTAAGCCTAAAGGTTTTCCGGGAAGCTGAGGGAACTTAGATGAATTAGCTAAGTTCAAGAGAAAGAGTTCAAGATGCTGCAAGTGTAGGTGCTTGCAGTTAGATATCAGACTAAGGCTATTTTTGTCCTTAGGATGATTAGATATGCTTTGAGCTGGTGCTGTTGATAGTAGTAAAATAGATTATTTTATTCAGTGATTTAGGCCTCCTTTTATACATGTAGAGATTTTTGCTTAATAATATCTAATTAACTAATTAGGAAATTATTAGAAGCTTCTAAAAGTTTCTATAATTCCGCTATGATGTCATAGCTATCACCCGACTCGAAGATCCGAACCGAAGATCCGAACCGGTCGAGTCAGAGAATAAACCTGGGATGGCCGAGGGTGGAAGCAAAATAAGCCGTGGCGCCGAAACGGAAATAAACGTGGCCGGGCGGCTGCGAAAACTACTCGTGACGATTTGTAAACACATCGTGACGTCGTCGTCACGTGATGTCATGTGATCGCGCGATAATAATGTGCATATATGTACTAATATAATATAATAAAAACCCGGTCTCTCGAAATTAGATAACCCGGCTTTATTATATTTATATTTCGACCGCTCTAGGCTTCGATTACATAATATGATGTCATTCGAAGCTTTGAATATTCGAAGTTAAAAGGAAACCTAATTCTTTAAATAATGAACAAAATAAAATAGAATACAACAAAAGAAATAATTTCCCAGAAAATTAAGGGTAATTTCGTGAAAATATACTAGATACATCACACTCATCCTCATCCGAGGAAAAATCGATTTGTCCCCTACGATGTCCCTTTTCTCGTGGGGGCAGCGCTTGACCATCCCCCCGGGTAAGGATTATTCGTTGCAACTTAATACGTCGGAGTAGTTCCCAGTCATAAAAGATGGTACCCTCCTTTTCCTTCCAACTCTTGGTTCCCATCATCCTAATGCAAGGCCTCCCACCCTCACTATCATCGGTCTCCGCGAAGTCAGCCCATTTCTCTCCCGGGGGGGAGGAAGGATCAGCGCGGAAGCTCTGCTTCCGAATCGTGCTCTGTCCTCACGCCGCTGTCGCTTGGAGGGGACTCCTTCTCTTGCTCCCCTTGCCTCCTGTTGACTTCTATACTCAGTGTGCCTTTCTCTTTTGTGGGTGAGCCTCCTTGCATTGTGTTCTTCCATAAACATTTCCTGCCTCCGCATAGTAGCAGCGACTTCCTCTGATGACGGTCTGAAGGAGGGCCCTAACGGCTTACTCCAATCCATACCGGTATTCCACCTCGGCTCAGCACCAAAGGAGAAAGTCGACAGGGGGGTTGGTTCTTGGGTACTCCAATTGCTCTCGACATTGTCTGTACGAGGCATGTGGGTGATGAATCCCCCGCTGGTTGTGGATGTACTGGCTGTCGGGGCCCGTGGGACCTTTTTGAACTTAGGGAGGACTTTCTTGTTTTGTTGGAATGGGAGCGTAGCACGATAAAGTGGTGAAGTTGAAGGTAGAGGGAAGGGCTGTAGATAGGTGAAGGATGTGGTATGAAAGATAAAGAAAATTTATGCGAATTTATGTGTACTTTTTTATATATATATATTGAATTGAAACTCCGCTCAGTTGGTCGTTAAACGAGATTCATTAATTGTGGCTGGGTTTTGGGTAAATGTGTCCGCCGCCAATTAGTGGTTGTCCCAACCGACCAGAGGGATAGAAAAATGAAAGAGAATAAAAGCCAATGAGATGGCTCACTGAATGACTGAGATGTTTCTGAAAGGAAGTTACAAAAGAAATAGAATAAATGATAGAATAGATGATTCCTCGAGCGCATATATCCCGGTAGATTTTGAACAGTGCCTTGTATACCCTCAGAAGTGCCGGAGCATTTCTGAGGTTAGTACTGTTTAACCATGAATCCTCTTCAGGTCCATAACCTTTCCAGCACACCCTAAATAGCAGACGATTTCACTGTTTTCTATGTCCAACAATAGCTTCAACTTCATATTCTTCATGATCTGATTTCAACTCTCTTAGGTTCTCAAGTTGGGGTCTTGAACCGAGGTTGGGAGGAGAGGGTTGATATTTCCGTAGATGGTCCCGATTAATGACTGGATGCATCGGATACTCCGGGGGAATCTTAAGCCTAAATACTTGAGGGTTCAATTTCTCGAGGACCTCGAACGGTCCAATCCATCTTTGTATTAGTTTCTTCCCCATTCCCTTGACTTCCACCAGTTCGAGGGAGTGGGGGTTCACCAATACAGAGTCTCCCTTGGAGATATCTTCTACATGTCTTTCCTTCTTGTTATACGCTCGTGCTTGAATCTCTTGGGCTCGAGCGATTGAATCCCGCACCATCTGCCGATGATTTTCTAGTTCGAGAATCCATTGGTTGGCCATAGGGCTGTCTGATAGTTCTCTAGGAACTAGGGGTTTGTCACCTCCTAGAACTCGAGACATCCCTCTCGGGAGGTATCCCATTAATAAGAAGGCCGGAGCATAGTTCGTGGAACTGTGAACGGTTGAGTTGTACGTGTGGACTACCACCTCAATCCATTGGGACCAGCTCTCCTTAGCAGAAGCACAATAGGCTCAAAGCATTTGTTCTATGGTCACGTCCATATTCTCCATCTGTCCATCTGTCTGGGGATGATGAGCAGAAGATCCTGCAAGGGTGGTACCATAAATCTTACAGACTTCCCACCAGAACCTGCAGGTCCATCTCTTGTTCCAATCGCAGATTATTTGAGAGGGCAGTCCGAAGGGGCTGGCCACCTGTTTGACAAACATTCGTGCAAATCCTTCAGCCGTAAGGTTCGATAAAGTAGGTATTGTAATAGCGAAATATGTCAATTTATCAACGGCGACGAAGACTGCTGAATACAAATCCTTTCCCGAGTCAGGTAGTCCAGTGATCAGGTCCATAGAAACTACTTCAAAAGGCCTAAAGGGTATGTCGGCAGGTCTGAGGGCTCCTTGACGAGCGGTGTGATCGATTTTGGCCTTTTGGCAGATGTCGCAGGTACGCAGGTACGACACACAATCTTGCAGCATTTTTGGCCAAAAGAACCAGTCTTTCATCAGGTTGAACAACCACTGACCTCCGGCGTGTGCTCCCTCAAAGGGTTATCATGTACCAACCTTAAGATAGAGTTAGTCATGGTACTGGGCATGCAGACTCGACTTTTCCAGTCCAAGTCATGACAGTACAGGAGTCTGTTTGCTCCCACAAAGTAGTGAGAAGGAGTAACAACCACATTGGGTGAAGGGGTATCTAGAGCGTAGAGGTTTCTGAAAACTGGGTCTTTCGAGTATCCCTCTAGAAATTTCTTTATGTATCCCTCCTCAATACTGATTAGCAGCTGAGGATGACGCAATGCAAAGTCAGACTCGTCCTCCTGATTGTCCCTTACTGCATTATGAGAATCCCATTCCGACTGTTGGACCTTTTGAGTTACTCCAAAAGGTTCCATAGAATCGTGTATGATCGAGAAGACCGCCTTCTTAGCAGGTTCGTCCTTCCATAGATTTTCCTCAGTACTCTTGTCCAGAGAGGTCAAGGTGATAGCTTGCAAATCATCTCTAATAGGGCTCACGAAGGCTGGTACCCGAGGGAGTCTGGACAGTGGGTCCACATTGCTGTGAACTCTTCCTGCTCGGTGTAAAATCTTGAGACCTGGAAATGCAGCGTATATTGCCCCCTATGTGGGTAGTCGACGATTAGTGTTCTCATATGATCTAGCCCATTGCAGAGCTGCAAGGTCTGTAATGAGTAGAACATGTTTACCTTCAATGAAGGGTTGGAAGTGGACTAGTCCCTCCTTTGCTGCTAATGCTTCCCCTTCAGTGGCAGAATAGTTACGTTCCGCGCTTTTCAGCATGCAACTCCAATATGCAATGACTTGTTCAACGGTAACTTCGGTCGCCTCGAAAGTGGGTCCCCATGAATCCAACCACTCGATATCGGGCTGTTTGGTTGTATACCGATGAACAAAGGATGGCACATCCTGCACACGGTCAAAAGCTAACTTGGCTTGGGCATAGATTTTAGTGTCCATCAAGTCTCCTAAAGCCATCTTCTGGACTTGTTGGAGACAACAACCTAAGGCAAAATCCGAAGTGTCCGTATACAATCGATAGGGCATCCCGCTAACTGAATGTCCCAGCACTGGTGCTTATCCTAGTGCGGCTTTAACATCCTCATAAGCTCTGACATGTTCAGTGGTCCACGTCCAGGGTGTTCCCTTCTTTAGGAGTGAGAATAAAGGGGACACCATCCATGAATAGAATGGTATATACGCCAAAAAGTAAAGGACCATTCCAAGGAACCGTTGCAGTTCAGAAACCTTAGTGGGTGGGGCCAATTCCAATATAGCGCGAACTTTCTCTTGGTGGGTCGAGAAACCCAACCTGGATACCTTATGTCCCAACAACAAAATCGAATTATATCCAAATAAATCATTTCTTGAGAGAGAGTGATGCCGGCCGAAGCAATAGCGCCGAGCACCTGCTGTAGGTGGAGCAGATGATCATCCCAATTCTGAGAATATTACTATGTCGTCGATGTAAACCAGACAAAAAATCCACAAGTAGGGTGCTAAAACCGTTTGCATGATGCGCTGAAATGTGGAGGCGCCATTTCTGAGCCCAAATGGCATCCTTTTAAATTGCCACAGCCCTCTATGAGATCTGAAGGCTGTTTTGGGCTTATCATTCTCCAACATTTCTAATTGAGTAAACCCAGCTAGCGCGTCGAAAGAAGAGAGAACATTTGATCCCGACAGTGTTTGCATGATCTCCGATTGACGTGGTAAAGGGAATTCGTCGGGAACAGTGAGATGATTAAGTTTACGATAGTCGATGACCACCTGCGGTTTACCATTGCGATATACTACAAAGGCCAGCGCCCACCAGGGGTTTTTAGATGGCTCAATGACACCCTGTTCGAACCAGGTATCCATTTGCTCGTCTATACCTCTCCTATTGGCAGGGGACGAGGGGAACATAGGCATGGATATGGGCTGGGTACCCTCTTTCAAGGGGACAGGGACTCTGCATTCCACTTGCCCTAACCGTCCATCAACTCCGAAAGCCTTAACGTTCTCAGTCAAAACTGATCTGAGATGTGGCAGGACTTCCGTTGGTATATCTGGTCCCAAATTGACTAGCTTGTGAAGACCCTCTGAGGCAAATTTCTCATTATCAGCCAACGTGGCCACCTTAGGACCAGGAGGTTCGAAATCGTCTGCAATCTCTGATTCCACAGGTGGCTTAGGCCTCTCTGAGGTGAATTGACGGTCCTCCTCCAGTTGAGAGAGACTTTCAATAAGGTGTGCGATCTTGGTCGCGCCTGCTGCCATTAAACCCCTCTCCTCAAGTGACCTGGGCTTGTGAGCCCAACGAGCGGGGTCATGGATTATCCCTATTGTCTCCCCTCATCGGATAGTCTTAGGGGTTGGCGATGGATTGGCCAAGGGTACTGCCGCACTATTCCTTGAAATTGCCATGATTGGTGTGGCTAATATGGAACCGTCCTCATTTTGCAATACAATTCCTTCAACAATCCACTCCTCGCCCTTTAGATCTTCAACAAAAATGGGGACTAGTCTGGCTGACTCTGGATCGATAGTGCAGTCCTCCAAGGCTTGTGTGACTCTTTCAGTATGCACACCTTTATCGGGAAGAGAGGTGAGCTTGGGTTGCTCCTTCTCATGCTTCCCGAAAGGGGCCTTGTTGATGGTGAAGGTCAAAGGTTGAGGTTCCTTAGAAGAACTGGCTGGAATAAAACCCTGTCGTCCTGGGAGAATAAGTCTAGATCCCAACAGCTGATCTCTTAGAGTACCAATTTCGTAATTAATATGGAAATCTTCTCCTAAAGGAATTGGCACCGTCATTCCTCTAACGACATAAGTTTCCACCGCGAACTTCAGTAACATTCCACTGTCATCCTCCAGGTAAATAGGAATATTAACATATCCGATAACCTTAGCGTTACCCGTGAGCTGGATTAGACGTAACTTGAGTGCTTGTTTCAACTTATACAGGCCCTGCAGCCCCTTGTAGAATTCCTCTGATATAAGGGAAAGATCCACTCCCGTGTCCATTCGGACTTTAATGCATTCAGGTGAATCGGGAGTTCCTACATGACCGAAAACATGGAGCACTGCAACTCCTATGCTAGAGTAACCACTGAGGGGGTCCCGTTTTCGATAAAGGATCGTAGTATCCTCCTTCATCAGTCGACTGGGATGAGGGTATTGGATTCTAGGCCTCTTACTTTCCTTGCGCAGGGAAAAGCTTACGTTCCTGCGCTCACTTCGACAAGGAATATGCTTCGAAGGGGAATCCAATACCGGATCACTGTCGCTATCCTCCGAATCCGAGTCATCATATGGTAGTAAGTCTGGGGGGTTTCCGGGATCAAACGGGAATGTGTCAACATCAGCTCCAGGTGAACAGAGCGAGTTCGAGCTGATTTGTTCATGAGAATCTCCAGTATGACGGTAGTTCTCGGTCAGGCCTTCAAGGTCCTGCCGGTGAGCACTCAACTGGTCTCCCTTTTCAAAGAAATCTGCGGCAAGTATGGATACATAGACTTCAGATGGAAGAGCTTCACTAGTCGTTCGATTTTCCTCCCTTACTAATTTGTCTCTGACTCAGGGTGCATAAATGGAAACAATAGTCAATTCATCATCAGAGGTATTTACTTGTCCTTGTATAGATAGTCCATGAACCGCTTCATATAACCTTTGCTCCTCAGCTTCCTCCGACATATCCTGTGTGGAGCATTTGTTGATAGAGACATAATGAGACATTTTGCCAGCATGGGGGCAATCTATCTTGAAATGCTCCAGACTTCCGCATATCCAACATTCCTTGGTGGGTTTGACCGAGCTCTTCTTGTTACTCCTCTCAAAGAACATTTTTCCATGATGCTTTCCCTGCATTGGATTAGCAGCATCAGGGACGGTCCTTCTCGTCGAGCCTCTCTCGTTAGTCTCACTAATGAGAACATGGTTAGGTGAAGAGAAGTCGTCAGTGACTCTTAAATCCAATTCCTGACCCTCTGATAACATTACACGCGGTTTCTGGAACCTGTAACGTTCCCGGTGTGTTTGGACCCAAGCGTTAATCAGAGCTTCTTGCAGGTTATTAGCATAAGTCTGCAAACTCATGATATCGTTGATGGGTTGTCCTTGAAGAAGGTAGAGCCATTCCGTTGAGAATGAGTCTGCATGTCTCATCCCCTCTGTCCTGGTGGAACCCGTACAGGAAATGATAGAGTTTAACTCTCCACTGGATAAGTGGACGGGTGTCTCATGATCGTGACCAGCTTGTCGAAATTTCATGGCTTCCCATTCTAAGGCCAAGGATTCACACCAGTGAGTTCCAAGCAATCCTTCCACAATGCCCCAAAGAAATGACCCATGAAATTGACTGAATTCAGTATGATGCTCACGGTCTAGGGTACTCCACCAGACCTTAGCGTTCCCCATGAGTCGTCTTGGCAGAGCAACTCCTAACAGCGCACTCAAAGAGTCTGATACCTCCACAAGACTCATGATGTCCATGATATAATCCAAGGCCTTGGATTGGGCTCCATCATATTCAGGGAGGTCAGACCATTTGATCTTGATGTCGTTGGTGTTAAGAGTGATCTTCTTGTCCTTAGGTAAGTCATCAATAAGCATTCTAGCTTGAGACCGCATCGGAGTTCGAAAAGGGGTATTAGGCACTCCATTGTGGCGCTCCCCACGTCCTGAGTTCCCTCCTCGGTCTGAAGTATTCGAACTCCCAGATGAATCGCTAGGGGGTCCTCCTGATGGCAAGAAGGTATTCGAAGTGATCAGCAGAGAATGGTGGGGACCGTCTGAGTTCAGCGATCTTTGACCAGCGACTGGGCCAGCTATACCCTCAGTGAATGCTGTAGAGAAGGACAGTTGACCCTTGCTGGCGACCGATCGGTTTCTGACAGTGGTCACCTCATTCCCGAAGTTAGGGCTGTTGGAAACTCCCTCAAATGCGATGCAAGAGCGATGATCTCTCTGCAAAGGCGTGGGACCGGGTTCCATCACGATTTGTCTCTCAATCTCTGTTGTGTTCAGGAGTCGATGCAGCTGAGGTTGATAAAAGGGAGCGCAGACCTCAATCCTCTTTTCTTGAAGGCGTTATATCACCTGTGTCCTCATGTCCAGCGGAAAATCCTCCAATATCACAGGACAGTTGAGAGAACATAGGAAACGAGTATCAGGAGACCCATTTAGGTTGCGAACGAATGAATTAGTCGTGGAGATAGGCAAATCGGGGACCTGAATTGAGTCATTATAGGGGAGGAGTACCTCTAAAACCATCTTATCGAGTCTTCTTTGATTTCGCTTCAGCCGACCCCTTAAAGTGAAGTATGAAAACGGTAGATTTGGCGTGACTCCATTGAGAGACTCCTCCAACATACGGATGTACATGTACTGGTAGTCAACCTTAGGCACAACATGATCTCCGCCGAGCAGGACGTGCAGGATCTGCAACACATCATCATGCGTACGAAGTGCTTCAAGGAATAGAGAAAACACCTCCCACTTGAGAATCCTTCTTCCTCCTTCCATAGCGGTTGTCACCTCATTTGACCATTCGGGAATTGATCGGGTCAAGTCCTCAAGGTTCCCTGGTCGCGTGAATAAATCTCGCGCCGATAAGATCGCCTGGTAACGACCTAACCACACTGCTACAGTCACTGGTAAAATGGGATAATCCGTATTGTACTCCTCCACAAAAGGAGTAACCAGATCCTCGGAGATTCGATCGGTGTAGTACATATCCCATTGCAAGTCGATGGGCTGAGCATAAACCATATGACCTCTGAGGAACTGCTTAGGAATAACCTGTCTCGGAGGGAACTTGAGAACGGGCATGGGTGCTCGACTAGGCTCAACATTGGCTCCAGGGGCATTCAACTGCCCGGGTTACGAGCATTCTTCAGGTGGGTCGGGGGGAATGTTTGTTGACGATCCAGCTACTACTGCAGAGGGATCCTCCAGAGGAGCTGATCCTTGGAGAGTCGACGAAGACTTCCTCAAAGTGACGTTACGGGGTGGTTCTAAGTTAGCGGATTTTTGATGAGGCATGGAGCTACTCGGAACTGATGAAGACCTAGGTGTTTGGTTCTTGCCCGTAGTCATTCACGTGTTCAGGTCTTAGTAGTCAAATAATAAGATCTTTCCTTTAGGAAAAGAATGGTCCAGCTTGGATCACCACTGTGAAGAGTCGATAGATTCTGACCGCTCGATGTACGAAGAATAGTATTTATTCAACTACTATTATTAAGTATTGACCATCCTGTACAATACTGTAGATTACTAGACTGATAGTACTAGTAAAGAGATGCACTACATGTCACAAGAGCAACTGTACAGTTGCTCATGATGATGAGGACCGGAGAAAAGAAGAGTTGACCTTTACGGTACAACTTGTAGCTAGAAGTAAGAAAGATAGTCAGCGAAAGACTGAATATCAGAGGTAGAGATATAGCAGCACAAATCGACTAGAGTGTCGATGAGCGCAAAGACTTGAGAGTGGGACTCGACCTTCACGGTTCGAGTCCAAAGATTATTAGTACGCAAGAAGTCACTACCTTTATAAGTAGCTGAGAGATTACCCTTGACACCTCTCGCTATTCGACGTCGGGGTCATTACGAGGTGGTGTCTGCTGGGTAAAAAGGTGTCTATCTTTTGGCGCTGAGAGCGCCCATAGGTATACACAAGACTTCGAACTAAGAAATACGGGTATGCTCGAAAGATATAGAGAATTAAGGAAAAGGAATAGAAACTAGATAATAAAGTACTATAATATGTATATTATTCCACGGTCCAATCATGTATATATGCATACCCTTCACAACTTCCGTGAGTTCTCGCGACTGGTAATAGCCTCTTACTTCATCAACAGGGGGAATATATACTTCGTCGAACAAGGCTTTCGAGTTCGATTAGTAGAATATTATTCGACTTTATTGAAGAATAATTGATTCGTGACAGTATCACACACCAGTAGTATGTGGTCAGTTGTTGTTAGAGTATGATACTACAGCTCTAACATAGTCTATTATTTTACCTATATTCTCTTATATTGTTCTGGTATTTGTAGTATTTTTCCTAGCACTGTAGATGCAGTATTTGGCGAGTTACTTAGTTTGGTAACTCCTATGTGCTTAGATAAGCACCCAGTAGAATACTCTGCTGTGGATGTGGGAAAGTCTCCTTAGTGTTTATTTTCCAATCACACACTCACAGCATTATTCAACTGTTTTGAATAGTTGTGTCCTAGGATGACTGAGTAACTTGAATCCAACTGTTGATAGAAACTTGCAAAGAGCTGACCAAAATATAACAACACTGACTGGATGATGTGTGCAGTGGACAAAGAAGCTCTATTTCTTAATGTGTATGTAATACACTGCATGTAGTCTACCAGAGCATTCCGCACCTCAAGCCATCCCCAAAACCTAACAACTGTACTAGCAGTTTAATACTAAGCAGGATATCTGAAAACTATTAAGTATACCAAATTCTAATATACTCTAAAGGTCATTTAAACATCTGGGATGTGATTCAAACTTAATTTGGTGTTCCACACTTTGGGAATGTTTAAAACTTATTTGTATATGTATTATGAAATAAATCATCTTTCAGGAGCTGAGTATATTATGAAAGAGTTTAGTAGTTTGAAACATTAAGACTTTTAAAAGCATATCAGTATCTTCTCCCAATTTCTTCTATATTTTATTTTATATATTTCAACTAAGATATTCCTTGAATATCTTAAACTATAACTAATTCAAAGTGCTATGTACATATACTTATGGGTATACCAGGCACTAAGAAAGCAGACCTCTTTACCCCAATGTGCAAAACTGTGCAAGTTGAGGTTTTGGGCATCATCTCTGCTGTCATGACAGCATCCACACATCAACTTCTTTCAACTCTTTCATTTACCTTGTCCTGTAAAGGTTAAGTGTCAACAATCACCCTCAAGCCCAGTATTCATGCTACACTCTGAGTCATGCCACTCTAACTCTGTAATGTATTCAGGGGTTTCTCTTAGATAGCTCAATATATGCTATAGTGTCACAGAGCTTCAACAATAAAACAAGAAAAGGTCCAGTAATTTAAATACTGATAGATTAATGAGCTGCGCTATTAAGCTTAAACAACTCAAATCAATGCTTATTTTGATTATTGAAAGGTTCAATAGAACAATATATGTATGACTCTTTTTAGCAAATAAAAGAACTATTCCTTGAGAATAGGGGCTAGAAGCTGAATATATATGCAGTAACTTAGCAGAGACTTGATATAAAGCTTCGGATTCTTGTATGCTTATTTGTACCTATTAATAATTATTTAAAAAGGTGTTAAATAATTTATTAATAGAGAACATAATGTGTGTTGGATTATTTGAGTGCTTGTACTTGATTAATTCAATAAATTTAGGGCTGGGCCTTGAACAATCTAGTATTGGCAATGATTTCAGTAAGGATAGTTATTTTAGGTTTACTATGTATGTAGTAAGCCTAAAGTAGCTGTGAGGCTGGGGGACCTTAGATGATTAGCTAAGTTCAAGAGTTGCTGACAAAGATTCAAGATTCTGCAAGTGTAGGTGCTTGCAGTTAGTGTATCAGACTAAGGCTATTATTGTCCTTAGGATTATTAGATAAGCTTCTGAGCTGTGCAGTAAAATATGTGTGCGATAGATGATTTTATTGGAAACTTGGCCCTCTTTATATGCATTTTGATAACTATTTATTTAACTATTTATTTATTTTATGAGGTCATTATTATTAGCGTTAAGAGTCTAGATACAACAATTAATACTAGGTAATAAATGAGTAAGAATGATAAATAAAAGTAGTGATAACTATCTCACCTCAGTATTTGTGCGCAATATGCCAAATAGCTGAGGTGATACTAACTAAATTGTCTTGTATTTAAACTATCTAGTAGCCAAGAGAAATATCCATATAATAGATCAGAAACATCTTACAAATATATGATATCAAGACAAGGGTATGAAATGACTATTGTTACCTGTGTTTATATGGCTGTAAGGCCATATTGTGGGCCTTTGCATGACCGTATGACCGTGTAGCTGTATAGCCGAATATGGCCATTGTGGACTATTCCATGCTTGTTGATCCAACACTCCCCTTCAAGCTGTAGATAGTCCTAATTCAGAAGTGAAGTGTTTGACTTTTGCAGATGGAAGTGGTTTTGTGAGTGTATCGGCAACCATGTCACCAGTTGGGCAGTAAACAAGGTGGATTGAGCCATTTTCGATGATCCAGCAGATGAAGTGAAAATGTATGTCAATATGTTTTGTGCGAGTGGGTACTGATGATCTTTCATGAGTGCAATGGCCAATTGATTGTCTTGAAAACAAAGTTGTGGGTGTATCTGGGGGTCCAAACAATTGACTAAGCAAAGAATGCAACCAAAGTGCTTCCTTAGATGCATGGGTCGCTGCGACGTATTCACTCTCAGTCATAGAGAGTGAAACTATCTCCTGTCACTTTTCACTCCAGGATATGGCACCACCATTTAACATAAAGGCATAGCCAGAGATGGCGTGGCGATCTTCAGCCATACTACCATCGGCGTCAGCATATCCAGTAAGTGTTCTGTTGTGATCCTGCTTCCTGTATGTTAACCACAAATGGTTGGTACCTTTTAGATAGTGGAAGATTCACTTGATGGCCTCCCAGTGGGCTCAACATAGATTGTTGGAAAATATCGAAACTATTTGCACAGAGAAGGCAATTTCAGGACGAGTACCCATTGCAGCGTACATAAGGGAGCCAATGGCATTGTGATAAGGTATATCATGCATTTCAGTACTTTCTTTCATGGTCGAGGGGGATTGAGATGAAGATAAGTGCATGGTATGGTCCATAGGAGTGGATATTGGTTTTAGGTTTTCAAGATGATAACGACGGAGGATGGACTCGATGTAGGAACATTGAGATAAGCATAAGGTGTGTTGTTCCCATTCACGAGTTATTTCAATTCCTAATAGCCAGTGCAGGTTTCCCATATCACTGATCTCCACATGAGTGGCAACATCATGTTTGAAGGTAATAATGGTATTGTTTGAGGTTGAGGCAATTGTGCAATCATTGACATGAACCAGCACAATTGTCAGGATACTGTGCTTCATACGATAAAACACAGCCTGATCAACATCACTGCAAGTGAATTCCAACTTTTCCATGATCTCCACTAACTTTTGATACCAGCATCGTCCAGACTGTTTTAAACCATACAGTGTCTTTAAGAGGTGGCACACTTGCCCTTTGGAGTCTGGAGCATGATATCCAGGTGGCTGCTTCATGAAGATTGTCTCATCATTTGTGAGTTCACCATTTAGATATGCACCTTTAATGTCAATCTGATGTAATTCGAGGTTGAGTGCAGCTGCCATTGACAACACAGTGCGAATTGAAGCAAGTTTTGTGATGGGTGCAAATGTGTCGAAGTAATCAACACCAGGTACTTGGGAGAAGCCTTGCACAACCAAACGAGCCTTGTACCTGATGACATTTCCTGCAGCATCCTTTTTTGCATGAAAAACCCATTTCAATCTGACCATGTTGGCACCTTCAGGAGGGTTGACAAGCTCCCAGGTGTGTGCAGTCTGCAGTGTTTCCAGCTCTTCAAAAATGGCCTGTTCCCACAATGGCCAGTCGGGACGACACTTGGCTTCAGCCAAGGAACATGGTTCAATTGCCTCAGCATTGCTGATTTCTAGAGCTAGTGCATGTTCTTCTTGCATTTCCATTAACATCATCCAGTTTGCTGTGCCCTCTCCTTCCAAGACTTCGGTACTGCTGTTCACGGGTTTGCTGGTAGGCAATTGGATGCCAGTGGTGAGCTTGGGATCATATTGCCAGTGCGTACTGACACCAGTGCCATGTAAAATGTCCTGAATGCACTGGCTAGTTTTTCTGGTATGTTTTTCTGTGGTGATTACTCCAGGTTGCAGATTGTCGCTGTTCTGCATAGGAGTGGTGATGGGGTTCAGTTTAGTGTCAGTTTTTGTTTTGATCAGGGTCCATTCCTCCCCTTCGAGACGAGAGGCTGATGGGTTATTGGAGTATATGTTGTGTTCAACTGTTACAGTCTGCTTGTCTGGCCAATAAATGTGTACACCATTACTTTGATCATCGATGCCCACCCAGTTTCCATCGTGTACTCGTCCTCTGAGTTTATCACCACTTGCCAACCTTACCCAAACCCTCTCACCCCACTCATGCAAGTCCTTCAAATTTGGCTTGGTTTTGAAGACCGCCTCATATGGTGTAGTGTTGCCTATGGCTTTTGTGATTGTGCGATTCAATAACCATATGACGTGCCAAGCAGCCGAACCCCACAGAGTGTGAGAGGTACAGTGAAATATACTCAGGAAATATAGTCTGCATGAGCTCATACTATATTTCCATTATTATTTCTACTTTCTCTCTATTTTATTATACACTTATATTTAGTTTGATGACCTATGTATGTGGTACATTGACTCTTGTGGGTGCACACATGCCAGACTTATGTATTCTAGTGCCCGTAGTTAAAACTCAGACACTTTTTACCCCGCAACCACAACTTACCCAGACACCCATTAGTGTCCTGTAAGTTGTGATTGGGGTATCGTCTCGACCGTCACAGACCAGCTTTAACTATCTATGCAATCAGAGTTTCAAACTGTACTAGTCGAAACTCCATCTATATCTCAATCTGTGCAGACTACATCCGCACTACTCTATTATTCAACTCTCTCATTACTCTCTTCTACACTCGAGGAGTCATTCGGAATCGTACTTAACAGTTGATTCCCTTTATTCATTTTAGCTCTCTACTCTACTTTAGATAGCTATTTCACTCAACTGTATTGAACTAAGTAGTCAATACCTGTTTGGTCTGTATTAGACTTAGACAGTCAATACATTCTTGTGTCATACCTAAATGGTCAATATTCTTCGTATATAGAATGGTTAGAACTTCCACCACTCTTCACACAGAGATTTCGGTAACACACTGGCATGCAGGAGGGCTTGGACTCGTTCTAGGATGGTGCAGTTTTGATGTTCTGCAATGCCATTATGCTGTGGAGTGTTGTGTGTGGTAAGTTTCTGCTCAGTGCCTTTAATTTTGAGATGGTGCTCAAAATCTTTGCTGAGGAACTTGCCGCCATGATCTAAATGCAATTTCTTTATGGGCACATTAAGTTGTGTTGCACACCAGGCGTCAAATTTCAGGTAAGCATCAAAGGTGTCTGCCTTGGTTCTGAGAAGTTGCAAGTGAGTAAAGCATGTGTTATCATCCGTAAAAGTCACATAATGATGATGACCTCCTAGTTGCACCATATGTAATCCTAATTTGCATCCAATGTGTATTTCAAATTCAGTTCCATGCTGGATTGGGCCTTTACCATGTGATCCATAGATGCTTTGTGGGGAAGTGCTGCAAATGTGTGAGAGCTGGATGCTGTACCAAAAGGATTTTATCTGTTTGCATTGGCATCCATTGAATACAATCCCAAGAATCAAAAACTTACATATCTAAACCCAATGCTGTTTAAGCTGTGCATCCCCTAATGCTATATTTTCCCTCACAGACAAGCCCTCCCCTTTGAACAGACTTCTGACTTGGTGTCACAGTGGGCCATCTTGTTTGCATATCTATGTATATGAAGGACAATGTTGACAGTGGCCCCCATGCTCTGATCTGATGTGCCACTCACAAGTCAGTGTGGCAATGGCCTATGAAATCAGAGATCTAGCCAAGAAGAATTATAAAGTTTCCCTGATAAAGTATTGTTTCCTCATTTCAAACTTTTTTTTAAAACAAATGACAAGAAAATACTGTCAGGCATTATAGATGAGGATGAGTGATGATCACAGATAACCTCAATCCTCAGGCTTAGTGGAAGTACAACAAAATTAAGGTGTAGTATGATAAATACAGATTCAACTGCAGAATGTAACAATGGTGGTGTTGTTGTTCAGTATGTGTTACAAGGTAGCTATCACAAACCATGCCTTGGTAGCTCAATTGGTAGAGCATAAGGCTCTTACAGTCCCTCTGACCGGGTAAGACTGTTGAGGGTGTGGGTTCGGGTCCTGCCTGAGGGTATACTTTTTCCCCATTAAATCACACTCCCTCCCTACATATATCTCTTTTTCCAAGCGCATGAAATATTTTTAACCATTATGGAACTAATCATGAAGTACCAAACATGCATATCCAGAACTATGTAGAAGTTCGAGGTTCACATCCCAAGATATAGTGACTTGCCTCATCACTTTATGCTTTTGTCACTGTAAATACTACTACAACAAAAGTAAGGTGTAGTACGACAAATAAGTCTGGAATGGGGGGGAAAAGATAGCAGATTCAAATGCAGAGCATAACAACGGTGGTGTCACAGTTCAATATATATTATAATGTGGACGTAGTAAAGCATGCCTTGGTAGCTCAGTTGGTAGAGCGTAAGACTCTTACAGTCCCTCCTTACAGTCCCTCTGACCGGGTAAGAGTGTTAAGGTCGTGGGTTCGATTCTCGTCTGAGGCAATATTTTTATCCCGTTAAATCACGGATCCTTCCTACCAAGAATTTCTAGTGAACCAGATTTTTTTTTTCCCGTTTCATGAAATAGTTTTGCGCATGGAACTTAGTTTGGACGAATTTATTCGTCCAGGATCTCTGATGAAGGTACGTCACATGACAGACAAAGCCACTTTGCGTTCCCCTGTTGTCATTACCCACTGTTCTCATATGTGTCACTTGGTAATAATCCATATATTTCTCTCCACTGCATCATTACATCTACTTAACACTCGATTCAAGGCACAAAATACCGATTTCTCCCCATGCGGCTAGTGTAACACTGCCATCAAAATCCGGCGGCCAAGCACGCCCCCGTCGCGTTCCGTTACCTATCCGAGAGCATGTACAGCACGTGGAAGGCAGGTTTGCGTCGGCAGGTGACTCTTCCAAGGTCGTAATCGCGAGAGGTGGAGGTGAGTTGGCCAGGTCAACAATAACGATTGATAGCTCACTTAGATTCGAATTACTGTTAAGAGTATTAAGAATATGAGATTATGGAACTGAAGAGGGCAATAGTCCTTTAAGGATGTGCATTGGGCCTGGGGGAGCAACGATGGAGGCCGGCTCTCGTATGGGCTAGAGGATGTGAGCGTCTGATACAATGAGCTTGATTATCGAAATAATGTTTCGTGGTTTAAATTTTGACACCAAGATGGTAACGAGCGCACGGAACGGCGAGATAATTTACTGAGACATTAACAAGCAAGGGAACAAGTACGGTAAGGCACCACCGATGCACTATTCCCTTCCATTTGACTGACTAAAATCGGAGACATGTGTAAAGGAACACAAGCGAGCCGTCAACAAGCTCGCCTTGTCGTCGTTTCTTCCCTATCTCTTCATAAGTGGATCGCAGGATGGACATCTACGTACATGGGTGAGCCCAACAGAAAGGATGCTTTGAAATGCAAGTCCTCACCACACACCACATCACAGGATCTTCGCACACCTTCGGCATCTACCATGAAATCTTGTCACGCTACTCCAATTCGAACCTTGGCGATGTGACGAGACTTGTTCAGGGTTACGTGCTTGGTACTGAATGGAATATGCCTAGGGTAGACGTTTGTGAAATGAACGGAAAGGTAAACCGCATTTCTCCTGATTTTCGCGATCTGGATTAGAAACCATTATCCATCCACAGAGCGTGTCAGGAAGGCCCAAGTAGCGCAGCAAGAGTCTGGAATTGTATGGCTGGACTCCTAGGTGTCAAACCGAGGACAGTCATCCTATAAGACGAAGAGGCTCCTTTCACACCTCTAAGGCAGAGAAAAGAGGAAACTGCCGCTGTGGGGACCCTCCTTCTCCTTGACACTGACGGCAGGCAAGGTCATCTGCAATCTAGCTTCCACTTGAGCCCACATGATCGCCCTCGTTCTGCCCGTGTCCAATTATCCCCCCATTCCCACTCGACATCACCACGTCTGACGCCCTCACCCTCTCCTCATGCTAACCCAATCGCTCTTCCATCTGAGCCACCCACATCGCCGGAGACCATGTATGACGCGTCTATCTGTAGCGCGAGTGTACCAGGAAAGTCCCGGAACATATTGAGGTACATGACATCTTGGTTGTTGAGCTTGATGCGAACTTGTGGCGAGAGACTCCTCCATTATCTCTCCGCGACTATTGACGGCTCGATCGGCCGCTAGGGCTTGTGTCCTTTTCTGTGCCATACACTGGCGGCGGCGCACTGGATGACTCGGGATGACTCGGACAGCGAGAGTGGAAGGGAAATCGATGACGAAGATGGCGTCAATGGTAGTGCGAGTGTAGGAAAGGCCATCCTAGTAGGCGACGGACGGGGACGTATCAAATTCGAAGAAACGCGTAGATTATCATCATTATTCAGGGATTCCTCACTTGCTAAAGCCGCACATACTCCTTCACCACCGGTACCCGCTCTTCAACATCCTTGACAAACCTGCACCCATCATCGAGCTTCTCACCTTCGTCTCGCACCACGTCGTGCAGTCGGCGTATCTCTAGTCCAACCAGCCGCTCCCGTTTGCACTTCAGTTTGGCGATCCGCAAGGGTCAACCAGCTTAGCGGAGCATCACCCGACAGCCATCTCCCGAGAGACGAGCATAGCCATGGGACCATGACGATGAAGACGAACATGGAGATAGTAATACGCATTCGGGCTCTGACTCAGATGACTCGGACAGCGAGAGTGGAAGGTAAATAGATGACGAAGATGGCGTTAATGTAGTGCGAGTGTAGGAAAGGTCATTCTAGTAGGCGACGGACGGGGACATATCCCATTAGAAGAAACGCGTAAATTATCATCGTTATTCATGGACTCCTCCATACGCCTTCACCACCGGTACCCGCTCTTCGGAATCCTTGACAAACCTGCACCCAGCATCGGGCTTCTCACCTTCGCCTCGCACAACCTCGTGCAGTCGGCGTATCCCTAGCCCAACAAGCCGCTCCCGTTCGCACTTTAACCTGGCGATCCGCAAGGGCCAGCGAAGCCCCACTCCCCTGTCGAAAAGCATCGTGCAGCTTCGCGAAGGATCACCCGATAGCCATCTCCCCAGCGACGAGCGTAGCTATGGGGACCATGACGATGAAGACGAACACGGAGATAGTAATGCGCATTCGGGCTCTGACTCAGAGTCGGGTTCTGGATCAAGCTCGGGGCCTGAGGGACGTTCGCCTTCCGCATCATAGTCACTTGTTCGTTCTCGCGAGTCATTGAGCATTATCAGGACAGTTACCGACCGTCCCCCGCCACCTCGATCTACTCCCGAAGCATTAACGGCTATTCGCGGCGCCGGCGTAGACGGCTCTTCGACGATGAAACCGTCTCCACAACCCGGGATGGTATTAGACTTGGGGCTCTCAAACATGGGGCCTTTGGCTGTTGGGGAGCGGACAGTCATACACGTTATGAGGAGAATTACTGAAGGAGACGTCATGTGGAACAGACGGGGTCTGGGATGCGTTGAAAGAGACGCTAGTGGATTTTGGGGAGATGGTGAGTCTTTGGAATTGTCTTGAGTTTGTCCGAGCCCTGATGATGCTTACGTTGATTTTCTTAAGGGGACGTCTAAATCTGTACCTTACTTGCTATTGTGGCATCTAAAGAACTCGGGACTGGACCGATACGTCGAGCAATATTTGTTGAAGCATATGCTGGTGAGCTACTAGAGCCTACGATAATGTATCAAAATCCCTAGTAATTCCTTGCGCTATAAATGCTTTCCAGGCTTCAGCTTCGCGCACTTCCTGCTCATGTGCGGAAATATGCCCCGTACGAGCCGGTTCGACATACAACCGAGGTAAGAATCCATATATATCCGTCCACTGCATCCTTAACGCTCGATTCAAGACACAAACTACCGTGTTCTCCGCATGCAGTCTGTGTAATGCTGCAAGCAGAATCCGAACTCCCGGGACGGCTCCCATTTGTTCTGTACAGGTTCTTGCTATCTGACATGACGTCAATTAGAGTCGAGTAAAACTAACTTTTATGTTCTGCCAGGAGTGACCTCTACTACTAGCGGCTCATTGGCATTGGACCAGTCCATGTCATCTATTATGTATCATATTTGACTGTAGCAACCTCTTGCCCCTGATGTAGGCATTAGGTACACAATTCGTGATACACTTCATACAGACCAAAGCTTGTGCAACACCGAAGAGCTTTCCAGTACAAACGAGTCCTCTAAGCGTCACAATTGTGAGATCCTTTGGCCTTGCATCTTTGGGTCTCATACGAAGTTCGAGACCATGGCGTGAAAAAGAGGGAACTAACGGAGGAATATATCTTAATACATTAAAAGGTACAACCCAAATCCCCGCAAATGAATGGAGATACTCTGTAATTCGTTATCGACCTTCAGCCGACCCACGTGAAAATCGCTCATCGCAGCCCAACACTAATGCCCATAGCCTTCCGTACAGGTATGTCCAAGAACTCTCATCCGAACCCGCAGCCTTGCACGCTCTTCCTCCTTTATCACGAGACCGAGTCAGACCGTGTGTCATCATCCGCACTCGCGTCTTCACGCAGTGTATCTCCGTCAGAAACACTATAGTACGTTGTCCTATCTGGTTAACAGGGATATATCTTGGATGAGCTGCTGGTGCCATTTGTGGAAATGGCTGTTGTGGGAATTTCAGCGAGAGGATATGGGAGATAAAACAGTGACACGTATGGGACCAAACCCCCAGTTCGTTAGGTGCCACAATGGCAAGTAAGGCAAACATTTAGACATCCCCCTAAGACAATCAACGTAAGCATGACCAGGACTCGCACAAATTCAAGACACATCCAAAGACTCACCATCTCCCCAAAATCCGCTGCCGACTCTTTCAACACATCCCACACCAGGTCTGTCCACATGACGTCTTGTTCAGTAACTCTTCTCCTAACGTTTATGACCTTCAGCTCCCCAACAGCCACAGGCCCCATGTTTGAGAGCCCAAGCCTGAAAACCATCCCGGGTGTTGGAGGCGGGTTCCTCGTCGAAGAGCCCGAATGGGCATTACTATCTCCGTCTTCATCTTCGTCGTCGTGTTCCCCATTGCAACGCTCGTCGCTCGCGAGATGGGTATCTGGTGGCCCTTCACAAAACTGCACGATGCGCTTCGACACCGGACTGAGGCTCGGTTGGCCCTTGCGGATTTCCGTGCTGACATGAGAACGGGAGCGACTGGTTGGGCTAGGGATACCCCGCGTGCACGCGGAGCGAGGCGAGGGTGAGAAACTGGATGATGCGTACAGGTTTTTAAACACTGGTGTAGAGGGGGGATCGGTGATGAAGGATGATGTGCGGCTTGTAGGAAGTGAGGACTCCATTAATGACGATGATATTCCACCCGTTTCTTCGAATTGGATACGTCCCCGTCCGTCACCTACCAAAATGGCCTTTCCTACACTCTCACTACCATAGACGTTATGTTCGTCTCGCTATCGCTTCCACCCTCGCTATCCGAGTCATCCAGCGGGCCGCCGCCAGTGTAGGCAGAGCCACGGACATCCGCCTGAAGTCGGGTCTCGCAGCGGCCGATCGAGTGTTGACAGCCGTCAATAGTCGCGGTGAGAGAATGGAGGAGCCTCTCGCTACACGACGTGGGCACCAAGTTCAGTAACAAAGTCAGACTCAATGTAAAGAAAAAGACGTCATGTACCTGAATATGTTCCGGGACCCTTGCCTGATGCGCCCGTGCCAGAGATAGACGCGTCATACATAGACTCACGCGATGTTTGTGGCCCAGATGGAAGAGGGATTTGGTTAGCCCGAGGAGAGGGTGAGGGGGTCAGACGTGGTGATGAAGAGTTGGAATGGGAAGATAGTTGCACACGGGCAGAACGATTGCTAGCATGTGCGCTCGACTGGAGGGTACATTGCAGGTGATCGTGCCTGACGTCATGGTCAAGGAGATGGAGGGTCCCCACAGCGGTAGTTTCCTCTTTGCGCTGTTTTAGACAGTGTCCAGTGTCTTCGTATCCCGCTATTATGTACGTCCCAATTGAATCTGAGCTCAGAGACATAGATACCCGCCAGTTTTGTTATTGTAAGCACGTGCATTAAAATACGACCGCGGTTTGCAGGGCGACTTTCCTTGCTAGGCGGCGTATTCGTTCATGGTGTTTCCAACCCATCCATATTCTTCCAACACCGAGATGCAACATAAGTGGGATACGAGTACTGTTCCCGTGAAGAGAGTGGCGATCATACATAGGAGGGACTGAGAAGCACTTGTGAGATGTGCAGAATATGGGAAGCTATTGTGACGGTGGTCAAGTACGGCCAACAGAATTGAGGTGTAGTATGATAAATAAGACTGGAACTGGGGAAGAAAATAGCAGGCTCAAATGCAGACCGTGCCAACGGTGGGGTCATGGTTGAGTATGGGTCAGGGTGTGGATGGTAGCACTCACGCCTTGGTAACTCAATTGGTAGAGCGGCAGACTCTTACAGTCCCTCTGACCGGGTAAGAGTCTTGAGGTTGCGGGTTCGATTCCCGTCTGAGGCCCTACTTTTATCCGATTAAAGTACAGACTCCTTCCTACATATATCTCTTTTTCCAAGCGCATGTCATATTTTTAAGAATCATGGAACTAGTTATTAAGTCCCAAAATGCATATGCAGAACTATGTAAAAGTTCAAACTTTGCATCCCAAGACATTAACTCAGCCTGATGACTTTGTCCTTTTGTCACTGTAAATACTACTACAACAGTAAGGTGTACTCCGACAAAAAAGTCTAGGATGGGGGACAGATAGTAGATTCAAAGGCAGAAGGTAACACCGGTGGTGTCACGGTTCAATATATATTACAATGTGGATGTGATAAGTCATGCCTTGGTAGCTCAGTTGGTAGAGCGTCAGACTCTTACAGTCCCTCTGACCGGGTAAGTGTCTTAAGGTTGCGGGTTCGATTCCCGTCCGAGGCAATGTTTTTATCCCATTAAATCACGGACTACGTCCTACATATATTTCTTTTTTCCATGCGTATGAATTATTTTCGAGAATTATGGAAATAGCCATTAAGTACCAAACTTGCATATTCAGGCCATAGTCTGAAAGGAAGGTTGATTGGATAATCGCATGTGTTATCTTTTATGATGGATGGGGAGGCCGATGTTTCGGGTCCGAGTACTTCTGCGGACAATAGGATCTGGGGTATCAGAACAACTCCACCATTTGAGGATTCGATGTGCATTCTAGGGGGTCACAACACTCTGCGGGAATACTTTGGTGTCCAGCAGAATACTACATATCCTCAACAAGAGCCAACATAGTGATAGCTGTGCTTACTGAATTCAATAACAATATATGTCTGTGTAGCTACAATTCTACCTCATTCCTAGTATTATTCATTTGATTTCTGGACATTTTACAGTACCCAGTACATTGTTTACCTTTGGCAGGAAAGGAACAAACGAAGTGGGTGGATGCTGGATGAGGTTTGACTTGTTTCGCCCCATTTGTTTGTATCTGAATTGTTTTCCCTTGTATGTATGTTATAGGGTGCGCTATAGATGGTATTTCCTTCTAATATTTCAAACTTATGTCCTTGAATACAACCGTCTAGCTATACACTGATTCCATATCCAATGGCAAAGCAACACGGGGAGAGCAAGTGTGATATAGACATGCATATACCTACCTAGTAGCCATCAAGGCACACATTTGGACGTCCCCTTAAGAAAATCAACGTAAGCATCATCAGGGCTCAGACAAAAATTATGGAAATAGTCATTAAGTACCAAACTTGCATATTCAGGCCATAGTCTGAAAGGATGGCTGATTGGATAATCACATGTGATATCTATCATGATGGATGGGGAGGCCGATGTTTCGGGTCCGAGTACTTCTGCGGACAGGGGTATCAGAACAACTCCATCATTTGAGGATTTGATGTGCATTCTCGGGGGGGTCACAACACTCTGCGGGAATACTTTGGTGTGCAGCAGAATATTACATATCCTCGACAAGAGCCACGCTAGCGACAGCCGTGCTTGCTGAATTCCATAACAATATATGTCTGTGTAGCTACAATTCTACCTGAATCCTATCATTATTATTCTTTTGATTTCTGGAGATTTTACAGTAACTTGTACATTGCTTACCTTCGGCGGGAAAGGAACAAATGAAGATTAGCGTTCCCCACCCAGGGGGTTGGATGCTGGATGTGACTTGAGGCTCTCGTTTGAAGGGAAACAATAAGGCTGTCAATCTGCAGAGCCAGTATGAGGCTTTGGTTAACACGAGGAGGGACCATTTTTATTCAAAAGTTCCAAAGTGATATACATAGTGGTGTCCAAATTGCACCTGGTATCCTTGTTTTAGCTCTCATTTTTTAGCCGAGTTCATAGACTTCGCTACAGTTCCTGCGTGACGTTCGGCAAGCAAAGGAATCTATTGCGTCGCTACCTCTCTTTCATCCAACCTGCCAGAGGATCAGGCCGTGCTCAAGCCAAAGAACGAATGAGCCAGAGGTCCAGCGGACTGAGAGGTTGAGTGCTGGGAACAGTCCAAAGCAATGCAGCAACGTTGAGGACTCGTCAATTGGAGGAGTCAATGTAGAATAGGGAAGCCACAGTGCCAGCACCCCATGAGGTCAATTGTCGGTTGCCGGGAATGCAAGAGTGGGATGTGGCCATGGGACCTTGAAGTGGGAATGTTGCTGTACATGTAAACCAGGAACGGGGACCCAGGGACCGGAGTGTGAGGAGCAGGGGCTCAATGCTAAGTATAGTAAGGATGAATTTCAGCGCACAGTCAGAGCCTGTCATGAGACGAATTAGTCAGTCCAGCGTTGGAGGAGCAGTGGTTCGACGCGAAGTGTAGTAGAGATAATTGCATTGGTCAATCGAATGCTGTCAAGTGTCAAGTCATTATTATGTCCAGCGTCGGGTTTCAGGAGCAGCGGCTCGATGCTCATCGTAGCAGTGATGGGTTTAAGCGGGCAATCGAAGACTGTCAAGGTACAATTGTGTCCAGCGTGGCGTTGGAGGAACAGTGACTCGGTGCTAATCGTACTAGTAGCAATGAATTTGAGTCGACTGCTGAAGACTGTGAAAGGACAAAGCAGTGTGTCTAGGATCGTGTTTGAGGAGAAGCAGCTCGGAGTCATGAATTTCAGCGAGCGAGTACTTGATAGGCATGGGATACACAATTGGATGGAGGGGCCGAGCCCAAGATATAGTGATACCACGTGTGAGTTAGATGAGACTGTTGGTGATTGGGGCGATAAATTGATAGAATCTGTATTACATGATGTGGTTATTGGTAATGATTTTGAAGATGCAACTGATGGCATGACCAAAGAATCAAATAGGTATGGGGATAGGACAGCATGCACACATGGTATGTTGCGATCTGGGATAGACGGTCTCTTCAGGCGAGGTTGGCGCAGAAGGGCATCGTGGGCCAGACATGAGAGTCTGCGTAGATGGCGTTTGATATTTCCTGCACGATTTTCCTATGCGTTCTCAGGGAACTTGGGCCTGCCTGAAAGGGAACGTGTTCACCGTCGGTAGCCAGGATGGGAGAAGGTTGGCGGGTATGTGAGATAGCAATGCGAAAAATGAACTAACTCGAAGGCTTTGAAGACTTGAGGGCGAATTGAGACAGGACGAGATGAAGGGAAAGGGCGGAGTGAGAAGTGACACATCACGACATCAAAAGGGGAACGCAAAGTGGCTTTGTCCTGTCATGTCACGTGCCTCCATCAGAGAACCTTGACAAATAAATTCGTCCAAACTAAGTTCCATGGTTAAAAATATTTCACGTGGCCGGAAAAAAGATATATATCTGATTCACTAGGAACTCTTGGTCGGAAAGGACCTGTTAACGTTTCGGGGAAAATATAACCAGACCTATAGAGGACGAGCGCAATACTGTCTGAGTGATATTGTTGGTTATAAACGCATGGGGGGTTTTATGCGTAATTATGGGTATATATACTAACAACGAGAGCGGTAATGAATGTGGGTATTGATGACCCCGGTCACTATACGACTCCAACTCCTCGCTTTATTCCAAAAATCTAACAGGACCCCCGTGATTTAAAAAAATAAAAGTGTAGCCTCACGCAGGAATTGAACCCGCAAACCTCAAGACTCTTACCCGGTCAGAGGGACTATAAGAGTCTTATACTCTACCGATTGAGCTACCAAGGCATGATTGATGAGATCCACGTCATAACACATGTTGCACCACGACACCACCGTTGTTACGTTCTGCCTTTGAATCTGCTATATTTTCCCCCATCCCAGACTTATTTGCCATACTACACCTTGACTTTGATGTACTAGTATTTACAGTGAGAAAAGGATAAAGTCATAAGGTTAAGGCAATATATCTTGGGATGCGAACTTTTAACTTCTATATAGTTCTGCATATGCATGTTTGGTAATGGCTTGTTCCATAATTCTTAAAAATATTTCATGTCGTTGGAAAAAAAGATATATGTCTTGTTCCATATTTAGTAACTGACAGGTTAACAGTCATTCATTCGCTTGTTTATTGTTCTTGTTGTATTCCTGTTTTGGAATCTTCATCCTAATCTGTCTTATTATACTCCTAGATTTGTAGTACAATTACTGGAACATCTATATAGTCTTCCATAGCCATGTACTTACTCTTTAGTTTTAATCTCAAATTAGTTTGTATCTCTTCTGTCTTTCTGTATGCTCAATCTTCGGAACTCTCTGGACTTCGGATATCCAGAACTCCCGGAACTTCCAAGTATCCATAAACATTCCGACATATATTCATCCTCTGAAATATGGACACCTGAGTGAGTGCATGAGGGCACAGCACATAAGCTAATGCCAAGTCCATGTGTACTCTGGGAATATTCCGATACTCCCATTACTAATCCCCAGAAACTCCCGGACTAATTCTCTGAAACTCCGAGGAGTGCGTATAGGGCACGGGTGCATATAAGTTAGTGCCCAGAGTCTGGCGGGAATTCCAGCCATAGCACTGTGTCTGAAATTGGCCAAGACAATCTAGCAAGGGCACAGCCTATAAGCTGAAGCCAAGTCCTACCAGATATCCTGCAGGTTTCTCTGGAAACCCGCCCTGTACGTATTCTAACAGCATTTTCTGACTAAGACTCACAGATTTTTTTCATTATGCCACCAAGAAAGAAAGGGAACGCACAGGCATCATTACCTGGACCGTCGACTCTTCATTCCCTGTTAACTTTGTATACCAGTCAGACACTTGCGAACCAGTTGGAACCCATGGAAGAAGCCTGTATTGAAGAAGTCCTGGAAAACCAGGACAAATCCGAGCGCGAGGATGAATCTGTGGCCTGCGACAAGGGCAAAGGTGTCGAAAATCCTCCGCCTAGTCAATGACCGCACTTGGGGATAAATTTATGATGCACCTGCTCAAAGAACGAAAGAAAAAGGAACAAGAACCTCCACAGTCAAAAGTCAATGCTCCGGAACCCTTCACAGGTTCCAACCCAAACAAGCTCTCTACTTTCCTCATGCAATGTCACTTCAATTTCTGTGATCGATCTGCCACGTTCTCCATGGACTCCCAAAAAGTCAACTATGCACTTTCATACTTGTCGGGTTCCGCTTTGAAATGGTTTGAACTGGCGTTTAGTGGAATTTCCAAGGAAGAGCCGCTTTGGCTCAAAGATTGGGATGCTTTTGTTTAAGAGCTTGAAACCAACTTTGGCCCGTATGACCCGACAGGAGAAGCCGAGAACAGTCTCACAAATCTTCATATGAAGGACAAGAAGCACATCACGGACTACATCGTCCAATTCAATAATCTTGTAGCTCATTGTCGGTGGGGTGATCCCGCTCTTCACCACCAATTCTATGCTGGTCTGCCATCCCACCTTAAAGACGAAGTCTAGAAAGGAGAAGATGGCAAGCCAAAAACCCTGTCCCATATGCACCTCACAGCTCAAAATGTGGATGCACGTTATTGGGAATGTCGCGTGGAAGTTGCCTGCGAGACCTCCGCAGACAAAGTAAACAAGTCCACAGCCAATAAAACCAACAACAACAACTCGTCAACCAGCAACCAAAATACCATGCAATCTGACAAGAAGAACAATAAAAAGTATTCAAACAACAACAACAACAACAAGGACAATAACAAGGGTCAACAGTCTGGCAAGCAAGCCGGAAAACCCGACCTCTCAGGCAAACTCGGACCCAATGGCAAATTGACCCCACAGGAAAGACAATGTTGTATAGACAATAACCTTTGTCTCTTGTGTGGGAAACCTGGTCATCGAGTCCTGGAATGTCTGCTGGCAAAAGCAAACTCTTCAAAGGGTCGAACAGCCAAGGCCTCCACGGAAACCCCGTCGAAGGACAAACCGGCTCCCGACTCGAAAAAAGAGTAAGCAACCCTGTGGACTCTGTGCGGGTTGGGGGTTGCATTGCCTCTCCACATATTCAAGAGTTTACTCGTCTCAATGCATCTGCTCTTTCACATTCCGATTTATTTTTCGTTAAACCTATCTCTAATATGATTCTGAAATTCATTTTTTCAGCTCTTATAGATTCCGGCTTGACTCATTGTTTTTTAGATACAAAATTCATGCAAAAAATTTGTTGTCAACTTATCCGATAAATCCCATTGGTCTCCGCCTCTTCAATGGCACAAGTAATTTGGTTGTTACCCAAGCTTGTGATTTACCCATCTGTTTCCCGTGTGGAACATCCCAATTGGTCACTTTCTATGTGACCCAGTTAGACTCAAGTTGCTCAGTGGTCCTTGGACACAACTGGCTTACCCGCTACAATCCATTGATTGACTGGATAGCTATGTTAGGATACACACACAGGCCGGGTTTCTGGAGAAACCTGTGGGATATCCGGTAGGACTTGGCTTCAGCTTATAGGCTGCACCCTCGCTAGATCGTGTTGTCCAATTTCAAACAGACGGATGGGGATCCCGGGGAGTCCGGGCAGGGTTCGTGTGTCGTAAGTCGGAGGTTGTGGGTCGTGAGTCGAGATAGTTGAGAGAGATAGATGTGCCGGAGCCCGCGGGCTCCGACTAGTGTGAGCGATGTGAATTAAGTAAGGTTTTAGAGTGGAAAATGTTATTAGATTACTGGGGGGAATCTAAGCTAATTTTCTGACTGGATTGTATGTACAACATCTGCCAGTTTATATAGACTATGGAGTGAATGACATACCAAATCCAGTAATGGCAAAATGAAACTAACAAAACATGAAACGGGAATAGTAAACACCAAATTGGTGTTAGGAACGGAATGGAATGGAGTGGAGTCCGAATCGTGACAAAGCATAACCCATAACGGGAAATGGAGCGGGAGCGGAATCCTCAATCGTGACAGGTCATTTGACTAAAACAGGAATGGGGCTCGATTAGAGCGGTGATGGGATTCTAAGCGGGGGCCGGTGACTGATGTGTGGGATGAAGACGGACATAGACAGAGATGGAGTCTGGGGGAAGTCCAGTAACTGATATGTGTCGTAATGAGGTCGAACGTAATGAGTCTTGATGTAATGGAGTCCGGGCGGGAAATCCTATAAACAGACGATTGGTGCTTGTAGCATGTGGGGGCATACGGGTTAGTGCCCGGAGTCCGGTGGGATTGTCCGGTCATAACAAGCTAACAGTATAACATTCCGGACTCCCACAGCAGCTGAGGAAACTGTGCCCATCCCAGCCTCCATAGCACCTGCAGTCTTGAGGATTCCTGTGATCCCTATGGCACCCATGGCTTCCCCGGAACCCACGGCACCTCCGTCTATTTCTCTGATTAATGCTGCAGCTTTTATTAGGGCTTCAAAAATGGACAGGTCCCAGGTGTTCACTATCAACTTAAAAATTGATGAAGCAACTGGATGTTTTTCAACCCCGGTATCCAAATCTGAGCAAGCTGCTGACCTAGAAGGTGTCCCAGAGAAATATCATGACTTCGTGGATGTTTTTAGTAAGTGGAGAGCTGACCGGCTTCTGCCCCACAGAGAATACGACTTAAAAATCGATCTTGAAGACGGCACCCAGCCACCCCTAGGACATATTTACCTGCTCTCATCCACAGAACCTTCCGCAATCTGCGATTTCCTGGATGAACATTTGTCCATAGGTTTTATGAGACCCTCAAAGTCTCCTTTTGGAGCACCTGTTCTGTTTGTCAGAAAAAAGGATGGATCTCTTCGACTATGTGTTGATTTTAGAGGACTCAATGCTGTCACCAAAAAGGATAAGTATCCACTCCCACTCATATCTGATCTGCTCAATGCTCTGCAGAATGCCCAGATTTACACCAAAATAGATCTCAAACATGCCTATCATTTGGTCCAGATTGCCGCAGGTGACGAATGGAAAACCACTTTTAGAACCTGCTATGGGTCCTTCGAGTGGTTGGTGATGCCCTTTGGACTCACCAATGCTCTGTCTGTTTTTCAGCATTTTATCAATGACACTTTCTCTGACATGCTCGATGTATGCATTATTGTTTACTTGGATGACATTCTTATCCACTCCGAGAATCCCGCGGAACATGACAAACAAGTCCATGAAGTTCTCCGGAGACTCAGACAACATGGTTTATTTGCGAATGGGAAAAAATGTACTTTTGACATGGACTCCGTGGAATACCTAGGTTTCATAATGTGACCCGACAGACTCTGAATGGATGAAACTAAAGTGCAAGTCATCAAAGATTGGCCTGAACCCTGAAAAGTTAAAGATATACAATCCTTCCTCGGCTTTGCCAATTTTTACCAACGGTTTATCCGTGGATACTCTGACATCACAGTACCCCTTACCCGTCTTACGCGTAAGGATACTCCATGGAATTTTAATGATAAGTGTCAAAAAGCTTTCAATCTTTTAAAAAATTCTTTTTCTTCAGCTCCTATTCTGTCGCATTGGAAACCGGACTTCCTGCTCATTGTTGAAACGGATGCCTCGGATTACATGCTTGGAGCCATTCTGTCTATCCAGGACTCCAATGGAGAAGTACACCCCGTGGCTTTTCTGTCCCAGACTTTCACCGGAGCAGAGCTCAACTACGACGGTCATGATAAGGAACTCCTTGCAATCTTTTCAGCTTTCAAAGCATGGCAACACTATTTGGAAGGCTCGGAAACTCCTATTGACATTGTAACAGATCACAAAAACCTGGCATATTTTTCTACCACAAAACTCTTGAACTGCTGGCAGGCCCGCTGGTCTGAATATCTATCTGCCTTTAAATGATTATCTGCTTTTGACCCAGCCATCTCGGCGGCAAGCCCGACGCTTTAACTAGACGATGGGACGTCTATCCTAAAGAGGGGAGCAACGACTATGCCACGGTAAACCCACACAACCTGAAACCTATTTTCACGAATCAACAACTTACCGCATCGGTCTGCGCAACTTTCCTCATCAATGCCATTGTCTGTGGAATTATCATTATGGATATTGAGAAGTTACATCTATCGGCAATTCCGCTAGACCTGATGACTAAAGCTCACCTTGACAATCCCGTGGACCCCGATCAACCTTGGTGGTCTCTTGATCAGCATGGTTTCATTAGATTTGACGATCGGATCTATGTACCAGACTCCGACAGCCTCCACCTCAGGATCCTTCAATACAAACATGATCATCCACTCTCAGGACATTTCAGGTACAACAAAACTCTATCATTAATAAGAAGAGAATATACTTGGCCCAGACTCCATGGATTCATTAAGCACTATTGTAAATCTTGCACTACTTGTCCCCACTCAAACTCGAAATCTCAGCGACACAAGCCATATGGCCTTTTGAAACAACTCCCAGTACTGGAACACCCATGGAATTCTATCTCTATAGATTTCATTGAACACCTACCAGATTCCGAAGGCTTTTCCACCATTCTAGTCATTGTTGATAGATTCTCAAAACAAGGTATATTCATCCCTACATATGATACAATTACGTCCGTGTAGTTAGCGGAACGTTTGATTATCCACGTATTTTCCAAGCACAGATTTCCGTCCCATGTGACTTCTGATCAAGGATCAGAGTTCATATCTCACTTCTTTAGATCCCTCGTGAAATCCTTGGACATGTCATTACATTTCATGTCTGGACATCACCCAAAAGGTGACGGACAAACTGAACGCATCAACCAGACATTGGAACAATATCTCCATGTATATTGCAATTACCAACAGGACAATTGGAAATCCTTACTACCACTTGCAGAATTTGCTTACAACAATGCACTCTCGGCCACTACTGGCGTTTCCCCGTTCTTTGCAAATAAAGGATATAATCCAAATATTACAGTACATACAGAACGAAATCTCGCCTCTGCTCACACTCAAGGGTTCACCACGGATCTCCACGAGCTCCACAAGGAACTCCAGACTGCAATCATGTCCGCCCAAGAGCAATACCAACATTCAGCGGACAAACACCGGATCCCACCACCCAACTTCAAAATTGGCGATCATGTTTTTGTCAAAGCTCAATTCTTGCGGACTACCCATCCATAAAAAAAGCTTGCTGAAAAATATTTAGGTCCTTTTGAAATTATCACACAAGTAGCTTCAGTCTCTTGGACCCTATGGCATCCGGATAGCATGCACACGGTACACCCGGTATTTCATGTTTCTATGTTGGAACCTTGTACTGCTAACACTATCCCAGATCACGTGCAATCTCCACCTCCTCCGGTCATTATTGACTGAGCACCCGAGTTTGAAATCTCACAAATTTTAGATTTGAACATTGACAAACGTCGACGCACTTGTAAACTGCTTTACTTGGTCAAGTGGGTGGGTTACGAGGGCACCAATGAAGAGACTTCATGGATTTTGGCCACAGAACTCGGTAATGCAACAGAAATCATTACTGACTTTCATACAGCTTACCCACTCAAACCTGGACCACTATCGTCTCTCTGACTGCACTCTGCAGACCCCATGTTACGTTTGGACTCATTTACATTATTCCCTGTCGCCCTATGTCTCTCTTTGCTTTTACAGGTTCTGACATGTTTCTCAAGTCCTTAAGCGGTTTTCCCGTGGACTTTGATCTTATGTTTTTTCACGTTGTACTTTTATGATTTCAAAAAAAAACAATTATTAAACAATTATTATATTCTTCTCAGTCTACATTTATGAGACTGTGCTTCTTCCCTGCCTCCTCAGCCACCTCTTGAGGAAGCTCTGCTACCTCCGCAGGCACCCTGTCCTCATCTGACCCAGAATCCTCGGAACTCCCGGCATGCGGCTCCTCATATATATATCTGCCAAACTCTGCTAGGAACTTCCAAAATTTCAAGTGCAGCCCACGGAGCTCATTCACCACTATGATCTGGACTTTGTTGCTTTTTCTGAGCAACTCGTTCTGGGCCTCTATGCCCTCGGCGATCTGCCCCAACACATCATCCAACCCGGATAACCCATCTGTCCCGCTAATGTCCCGTGCCCCGGATCCCATGGGTTGCTTGTGGATGAGCGAACACCTCGCCTTGAGGTGTGTGCATTGGAAGCACCCCAGTCCCCGCCTGGACTTTCGATTACATTCTGTGTTCTGGTCACTGCAACTGGAACACCGTGGATCATTCCACATCGGTAAATGGACTGGTGCCGCTTTCTTTGCCTTCTGTTGATATGGTTAGTTCCCTGGCCATCCCACGGACCTGAGACTTACCTTCTGGGGGCTCTCCGGCTCCCCCTTGGACTATGATTCTACCTCTGTCACCTTGCGCTGAAAATGACAAATTAAAAGATTTTGGGACTTACCTTTCCTGCGACAACTGTGGCCCTGTCCACAGCCACCCGTGCTTTCTCTGTGGCCACCCGTGCAGCCTCTTCCTCCTCCTTTTTCTTCTGCCTTGCGGCCTCTTCCTCCACGGCCAATGCCACCTTGTACTCCCTGTCTAAGGCCTCCTCGGCCTCTCTGGCCTCCTCGGCCTCTCTGGCCTCCTTCTCTGCTTCTTTGCGAAGTTGTGCTGCTCTTCTTGCCATGCCAAAAGTTGGGCCACGCTCCAAGGCACCCAATACAGAGTGCCCGTGGAGGGCCCAGCGGTCGGCATAACTCATTGGGGCATTGGTTTTGGTCCCATTGTTGCAAAGATGGGGGTAATAAAGAAGAAGAAATTTCTATTTTTTCAAATTTATATATAGGCTCATCGCGTTTGAACCTTACCTTCCAGATCACATGACTCCTTGACACATACATGTAACCGACATGACTTTTGACACATTCTACAGCCTCTTTGGGACTTTGGCATAAAGGGAGGGTACTGTTACGACTGGAAATCCTGCCGGACTCTGGGCACTAACTTATATGCACCTGTGCCCTATACGCACCCATTATCAGTTTACCGGAATTCCTGCTGGACTCCATACGTCAGACTTGTCTATGTTTGACTTCATTACGTTGTGTTTCAGTCACCGGAAAACCCACCAGACTCCCTCTCTGTCTATATCTGACTTTGTCCCGCGCGTCAGTCACTGGACCCCACTCAGAAAACCCATCATCCCTCTAACAGAGCCCCGTTCCTGTTTTAGTCAAATGACCTGTCACAATTCGGACTCTGCTTCCACTCCATTTCCCGTTATGGTTTATGATTTGTCACTATTTGGACTCTGCTCCGTTCCATCCCATTCCTAACACCAATTTGGTGTTTACCATTCCCATTTTATGTTTTGCTTGTTTCGTTTCATCATTACTGGATTCGGTATGACATTCACTCGACGGTCTATTTAAACTGGCAGATGTTGTACATACAATCCAGCCAGAAAATTGGCTTAGATTCCCCCCAGTAATCTGATACATTTTCCGCTCTAAACTCCTACTTGAATCACACTGCTCACACTAGTCAGAGCCCACAGGCTCCGGCGCATCTATCTCTCTCAACTATCTCGACTCACGACCCACAACCTCCGACTTACGACACACGAACCCTGCCCGGACTCCCCGGGATCCCCATCCGTCTGTTTGAAATTGGACAACACGATCTAGTGAGGGTGCAGTCTATAAGCTGAAGCCAAGTCCTACTGGATATCCCGCAGGTTTCTCCGGAAACCCACCCTGTACATATCCTAACACCAGGAGTCTGACCAGGAGTCTGACCAGGAGTCTGACCAGGAGTCTGACCAGGAGTCTGACCAGGAGTCTGACCAGGAGTCTGACCGGGAGTCTGACCGGGAGTCTGACCGGGAGTCTGACCGGGAGTCTGACTGGAAGTCTGACTGGAAGTCTGACTGGAAGTCTGACTGGAAGTCTGACTGGGAGTCTGACTGGAAGTCTGACTGGGAGTCTGACTGGGAGTCTGACCGGAAGTCTGACTGGGAGTCTGACCGGAAGTCTGACTGGGAGTCTGACTGGAAGTTTGACCAGGAGTCTTGAAGGGATGAGGGTCAGGTTGCAGTGGATTCCGGATCTTGATGGTCCAGAAGATGGTTCGGACCCAGAGATAATATCCTGGAAATACTCCGAAGAGTTTCTGGGAATGGATTCACATTGTAGTACAATAACGAGAAGACTTATATTAGTTTCCGCGAATTTGTACTTTACTTTAGATCTGATATCAACTTAGTTTCTTACATTTCATCCTTGCTTGTATGAAATGCTCATTTATTTAGAACTGTTTCAATTGTGTAGTAGCTCCACAACCAACTAGACCAGCTGAACAGTGTAAGACTAATATCTGCATCAGATGCAAACAGCTAATGGATTGAGTACTGAGGGAGAAAGAAACCACAGCTTTTGTGCAGCCACATGTGAACTTGTTGTAAACTGAGATTTAAATGTACCTGAGAGAGTAGTGGGGTTGGAGTGTCCCTGAGAATAATAAGAAAATCCTTGATCATGTATCACATCATTTATCAACCTTCGATGTTCAACTTAACATTTTACTATCAATTGTCCTTTGTTCTACATCTTACCACCACTTAATCTTTACTTCAATTGTTTTTTTCTCCTATAATTACCCCCTTTTAATCTTTCATACTGTATGTACCTCAGTCAATTTTCCCCATCATGTTGATTAAGGTGCATTATTCACAACTTAATATATTTGTTACATTAGCATACTAATTCTTAATTGGTAGTAATACTATTTGTTATAGACCTTATTTAAAACTCTCTACAAATCTCAGAGATAATAAATAGGGGGCATTGGGAGGGAGGTTGGGGGTATTGGGAGAGACATTGGAGGTATTGGCAGGAGAATTAGGGGTATATGGAGAGGGATATGGGAGGCATTGGAAAAGATATTGGGGGCATTTAGAGAGTGATTAAGATGGGAGTATTTGGGAAGGAGATGGAGGGAAATATATCAAGGAGTTAGACAGAGGGATTAGGTTTGGGATTGAGTTGAATTATTCTCCAACTCTCTCCAATTCTCCCATTCTCCCTGATCCCCCCAATCTCCCTGATCCCCCCAATTCCCCATTCCCCCATTCCCCCCATTCCCCCCAATTCCCATAAAGGCTTTACTCTTGCCACAATAGCAAGTAGGGCACACATTTGGACGTCCCCTTAAGAAAATCAACATAAGCATTATCAGGGCTTGGACAAACTCAAGACAATTCCAAAGCCTCACCATCTCCCCAAAATTCGCTACCGTCTATTTCAATGCATCCCAGACCCCGTCTGTTCCACATGACGTCTCCTTCAGTAATTCTCCTCATAACGTGTATGACTATCCGCTCCCCAACAGCCAAAGGCCCCATGTGTGAGAGCCCCAAGTCTAATACCATCCCGGGTTGTGGAGACGGTTTCCTCGTCGAAGAGCCGTCTACGCCGGGAATAGCCGTTAATGCTTCGGGAGTAGATCGAGGTGGCGGGGGACGGTCGGTAACCGTCCTGATAATACTCAAAGACTCGCGGGAACGAGTGACTGTGATGCGGAAGGCGAACGTCCCTCATACCCCGAGCTTGATCCAGAACCCGACTCTGAGTCAGAGCCGAATGCGTATTACTATCTCCATGTTCGTCTTCGTCGTCATGGTCCCCATGGCTACGGTCGTCGCTTGGGAGATGGCTGTCGGGTGATCCTCCGTGAAGCTGGTTGACCCTTGCGGATCGCCAAACTGAAGTGCGAACAGGAGCGGCTGGTTGGACTAGGGATACGTCGACTGCACGACGTGGTGCGAGGCGAAGGTGAGAAGCTTGATGATGGGTGCAGGTTTGTCAAAGATGTTGAAGAGCGGGTACCGGTGGTGAAGAAGTATGGAGGATTCCATGAATAACGATGATAATCTACGCGTTTCTTCCAATTTTGATACGTCCCCGTCCGTCGCCTACTAGGATGGTCTTTCCTACACTCGCACTACCATTGACGCCATCTTCATCATTTCCCTTCCACTCTCGCTGTCCGAGTCATCCCGAGTCAGTACGCCGCCGCCAGTGTATGGCACAGAAAAGGACACAAGCCCTAGCGGCCGATCGAGCCGTCAATAGTCGCGGAGAGATAATGGAGGAGTCTCTCGCCACAAGTTCGCATCAAGCTCAACAACCAAGATGTCATGTACCTGAATATGTTCCGGGACTTTCCTGGTACACCCGCGCTACAGATAGACGCGTCATACATGGTCTCCGGCGATGTGGGTGGCTCAGATGGAAGAGCGATTGGGTTAGCATGAGGAGAGGGTGAGGGCGTCACACGTGATGATGTCGTGTCGGAATGGGGGGATAATTGGACACGGACAGAACGAGGGCGATTTTGTGGGCTCAAGTGGAGGGTAGATTGCAGATGACCTTGCCTGCCGTCAGTGTCAAGGAGAAGGAGGGTCCACACAGCGGCAGTTTCCTCTTTTCTCTGTCTTAGAGGTGTGAAAGGAGCCTCTTCGTCTTATAGGATGACTTTCTTCGGTTTGACACCTAGGAATCCAGCTATACCACTCCAGACTCTTCCTGCGCTACTTTTGCCTTCCTGACCCGCTCTGTGGATGGATAATGGTTTCTAATCCAGATCGCGAAAATCAGGAGACATGCGGCTTTCCTTTGCGTTGATTTCACAAACGTCTACCCTAGACATATTCCATTCAGTACCAAGCGCGTAACCCTGAACAAGTCTCTGCATCGTCACATCGCTAAGGTTGGAATTGGAGTAGCGTGACGGACTTTATGGTGGATGCTGGAGGTGTGCGAAGATCCTGTGATCTGGTGTGTGGTGAGGACTTGCATTTCAAAGCATCCTTTCTTCTGGGCTCACCCATATACGTAGATGTCCATCCTGCGATCCACTTATGAAGAGATAAGGAAGAAACGACGACAAGGCGAGCTTGTTGACGGCTCGCTTGTGTTCCTTTCCACATGCATGTCTCTGATTTTACTCAGTCAAATGGAATGGAATAGTGCATCGGTGATGCCTTACCGTACTTGTTCCCTTACTTGTTAATGTCTCAGTAAATTATCTCGCCGTTCCGCACGCTCGTTACATTCTTGGTGTCAAAATCTAAACCACGAAACATTAGTTCGATAATCAAGCTCATTGCATTGTATCAGATGCTCACATCCTCTAGCCCATACGAGAACCGGCCTTCATCGTTTCTCCTCCAGGCCCAATGCGCGTCCTTGAAGGACTATTACCCTCTTCAGTTTCATAATCTCATAATCTCAATACTCTTAACAATAATTCGAATATAAGTGAGCTATCAATCGTTATTGACCTGGCCAACTCACCTCCAGCTCTCGCGATTACGACCTTGGAAGAGTCCCCTGCCGAAGCAAACCTGCCTTCCACCTGCTGTACATGCTCTCGGATAGGGAACGGAACGCGACGGGGGCGTGCTTGGCTGCCGGATTTTGATGGCAGTGTTACACTGGCCGCATGGGGAGAAATCGGTATTTTGGGCCTTGAATCAAGTGTTAAGTAGATGTAAGGATGCAGTGGACGGATATATATGGATTATTACCTGGGTTGTATCTCGAACCAGCTCGTAGGGGGTATATTTCCGCACACGAACGGGAAGGGCGTGAAGCTGAGCCGGGAAAGCATTTCTAGTGCAGGAAATTACTGATACATTATTGTAGGTTGGCATAGCGAACCAAAAAATGCATCAACAAATGTTGCTCGACGGATCGGTCCAATCCTGGTCAGCGCCCTGCTGCACCATTCGTCGTCGTGGAACCCATATGCGCCCATTGACGCAGACTGTTGTGTAATAATAGATTTCTACCCTTACCATATAATTCCTGACATCTAGCTGCAAGAGTAACCCTGGTTAATACTATTCCTATATTCACATTGCTTCACGCCCCTGTCAAAATATACTTGTTATGATACATCCCCTTTCATTATGATGATCCATTTTACTCTTTGTTTCACATATGCCTGTATATACTTGTAGCCTGTGGACTATTCCCTTTTTTCCTAATCCCGCTCTCAGCTAAATCATAGATTCTGATATTATTTTAACCTACCAGTTCCTAGTCAAGTTTATTTGTCAACCATGTTTCTGCTCTTCCCTTAGTTAGTAGTTTCTAAATGCCAACAACTCGTATATAAACCCACGTTAAATGTAGTTGCAAGGCAATCAGAATATCGACTTAGATACCCCTCTAATCTCCAACTCCATTATCTATTCACGACCACCACATTCTGACTCCATCCAATTTACGATTCAAGCTACATTTATGACTTCAACCTCTAATATCCAACTCTCAGTCTCTGACTCTCAGTCTCCAACTCTCAATCTCCGACTCTCAGTCTCCGACTCTCAATCTCCGACTCTCAGTCTCCGACTCTCAGTCTCCGACTCTCAGTCTCCGACTCTCAGTCTCCGACTCTCAGTCTCCGACTCTCAGTCTCCGACTCTCTGACCCAACCCTCAACTTATCCTTCAGTTTCTGATCAATAGTTTACTGAGAGGTTTACTTGACAGGACTAGTTTCTGCCCACCTGAAATTTAAGGACACCCAACAGTAACTTGTGAGGGTGCAGCACATAAGCTGAAGCCAAATCCTTCCATTCAGTCCCTGTCAGTCTACCGATATCCATCAGTTTTCTGTTCTTAACATGGGGACTCTGTGGGTCATTCCCAGAAATGTGTGTTCAGAATAATTACCAGAAACTCCGTGGCACTGGAGATCCTCGGAACTTATCTGTGTTCAGAACTTAACAGCTATCTTTGAAGATATTCGAGGAATGATTGCATTTCCTTCAAATCAATGCACATTAAGAAGAATGGCATATCAAAATTAGGTATCATTTTATTCAACATCTGATTGAATATGGAACAATACAACTCCACTACCATTCAACTAAAGAAATGACTGCAGATATGTATATTACCCAAACCACTTTCCCCATCCATTAATTCCCACCACCATGAACATTTAGAACTTAAACCTTCATAACTCAAGGAGGAGTATTAGGAAATGAGTGTCCAAGAACTTAGCATGCAAACAAATATGAGACAATGTGTTTTATTTGGGTTAAAATCTCCTTCTAAACTATTATATAAGTGCAGTCTAGTTGGAAAGGTCATAAGGGGCTATCACATGCTACCAATCACAAGAACAACCAAGGTTGTAATAGATTCAGCTATTTACTCTCTCAAGGAGTATAACCCAAAACTTTAAAAGTTATTTATCCACTAAAGTATATATTTATATTGTTTGTTGTAAAATTAATATTTAATCAAATTCAGTTGATTAGGTATCACTCTGAAGAATGCAAAAATATTAATATTTATCCTATATCTGACAAAACTTAGTCAAACAATCATCTGTAGATTATTCTTTTGGAATAAATTGCACAATGGGGATTGGTACCCCAGATAGTTCTGGTTAACTCTCTAAACCAACTAAATTTAAATTATATGAAATATATTTGAAAATTTGCTTGTATACAAGAGAATACATCATAACCCAAAGATTACATAAGTCATAACCCAAATAATCTAGGTTAACCCAAATAATCTTGTTTAACCCAAATAATCTAGGTTAACTTAAATAATTTTGTGTAACTATGTCATGCATATTTTCAAAGGGCATGCATATTTTAAAGATGAAATTTCAGGTAATTAAATATAAACTCATAGAATAAGTTGTCATGGCCAGAAGGAATAGTCTCACTTAAAAAATATGAGGATTATTCAGCAAAATTTTGTATATTCAACAAAGTTTGACCATCCTCCCAAATAGTTTAAGAATTCTTGATGTGGCAAGTGATTCAAGAAATAAACAAATAAAGGTCCATTAATTTAAATACTTATAGATTCAGTAGCTACACTATTAAGCTTAAACAACTAAAGTATATTTTTTTGGTCTCTTGACAAATTCAGATGAACTTGTAGTGACATATTCTATGAAGGTTAAGTTCCTCGTGAGAAAAAGGTTCAGGAGCTGAGGCAGTAAGTCCACAGAAACTTGTCTAAGCCTTCACTTTCTTCTAGCTTTTGAGTTTACTATTTATAAAGATTTCCCAAGCTGTTAAATAATTTATGAATATAGAGATTGTCCCAGAGTTGAATATCCAAGGATTTGTTTAAAGATTGATTAACTGTGCCTTTAATGGGGGCTTTTGAATAATCTACCTCCCCTTCCTGTACTCCTTCACTCACCTTCTACCTCTCTTCTTTCTCTCTTCCAGGATTGTGAATCACAAAAGGTGGTAGTTGATCTCCTAGTATTTATGTAATGAAATAGACCCTGGCCAGGCCTTTGTGGCAGGAATGGCAGCAAACTGGTATTGCATCCCTGCATTTCTCTAAAATGGTATGCTTGTTCAAGATGTAATAATTCTCATCTGTTTTGCCATGACTTGATCTTTGGCAACATGGTAGTGTCCCTTTGATTCTTATAACCCCCTTCACATGCATACTTCCCACCTAGAAAGGGAGCCCATGATTTTGTAAAAATACAGTGCAGACATATATCGGGACATGGTGGACGCAAGCAAAGAGCATTAGTATTACTAAGCAGCTATACAGTAATTACTTATCTATTTACAAAAGAATGCAGGATTCCTAATTATATATATCATATTTCAACACAATCCCTTAATCAAAGCATTTTAACAAAGGCTCCCTAAGTGCAAATTACATATCATATCTGTGCAGTATGCACCCATTGCACACTCCGAGGTATTGCCAATTTTGATGTTGTCATTACAATCAGCAACATTGGCATTGGTGTTGGCGGAAGTCTTAGGGCTTGGACAGTCAACCTGGTAATGACCATGTCCCCCACAGTTGAAGCACAAAATGTTCAGTGGGCACTTAATTGTATGGTGGCAGGCAGCAGGAAAGGCTCGAGTTTCTGCATTGTTATTAACAATGGATAAATTACAAGGGCCAAGCTGGCACAATTTTTCATTGAGTAAGCGATTGATGACATATTCGAGGGTGAGTTGTTCAGGTGGAATGGAATCCAAGCTGACAATGAACTTGTCATGTGATTCATCAAGGCCATTGGTGAGCACCAGAATTGTTTCTTCATCTTCATGGGTTTTGAGTCAACAATGAGGGTGGTATCCATGTGAATTGATGGAGGGCTGTGTTACGACCCATTCCCAGATGTTTCAATATCTGACTTCTGACCTCCGACTTCTGACTTCCAACCTCCGACTATGGAACATCATAGTTACTGTATCTTCCGCATTCTTCCCTTGTTCTGTATTTGGTAATTTGTCTGTTGACAAGTATTCACTCGTTTGTTTATTATATTCCCATTTCGGATTATTGTCTCCCCAATTCATCTTGTTGTATTCCCATTTCAAACTACTTCCATTTCTGTCTTATTGTGGTCTTAGTTTGTATGTTAAGTTCTGGATCTCAGGGCAGAATTTCTGATGGATATTCTGGACACTTCCCAGAAATATGTCCTCGGAGTTTCAGAGAATTAGTCCGGGAGTTTCTGGGGATTAGTAATGGGAGTATCGGAATATTCCCAGAGTACACATGGACTTGGCATTAGCTTATGTGCTGTGCCCTCATGCACTCACTCAGGTGTCCATATTTCAGAGGATGAATATATGTCGGAATGTTTATGGATACTTGGAAGTTCCGGGAGTTCTGGATATCCGAAGTCCAGAGAGTTCCGAAGATTGAGCATACAGAAAGACAGAAGAGATACAAACTAATTTGAGATTAAAACTAAAGAGTAAGTACATGGCTATGGAAGACTATATAGATGTTCCAGTAATTGTACTACAAATCTAGGAGTATAATAAGACAGATTAGGATGAAGATTCCAAAACAGGAATACAACAAGAACAATAAACAAGCGAATGAATGACTGTTAACCTGTCAGTTACTAAATATGGAACAAGACATATATCTTTTTTTCCAACGACATGAAATATTTTTAAGAATTATGGAACAAGCCATTACCAAACATGCATATGCAGAACTATATAGAAGTTAAAAGTTCGCATCCCAAGATATATTGCCTTAACCTTATGACTTTATCCTTTTCTCACTGTAAATACTAGTACATCAAAGTCAAGGTGTAGTATGGCAAATAAGTCTGGGATGGGGGAAAATATAGCAGATTCAAAGGCAGAACGTAACAACGGTGGTGTCGTGGTGCAACATGTGTTATGACGTGGATCTCATCAATCATGCCTTGGTAGCTCAATCGGTAGAGTATAAGACTCTTATAGTCCCTCTGACCGGGTAAGAGTCTTGAGGTTTGCGGGTTCAATTCCTGCGTGAGGCTACACTTTTATTTTTTTAAATCACGGGGGTCCTGTTAGATTTTTGGAATAAAGCGAGGAGTTGGAGTCGTATAGTGACCGGGGTCATCAATACCCACATTCATTACCGCTCTCGTTGTTAGTATATATACCCATAATTACGCATAAAACCCCCCATGCGTTTATAACCAACAATATCACTCAGACAGTATTGCGCTCGTCCTCTATAGGTCTGGTTATATTTTCCCCGAAACGTTAACAGGTCCTTTCCGACCAAGAGTTCCTAGTGAATCAGATATATATCTTTTTTCCGGCCACGTGAAATATTTTTAACCATGGAACTTAGTTTGGACGAATTTATTTGTCAAGGTTCTCTGATGGAGGCACGTGACATGACAGGACAAAGCCACTTTGCGTTCCCCTTTTGATGTCGTGATGTGTCACTTCTCACTCCGCCCTTTCCCTTCATCTCGTCCTGTCTCAATTCGCCCTCAAGTCTTCAAAGCCTTCGAGTTAGTTCATTTTTCGCATTGCTATCTCACATACCCGCCAACCTTCTCCCATCCTGGCTACCGACGGTGAACACGTTCCCTTTCAGGCAGGCCCAAGTTCCCTGAGAACGCATAGGAAAATCGTGCAGGAAATATCAAACGCCATCTACGCAGACTCTCATGTCTGGCCCACGATGCCCTTCTGCGCCAACCTCGCCTGAAGAGACCGTCTATCCCAGATCGCAACATACCATGTGTGCATGCTGTCCTATCCCCATACCTATTTGATTCTTTGGTCATGCCATCAATTGCATCTTCAAAATCATTACCAATAACCACATCATGTAATACAGATTCTATCAATTTATCGCCCCAATCACCAACAGTCTCATCTAACTCACACGTGGTATCACTATATCTTGGGCTCGGCCCCTCCATCCAATTGTGTATCCCATGCCTATCAAGTACTCGCTCGCTGAAATTCATGACTCCGAGCTGCTTCTCCTCAAACACGATCCTAGACACACTGCTTTGTCCTTTCACAGTCTTCAGCAGTCGACTCAAATTCATTGCTACTAGTACGATTAGCACCGAGTCACTGTTCCTCCAACGCCACGCTGGACACAATTGTACCTTGACAGTCTTCGATTGCCCGCTTAAACCCATCACTGCTACGATGAGCATCGAGCCGCTGCTCCTGAAACCCGACGCTGGACATAATAATGACTTGACACTTGACAGCATTCGATTGACCAATGCAATTATCTCTACTACACTTCGCGTCGAACCACTGCTCCTCCAACGCTGGACTGACTAATTCGTCTCATGACAGGCTCTGACTGTGCGCTGAAATTCATCCTTACTATACTTAGCATTGAGCCCCTGCTCCTCACACTCCGGTCCCTGGGTCCCCGTTCCTGGTTTACATGTACAGCAACATTCCCACTTCAAGGTCCCATGGCCACATCCCACTCTTGCATTCCCGGCAACCGACAATTGACCTCATGGGGTGCTGGCACTGTGGCTTCCCTATTCTACATTGACTCCTCCAATTGACGAGTCCTCAACGTTGCTGCATTGCTTTGGACTGTTCCCAGCACTCAACCTCTCAGTCCGCTGGACCTCTGGCTCATTCGTTCTTTGGCTTGAGCACGGCCTGATCCTCTGGCAGGTTGGATGAAAGAGAGGTAGCGACGCAATAGATTCCTTTGCTTGCCGAACGTCACGCAGGAACTGTAGCGAAGTCTATGAACTCGGCTAAAAAATGAGAGCTAAAACAAGGATACCAGGTGCAATTTGGACACCACTATGTATATCACTTTGGAACTTTTGAATAAAAATGGTCCCTCCTCGTGTTAACCAAAGCCTCATACTGGCTCTGCAGATTGACAGCCTTATTGTTTCCCTTCAAACGAGAGCCTCAAGTCACATCCAGCATCCAACCCCCTGGGTGGGGAACGCTAATCTTCATTTGTTCCTTTCCCGCCGAAGGTAAGCAATGTACAAGTTACTGTAAAATCTCCAGAAATCAAAAGAATAATAATGATAGGATTCAGGTAGAATTGTAGCTACACAGACATATATTGTTATGGAATTCAGCAAGCACGGCTGTCGCTAGCGTGGCTCTTGTCGAGGATATGTAATATTCTGCTGCACACCAAAGTATTCCCGCAGAGTGTTGTGACCCCCCCGAGAATGCACATCAAATCCTCAAATGATGGAGTTGTTCTGATACCCCTGTCCGCAGAAGTACTCGGACCCGAAACATCGGCCTCCCCATCCATCATGATAGATATCACATGTGATTATCCAATCAGCCATCCTTTCAGACTATGGCCTGAATATGCAAGTTTGGTACTTAATGGCTATTTCCATAATTCTCGAAAATATTTCATACACATGGAAAAAAGAAATATATGTAGGACGTAGTCCGTGATTTAATGGGATAAAAACATTGCCTCGGACGGGAATCGAACCCGTAACCTTAAGACACTTACCCGGTCAGAGGGACTGTAAGAGTCTGACGCTCTACCAACTGGGCTACCAAGGCATGACTTATCACATCCACATTTTAATATATATTGAACCGTGACACCACCGGTGTTACCTTCTGCCTTTGAATCTACTATCTGTCCCCCATCCTAGACTTATTTGTCGGACTACATCTTACTGTTGTAGTAGTATGTACAGTGACAAAAGGACAAAGTCATCCGGCTAAGTTAATATATCTTGGGATGCAAATTTTGAACTTCTACATAGTTCTGCATATGCATTTTGGGACTTAATGGCTAGTTCCATGATTCTTACAAATATGACCTGCGCTTGGAAAAAGAGATATATGTAGGAAGGAGTCTGTACTTTAATCGGATAAAAGTAGGGCCTCAGACGGGAATCGAACCCGCAACCTCAAGACTCTTACCCGGTCAGAGGGACTGTAAGAGTATGACGCTCTACCAATTGAGTTACCAAGGCGTGAGTGCTACCATCCACATCCTGACCCATACTCAACCATGACCCCACCGTTGGCACGGTCTGCATTTGAGCCTGCTATTTTCTTCCCCAGTTCCAGTCTGATTTATCATACTACACCTCAATTCTGTTGGCCGTACTTGACCACCGTCACAATAGTTTCCCATATTCTGCACATCTCACAAGTGCTTCTCAGTCCCTGTTATGTATGATCGCCACTCTCTTCACGGGAACAGTACTCGCATCCCACTCATGTTGCATCTCGGTGTTAGAAGAATATGGATGGGTTGGAAACACCATGGACGAATACGCCGCCTAGCAAGGAAAGTCCCTGCAACCCGCGGTCGTAGTTTAATGCACGTGCTTACAATAACAAAACTGGCGGGTATCTATGTCTCTGAGCTCACATTCAATTGGGACATACATAATAGCGGGATACGAAGACACTGGACACTGTCTAAAACAGCGCAAAGAGGAAACTACCGCTGTGGGGACCCTCCATCTCCTTGACCATGACGACAGGCACGATCACCTGCAATGTACCCTCCAGTCGAGCGCACATGCTAATCGTTCTCCCCGTGTGCAACTATCTTCCCATTCCAACTCTTCATCACCACGTCTGACCCCCTCACCCTCTCCTCGGGCTAACCAAATCCCTCTTCCATCTGGGCCACAAACATCGCGTGAGTCTATGTATGACGCGTCTATCTCTGGCACGGGCGCATCAGGCAAGGGTCCCGGAACATATTCAGGTACATGACGTCTTTTTCTTTACATTGAGTCTGACTTTGTTACTGAACTTGGTGCCCACGTGTAGCGAGAGGCTCCTCCATTCTCTGACCGCGACTATTGACGGCTGTGAACACTCGATCGGCCCCTGCGAGACCCGACTTCAAGCGGATGTCCGTGGCTCTGCCTACACTAGCGGCCAGCTGGATGACTCAGATAGCGAGGGTGGAAGCGATAGCGAGACGAACATAACGTCTATGGTAGTGAGAGTGGAGGAAAGGCCAGTTTGGTAGGTGACGGACGGGGACGTATCCAATTCGAAGAAACGGGTGGAATATCATCGTCATTAATGGAGTCCTCACTTCCTACAAGCCGCACATCATCCTTCATCACCGATCCCCCTCTACACCAACCTGTACGCATCATCCAGTTTCTCACCCTCGCCTCGCTCCGCGTGCACGCGGGGTATCCCTAGCCCAACCAGTCGCTCCCGTTCTCGGAAATCCGCAAGGGCCAACCGAGCCTCAGTCCGGTGTCGAAGCGCATCGTGCAGTTTTGTGAAGGGCCACCCGATACCCATCTCGCGAGCGACGAGCGTTGCAATGGGGAACACGACGACGAAGATGAAGACGGAGATAGTAATGCCCATTCGGGCTCTTCGACGAGGAACCCGCCTCCAACACCCGGGATGGTTTCAGGCTTGGGCTCTCAAACATGGGGCCTGTGGCTGTTGGGGAGCTGAAGGTCATGAATACAGGACACTAACGGGTGTCTGGGTAAGTCGTTGTTGCGGGGTAAAAAGTGTCTGAGTTTTAACTACAGGCACTAGAATACATAAGTCTGGCATGTGTGCACCCACAAGAGTCAATGTACCGCATACATAGGTCGTGGAACTAAATATAAGTGTAAGGGCGACTCTCTAGACCACACTGATGCGCACTATGACTGAGTTGGGGCACTAGCAGAGGGAATCCGAAGTAAGTTTTATACCTATCTATTATATACATACAATGTACATTATTACTTACCTAGCAGAGGGAATCCGAAGAGAAAAGTCTAAGGAATCCTCAGCTAGTGAGTGACTAACTAAAGGTGCAGCTGTGTTTGAAAATGTGATAAAAACAAAGTACTCTTATTTTGGACTTATGAGACTATATTAAGGAAGGTCAGGGATGAATTTAGAAAACTTGAGATTGTCCCCTGGCAATAAGTGTATAATAAAATAGAGAGAAAGTAGAAATAATAATGGAAATATAATATGAGCTCATCCAGACTATATTTCCTGAGTATATTTCACGATACCTCTCACACTCTGTGGGGTGAAGCTGCTCGGCACGTCATATGGTTATTGAATCACACAATCACAAACGCCATAGGCGACACTACACCATATGAGGCGGTCTTCAAAACCAAGCCAAATTTGAGGGACTTGCATGAGTGGGGTGAGAGGGTTTGGGTAAGGTTGGCAAGTGGTGATAAACTCGGAGGATGAGTACACAATGGAAACTGGGTGGGCATCAATGATCGAAGTAATGGTGTACACATTTATTGGCCAGACAAGCAGACTGTAACAGTTGAATGCAACATATACTACAATAACTTGTCAGCCTCTTGTCTCGAAGGGGAGGAATGGACCCTGATCAAAACGAAAACTGACACTAAACTGAACCCCATCACCACTCCTATGCAGAACAGCGACAATCTGCAACCTGGAGTAATCACCACAGAAAAACGTACCAGAAAAACTAGCCAGCACATTCAGGACATTTTACATGGCACTGGTGTCAGTATGGACTGGCAATATGATCCCAAACTCACCACTGGCATCCAATTGCCTACCAGCAAACCCACAAACAGCAGTACCAAAGTCTTGGAAGGAGAGGGCACAGCAAACTGGATGATGTTAACGGAAATGCAAGAAGAACATGCACTAGCTCTAGACATCAGCAATGCTGAGGCAATTGAACTGTGTTCCTTGGCTGAAGCCAAGTGTCGTCCCGACTGGCCATTGTGGGAACAGGCCATTTTTGAAGAGCTGGAAACACTGCAGACTGCACACACCTGGGAGCTTGTCAACCCTCCTGAAGGTGCCAACATGGTCAGATTGAAATGGGTTATTCGTGCCAAAAAGGATGCTGCAGGAAATGTCATCAGGTACAAGGCTCATTTGGTTGTGCAAGGCTTCTCCCAAGTACCTGGTGTTGATTACTTCGACACATTTGCACCCGTCGCAAAACTTGCTTCAATTCACACTGTGTTGTCAATGGCAGCTGCACTCAACCTCGAATTACATCAGATTGACATTAAAGGTGCATATCTAAATGGTGAACTCACAAACGACGAGACAATCTTCATGAAGCAGCCACCTGGATATCATGCTCCAGACTCCAAAGGGCAAGTGTGCCACCTCTTAAAGACACTGTACGGTTTAAAACAGTCTGGACGACACTGGTATCAAAAGTTAGTGGAGATCATGGAAAAGTTGGAATTCACTTGCAGTGATGTTGATCAGGCTGTGTTTTATTGTATGAAGCACAGTATCCTGACAATTGTGCTGGTTCATGTTGATGATTGCACAATTGCCTCAACCTCAAACGATACCATTATTACCTTCAAACATGACATTGCCACTCATGTGGAGATCAGTGATATGGGAAACCTGCACTGGCTATTAGGAATCGAAATAACTCATGAAAGGGAACAACACACCTTATGCTTATGTCAATGTTCCTACATCGAGTCCATCCTCCGTCGTTATCACCTTGAAGATCTAAAACCAATATCCACTCCTATGGACCATACCATGCACTTATCTTCATCTCAATCCCCCTCGACCATGAAAGAAAGTACTGAAATGCATGATATACCTTATCATGATGCCATTGGCTCCTTTATGTACGCTACAATGGGTACTCGTCCTGACATTGCCTTCACTGTGCAAGTAGTTTCAAGATTTTCCAACAATCTAGCTGGGAGGCCATCAAGTGAATCTTCCACTTTCTAAAAGATACCAACCATTTGTGGGTAACATACAGGAAGCAGGATCACAACAGAACACTTACTGGATATGCTGACGCCAATGGTAGTATGGCTGAAGATCACCACACCATCTCTGTAAAAGACATTAAGCATGATAACCTGTAACGAGACAGTTACACTCAGTCATGCGCAAATAGTATGCAAACGTCTATATCAATTACCTGTAACGAGACAGTTACACCATGTTGCATAAGTGCAAGTAGATAAGTAAGAAAAACATTAACTCACCTCAGTCGTGCGCAAATAGTATGCAAATGTCTGAGGTGATATGCACCTAGCTCAAAGACTAAATACGAAATGTAGTCTTTTCACGTACAAATAAGTAGATCAATAACAAACATGTTGTTGAAAACGCTATGTGAAACAAGGTTAGTGTGATGAGACACTAAACAAAAGGGGTTGGACGAATTTATATAACAATTGTGTCAATTTGGAACAATTGGAAACAAAAGGTCAATAGACTGTGTCGCACTTGTATTTCCAACACTCTGGCTATGCCTTTATGTTAAATGGTGGTGCCATATCCTGGAGTGCAAAGCGACAGGAGATAGTTTCACTCTCTATGACTGAGAGTGAATACGTTGCAGCGACCCATGCATCTAAGGAAGCACTTTGGTTGCATTCTTTGCTTAGTCAATTGTTTGGACCCCCAGATACACCCACAACTTTGTTTTCGGACAATCAATCAGCCATTGCACTCATGAAAGATCATCAGTACCACACTCGCACAAAACATATCAAACCACACTCGCACAAAACATATCAAACCACACTCGCACAAAACATATCAAACCACACTCGCACAAAACATATCGACATACATTTTCACTTCATCTGCTGGATCATCGAAAATGGCTCAATCCACCTTGTTTACTGCCCAACTGGTGACATGGTTGCCGATACACTCACAAAACCACTTCCATCTGCAAAAGTCAAACACTTCACTTCTGAATTAGGACTATCTACAGCTGGAAGGGGAGTGTTGGATCAACAAGCATGGAATAGTCCACGATGGCCATATTTGGCTATACAGCTATATGGTTATACGGTCATGCAAAGGCCACAATATGGCCTTACGGCCATATAAACACAGGTAACAATAGTCATTTTCATACCCTTGTCTTGATATCATATATTTGTAAGATGTTTCTGATATATTATATGGATATTTCTCTTGGCTACTAGATAGTTTAAATACAAGACAATTTAGTTAGTATCACCTCAGCTATTTGGCATATTGCGCGCAAATACTGAGGTGAGATAGTTATCACTACTTTTATTTATCATTCTTACTCATTTATTACCTAGTATTAATTGTTGTATCTAGACTCTTAATGCTAATAATAATGACCTCATAAAATAAATAAATAGTTAAATATTTAGTTATCAAAATGCATATAAAGAGGGCCAAGTTTCCAATAAAATCATCTATTACACACATATTTTACTGCACAGCTCAGAAGCTTATCTAATACTCCTAAGGACAATAATAGCCTTAGTCTGATACACTAACTGCAAGCACCTACACTTGCAGAATCTTGAATCTTTGTCAGCAACTCTTGAACTTAGCTAATCATCTAAGGTCCCCCAGCCTCACAGCTACTTTAGGCTTACTACATACATAGTAAACCTAAAATAACTATCCTTACTGAAATCATTGCCAATACTAGATTGTTCAAGGCCCAGCCCTAAATTTATTGAATTAATCAAGTACAAGCACTCAAATAATCCAACACACATTATGTTCTCTATTAATAAATTATTTAACACCTTTTTAAATAACTATTAATAGGTACAAATAAGCATACAAGAATCCGAAGCTTTATATCAAGTCTCTGCTAAGTTACTGCGTATATATTCAGCTTCTAGCCCCTATTCTCAAGGAATAGTTCTTTTATTTGCTAAAAAGAGTCATACATATATTGTTCTATTGAACCTTTCAATAATCAAAATAAGCATTGATTTGAGTTGTTTAAGCTTAATAGCGCAGCTCATTAATCTATCAGTATTTAAATTACTGGACCTTTTCTTGTTTTATTGTTGAAGCTCTGTGACACTATAGCATATATTGAGCTATCTAAGAGAAACCCTTGAATACATTACAGAGTTAGAGTGGCATGACTCAGAGTGTAGCATGAATACTGGGCTTGAGGGTGATTGTTGACACTTAACCTTTACAGGACAAGGTAAATGAAAGAGTTGAAAGAAGTTGATGTGTGGATGCTGTCATGACAGCAGAGATGATGCCCAAAACCTCAACTTGCACAGTTTTGCACATTGGGGTAAAGAGGTCTGCTTTCTTAGTGCCTGGTATACCCATAAGTATATGTACATAGCACTTTGAATTAGTTATAGTTTAAGATATTCAAGGAATATCTTAGTTGAAATATATAAAATAAAATATAGAAGAAATTGGGAGAAGATACTGATATGCTTTTAAAAGTCTTAATGTTTCAAACTACTAAACTCTTTCATAATATACTCAGCTCCTGAAAGATGATTTATTTCATAATACATATACAAATAAGTTTTAAACATTCCCAAAGTGTGGAACACCAAATTAAGTTTGAATCACATCCCAGATGTTTAAATGACCTTTAGAGTATATTAGAATTTGGTATACTTAATAGTTTTCAGATATCCTGCTTAGTATTAAACTGCTAGTACAGTTGTTAGGTTTTGGGGATGGCTTGAGGTGCAGAATGCTCTGGTAGACTACATGCAGTGTATTACATACACATTAAGACATAGAGCTTCTTTGTCCACTGCACACATCATCCAGTCAGTGTTGTTATATTTCGGTCAGCTCTTTGCAAGTTTCTATCAACAGTCATCCTAGGACACAACTATTCAAAACATTTGAATAATGCTGTGAGTGTGTGATTGGAAAATAAACACTAAGGAGACTTTCCCACATCCACAGCAGAGTATTCTACTGGGTGCTTATCTAAGCACATAGGAGTTACCAAACTAAGTAACTTGCCAAATACTGCATCTACAGTGCTAGGAAAAATACTACAAATACCAGAACAATATAAGAGAATATAGGTAAAATAATAGACTATGTTAGAGCTGTAGTATCATACTCTAACAACAACTGACCACATACTACTGGTATGTGATACACACAAGTCAATCCCACTGGCTTGCCATATGCCACACTGTGAAAGAGTGGTGAAAAATCCAGAATTTCTTTTCTATTTGGGTTTACTGGCCTGGTCTTTTGGAAGACAATGCATACAACGTTATGCACAATTTTCCCTCTAACACCCTGAGTCTTCATTCTCCATACACACCCTTCCGACCAGAGCTAGAATTTGTCTATGCCTTTGTTAGGAGAGGGTTTTGTGAAGAATATCACTAGTGGAGGTGTCTTCCTTTGTCACATCTCTTCCTCTGAGGTAATCAACAACTTTTGTTGTCCTTAGCCATTCCCCATTTCCCCTTCTCTCAGTTCCTTTCATTCGTACCTCCCCTTCCTGTACTCTTTCACTCACCTTCTACCCCTCTTCTTTCTCTCTTCCAGGATTGTGAATCACAAAAGGTGGTAGTTGATCTCCTAGCATTTATGTAATGAAATAGACCCTGGCCAGGCCTTTGTGGCAGGAATGGCAGCAAAGTGGTATTGCATCCCTGCATTTCTCTAAAATGGTATGCTTGTCCAAGATGTAATAATTCTCATCTGTTTTGCGATGACTTGATCTTTGTCAACATGGTAGTGTCCCTTTGATTCTTATAACCCCCTTCACATCCATACTTCCCACCAAATGCTTCACTGCTCCATTTGCAGGCTTATACATACCAGGGAAGGTATGTCCATCCCACATGTTCTGCATCCAGTCCTGATGTACATTCTCATGGCCAATTACATCAGTTTGAAAGAAGAAAATCATTAACAATATCAATGCAGGCATGGTTGATCCATGTGAGCTACATACAAAAGGATGGGCATGGCCAAGAACCCAGCTGTGAAATCTAATCATGTCCTTAATGTGACATGGCACCCTCTTTACCTCATTTACCAATATCAGGCCAATCTGTGCCTGGACCTACAGACATGGCATGCACCATATGTAATCCTAATTTGCATCCAATGTGTATTTCAAATTCAGTTCCATGCTGGATTGGGCTTTTACCATGTGATCCATAGATGCTTTGTGGGGAAGTGCTGCAAATGTGTGAGAGCTGGATGCTGTACCAAAAGGATTTTATCTGTTTGCATTGGCATCCATTGAATACAATCCCAAGAATCAAAAACTTACATATCTAATCCCAATGCTGTTTAAGCTGTGCATCCCCTAATGCTATACTTTCCCTCACAGACAAGCCCTCCCCTTTGAACAGACTTCTGACTTGGTGTCACAGTGGGCCATCTTTTTGCATATCTATGTATATGAAGGACAATGTTGACAGTGGCCCCCATGCTCTGATCTGATGTGCCACTCACAAGTCAGTGTGGCAATGGCCTATGAAATCAGAGATCTAGCCAAGAATAATTATAAAGTTTCCCTGATAAAGTATTGTTTCCTCATTTCAAACTTTTTTTAAACCAATGACAAGAAAAGACTGAGGATGAGTGATGATCACAGATAACCTCAATCCTCAGGCTTAGTGGAAGTACAACAAAATTAAGGTGTAGTATGATAAATACAGATTCAACTGCAGAATGTAACAATGGTGGTGTTGGTCAGTATGTGTTACAAGGTAGCTATCACAAACCATGCCTTGGTAGCTCAATTGGTAGAGCATAAGGCTCTTACAGTCCCTCTGACCGGGTAAGACTGTTGAGGTCGTGGGTTCGATTCTCGTCTGAGGCAATATTTTTATCCCGTTAAATCACGGATCCTTCCTACCAAGAATTTCTAGTGAACCAGATTTTTTTTTTTTTCCCCGTTTCATGAAATATTTTTGCGCATGGAACTTGGTTTGGACGAATTTATTTGTCCAGGATCTCTGATGAAGGTATGTCACATGACAGACAAAGCCACTTTGCATTCCCCTGTTGTCATTACCCACTGTTCTCATATGTGTCACTTGGTAATAATCCATATATTTCTCTCCACTGCATCATTACATCTACTTAACACTCGATTCAAGGCACAAAATACCGATTTCTCCCCATGCGACGAAGAGGCTCCTTTCACACCTCTAAGGCAGAGAAAAGAGGAAACTGCCGCTGTGGGGACCCTCCTTCTCCTTGACACTGACGGCAGGCAAGGTCATCTGCAATCTAGCTTCCACTTGAGCCCACATGATCGCCCTCGTTCTGGCCGCGTCCAATTATCTCCCCATTCCCACTCGAGATCACCACGTCTGACGCCCTCACCCTCTCCTCATGCTAGCCCAATCGCTCTTCCATCTGAGCCACCCACATCGCCGGAGACCATGTATGACGCGTCTATCTCTAGCGCAGGTGTACCAGGAAAGTCCCGGAACATATTCAGGTACATCACATTTTGGTTGTTGAGCTTGATGCGAACTTGTGGCGAGAGACTCCTCCATTATCTCTCCGCGACTATTGACGGCTCGATCGGCCGCTAGGGCTTGTGTCCTTTTCTGTGCCATACACTGGCGGCGGCGCACTGGATGACTCGGGATGACTCGGACAGCGAGAGTGGAAGGGAAATCGATGACGAAGATGGCGTCAATGGTAGTGCGAGTGTAGGAAAGGCCATCCTAGTAGGCGACGGACGGGGACGTATCAAATTCGAAGAAACGCGTAGATTATCATCATTATTCAGGGATTCCTCACTTGCTAAAGCCGCACATACTCCTTCACCACCGGTACCCGCTCTTCAACATCCTTGACAAACCTGCACCCATCATCGAGCTTCTCACCTTCGCCTCGCACCACGTCGTGCAGTCGGCGTATCTCTAGTCCAACCAGCCGCTCCCGTTTGCACTTCAGTTTGGCGATCCGCAAGGGTCAACCAGCTTAGCGGAGGATGACCCGACAGCCATCTCCCGAGCGACGAGCGTAGGCATGGGGGACCATGACGATGAAGACGAACATGGAGATAGTAATACGCATTCGGGCTCTGACTCAGATGACTCGGACAGCGAGAGTGGAAGGTAAATAGATGACGAAGATGGCGTTAATGGTAGTGCGAGTGTAGGAAAGGTCATCCTAGTAGGCGACGGACGGGGACGTATCCCATTAGAAGAAACGCGTAAATTATCATTGTTATTCATGGACTCCTCCATACGCCTTCACCACCGGTACCCGCTCTTCGGAATCCTTGACAAACCTGCACCCAACATCGGGCTTCTCACCGTCGCCTCGCACCACGTCGTGCAGTCGGCGTATCCCTAGCCCAACACGCCGCTCCCGTTCGCACTTTAACCTGGCGATCCGCAAGGGCCAGCGAAGCCCCAGTCCCCTGTCTAAAAGTATCGTGCAGCTTCGCGAAGGATCACCCGATAGCCATCTCCCCAGCGACGAGCGTAGCTATGGGGACCATGACGATGAAGACGAACACGGAGATAGTAATGCGCATTCGGGCTCTGACTCAGAGTCGGGTTCTGGATCAAGCTCGGGGCCTGAGGGACGTTCGCCTTCCGCATCATAGTCACTTGTTCGTTCTCGCGAGTCATTGAGCATTATCAGGACGGTTACCGACCGTCCCCCGCCACCTCGATCTACTCCCAAAGCATTAACGGCTATTCGCGGCGCCCGGCGTAGACGGCTCTTCGACGATGAAACCGTCTCCACAACCCGGGATGTTATTAGACTTGGGGCTCTCAAACATGGGGCCTTTGGCTGTTGGGCAGCGGACAGTCATACACGTTATGAGGAGAATTACTGAAGGAGACGTCATGTGGAACAGACGGGGTCTGGGATGCGTTGAAAGAGACGCTAGCGGATTTTGGGGAGATGGTGAGTCTTTGGAATTGTCTTGAGTTTGTCCAAGCCCTGATGATGCTTACGTTGATTTTCTTAAGGGGACGTCTAAATCTGTACCTTACTTGCTATTGTGGCATCTAAAGAACTCGGGACTGGACCGATACGTCGAGCAATATTTGTTGAAGCATATGCTGGTGAGCTACTAGAGCCTACGATAATGTATCAAAATCCCTAGTAATTCCTTGCGCTATAAATGCTTTCCAGGCTTCAGCTTCGCGCACTTCCTGCTCATGTGCGGAAATATGCCCCGTACGAGCCGGTTCGACATACAACCGAGGTAAGAATCCATATATATCCGTCCACTGCATCCTTAACGCTCGATTCAAGACACAAACTACCGTGTTCTCCGCATGCAGTCTGTGTAATGCTGCAAGCAGAATCCGAACTCCCGGGACGGCTCCCATTTGTTCTGTACAGGTTCTTGCTATCTGACATGACGTCAATTAGAGTCGAGTAAAACTAACTTTTATGTTCTGCCAGGAGTGACCTCTACTACTAGCGGCTCATTGGCATTGGACCAGTCCATGTCATCTATTATGTATCATATTTGACTGTAGCAACCTCTTGCCCCTGATGTAGGCATTAGGTACACAATTCGTGATACACTTGATACAGACCAAAGCTTAGGCAACACCGAAGAGCTTTCCAGTACAAACAAGTCCTCTAAGCGTCACAATTGTGAGATCCTTTGGCCTTGCATCTTTGGGTCTCATACGAAGTTCGAGACCATGGCGTGAAAAAGAGGGAACTAACGGAGGAATATATCTTAATACATTAAAAGGTACAACCCAAATCCCCGAAAATGAATGGAGATACTCTGTAATTCGTTATCGACCTTCAGCCGACCCACGTGAAAATCGCTCGTCGCAGCCCAACACTAATGCCCATCGCCTTCCGTACAGGTATGTCCAAGAACTCTCATCCGAACCCGCAGCCTTGCACGCTCTTCCTCCTTTATCACGAGACCGAGTCAGACCGTGTGTCATCATCCGCACTCGCGTCTTCACGCAGTGTATCTCCGTCAGAAACACTATAGTACATTGTCCTATCTGTTTAACAGGGATCTATCTTGGATGAGCTGCTGGTCCCATTTGTGGAAATAGCTGTTGTAGGAATTTCAGCGAGAGGATATGGGAGATAAAACAGCTGCACGTATGGGACCAATCCCCCAGTTCGTTAGGTGCCACAATGGTAAGTAAGGCAAACATTTAGACATCCCCCTAAGACAATCAACGTAAGCATGACCAGGACTCGCACAAATTCAAGACACATCCAAAGACTCACCATCTCCGCAAAATCCGCTGCCGACTCTTTCAACACATCCCACACCAGGTCTGTCCACATGACGTCTTGTTCAGTAACTCTTCTCCTAACGTTCATGACCTTCAGCTCCCCAACAGCCACAGGCCCCATGTTTGAGAGCCCAAGCCTGAAACCATCCCGGGTGTTGGAGACGGGTTCCTCGTCGAAGAGCCCGAATGGGCATTACTATCTCCGTGTTCGTCTTCGTCGTCGTGTTCCCCATTGCAACGCTCGCCGCTCGCGAGATGGGTATCGGGTGGTCCTTCACAAAACTGCAGGATGCGCTTCGACGCCGGACTGAGGCTTGGTTGGCCCTTGCGGATTTCCGGGCTGACATGAGAACGGGAGCGACTGGTTGGGGCTAGGGATACCCCGCGTGCACGCGAAGCGAGGCGAGGGTGAGAAACTGGATGATGCGTACAGGTTTTTAAACACTGGTATAGAGCGGGGATCGGTGATGAAGGATGATGTGCGGCTTGTAGGAAGTGAGGACTCCATTAATGACGATGATATTCCACCCGTTTCTTCGAATTGGATACGTCCCCGTCCGTCACCTACCAAACTGGCCTTTCCTCCACTCTCACTACCATAGACGTTATGTTCGTCTCGCTATCGCTTCCACTCTCGCTATCCGAGTCATCCAGCTGGCCGCTAGTGTAGGCAGAGCCACGGACATCCGCTTGAAGTCGGGTCTCGCAGGGGCCGATCGAGTGTTCACAGCCGTCAATAGTCGCGGTCAGAGAATGGAGGAGCCTCTCGCTACACGTGGGCACCAAGTTCAGTAACAGAGTCAGGCTGAATGTAAAAAAAACAAGACGTCATGTACCTGAATATGTTCCAGGACCCTTGCTTGATGCACCCGTGCCAGAGATAGACGCGTCATACATGGACTCGCGTGGCCCAGATGGAAGAGGGATTTGGTTAGCCCGAGGAGAAGGTGAGGGGGTTAGACGTGGTGATGAAGAGTGGGAATGGGAGGATAGTTGCACACGGGCAGAACGATTGCTAGTATGTGCGCTCGACTGGAGGGTACATTGCAGATGATCGTGCCTGACGTCATGGTCAAGGAGATGGAGGGTCCCCACAGCGGTAGTTTCCTCTTTGCGCTGTTTTAGACAGTCTCCAGTGTCTTCGTATCTCGCTATTATGTATGTCCCAATTGAATCTGAGCGCAGAGACATAGATACCCGCCAGTTTTGTTAAGCACGTGCAGTAGACTACGACCGCGGTTTGCAGGGCGACTTTCCTTCCTAGGCGGCGTATTCGTCCATGGTGTTTCCAACCCATCCATATTCTTCCAACACCGAGATGCAACATGAGTGGGATACGAATACTGTTCCCGTGAAGAGAGTGGCGATCATACATAACAGGGACTGAGAAGCACTTGTGAGATGTGCAGAATATGGGAAACTATCGGGACGGTTCTCAAGGACGGCCAACAGAATTGAGGTGTAGGATGACAAATAAGACTGGAACTGGGGAAGAAAATCGCAGGCTCAAATGCAGAACGTGGCAACGGTGGGGTCATGGTTGAGTATGGGTCAGGATGTGGATGGTAGCACTCGCGCCTGGGTAGCTCAATTGGTAAAGCGTCAGACTCTTACAGTCTCTCTGACCGGGTAAGAGTCTTAAGGTTGCGGGGTCTATTCCCGTCTGAGGCAATACTTTTATCCGATTAAATCACAGACTCCTTCCTACATATATCTCTTTTTCCAAGCGCATGTCATATTTTTAAGAATCATGGAACTAGCCATTAAGTCCCAAAATGCATATGCAGAACTATGTAGAAGTTCAAACTTTGCATCCCAAGATATATTAACTTAGCCTGATGACTTTGTCCTTTTGTCACTGTACATACTACTACAACAGTAAGATGTCGTCCGACAAATAAGTCTAGAATGGGGGACAGATAATAGATTCAAAGGCAGAACGTAACACCTGGTGGTGTCACGGTTCAATATATATTACAATGTGGATGTGATAAGTCATGCCTTGGTAGCTCAGTTGGTAGAGCGTCAGACTCTTACAGTCCCTCTGACCGGGTAAGTGTCTTAAGGTTACGGGTTCGATTCCCGTCCGAGGCAATGTTTTTCTCCCATTAAATCACGGATTACTTCCTACATATACTTCTTTTTTCCATGCGCATGAAAATCCTTTGATTATGGAAATAGCCATTAAGTACCAAACTTGCATATTCAGGCCATAGTCTGAAAGGAAGGCTGATTGCATAATCACATGTGATATCTATCATGATGTAAGACTAGTATCTGCTGCAGGTGCAGACAGACACTAGAATGAGTGATGGGGAATAAACCACTACTGTATTGAAATCCACATGTACATAATATATACTAATGGAGAACAATAGGATGTAAGCACAATAGGATGTGGACTACAATAGGATGTGGACTACAATAGGATGTGGAATACAATAAGTAGGTAATAATGGAGACTCAATATTACCAAATCACAGTGTAGGGAGTCTCACTCCCTTACAATGATGGATGGGGAGGCCAATGTTTCGCATCCGAGTACTTCTGCGGACAATAGGATCTGGGGTATCAGAACAACTCCATCATTTGAGGATTCGATGTGCATTCTAGGGGGGGGTCACAACACTGCGATAATACTTTGGTGTGCAGCAGAATATTACATATCCTCAACAAGAGTCACGCTAGCGACAGCCGTGCTTGCTGAATTCCATAACAATATATGACTGTGTAGCTACAATTCTACCTGAATCCTATCATTATTATTCTTTTGATTTCTGGAGATTTTACAGTAACTAGTACATTGCTTACCTTCGGCGGGAAAGGAACAAATGAAGATTAGCGTTCTCCCACACAGGCGGAAGCGAAGAAATAAGGCTGTCAATCTGCAGAGCCAGTATGAGGCCTCGGTTAACACGAGGAGGGACCACTTTTATTCAAAAGTTTCAAAGTGATATACATAGTGGTGTCCAAATTGCACCTGGTATCCTTGTTTTAGCTCTCATTTTTTAGCCGAGTTCATAGACTTCGCTACAGTTCCTGCGTGACGTTCGGCAAGCAAAGGAATCTATTGCTTCGCTACCCCTCTTTCATACAACTGCCAGAGGATCACGCCGTGCTCAAGCCAAAGAACGAATGAGCCAGAGTTCCAGCGGACTGAGAGGTTGAGTGCTGGGGACAGTCCAAAGCAATGCAGCAAGGTTGAGGACCCGTGAATTGGAGGAGTTAATGTAGAATAGGGAAGCCACAGTGCCAGCACCCCATGAGGTCAATTTTCGGGAATGCAGGAGTGGGATGTGGCCATGGGACCTTGAAGTCAGAATGTTGCTGTACATGTAAACCAGGAACGGGGACCCAGGGACCGGAGTGTGAGGAGCAGGGGCTCAACGCTAAGTATAGTAAGGATGACTTTCAGCGCACAGCCAGAGCCTGTTATGAGATGAATTAGTTAGTCTAGCTTTGGAGGAACAGTGGTTCGACGCGAAGTGTAGTAGAGATAATTGCATTGGTCAATCAAAGGCTGTCAAGTGTCAAGTCATTATTATGTCCAGCGTTCGGGTTTCAGGAGCAGCGGCTTGATGCTCATCGTAGCAGTGATGGGTTTAAGCGGGCAATCGAAGACTGTCAAGGTACAATTGTGTCCAGCGTGGCGTTGGAGGAACAGTGACTCGGTGCTAATCGTACTAGTAGCAATGAATTTGAGTCGACTACTGAAGACTGTGAAAGGACAAAGCAGTGTGTCTAGGATCGTGTTTGAGGAGAAGCAGCTCGGAGTCATGAATTTCAGCGAGCGAGTACTCGATAGGCATGGGATACACAATTGGATGGAGGGGCCGAGCCCAAGATATAGTGATATCACGTGCAAGTTAGATGAGACTGTTGGTGATTGGGGCGATAAATTGATAGAATCTGTATTACATGATGTGGTTATTGCTATTGATTTTGAAGATGCAATCGATGGCATGACCAAAGAAACAAATGGGTATGGGGATAGGACAGCATGCACACACGGTATGTTGCGATCTGGGATAGACGGTCTCTTCAGGCGAGGTTGGCGCGGAAGGGCATCGTGCGCCAGACATGAGAGTCTGCGTAGATGGCGTTTGATATTTCCTGCACGATTTCCTATGCGTTTTCAGGGAACTTGGGCCTGCCTGAAAGGGAACGTGTTCACTGTCGGTAGCCAGGATGGGAGAAGGTTGGCGGGTATGTGAGATAGCAATGCGAAAAATGAACTAACTCGAAGGCTTTGAAGACTAGAGGGCGAATTGAGACAGGACGAGATGAAGGGAAAGGGCGGAGTGAGAAGTGACACATCACGACATCAAAAGGGGAACGCAAAGTGGCTTTGTCTTGTCATGTCACGTGCCTCCATCTGAGAACCTGGACAAATAAATTCGTCCAAACTAAGTTCCATGGTTAAAAATATTTCACCTGGCCGGAAAAAGATATATATCTGATTCACTAGGAACTCTTGGTCGGAAGGACCTGTTTGTTAACTTTTCGGCGAAAATATAACCAGACCTATAAAGGACGAGCGCAATATTGTCTGAGTGATATTGTTGGTTATAAACGCACAGGGGGTTTTATGCGTAATTACGGGTATATATACTAACAACGAGAGCGGTAATGAATGTGGGTATTGATGACCCCGGTCACTATACGACTCCGACTCCTCGCTTTATTCCAAAAATCTAACAGGACCCCCGTGATTTAAAAAAATAAAAGTGTAGCCTCACGCAGGAATTGAATCCGCAAACCTCAAGACTCTTACCCGGTCAGAGGGGCTGTAAGTGTCTTATACTCTACCAATTGAGCTACCAAGGCATGATTGATGAGATCCACATCGTAACACATGTTGTACCACGACACCACCGTTGTTACGTTCTACCTTTGAATCTGCTATCTTTTCCCCCATCCCAGACTTATTTGTCATACTACACCTTAACTTTGATGTACTAGTATTTACAGTGAGAAAGGGATAAAGTCATAAGGTTAAGGCAATATATCTTGGGATGCGAACTTTTAACTTCTATATAGTTCTGCATATGCATGTTTGGTAATGGCTTGTTCCATAATTCTTAAAAATATCTCATGCAGATGTATATCAGGACATGGTGGACGCGAGCGAAGAGTGTTAGTATTACTAAGCGGCTATACAGTAGTTACTTATCTATTTACAAAAGAATGCAAGATTACTAATTATATATATCATATTTCAACACAATCCCTTAATCGAAGCATTTTAACAAAGGCTCCCTAAGTGCGAATTATCATATCTGTGCAATATACACCCATTGCACACTCTGAGGTATTGCCAATTTCAATGTTGTCATTACAATCAGCAACATTGGCATTGGCATTGGCGGAAGTCTTAGGGCTCAGACAGTCAACCTAGTAATGACCATGTCCCCCACAGTTGAAGCACGAAATGTTCAGTGGGTGCTTAATTGTACATATGGTGGTGGGCAGCAGAAAAGGCTCAAGTTTCTGCACTGTTATTAACAATGGATAAATTACAAGGGCCAAGCTGGCACGATTCTTCATTGAGTAAGTGATTGATGACATATTTGAGGGTGAGTTGTTCAGGTGGAATGGAATCCAAGCTGACAATGAACTTGTCATTTGATTAATCAAGGCCATTGGTGAGCACCAGAATTGTTTCTTCATCTTCATGGGTTTTGAGCCAACAATGAGGGTGGTATCCATGTGAATTGATGGAGGGCTGGTTGCATGGCTGAGGCACTGTGAGGTATGTTTCACAGTGGCAATCCATAGCTACATGCTTTGTGAGTCATCTTTCTTCATGGTCAGAAAGTGGCAGTGAAGAGCAAGACAAGATGCAAATCCATGGGTGACATGCACTTGGCACAGGTTTTCCCAAGAGATGACGGGATCATTTTCATGGAGGTGAGGGATTTGCTCTGATTCAATACCAAGAGTAAGTTCTGATTGCATGAGTTGCTGTTTTTTATTGAATGTGCAGACCAATTTTGAGGAGGATGAGCCGAGTGGTCGAGTTTCCAAACCATCAATAAGATCCCAGACATCCTTGTGGGTGAGAGGTGCTTTTATATAAACACACCACAGACTATAATTTTTTTTCCCCTAGTTTTGAAAGTAATTCTCATTCCCCATTTTTGGATAAGTGTGCAATTCTGATATAGATTAGTGAGAAAAATGAAGATAAGGTGTGCAGTGCCAATTTAGATGTACTGCCCCAGAATCCTTTCTGTGCATGTACTGTGACTTCTAAGTCCTTTTATATGGTCACCTTCAATATACTGCCCCGGAGTCATTCCTATGCAGGTATTATGGCTTCTAGGCTCTTCTATATGGCCACCTAAAAAGAATATGATGAGTAACTACTGGAAGGAATGAAAATGCATGGTGATGAATCTGAGAGATAACTCTGTGGAGCCTATAACCTGTAAAAATATGGTGCAGATGTATATCGGGACATGGTGGACACGAGCAAAGAGTGTTAGTATTACTAAGCAGGTATACAGTAGTTACTTATCTATTTACAAAGATTGCAAGATTACTAATTATATATACAGTGACTCTCAAAACCTTTTCAATATTTGACATTTGCATATTGGCAGGCTAATACCAGGGGAGATAAAATAGCAAATAATCTCAAACAAATACAGTATATAGCTAAACATGTGTAGAATCAGTGTCTAAAATATTATTATGTAATATCCATTTTTAGGTATGCTAAAAATAACTTATTCAGGCCTGCTCATTGAAAAGGTTTTGATGCTGATGATTATGATGCAATATATGGTATATTATCTGGCCAAATCACATGATTTTGTTGATTGTATTCAACATGGTCATGTGACTTGTTGATTTATACTCAATTCTGACATTCCTAGCTCTTTTTATTACCAGCAATCCATCATGCACTCCATCACACCTGATCACCAACAATACATTATCTCCCATGCCATACATTGCCTCCATAACTGGTATTAGCATTAGTACTATCTTGTGAAGGGTGCGTACATGGAGGGTTTCCAGAGAAAACCACAGGAAATCTGGTAGGACTTGGCTTCAGCTTATAGGCTGCACCCTCACGAGATTGTGTTGTCCAATTTCAAACAAGCGGATGGGAATCCCAGGGAGTCCGGGCGGGTTTTGTGGGTCAAGAGGTCAGAGGTTGAGTGATAGATGCATCGGAGCCCGTGGGCTCCGACTAGTAAGAGCGGTGTGATTCAAAGAGGAATTTAGAGCAGAAAATATACTAAGATTACTGGGGAGAATATAAGCTTATTTTCTGACTGGATTGTATATACAACATCTGCCAGACTATATAGACTGTGGAATGAATAACATACCAAATCCAGTAATAATGAAAATGAAACTAACAAGCATAAAACGAGATAAGTAAACACCAAACTTGGTATTAGGAACGGGACAGAACAGAGTGGAGTCTGAATCGTGACAGGTCATAAAACCATAATGGGAAGGGAGCGGGAGCGGAGTCTGAATCGTGACAGGTCATTTGACTATAACAGGAACAGGGCTCAGTTAGAGGGATGTCGGGTTTTCTGAGCAGGGTCGGACATAGCCAGTGATGGAGTCCAGCGGGTATTCTGGGGACTGATACATGAAGTAATGAAGTCAAATGTGGACAAGTCTGACATATGGAGTCTGGTGGGAATTCTGGTAAACTGACAATTGGTGTGTATAGGGTGCGGGTGAATATAAGTTAGTGCCCAGAGTCCAGCGGGAATTCCAGTCGTAACATATCTCCAGACTTCACTCTAAATACCTTCCTACCCTCCCAAAATCAACTGGAGGTCATCCCAAGAAGCTCTCTCCCACCAACATCTATCATGCAGTCCACTTGAGCACCTCTGGAAAGGCTGAAACTGCAGTTGACATAGCCAAAACACTTCAGACCATCACCAACAACTCTATCTCAGCTCATACAGTTTGGAGGAGCTTGAAGAGTGCAGGGATGAAAGCAGTTGTGAAGAAGAAGCCACATTTGTCCAAGAGACACATGAAGGAGAGGCTTGACTTTGCTTTGGCCCACCAGTATTGGACTTTAGATGACTGGAGGAGAGTTACATATATGGTCTGATGAGACTAAAATAAATCGTCTTGGATCAGATGGGAGGAAGTGGGATGGAAAAAGACTGGAATGAGAGGCTAGTTCAAGGAACAGTGAAGTTTGGTGGAGGATCTGTCATGGTTTTGTTAGAATGAAGAAGGGAGGTGGATGTGAAACACAAGAAGTGTGAGAGCTCAGACACAGACACAGACACAGACACAAATGAGCAAATGCAAATTTCACTAGTGTGCACTATGGACCCACAATGGTACACAACTTATAGCTACTGTGCTGAGTCACTAAATCTAACAGGTTTGGGGGTGATTCATGTGGGAGGGTGTGGGATATGCCACCAGGATTGAGGTACAATGGATGGGGAACTTTACGGGAGTATCTTGGATGAAGATCTCCAAAACAGCATCAGGTATTACCAGTTGGACCCTGCTAAAATCATCTTTCAGCAGGATAATGATCCAAGACATCCCTGAAAAAAGGCAAAGGAATGGTTTGAGAATAATGGAATGACTGTCCTACCATGGCCTGCCCAATCTCCAGACCTCAATCCAATTGAGCATCTATGGGATTACTTGAAGAGAAAGCTGGGACAGTATGCCACTGTACCAAGTGGGATTCTGGAGTTGTGGAAGAGGATAGAGAGGGAGTGGGAAGATATACCAGCTTCTGAGTGTTAGAAGTTAATTGAAAGCATGCCAAGAAGGATTGAGGCAGTCATAAAGGCCAAGGGAGGGTATACCAAGTATTAAAATATAGCATATATTGCATCATAATCATCAGCATCAAAACCATTTCAATGAGTAGGCCTGAATAAACTATTTTTAGCATACCCAAAAATGTATATTACATAATAATATTCTAGACACTGATTCTAGATATGTTTAGCTATACACTGTATTTTTGTGAGATATTTTGCTACTTTTTCTCCCCTGGTAGTGGCCTGCCAACATGCAAATGTCAAAGATTGAAAAGGTTTTGAGAGTCACTGTATCATATTTCAACAGATTTAACTGGATAAAAGTATAGCCTTAGACAGGAATTGAACCTGCAACCTTAAGACTCTTACCCAGTCAGAGGGACTGTAAGAGTCTTACACTCTACCAAATGAGCTACCAAGGCACAGGTGATAAGGTCCACATGGTAATACATGCAGAACCACAGCACCACCATTGTTATGTTCATCAGGATAACCCCCCTCTCTAAAATAAATTCAGGATCCTTAGTAGAGCCTTATTTTAATAACCTCAGGTACCCTGAAACCAACCTAGCACCATGGATGAACCCTATGTGGAAGAAGTTCTAGAAAACCTGGAAGGTTTGGAAAATGGAGATGAGTCCATGGGCTCTGACAGCAGCAAGAATGCCCCTGATCCAGCCACTATACCCCATCTGCATTTCATGTACCCCACTACTGACATGGTAGCAAGGACCTTGAATAAATTTATGGATGCAATGATTGAAGAAAGAAAGAACAAACATCAAGAACCTGTGCAATCCAAAGTCAATGCACTGCAACCTTTCACTGGCTCAAATCCCACCAAATTGTCAACTGGATTGTAAGTACATGAGTATGGGAGACTTATATAGACTGTGGAATGTAATAATACCAAATCTGGAAATGATGAGGGATAGAACAATTGAACATAAAACAAAATAAGTAAATACTAAACTGGGAATTTGGGATGGGATGGAATGGAAGCAGAGAACAAACTAGATAGGTCATTAGACCATAATGAGTGTGGGGTTCTATCCTCTGTTGGAGGGGTTCTGGGAGTCCAGTTGGAGTCCAGTGATGGGAACAGAGAGTCGGGTATAAACAGGTTGATGTGTGCATCCGGCAGAGTCTGAAGACTGGTGTATGAGACACAGTGTCAGATATAGACAGGTTGACATGTGGGTCCAGCAGAGTCCAACGACTGCAGGAGCAGGGTTCTATGCCCTGTTAGAGGGGTTCTGGGAGTCCAGTCGGAGTCCGGTGACATGCAGGTCCCAGCAGGTACTCTGGTTGTAACTGTACCTTGGGTATGATATAGAGAGTCGGGTGCATATAGGATGGGGTCTAGAGCCCAGTGGATTTTCCGGTCCTAACACATAGGTGTATCAGGAAAGGGTCCTGAACATATTCAGGTACATGATGTCTTTGTTTTTTGTCATTGACCATGACTTTGTTATTGAGCTTGATGCAAACTTGTAGCAAGAGGCTCCTCTGTTATCTCTCCATGACTATTGACCCCTGCCAACACTCAATCAGCCACTGCAAGACCTGACTTAAGGCATATGTCCATTTTTGTGCCTATTTGACTCATCTGTCTTCTTATGTGCCTCTCTGATTGGCCTCCCAATCACCCATTCTCACCTTAGTATAAAACTCTCATCTTGTACCCTACAGTTCTTTAGTTCCAATATCAATTTAGCTTCCTCTACTCTTTACTTAATCTTCAACAAGAAGTCCTCAGCTAGCTAAGACTCATACCTCCTTGACTCTTAGCATTCTGGCCCACTGGCTGATTTTGCTAAGTGCTAACTTAGTTCTATTGCATTCTATTTACTTTTTTCCAAATACTTGAGCAACTTAAACAGTTTGTGTGAGGGCACAACACATAAGTTGAAACCAAGCTCCACTTGTATTGTAGAACCAGAGCACTTGGGTATGCATGTACTAATGCTATGGACCCTCAAAGTTCCATGACTCTTTAGCTTTAGACCATAGACCTGTTAGAATATGTGATACACATCTAAGTCTAATCTCACATCTCATCTTGTGACTGCATAGATCTGACCAGTTCATGTCATGTGATAATGTATATTTAGTTTAGTGTTCACTAGTTCTGTAGTACACACAAACATGCAACACACAGACCAGTGAACAGACCATGGACTTAGTATATAATTAGTCTAGTTGAGGAGTAGGATCCTCATCTAGCAATATCACCAGTTTAATACCTACACCACTTCCTTGGGGAGAGTATAATTCCTCCTGAAATCTAGGTCTCATGTTATCGGTAGGTCAGAATCAGGCTGGGTCAATGACAAAGCTGACACTCATCATTATTGACATATGATGAATCAAGTGCTGTAACAGTATCATGGACTGCAATGGTACACAGATGTTCTTGTCTTTGTAACCATAATCACTCACCACTATCCCTAGATTCCTTAATGGCCCATTGGAGCTGAGTAGACATAGCTGGTTGTCCTGAAGTTGTGTGGTCCAAACATTGAAGAAAAGGCAGTTTGTTGGCCAATCCATCAGCCATCTCAAGGGAAGGGATATTTGTAATTCAATGGGAATTGGAGCATCAGACAGGTCATCAGGAAAAGCAGAGTATACATACATGTAAATACATATCAGAGGGAGGGTAAATCACCTTAACATGGGATGGCTACTAGGTAAGTATTTGCATGTCTATATCACACTTGCTCTCCCCGTGCTGCTTTGCCATTGGATATGGAATCGGTGTATAGGCTAGAAGATCGTATTCAAGGAGAGAGAAGTTTGAAATATTAGGAGGAAATGCCATCCACGCTGCACCTTATAACATACATACAAGGGAAAACAATTCAGATACAAACCAATGGGCTAAACAAGTCAAAGTTCATCCAGCATCGAGCCACTTCATTTGTTTCTTTCCTGCCGAAGGTAAGCAATGTACTGGTTACTGTAAAACCTCCAAAAATCCAAAGAATAATAATGATAGGAATGAGGTAGAATTGTAGCTACAAAGACATATATTGTTATGGAATTCAGTAAGGACGGCTATCGCTATCGTGACTCTTGTTGAGGATGTGTAACATTCTGCCGCATAGCAAAGTATTTCCGCAGAGTGTTGTGACCCCCCTGAGAATGCACATCAAATCCACAAATCGTGGAGTTGTTCTTATACCGGAACCCACTGTCCGCAGAAGTTTCGGACCCAGTTTCCGCTCCCAAACATCGGCCTCCCCACCCATCATGAGAAATAACACATGTGATCGTCCAATCAGCCTTCCTTTCAGACTATGACCTAAATATGCAATTTTGGTGCTTAATGGCTAGTTCCATAATTCTCAAAAATATTTCATACACTTGGAAAAAGAAATATATGTAGGAAGGAGTCCGTGATTTATTGGGATAAAAATATTGCCTCAGGCGGGAATCGAACCCGCAACCTTAAGGCTCTTACCCGGTCAGAGGGACTGTAAGAGTCTGACGCTCTACCAACTGAGCTACCAAGGCATGGGTTATTATACCCACATTGTAATATATATTGAACCGTGACACCCCGTTGTTACGTTCTGCCTTTGAATCTGCTATCTGTCCCCCATTCTAGACTTATTTGTCGGACTACACCTTACTGTTGTTGTAGTAGTATTTACAGTGACAAAATGATAAGGTCATCAGGCTAAGTCAATATATCGTGGGATGCAAAGTTTGAACTTAATAGATGTCTGATCCCCACTCCGTTAACTGGAACAGTACTCTTATCCAACTCATATTGCATCTCGGTGTTGGAAAAATATGGATGGGTTGGAAACACCATGGACGAATACGCCACCTAGCAAGTAAGTAAAGTCGCCCTGCCAACCGCGGTCGTGGTCTAGTGCACGTGCTGAACAAAATTGGCGGGTATGTATGTCTCTGCGCTCAGATTCAATTGGGACATGATAGCGGGATACGAAGGCACTGTTTACACACCTCTAACGCAGAGCAAAGAGGAAACTACCGCTGTGGGGACCCTCCATCTCCTTGACAATGACGCCAAGCACGGTCATCTGCAATCTACCCTCCAGTCGACCCCACATGATAGCCATCATTCCGCCCGTGTCCAACTATCCGCCCATTCCGACTCTTCATCGCCACGTCTGACCCCCTCACCCTCTCCTCGGGCTAACCCAAGCCCTCTTCTGTATGACGCGTCTATCTCTAGCACGGGTGCATCAGGCAAGGGTCCCGGAACATATTCAGGTACATGACGTTTTCTTTACATTGACCATGACTTTGTGATTGAACTTGATGCAAACATGTAGCGAGAGGCTCCTCCATTATCTCACCGCAACTATTGACGGCTGTGAACACTCGATCGGCCGCTGCGAGACCCGACTTTAGGCGGATGTCCGTGGCTCTGCCTACACTAGCGGCGGCCAGCTGGATGACTCTGATAGCGAGAGTGGAAGCGATAGCGAGACGAACATAACGTCTATGGTAGTGAGAGTGGAGGAAAGGCCAGTTTGGTAGGTGACGGACGGGGACGTATCCAATTCGAAGAAACGGGTGGAATATCATCGTCATTAATGGAGTCCTCACTTCCTACAAGCCGCACATCATCCTTCATCACCGATCCCCGCTCTACACCGTTCTTTAAAAACCTGCACGCATCATCCAGCTTCTCGAAGGACCACCCGATACCCATCTCGCAAGCGACGAGCGTGGCAATGGGGAACACGACGACGAAGACGAACACGGAGATAGTAATGCCCATTCGGGCTCTTCGACGAGGAAATTGTCTCCGAAACCGGGGATGGGATCAGGCTTGGGCCTCTCAAACATGGGGCCTGTCGCTGTTGGGGAGCGGACGGTCATAAACGTTAGGAGAAGAGTTACTGAACAAGACGTCATGTGGACAGACCTGGTGAGGGATGCGTTGAAAGAGACAGTAGCGGATTTTGCGGAGATGGTGAGTCTTTGGATGTGCCTTGAATTTGTGCGAGTCCTGATGATGCTTACGTTGATTTTCTTAGGGGGATGTCCAAATGTTTGCCTTACTTGCTATTGCGGCACCTAACGAACTGGGGGATTGGACCCATACGTGCAGCGACAGTTGTTGATGCATATGTTGGTGAGCTACTAGAGCCTACAATAATGTATCAAAATTCTTCGTAATCTTTCGCGCTATAAATGCTTTCCCGGCTTCAGCTTCACGAACCTGCTGCTGATGTGCGGAAATATGCACATTACGAGCTGGTTCGAGAAACAAAGGCGTCACAATTGTCAGATCCTTTGGCCTTGAATCTTTGGGTTTCATACAAAGTTCGAGACCATGGCGGGAACTAACCGAGGAATATATCTTAATAAGTTACAAAGGTATAAACCCAGTGGACGGATATATATGGATTCTTACCTGGGTTGTATCTCGAACCAGCTCGTAAGGGCCATATTTCCGCACATGAGAGGAAGTGCATGAAGCTGCTCACCAACATATGCATCAACAAATCTTGCTCCACGTATCGGTCCGGTCCCCAGTTCTTTAGATGCCACAATAGCAAGTAAGGCACACATTTGGAAGTCCCTTTAAGAAAATCAACGTAAGCATCATCAGGGCTCGGAAACTTTCAAGAAACCTCCAAACACTCACCATCTCCGCAAAATCCCGCTACCGTCTCTTTCAAAGCATCCCAGACCACGTCTGTTCCACCTGACGTCTCCATAAGTAACTCTTCTCCCAGAGTTTATGACCGTCCGCTCCCCAACAGCGACAGAGTCGGAGCCTGTCAAAGGACGAATCAGTGAGTCCAGCGTCGGATTGGAGGAGCAGTGGCCTGACGCTACGTATAGCAGAGATCAATTGCAGTGCACACTCGAAGGCTGTCAGAGGACATGTAAGTATGTCCAGTGTCGTGTTTTATGATGAATTTAAGTGGGCAGTCGAAGACTGTCAAGGGGCAAGTGTGTCCAACATGGGGTTGGAACAGCGACTCTGTGCTCCTCGTAGTAGTGATGTATATAAGTGGACTGTTGAAGACTGAAGGGACGAAGCGGTGTGTCCAGGATCGGTTTTGAGCAGCAGCAGCTCAGAGCAATGAATTTCAGCGAACGAGTACTCGATATGCATGGGATGAAAGGGCCTAGCCCGAGACAGAGTGATAGAACGTGCAAGTTAGATGAGACTGTTGGCGATTGGGATAGCGATAAACTAATAGAATCTAGATTACATGATGTGGACAATGATAATGAATTTGAAGATGAAATCGATGGCATGTCGATAGGACAGCATGCACACATGGAACGTTGGGATCTGGGATAAACGGTGTGGCGCGGAAGGGGATCATGCACCAGAGATGAGAGTCTGCGTAGATGGCGTTTGCCATATCCTGCAGGATTCCCGTATGCATTCTCAGAGAGCTCGAGCCTGCCTGAATGGGGCAGCGTTCAGCAGGATGCGAGAAGATTGGCGGTGGGATGCGGGTGCGTGTGAGATCGCAATGGGAAAAATGAACTAACCCGAAGGCTTTGAAGAGTATCGGGGGCGAACTGAGACGAGACGAGATGAAGGGAAAGGGCAGAGTGGGAAGTGACACATATGAGAACAGTGGGTAATGACAACAGGGAAACGCAAAGTGGCTTTGTCTGTCATGTGACGTACCTTCATCAGAGCTCCTGGACGAATAAATTCGTCCAAAATAAGTTCCATGCTTAAAAATATTTCATGCACCTGGAAAAATATATATATATGGTTCACTAGGAATTCTTGGTAGGAAGGATCCGTGATTTAACGCGATAAAAATATTGCCTCAGGCGAGAATCGAACCCGCGACCTTAACACTCTTACCCGGTCAGAGGGACTGTAAGAGTCTTACGCTCTACCAACTGAGCTACCAAGGCTTGTTTTACTAAGTCCACATTGTAATATATATTGAACTGTGACACCACCGTTGTTATGTTCTGCATTTGAATCTGCTATCTTTCCCCCCCCCAATTCCAGACTTATTTGTCATACTACATTTTACTTTTGTTGTAGTAGTATTTACCGTGACAAAAGCACAAAGTGATTAGGCAAGTCACTATATCTTGGGATGCGAACCTCGAACTTCTACATAGTTCTGGATATGCATGTTTGGTACTTCATGACTAGTTCCATAATGGTTAAAAATATTTCATGCGCTTGGAAAAAGAGATATATGTAGGAAGGGAGTGTGACTTAACGGGATAAAAATATTGCCTCAGGCGAGAATTGAACCCGCGACCTTAACACTCTTACCCGGTCAGAGGGACTGTAAGAGTCTTACGCTCTACCAACTGAGCTACCAAGGCATGCTTTACTTCATCCACATTGTAATATATATTGAACTGTGACACCACCGTTGTAACGTTCTGTATTCGAACCTGCGATTTCCTTCTCCAGTCCAGACTTATTTGTCATACTACACCTTTAATTTTGTTGTACTAGTATATACAGTAACAAAAAGATAAATTCATCAGCCTCAGTCAACACAGAAATGGTGTGATCATCGTTTTCTACGTGTGACTCGGCGGCCTCGTTCCCAATTTATGAAGAGGCCGGTTCTCCGATGACGACATCGACCCAGGTCGTTTTGGGCCTCTGGCGGTGTGATACTAGTCACAGAAAGGCCTCAAAAAGGCTTCATTCAAAAAGATCTCCGCCGTGTAGGGGCGTTCGAACCTCGTCGCTCAGCTTCACAAGTGGTAATTTCGCCTAATAAAACAGCCTCCAAGGTGTGAATAGGTGTCATTGCGGCAATGCCCGCCGCAAATGATGCTCGCATGGACGTAGCTGCAGAGTTCGATATACGACGAGCAATACTCACATGTCGCGAGCTCCTGGCGGCACATTTTCCAGCGACTCCGTTGTCGCTTTCTTGGTGGAAACCTTTTCCAACCTGTACATAAGGCTATCAAGAGGCTAACCATTGTCGACAGTGGATAATTTCATTCTTTCCATTAAAATTACAAATATCGTGGAAAATGTCCACCATTTACCAAAGTAATCACTAAGGGAGCTCGATACGATTCACAGCTACTTGTAATTCTGGCTGGAACCGTGAGATATCCGTTCGTATTCCCTTCCCTCAGACGCCGAGCTTGATCCAGAACCCGACTCTGAGTCAGAGCCCGAATGCGTATTGCTATCTCCATGTTTGTCTTCATCGTCATGGTCCCCCATGCCTACGCTCGTCGCTCGGGAGATGGCTGTCGGGTCATCCTCCGCGAAGCTGGTTGACCCTTGCGGATCGCCAAACTGAAGTGCAAACGGAAGCGGCTGATTGGACTAGGGATACGCCGACTGCACGACGTGGTGCGAGGCGAAGGTGAGAAGCTCGATGATGGGTGCAGGTTTGTCAAGGATGTTGAAGAGCGGGTACCAGTGGTGAAGGAGTATGTGCAGCTTTAGCAAGTGAGGAATCCATGAATAACGATGATAATCTACGCGTTTCTTCGAATTTGATACGTCCCCGTCCGCCTACTAGGATGGCCTTTCCTACACTCGCATTACCATTGACGCCATCTTCGTCATCAATTTCCCTTCCAATCTCACTGTCCGAGTCATCCCGAGTCATCCAGTGCGCCGCCGCCAGTGTATGGCACAGAAAAGGACACAAGCCCTATCGAGCCGTCAATAGTCGCGGAGAGATAATGGAGGAGTCTCTCGCCACAAGTTCGCATCAAGCTCAACAACCAAGATGTAACTGAATATATTCCGGGACTTTCCTGGTACACCCGCGCTACAGATAGACGCGTCATTCATGGACTCCGGCTATGTGGGTGGCTCAGATGGAAGAGCGATTGGGTTAGCACGAGGAGAGGGTGAGGGCGTCACACGTGGTGATGTCGAGTCGGAATTGGGGGATAATTGGATACGGACAGAATGAGGGCGATCATGTGGGCTCAAGTGGAGGGTAGATTGCAGCTGACCTTGCCTGCCGTCAGTGTCAAGGAGAAGGAGGGTCCACACAGCGGCAGTTTCCTCTTTTCTCTGTCTTAGAGGTGTGAAAGGAGCCTCTTCGTCTTATAGGATGACTTTCTTCGGTTTGACACCTAGGAGTCCAGCTATACCACTCCAGACTCTTCCTGCGCTACTTTGGCCTTCCTGACCGCTCTGTGGATGGATAATGGTTTCTAATCCAGATCGCGAAAATCAGGAGACATGCGGCTTACCTTTGCGTTGATTTCACAAACGTCTACCCTAGACATATTCCATTCAGTACCAAGCACGTAACCCTGAACAAGCCTCTGCATCGTCACATCGCCAAGGTTGGAATTGGAGTAGCGTGACGGACTTTCATGGTGGATGCTGGAGGTGTGCGAAGATCCTGTGATCTGGTGTGTGGTGAGGCACTTGTATTTCAAAGCATCCTTTCTTCTGGGCTCACCCATATACGTAGATGTCCATCCTGCGATCCACTTATGAAGGATAAGGAAGAAACGACGACAAGGCGAGCTTGTTGACGGCTCGCTTGTGTTCCTTTACACATGTCTCTGATTTTAGTCAGTCAAATGGAATGGAATAGTGCATCGGTGGTGCCTTACCGTACTTGTTCCCTTGCTTGTTAATGTCTCAGTAAATTATCTCGCCGTTCCGTGCGCTCGTTACATTCTTGGTGTCAAAATCTAAACCACGAAACATTAGTTCGATAATCAAGCTCATTGTATCAAACGCTCACATCCTCTAGCCCATACGAGAAGCGGGCAGTCGAAGACTGTCAAGGGAGAAGTGTGTCCAACATGGGGTTGGAGGAACAGCGACTCTGTGCTAATCGTAGCAGTAATGTATATAAGTGGACTGTTGAAGACTGTGAAGGGACGAAGCGGTATGTCCAGGATCGGGTTGGAGGAGCAGCAGCAGCTCGGAGAAATGAATTTCAGCGGGCGAGTACTCGATATGCATGGGATACACAATTGGATGAAGGGGCCTAGCCCAAGATAGAGTGATAAAACGTGCGAGTTATATGAGACTGTTGGCCATTGGGATAGCGATAAGCCGATAGAATATAGATTACATGATGTGGACACTGCTAATGAATTTGAAGATGCAATCTATGGCTGTGGATAGGATAGCATGCACACATGGTACGTTGGGATCTGGGATAAACGGTCTGGCGCGGAAGGGGATCGTGCACCAGAGATGAGAGTCTGCGTAGATGGCGTTTTCCATATCCTGCAGGATGCCCGTATGCATTCTCAGGGAGCTCGAGCCTGCCTGAATGGGGCAGCGTTCAGCAGGATGCGAGAAGATTGGCGGTGGGATGCGGGTAGCGTGTGAGATAGCAATGGGAAAAATGAACTAAGTCGAAGGCTTTGAAGAGTATCGAGGGCGAACTGAGACGAGACGAGATGAAGGGAAAGGGCAGAGTGGAAAGTGACACATATGAGAACAGTGGGTAATGACAACAGGGGAACGCAAAGTGGCTTTGTCTGTCATGTGACGTACCTTCATCAGAGCTCCTGGACGAATAAATTCGTCCAAACTAAGTTCCATGCTTAAAAATATTTCATGCAACCGGAAAAAGATATATATCTTGTTCACTCGGAATTCTTGGTAGAAAGGAATCCGTGATTTAACGGGATAAAAACATTGCCTCAGGCGAGAATCGAACCCGCGACCTTAACACTCTTACCCGGTCAGAGGGACTGTAAGAGTCTTACGCTCTACCAACTGAGCTACCAAGGCATGCTTCCCTACGTCCACATTGTAATATATATTGAACTGTGACACCACCTTTACGTTCTGCATTTGAATCTGCAATCTTTCCGCCCCATTCCAGACTTATTTGTCGTACTACACCTTACTTTTGTTGTAGTAGTATTTACAGTGACAAAAGGATAAAGTGATGAAGCAAGTCACTATATCTTGGGATGCGAACCTCGAACTTCTACATAGTTCTGGATATGCATGTTTAGTACTTCATGACTAGTTCCATAATGGTTAAAAATATTTCATGCGCTTGGAAAAAGAGATATATGTAGGAAGGGAGTGTGATTTAATGGGATACAAGTGTACCTCAGGCGGGAACCGAACCCGCACCCTCAACAGTCTTGCCCGGTCAGAGGGACTGTAAGAGCCTTATGCTCTACCAATTGAGCTACCAAGGCATGGTTCGTGATATCTACCTTGTAACACATACTGAACCACGACACCACCATTGTTACGTTCTGCAGTTGAATATGTATTTGTTATACTACACCTTAATTTTGTTGTACTTCCACTAAGCTTGAGGATTGAGGATATCTGTGATCATCCCTCATCCTCATCTATAATGCCTGACAGTATTTTCTCGTCATTGGTTTTAAAAAAAGTTTGAAATGAGCAAACAATACTTTATCAGGGAAACTTTATAATTCTTCTTGGCTAGATCTCTGATTTCATAGGCCATTGCCACACTGAGATGTGAGTGGCACATCAGATCAGAGCATGGGGGCCACTGTCAACATTGTCGATAATATAGATATGCAAACAACATGGCCCACTGTGACACCAAGTCAGAAGTCTGTTCAAAGGGGAGGGCTTGTCTGTGAGGGAAAATATAGCATTAGGGGATGCACAGCTTAAACATCATTGGGATTAGATGTGTAAGTTTTTGATTCTTGGGATTGTATTCAATAGATGCCAATGAACGCAGATAAAATCCTTTTGGTGGTAGAATCAATCTAGAGCCCAATGGCTGGTCTCATAGTGTTTTGAACTCATAGTTCACGTGGAAATCCTCTCCGAGAAGGATCAGGACAGTCATGCCTCGGACAATGTACATTTCGATGGTAAATTTAAGGAGCATACTGGCATCGTCTTCGAGGTAAATGGGGATATTGAAGTATCCTAAGACTTTAGCATTTCCAGTAAGCTGTATGAGGTGCAATTTAAGTCCTTGCTTGAGCTTGGGGTGGTCCTCTAGTTCCTTATAGAAATCCTCCGAAATTAAGGAGAGATCAGCTCCGGCATCAAGCCTGATTTCAATAGGATTAGAGGCTTCTGAGTTCCCTACACATCTGTAGACATGCAATGCTGACATTCCAATACTGGAGTATCCACCTGGGGGATCCCTTCTGCAGTAAATGATGGTCGAATCCTCATTCATAAGCCAACTGGATCAAGGGTATTGGACCCTGGGTCTTTTGCTTTCCTTTCTCACGGCCAGTTTGACATTCCTCCTGACGCACTACCATTAGGTGCTTCAGGCATAGCGTTTGGAACAAAGTCGTCCACTTCAGAGTCTGACTCTTCCACAAGGAATTAGGTTGGGTAACTGCCCTGGGTCGAAAGGGAAGTTCTCCTCCTCTGATCCCTAACTCAGAGGGGTCTTCTATAACGTAGGTCTGACTTATTTCTGTAGATTGGTTTGCAAATACTTCCTCATTGATGATTTCCTCAATGGTAGGAGGTTCAGATCGCAATAAGGCTCCCATCTCAGTCAGACCTTTCCAGTTCTATGAGCGTCCAGCCAGTCTCCTTTCTCAAGGAAATCACAGTCTGATATAGAAACATAGAAACATAGACATGCGATGCTTCGTTCTCATTTGGGGATGAACTCGTGTCTAAAGCAATATCGTCCTCTGATTGAGGAAGGTAGACAGAAATGAAAATCGATTCCTCATCAACATTATGTACTTGTCCCTGTATGCTTAATCCATAAACCATTTCGTAAGCCTTCTGATCCTCCGCTTCCTCGATCGGGTTCTGCATGGAGCATTTGTTAATAGAGACATAGTGCAACATCTTACCAGCATGAGGGCAGTCAATCTTAAAATGCTCTAAACTCCCCCAAATCCAGCACTCCTTTGGGGGTTTAGTGACACTTTTCTTGTCACTTCGTTCAAAAAAGAACTTGCCGTGTCTCTTACACTGTTTTGTGTTGGATCTCCTAGGGACAGTTTTATCTTCGGCTTCACTGAGAAGGATGTGGTCTCGATTAGTGGGGTCAATTCCTCTAGAGTGCTCTTCCTCATGCAAGGAATCTGACTCTTCCTGTTTGGCAATCATGACTCTGGGCTTCTGAAACCGATAATGCTCTCAATGTGTTTGGACCCAGGCATTAATCAGAGCCTCTTGTAGATTCTTGGCATAAGTCTGCAAGCTCATGATGTCATCGATGGGTTGACCTTGTAGAAGGTAAAGCCATTCTGTGGGCAGTGTGAGGATGAGTCTGCACGTTTCGTCCTTTCGATTTTGGTGGAACCCATACAAGAATCGATAAAGCTTAATTCTCCATTGAATATAGTGAACAGGTGTCTGAAAATCGTGGCCAGTGTGTCGAAATTTCATGGCTTCCCATTCTAAGGCTAAGGATTCACGCCAATGAGTTCTGAGTAATCCCTCTATGATACCCCAAATGAATGATCTGTGAGATCGACTGAATTCAGTGCAATATTCACAGTCCAGGGTGCTCCACCAGATCTTGGCATTGTCAGTGAGTTGTCTTGGCAGAGCAACTCCTAACAATGTGCTCATGGAGTCTGATATCTCCGAGAGACTCATGATATCCATGATGTAGTCCAAGGCTTTGGATTGAGTTCCATTGTATTCGGGGAGGTCAGACCATTTTATCTTGATGTCATTGGTGTTAAGAGAGATCCTTTTATCCTTAGGTAAGTCATCGATAAGCACGCTGGCTCGAGGCTGCATCAGAGTTCAAAAGGGAGAGTTACAGTGAGGGACAAAACCCTTCCAATGATTTTTAGTTGTGCAAAGATCCTTGAATAAATCAAGAACCACTGTAGATACAGACCTGTAATTTGGGGATTGGTTAGGTCTGTATTTTACCTATATGCCCTTAAAATATTATGACATAAGCATTAGTATTTCCCACACTATAAACAAAACACTAATAAAATCACATTGGAAGGGTTTTGTCCCTGGTATAAAAAGAACACAAATCAAACAATCTAGTACTTAGTATAGCCTCTCTTGACCTTCAAAACAGCCTCAACCCTTCTAGGAATACTCTCTATCAAGTTCTGACAAGTAGAGGCAGGGATATTCTCCCACTCTGTCTGAACCCTCTGCCACAACTCATGAATACTCTTGGGTGCCACTTCATACTCTCCCAACCTCCTTTTGAGGTAATACCAGAGGTGTTCAATTGGATTAAAGTCAGCAGACTGAGGTGGCCATACCATGACCATAAATCCATTGTCTTTGAACCAATTAATGGCCTTTGTGCTCTTGTGTTTGGTATCATTGTCCTGCTGAAAGACCACATCTTCTGTGTTTTTGCTATAATACTCCACAGTTGCTTGAAGTTCATCTTCCAAAATGCTACCATAAAGGTCAGCATCCATTCTCCCATTAATCTTGGTGGAATATCCTGGGCCTTCCCACAACATACAGCTCCACAACATCAGATTTCCTCCCCCAAACCTGACCGTGCCCTTGACCAGCCTACCACTGAGCCCCTCTCCTGCCCTTTTCCACATCTAATTCCTCCCATATGACCCCAAACAATTGATTTTTGTCTCATCTGACCAAACAACCCTCTTCCAATCATCCACAGTCCAGTCCTTGTGTGCCAGAGCAAAGTCCATCCTTGCCTTCCTATACCTCTTATTGAGTAAAGGCCTTTTTCTCTTCACCATAGCCCTCATTTCAGCCTTCTTGAATGCCCTATGAACAGTTCTAACTGAAATAGACTCTCCAGTCATATCCTGAATGGTTTGGTGACCTCAGTGGCATTTTCAGCCTTTTGAGAAGTGATTTGTTGAATAGAATAATGAATATCTGAGGAGGAAAGCTTGCATAAACAGCCACCAGATGAGTTGCAAGTGATGAGCAATGGGTAGAATGAATTCTGGATATAGTGGACAGATCCTGGCCAGTGATTTCAGAGATCTGAGGAGCAGACTTGTCCTTGTTGAGAAAAGTGAGAATATGGCTAAGCTGAGGAGGAGTAAGAGCCTTCATGGTGTAGAATGTTGAGCTATGGGGATGTTTTTGGATTAAAAGTAAACAGATGTATATATATATAATTTTGACAGGTCAGATGATTTTTATTTGCACTTATTTGCATATAAACAATATGGTTATATGTTAATCATGTGACAGGGACAAAACCCTTCCAATGCAGTTTAATTAGTATTGTATTTACAGTGTGGGAAATACTGATTCTTATGTAATAATACTTTAAGGGTACATAGACAACATATAGACCTAACCACTCCCCAAACCTTAGATCTGTAGCTACAGTGGTTCTTGAGTTATTCAAGAATCCTTGCACAACTAGAAATCATTGGAAGGGTTTTGTCCCTCACTCTAGGTACTCCACTGCGACGCCCCCACATCCCAAATTCCCTCCATAGTCTGAACTACTAGAGCTCCCAGATGAACTGCTAGGGGGTCCTCCTGGTGGCAGAAAAGGATTAGAGGAGATCGGCAGGGAATGGTGGGGATCATCTGGATTCAGTGATCCTCAACCAGCAACCTGACCAGCTATACCCTCAGTGAATGGGGTAGAGAAGGATGGTCGACCCCTATTGGTGACTGATTGATTCCTAGTCACGGGTTGTTCATCACTGAAGTTAGGATTATCCAGAATTCATTTGAACACAATGTGAGAGTGATGAATTCCCTGATGGGGTATGGGGCTGGGTTCCGTCACAATTTCTCTCTCAATTTCGATTGTATTCAAAGGCCAACATGGCTGAGGCTGATGGAAGGGAGTGCAGACTTCAATCCCCTTTTCCTGAAGATAACCTGCAACTTGCATCCTCATATCCAATGGGAAGTCTTGCAAAATAACAGGACAATTGAGTGAATGGAGGAAACGAGTATCAGGAGACCCATTTAGGTTGTGAACAAATGAACTAGTTGTGGAGATGGGCAAATCGGGCACTTGAATCGAGTTATTATAAGGGTAAAGCACTTCCAAAACCATTTTATCGAGTCTCCTCTGATTTCGCTTCAACTGGCCCCTTAGAGTAAAGTATGCAAACAATGCATTTCGTGTGACTCTGTTAAGGGATTCCTCCAACATTTGGATGTACATATACTGGTAGTCAACCTTGGGCATGATGTGATCCCCACCAAGTAGGATGTGAAGGATTTGCAACACATCATCATGTGCATGGAGCACTTTGAGGAATAAAGAGAACACTTCCTGTTTGAAAATTGTCCTTTCCCCTTCCGTAATGGAAGTAACCTCACTCGACCATTCGGGAAGTGAGTGGGTCAGATCCTTGAGGGTTCCTGGTCACGTGAATAAGTCCTGTGCCAATAAGATGGCCTGATAATGACCTAACCAGACTGCTACAGTCACCGGTAAAGAAGGGTAATCCGTATTGTACTCCTCCATGAAAGGAGTAATCTGATCTGTGGAGATTCAATCGGCATAGTACATGTCCCATTTCATATTGATAGGCTCAGCATAAACCATATGACCCCCAAAGAACTGCTTGAGGATGACCTGCATTGGCAGGAATGAGAGAATGGGCTCGAGTGTACGGGTAGGCTCAACATTAGCTCCAGGAGTGCTCAACTGCCCGGTTGATGGACGTTCCTCATGTGGATCAGGGGAGTATCCGTTGACGGTCCAGCTGCTGCTCTGGGGGAATTCCCAGGAGGAACTGGTCTTTGAAAAGTCAACGAAGACTTCCTCATGGTGACGTTATGGGGTGGTTCCAGACTAGCAGGTCTTTGACGAGATTTTGAACTACTCGGGGTTGTTGAGGATCTCAGTATTTGGTTCTTGCCAGTGGTCATTTACTTGCTTAGAAATTAATAGTCATAGAGTAATGTTTTCTTTGTAGGGAAAGAGAGGTCCAGGCTGGATCACCATTGTGAAGAGTGGTGGAAGTTCTAACCATTCTATATACGAAGAATATCGACCATTTAGGTATGACACGAAGATGTATTAACTGTTTAATTCTAATACAGACTAAATGGGTATTGACTACTTAGTTCAATGCAGTTGAGTGAAATAGCTATCTAAAGTAGAGTAGAGAGCTAAAACAAATAAAGGGAATCGACTGTTAAGTACAATTCTGAGTGACTGCTTGAGTGTAGAAGAGAGTAACGAGAGAGTCGAATAATAGAGTAGCATGGGCATGGATGTAGTCCGTGCAGGTTGAGATATAGATGGAGTTTTGACTAGTACAGTTTGAAACTCTGATTGTGTAGATAGTTAAAGCCCATCTGTGACAGTCGAGACAATACCCCAATCACAACTTACAGGACACTAACGGGTGTCTGGGTAAGTCATGGTTGCAGGGTAAAATGTGTCTGAGTTCTAACTACAGGTGCTAGAATACATAGGTCTGGCATGTATGCACCCACAAGAGTCGATGTATCACATACATAGGTTGTTGAACTAAATATAAGTGTATAATAAAATAGAGAGAAGGTAGAAATAATAATGGAAATATAGTATGGGCTCATCCCAACTATATTTCCTGAGTATATTTTGCTGTACCTCTCACACATGGACTGGGTTATAAAGATGTTTCTTGAGTTCAAAATGGGTTGCATGAGAATCCTTTTTGTATTCAGATTTGAGGCTCAGCCAAACATCATTTGCAGTTTGCAGCGGAGTTGTATCCTTGAAGTGGGTTGTCTGAACAGCATTCGATGAAATTGTTTTGTAGAGGGCTTCCCTAGCTCACTGGTCTGCCTTGAGCCACACCTGGAGTGTAGTGTCATCCTTTAGTGGTTTTGACAAACTCTTTATGTGCTCCATAAAGTCGTCCTCTCCAAAAGTCATATTTAACTCTTGAGTCCAGATTCCATAATTTTCACCAGTGAATTTGTTTTGCTGATTAAAGGTTTGAAGTAAGTTGTATATGGTAGGCTGTACCATGATGATGTGGCAGTGTGAGATGTTGAAAAGAAATAGTGGAAAAGGGGAAAAGGAGAAGAAATGAGAATGTATGAGAGTCAATGCACTGGTGGGGCCCATAACCTGATAGAAACTTGCAAAGAGCTGACCTGTTAAGAACTGAAAACTGACTAATGTTGGTAGGCCAACAGGGACCGATTGGAAGGACTTGGCTTCAGCTTATATGCTGGGCCCTTGCAAATAACCATCAGGTGTCCTTAAATTTTGGACAGGTGAAGACTAGTCCTAATGAGTACCTCTCAGTGAGTTACCAATTGGGACTGAAGGATAAGTCAAGTGTCAGGCCAAGGGGTCGGGGACTGAGAGTGGGTGAGTGCATGTGAAGGTGGAGAGCGGGATACTTAGTATAAGACTTCTAGAGATGTTTGTGGGTGTTCTGAGTCGATATTCTGATTGCCTAGTAACTACAACTACAGCAGATTCATATACAAGTATTCAGCGTCTAGAAAATACTAACTAAGGGAAGAGTGGAAAACATTATTGACAAATAAACTTGACTAGGAACGGGATGGTTATGATAAGTTCAGAGGCCATGATTAACTGAGAGTGGAATTATGAGAAAAGGAAATAGTCTAAGGGTTACAAGTATATATATAGGCATATGTGAAAAATAGAGTAGAATGGATCATCATAATAAAAAGGGACATATCAGAGTATAACCAGATAGTACAAGTATATTTTGACAGGGGCGTAAATGGGGTTTGATCGCCATGAAAGCATACATCAGCATCAGGCAACCAACAGTTTCTAATGCGATGACTTGAGTGATAACTTGAAATGTCAATAGGTGGCGATATCCTTGGGGACCATTGGGTTGTGACACCGTCATAACATGACCAAAATATAACAATGCTGACTGGATGATGTGCGCAGTGGACAAAGAAGCTCTGTATCTTAATGTGTATGTAATACACTTCATATAGTCTACCAGAGCATTCCGCACCTCAATCCATCCCCAAAACCTAACAGTATTGTCCCTATGTATTTAAACAGCAGAGATGAGTTATGAAAATATGTATACATATGTAGCCTTTTTGAACCCCCTAAACTAGACAATCTTGTCCCATTTGTGTTTTCACATCTTATTCCACCTGGTCCAGGTTTACAGGATATAACCTTTCTCAGGTTAACAAGAATCACACTCTTCATTAACATGACTAATCTTAGTGATGCAAACTGAATGAAAGCTATATATTTCATTCATTCTCTTATATTCCATTCTAGCTTTGACTACTATGAGACAAGAACCCTAAAAATATAGTCTATTGACAAACTCACCCCTTTTATATATTACAAGTCAGTTCCTTAAGTTACTGCTAAGTACCTAAGTATTTCTAGCATGAGGGATACCTCACAGAGTTAGAATGGCATGACTCAGAGTGTAGCATGAATAGTGGGGTTGAGGGTGATTGTTGACCCTTAACCTTTACAGTACAAGGTCAATGAAAGAGTTGAAAGAACTTGATGTGTGGATGCTGTCATGACAGCAGAGATGATACCCAAAACCTCAACTTGCACAGTTTTGCACATTGGGGTTTCTGGGTAAAGAGGTCTGCTTTCTTAGTGCCTAGTGTGCCCATAAGTATATGTACATAGCACTTTTAATTAGTTATAGTTTAATATATTTAAGGATTATCTTGGTTGAAATATATAAAATAAAAGATAGAAGAAATTGGGAGAAAATATTAAATGTCCAGGCTGTGAAGGAGGAGACTGTTATGACCAGAATTCCTGCTGAACTCCGGGCACTAACTTATATGCACCTGCACCCTATATGCACCAATTGTCAGTTTACCAGAATTCCCACTGGACTCTGTACATCAGACCTGTCCACATTCGACCTTCGTTACTTCATGTATCAATCACCGGAATACCCACCGGACTCTGTCAATGTCTATCTCTGACCCCATCCCACACATCAGTCACCGGACCCCACTCAGAATACCCATCAGCCCCCTAACTGAGCCCTGTTCCCATTATAGTCAAATGACCCATCACGATTTGGACTCCACTTCCACCCCGTTCCCATTATGGTGTTATGATCTGTCATGATTCGGACTCCACTCCATTCCTAACACCAAGTTTGGTGTTTTATTTATCTTCTTTTATGTTTGTTAGTTTTAGTTTTCATTATTACTGGATTTGGTATGTTATTCATTCCACAGTCTATATAGTCTGGCAGATGTTGTACATGCAATCCAGTCAGAAAATCAGCTTAGATTCTCCCCAGTAATCTTAGTACATTTTCCACTCTAAATTCCTCTTTGAAACACACTGTTCTCATCCAACCAATCTATCATTTGACCTCTGACTTATCTATCTTGACTCCCTGGGTTTCCCATCCACCAGTTTGAAATTGGACAAGACGATCTCACGAGGGCACAGCCTATAAGCTGAAGCTGAGTCCTACTGGCTTTCCTGTGGGTTTCTCTGGAAACCCTCCATGTACACACCTTAATAGAGACTTGAAAGCAGATTATATTGAAAATATCAGAAAGAAATTTAATGTACAGAATTAAGAACTAGTTAGGTCCTTAATTATCCTTGGAATTGATTTAAATGCTATTGTAAAACTGGAGATGAATGATGAAAAAGAAGAAATAATGAAATGACCATATTGAGAGAACTTATTGGGAGCCACATGTTTGCATCAATTGTAACTCAACCAGATGTTGCTTATTCTGTCAACAAATTAGCTCAATCTTGATCTAATCCAGGACAAATCATCATAACTTAGCCAAACATGTTCTGTGATATCTGTATAATACCTGTTACAATCCATTCCTGGATATTTCAATATTCTGATGCAATTCCCACCTCTGGAAACCTATCAATTCCCAGACATTCTGGACTTTGCCCTTGTTCTGCATTTGGTAAGTTGTCTGTTGACAAGTATTCATTCATTTGCATATTATGTTCCTGATTCTAAATTACTATCCTAATCCATCTTATTGTGATATCAGTTTGTAGTATAATTACAAGAAAACCTATATTAGGTTTGCACATTTGTCTTTACAACTTAGATCTGATATTGACTTGGTTAGCTTATTCCTCTTCTCTTCTCTTTCTGTACACTCATTGTTTGGAACTCTTTGGAACTCCAAATATCTGTAGACTCTCCATTGTAAATGGACCTTCTTAAATTAAACACACCTGAGTATTTGTGTAGGGGGACAGCACATAAGATGAAGCCAAGTCCTGACTACCTGGCAGTCTCTGATTTCCCAGTTATTTCCTGATAGTTTCTGGAATTGGTTTCTGACATGGGACGCAACAGTATATCCGATCTTAGACTTACAATGCACTCATTATTGGTCCCAAACATAAAGCTAGTGAAGGACTATCTCAACTTCCAGCTCATTTGCAACTTTATACCACTCAGCCAGACACTCCGGCTCAGCCATTGCATCAGATTCCAAAAGTCATTTTGTTGAGATTTCCAATGTTCCTGAGGATCCCAAGGACCTTGAGGAAAACACAGATTCTCCCATCAAACTCCCAGGAAAAGCTACCAAAGATACAACTATGCTACTCTTTAAGTCCCTTGGAAACTTCTTGGCATATTTGAAAGCAGCCAATAAAAACCTCAAAGACAAAGAACCATCTCACTCACACAAATGGTAAAGAACCTAAACCATGTTCTGGCAAGGGCCTAAAGAAATTGAAGAATTTTCTTCTTCAATGCCATTTTAGTTTCCATGACAGACCTTCTGCATTCAAAACTGACAGTTGAAAAGTCAACTTTGTGCTCTCTTATCTCAAAGATACCATGCAGGATTGGTTAGAACATGGACTTTCCAGATTGTCTGATGAGACCCTTGCTTGGCTTGATGATTGGGATGCATTTGTTGAAGAACTGGAAACTAACTTCAGACCTTACCATCAATCTGGCAATTCAGAAAATGAACTTACAACAATCAAGAGGAAGGACAATCAATTATTTTTTGACTATCTCATTAAGTTAAACACTCTTGCTGCACACTGTGGGTGGGATGATTCCACCCTCAGACACCATTTTGATATGGGTCTTCCATCTCATCTTAAAGATGATATCTGGAAAGAAGGAAGCTAAGAATTCTCCAACTCATGTACAGTTGATGAAAGCTCAGACATCTGATGCCCACTATTGGGAACATTGTGCAGAAATTTCCCAAGAAAATCCAATGGAATGTTCTGAAAAGCAACAAAGTGTTGAATGGAAAGTCTTCTGGCAACAACTGTGGCAAAAACTCTGGAAACTCCAGAAATAATAATACAAGCCTATCAAATAATGATTGAAAAAATGACAAGATGACCATGAAGAGCAATAAGTGGAAAACAGTCAACTTCCAAAAAACCTGACATATTTCATTTGTTAGGTTCCAATGGAAAGCCCACAGCCAAGGAGAAACTGTTAGGTAATCGAGCCTTGAAGAATGCGCAAACGGAAAAATGAGACAGTGTATGTCTCAAAATGACATAATTAACTTCGGTTTGAATCTCCTCTTAAAATGTATTGTTATATACGTGTAGTATAGTAAGGTGGAACTCTCAGCGAATCGCATATCGCTGAGAGTAAGTACTTAGGTGTTATCATTTACAAAAACAAACAAACTCATATGTATTTGTAGCTTAAAGTTGCTATTAGGTAACGTATATATAGCGAATCGCATATCGCTGAGACTTAAAGTTGCTATTAGGTTATGGGCCCCGGCCTTATATATTAATTATATTCAAATTAACAAATCCTGTTCGAATTTGCGATGATGAGCACTCTGGACAAAATCAAAGATTATGAAATAAGCACTGGGAGTTCTTACCAGGTTTTCCCCAAATTACAAAAGGATAATTATTTCACTTGGAGTGCGAGTATGAAGACCGTACTCGAGTCATTGGACCAATGGAAGGTCGTGACGGGAGAACTGGTGGATCCGGTACGCGCAGATGCAAAAGTCCCTACGAAAGAAGAACTTGAGATTGAAGAAGCCTGGGAGCTTCGGAAAAAGAGGGCCTACAGTGAAATAATGTTGCGCGTCGAAGATGAGCCTAGAGTGGCTATAATGGTGAACAACGATCCAAAGAGTGCATGGGAAACGTTGAAAACTACGTACGGAACGCGTTTGGCCAATAGCCGAGCAACTTTGCTTTCGGAGCTGGTCCGAATGCGTTACGATGGAACAGGAATTATTGAGTATAAATCGCGGATGGATGCAATCAGGCTTAAGCTGTTGGAAGCTGGCCATGTTATATCGAATGCCGATTATCTCAGCCTATTTATGAGCACCTTGCCCGAAGATTTTGATATTATGTCCACGACAATCGACTACGACATTGACACTGTTGAAGAGGTCGTCAATAAATTGCGTCAAGTCGAAATTAGGAAAGAAATTCGTCCCGGCTATGCGGAAGGATCGGCATTCCGTGCCCAAAGTACAAATCCACATAGAGGTACAAGTCGATTTAGAAGGGGCCAACGCGGACGCGGTGGCATCATGCGTGGTATGCCACCTGGACGTGGTTCATATGGCGGACCGAATAACCCTCCGTCTACGGGTTGTTTCGAATGCGGAGATTTTTCCCATTGGGCGAGAGATTGCCCTAAGAGGAGAAGTCGTTTTCATCGTCCAGGAGAAATTCGCCCTAATCCCCAATATGGCGATAATCAGGGCAGGTCCGATAAAAGATTACCCGAATCATTTAAAAATACATCAGCCCCTTCAGTATCAGCACGAGGAATGTTTACCGCGGTCGAGCCCACCTTCTTCATGGGCAAGGAAATTTCTGAACAGCAATACTTCCTAGATTCGGCAGCATCAGGCCATTACGTATCCAATATGCAAGACTTACATGACTTTTTGGCATATAAAACTCCAAGAAGAATTCGCACTGCGAACGGAGCGTATATTTACGCCCAAGGTATTGGAACATTGCGATTTAAGGTATCGCAATTTGGGCCGGAGTTTATAGGTGAAATTCCTAATGTAGAGTGGACGCCGGAAGTAAAGGTTCGACTTTTAAATCCTGCGCAATTCTTCAAGGACAATTATCGGGTTATGATAAACAAAAATGGCTCTACCGTTATTGATCCATCAGGCCGTACTATCATCGAGGCGAAAGAAAGGGGCAATGTTTACCCATTCCAATTGAATATAATCCCCGCGACGCCTGATATATGTCAATATACAAGATCGTCAGACGAAGAATTGCAGGATCGATTAGAGGACGTACCAATGGCCTACTCAATGGAATCTAAATGCGATATAATGACATGGCATCAACGCCTAGGTCATTTGAATATTTCCGCAGTAAAAGACCTTGCACGCCGTTTCGCTTCAGGAATATCAATTGACGAAAATGTTGTCCAATCGGATGGAGATTGTATCGCTTGTCTTGAGGGAAAGCAACATAAGTGGCCTTTTAAATCGGGACGATCTCGAGCCACGAAAATAGGTGAACTTCTCCATATGGATCTTGCGGGACCTATGGAAACGTTAAGTTTCGATAAAAAGCGATATTTTATCATCATCGTTGATGATTACTCACGTGCTATTTGGGTGGATACGCTATCAAGCAAATTCGAAGCTATAATGAAAATACGAACCTATGTGTCTCGTCTCGAAACATTATTCGACGCAAAGATTCAAGGCGTCATGGTGGATAATGGAACCGAGTTTATTAATGCCGACTTCAAGAATTATCTAGCTTCGAAAGGGATGTCATTATTCACATCAGTCCCATATACGCCACAACAAAATGGAGTTGCGGAAAGAAACATATGTACCATAACGGAGGGAGCGCGTTCTATGCTCTATGCATTGAAGTATTCGATTATTGATGAATCCAGGTCCATGCTCTATACATCTCAATTGCCTAAGTCTCTCTGGTCCGTCGCAGTAAAAACAATGGCATACCTTAGGAACCGTTGCCCTGCACGCGCAAACAATGGTCATACTCCGATCGAAATGATTACTGGAGAAAAACCTGATTTATCACATTTGCGCATATTCGGGAGCCCAGTAAGTGTAGCGGTACCTAAACAAAGGAGACAAAAATGGGATTCGCGCTCGAAACGAGGATTTATGGTTGGGTACGAACCATATTCGACAGGATATTTGGTGTGGTTTCCAGGATCGAGTCGTATTGAAAAAGTACGAGATGTTGTGTTTCATGAAGACGTTATGATATTGCCGACTCCGGTTCCTTATGAAGACGAAGGTCAATTTAAGAAAATAGGAGATAGGAACATACCTTCGCAACCAACAACGTTAAGTCAACTACCTTCTCAACCAAAACTGACAATCCGTATCCCTCCGCGGCCCAGACAGACGGATGAAACAGAAGTCAGCGAACCAATTAAGGAATCTCGTTTGGTGTCCAACGTACCTGATTATCCACAAGGCAAAACGAGGTCGGGAAAGCTACGCGGAACTATCAGTAGTGCAACATTAGAAACGGCTGACGAACCGGTAATGTACTCCGCAATGGGAAAAGATCCAACAATCGAAGAGGCGTTGCGAATGCCTGGAGAGGAAGGTAAAGCTTGGGAAGAGGCACGACAAAAAGAGTGGAAGAATATGATTGATCACGAGGTATTTGGTCCCCCAGAAGAGCCGCCGCAAGGAACGCGTATCTTGAAAACGGGAACAGTGTGTCGTGGATCCTATAAGAATGGCAAGCTAGTAAAAAGGAAGGTACGCATAGTCGTAAAAGGGTTTAGCCAAATTCCTGGATTACACTTCAACGAAACATACGCACCTGTAATGAAGTGGGAATCCTTTCGAATTCTACTGGCTCTGGGCGCGATCAAAAATATGCCGATACGGCAATTTGACGTTAAATCGGCATATCTCCACGGGATAATGAAGGAAAGAGTGTGGGTACAGCAACCAGAAGGGTTTGAACAGCCAGGAAAGGAGCACTTAGCGCTGCCGTTATTGAAGGCGCTGTATGGAACAAAACAAGGCGGGAACGAGTGGAGAAAAACGTTGTACAACTTTATGGTCAACGAACTCGCATGGATTTGTTCCGACTTCGATAGCGCCGTTTTTTTCAAGACGTGGGAAGATGGAAGTTGGGCTGTTGTAGCGTTTTGGGTGGATGATGCTACAAGTGTGGGAGACGAAAGCCGACTTCGCGAATTAGAAAAGGCGATCGACGAGAGATTCGGAATATCTAGCGAAGGGGATGCGCATTGGATTCTTGGAACGAATATACGACGTGACGAAGAATCCAAATCAATATTTCTATCGCAAACGGATTATATTGAGAGCATAGCGAAGAAATTCAACGTGCAAAATACAAGACCCACGCAAACTCCCATTCCCCTAGGGATCGATTTTTCTTCTATAACACGTCCAGAAACCGATGAAGAACGCCAAGATACTATGAAGTTACCGTATCGCGAACTAATCGGCAGCCTTATGTTTACAGCAATTGTAACGCGACCTGATATTGCGTATTCTGTAAACAAGTTATCTCAGTATTCATCAAACCCAGCACAAACCCATTGGAACTTAGCGAAACGCATTCTTCAATACTTATACACAACCGGAAATTTTGAACTGAAACTCGGAGGAAATGCGTTATGTTTGCACGCGTACTCAGACGCCGACTTCGCTGGTGACACCGAAGATCGGCGATCCACAAGTGGTTATGTGTTATTTTTAGGTTCAGGGCCGATATCATGGTCTTCGAAAAAGCAAACGACGGTAGCACTTTCGTCTACAGAAGCGGAATACATAGCACTTTCGGAAGCGGCTCGGGAAGTCATGTGGACGCGTCATTTTTTGGAAGAACTCGACATAATATACGAAGAACCGACGGCAATATTTGAAGACAACCAAGGCACAATAGCTTTCGCGAATAACCAATGTACCTTGCGAAGGATCAAACACATTGAGGTTAAATATCATTTTATTCGGCATTTAATCCAAAACGGCACTATTCAACTCATATATCGGTCAACCAAGGAAATGATTGCGGATATATTGACAAAAACACTTTCCCCAGCCACACATCTTTATCACACACAACGTCTAGGTCTTAATTCTTCAAGACTCGAGGAGGAGTATTAGGTAATCGAGCCTTGAAGAATGCGCAAACGGAAAAATGAGACAGTGTATGTCTCAAAATGACATAATTAACTTCGGTTTGAATCTCCTCTTAAAATGTATTGTTATATACGTGTAGTATAGTAAGGTGGAACTCTCAGCGAATCGCATATCGCTGAGAGTAAGTACTTAGGTGTTATCATTTACAAAAACAAACAAACTCATATGTATTTGTAGCTTAAAGTTGCTATTAGGTAACGTATATATAGCGAATCGCATATCGCTGAGACTTAAAGTTGCTATTAGAAACAGTGGCACATGGATAATAACCCCTGCCTAAGATATAGAAAAGATGGACAGAAGGTTTCCAAATACACTGTCATGGATGTTGATTGGCATATCTCAATGTGTTTATGGCATATATATCAGACTTATGACCATCTGTAGACTTGTGGAGAGTGATTCAAAGAAGAGAGTGATGAACATATGGGGGCTTGGCTTGAAAGTCCAGAAAGGTTTGGGATACCTGGCATCTAGCCTTGTCCAAGATAATGGCCTATATGTAATCCTAATTTTCATCCAATGTGTATCTCAAATTCAGTTCCATGCTGGATTGGGCCTTTACCATGTGATCCATAGATTCTTTGTAGGGAAGTGCTGCAAATGTGGAACAAAGGATTTTATCTGCGTTCATTGGCATCCATTGAATACAATCCCAAGAATCAAAAACTTACACATCTAATCCCAATGATGTTTAAGCTGTGCATCCCCTAATGCTATATTTTCCCTCACAGACAAGCCCTCCCCTTTGAACAGACTTCTGACTTGGTGTCACAGTGGGCCATGTTGTTTGCATATCTATATTATCGACAATGTTGACAGTGGCCCCCATGCTCTGATCTGATGTGCCACTCACATCTCAGTGTGGCAATGGCCTATGAAATCAGAGATCTAGCCAAGAAGAATTATAAAGTTTCCCTGATAAAGTATTGTTTGCTCATTTCAAACTTTTTTTAAAACCAATGACGAGAAAATACTGTCAGGAATTATAGATGAGGATGAGGGATGATCACAGATATCCTCAATCCTCAAGCTTAGTGGAAGTACAACAAAATTAAGGTGTAGTATAACAAATACATATTCAACTGCAGAACGTAACAATGGTGGTGTCGTGGTTCAGTATGTGTTACAAGGTAGATATCACGAACCATGCCTTGGTAGCTCAATTGGTAGAGCATAAGGCTCTTACAGTCCCTCTGACCGGGCAAGACTGTTGAGGGTGCGGGGTCGGTTCCCGCCTGAGGTACACTTGTATCCCATTAAATCACACTCCCTTCCTACATATATCTCTTTTTCCAAGCGCATGAAATATTTTTAACCATTATGGAACTAGTCATGAAGTACCAAACATGCATATCCAGAACTATGTAGAAGTTCGAGGTTCGCATCCCAAGATATAGTGACTTGCTTCATCACTTTATCCTTTTGTCACTGTAAATACTACTACAACAAAAGTAAGGTGTAGTACGACAAATAAGTCTGGAATGGGGCGGAAAGATTGCAGATTCAAATGCAGAACGTAAAGGTGGTGTCACAGTTCAATATATATTACAATGTGGACGTAGGGAAGCATGCCTTGGTAGCTCAGTTGGTAGAGCGTAAGACTCTTACAGTCCCTCTGACCGGGTAAGAGTGTTAAGGTCGCGGGTTCGATTCTCGCCTGAGGCAATGTTTTTATCCCGTTAAATCACGGATTCCTTTCTACCAAGAATTCCGAGTGAACAAGATATATATCTTTTTCCGGTTGCATGAAATATTTTTAAGCATGGAACTTAGTTTGGACGAATTTATTCGTCCAGGAGCTCTGATGAAGGTACGTCACATGACAGACAAAGCCACTTTGCGTTCCCCTGTTGTCATTACCCACTGTTCTCATATGTGTCACTTTCCACTCTGCCCTTTCCCTTCATCTCGTCTCGTCTCAGTTCGCCCTCGATACTCTTCAAAGCCTTCGACTTAGTTCATTTTTCCCATTGCTATCTCACACGCTACCCGCATCCCACCGCCAATCTTCTCGCATCCTGCTGAACGCTGCCCCATTCAGGCAGGCTCGAGCTCCCTGAGAATGCATACGGGCATCCTGCAGGATATGGAAAACGCCATCTACGCAGACTCTCATCTCTGGTGCACGATCCCCTTCCGCGCCAGACCGTTTATCCCAGATCCCAACGTACCATGTGTGCATGCTATCCTATCCACAGCCATAGATTGCATCTTCAAATTCATTAGCAGTGTCCACATCATGTAATCTATATTCTATCGGCTTATCGCTATCCCAATGGCCAACAGTCTCATATAACTCGCACGTTTTATCACTCTATCTTGGGCTAGGCCCCTTCATCCAATTGTGTATCCCATGCATATCGAGTACTCGCCCGCTGAAATTCATTTCTCCGAGCTGCTGCTGCTCCTCCAACCCGATCCTGGACATACCGCTTCGTCCCTTCACAGTCTTCAACAGTCCACTTATATACATTACTGCTACGATTAGCACAGAGTCGCTGTTCCTCCAACCCCATGTTGGACACACTTCTCCCTTGACAGTCTTCGACTGCCCGCTTCTCGTATGGGCTAGAGGATGTGAGCGTTTGATACAATGAGCTTGATTATCGAACTAATGTTTCGTGGTTTAGATTTTGACACCAAGAATGTAACGAGCGCACGGAACGGCGAGATAATTTACTGAGACATTAACAAGCAAGGGAACAAGTACGGTAAGGCACCACCGATGCACTATTCCATTCCATTTGACTGACTAAAATCAGAGACATGTGTAAAGGAACACAAGCGAGCCGTCAACAAGCTCGCCTTGTCGTCGTTTCTTCCTTATCCTTCATAAGTGGATCGCAGGATGGACATCTACGTATATGGGTGAGCCCAGAAGAAAGGATGCTTTGAAATACAAGTGCCTCACCACACACCAGATCACAGGATCTTCGCACACCTCCAGCATCCACCATGAAAGTCCGTCACGCTACTCCAATTCCAACCTTGGCGATGTGACGATGCAGAGGCTTGTTCAGGGTTACGTGCTTGGTACTGAATGGAATATGTCTAGGGTAGACGTTTGTGAAATCAACGCAAAGGTAAGCCGCATGTCTCCTGATTTTCGCGATCTGGATTAGAAACCATTATCCATCCACAGAGCGGTCAGGAAGGCCAAAGTAGCGCAGGAAGAGTCTGGAGTGGTATAGCTGGACTCCTAGGTGTCAAACCGAAGAAAGTCATCCTATAAGACGAAGAGGCTCCTTTCACACCTCTAAGACAGAGAAAAGAGGAAACTGCCGCTGTGTGGACCCTCCTTCTCCTTGACACTGACGGCAGGCAAGGTCAGCTGCAATCTACCCTCCACTTGAGCCCACATGATCGCCCTCATTCTGTCCGTATCCAATTATCCCCCAATTCCGACTCGACATCACCACGTGTGACGCCCTCACCCTCTCCTCGTGCTAACCCAATCGCTCTTCCATCTGAGCCACCCACATAGCCGGAGTCCATGAATGACGCGTCTATCTGTAGCGCGGGTGTACCAGGAAAGTCCCGGAATATATTCAGTTACATCTTGGTTGTTGAGCTTGATGCGAACTTGTGGCGAGAGACTCCTCCATTATCTCTCCGCGACTATTGACGGCTCGATAGGGCTTGTGTCCTTTTCTGTGCCATACACTGGCGGCGGCGCACTGGATGACTCGGGATGACTCGGACAGTGAGATTGGAAGGGAAATTGATGACGAAGATGGCGTCAATGGTAATGCGAGTGTAGGAAAGGCCATCCTAGTAGGCGGACGGGGACGTATCAAATTCGAAGAAACGCGTAGATTATCATCGTTATTCATGGATTCCTCACTTGCTAAAGCTGCACATACTCCTTCACCACTGGTACCCGCTCTTCAACATCCTTGACAAACCTGCACCCATCATCGAGCTTCTCACCTTCGCCTCGCACCACGTCGTGCAGTCGGCGTATCCCTAGTCCAATCAGCCGCTTCCGTTTGCACTTCAGTTTGGCGATCCGCAAGGGTCAACCAGCTTCGCGGAGGATGACCCGACAGCCATCTCCCGAGCGACGAGCGTAGGCATGGGGGACCATGACGATGAAGACAAACATGGAGATAGCAATACGCATTCGGGCTCTGACTCAGAGTCGGGTTCTGGATCAAGCTCGGCGTCTGAGGGAAGGGAATACGAACGGATATCTCACGGTTCCAGCCAGAATTACAAGTAGCTGTGAATCGTATCGAGCTCCCTTAGTGATTACTTTGGTAAATGGTGGACATTTTCCACGATATTTGTAATTTTAATGGAAAGAATGAAATTATCCACTGTCGACAATGGTTAGCCTCTTGATAGCCTTATGTACAGGTTGGAAAAGGTTTCCACCAAGAAAGCGACAACGGAGTCGCTGGAAAATGTGCCGCCAGGAGCTCGCGACATGTGAGTATTGCTCGTCGTATATCGAACTCTGCAGCTACGTCCATGCGAGCATCATTTGCGGCGGGCATTGCCGCAATGACACCTATTCACACCTTGGAGGCTGTTTTATTAGGCGAAATTACCACTTGTGAAGCTGAGCGACGAGGTTCGAACGCCCCTACACGGCGGAGATCTTTTTGAATGAAGCCTTTTTGAGGCCTTTCTGTGACTAGTATCACACCGCCAGAGGCCCAAAACGACCTGGGTCGATGTCGTCATCGGAGAACCGGCCTCTTCATAAATTGGGAACGAGGCCGCCGAGTCACACGTAGAAAACGATGATCACACCATTTCTGTGTTGACTGAGGCTGATGAATTTATCTTTTTGTTACTGTATATACTAGTACAACAAAATTAAAGGTGTAGTATGACAAATAAGTCTGGACTGGAGAAGGAAATCGCAGGTTCGAATACAGAACGTTACAACGGTGGTGTCACAATTCAATATATATTACAATGTGGATGAAGTAAAGCATGCCTTGGTAGCTCAGTTGGTAGAGCGTAAGACTCTTACAGTCCCTCTGACCGGGTAAGAGTGTTAAGGTCGCGGGTTCAATTCTCGCCTGAGGCAATATTTTTATCCCGTTAAGTCACACTCCCTTCCTACATATATCTCTTTTTCCAAGCGCATGAAATATTTTTAACCATTATGGAACTAGTCATGAAGTACCAAACATGCATATCCAGAACTATGTAGAAGTTCGAGGTTCGCATCCCAAGATATAGTGACTTGCCTAATCACTTTGTGCTTTTGTCACGGTAAATACTACTACAACAAAAGTAAAATGTAGTATGACAAATAAGTCTGGAATTGGGGGGGGGAAAGATAGCAGATTCAAATGCAGAACATAACAACGGTGGTGTCACAGTTCAATATATATTACAATGTGGACTTAGTAAAACAAGCCTTGGTAGCTCAGTTGGTAGAGCGTAAGACTCTTACAGTCCCTCTGACCGGGTAAGAGTGTTAAGGTCGCGGGTTCGATTCTCGCCTGAGGCAATATTTTTATCGCGTTAAATCACGGATCCTTCCTACCAAGAATTCCTAGTGAACCATATATATATATTTTTCCAGGTGCATGAAATATTTTTAAGCATGGAACTTATTTTGGACGAATTTATTCGTCCAGGAGCTCTGATGAAGGTACGTCACATGACAGACAAAGCCACTTTGCGTTTCCCTGTTGTCATTACCCACTGTTCTCATATGTGTCACTTCCCACTCTGCCCTTTCCCTTCATCTCGTCTCGTCTCAGTTCGCCCCCGATACTCTTCAAAGCCTTCGGGTTAGTTCATTTTTCCCATTGCGATCTCACACGCACCCGCATCCCACCGCCAATCTTCTCGCATCCTGCTGAACGCTGCCCCATTCAGGCAGGCTCGAGCTCTCTGAGAATGCATACGGGAATCCTGCAGGATATGGCAAACGCCATCTACGCAGACTCTCATCTCTGGTGCATGATCCCCTTCCGCGCCACACCGTTTATCCCAGATCCCAACGTTCCATGTGTGCATGCTGTCCTATCGACATGCCATCGATTTCATCTTCAAATTCATTATCATTGTCCACATCATGTAATCTAGATTCTATTAGTTTATCGCTATCCCAATCGCCAACAGTCTCATCTAACTTGCACGTTCTATCACTCTGTCTCGGGCTAGGCCCTTTCATCCCATGCATATCGAGTACTCGTTCGCTGAAATTCATTGCTCTGAGCTGCTGCTGCTCAAAACCGATCCTGGACACACCGCTTCGTCCCTTCAGTCTTCAACAGTCCACTTATATACATCACTACTACGAGGAGCACAGAGTCGCTGTTCCAACCCCATGTTGGACACACTTGCCCCTTGACAGTCTTCGACTGCCCACTTAAATTCATCATAAAACACGACACTGGACATACTTACATGTCCTCTGACAGCCTTCGAGTGTGCACTGCAATTGATCTCTGCTATACGTAGCGTCAGGCCACTGCTCCTCCAATCCGACGCTGGACTCACTGATTCGTCCTTTGACAGGCTCCGACTCTGTCGCTGTTGGGGAGCGGACGGTCATAAACTCTGGGAGAAGAGTTACTTATGGAGACGTCAGGTGGAACAGACGTGGTCTGGGATGCTTTGAAAGAGACGGTAGCGGGATTTTGCGGAGATGGTGAGTGTTTGGAGGTTTCTTGAAAGTTTCCGAGCCCTGATGATGCTTACGTTGATTTTCTTAAAGGGACTTCCAAATGTGTGCCTTACTTGCTATTGTGGCATCTAAAGAACTGGGGACCGGACCGATACGTGGAGCAAGATTTGTTGATGCATATGTTGGTGAGCAGCTTCATGCACTTCCTCTCATGTGCGGAAATATGGCCCTTACGAGCTGGTTCGAGATACAACCCAGGTAAGAATCCATATATATCCGTCCACTGGGTTTATACCTTTGTAACTTATTAAGATATATTCCTCGGTTAGTTCCCGCCATGGTCTCGAACTTTGTATGAAACCCAAAGATTCAAGGCCAAAGGATCTGACAATTGTGACGCCTTTGTTTCTCGAACCAGCTCGTAATGTGCATATTTCCGCACATCAGCAGCAGGTTCGTGAAGCTGAAGCCGGGAAAGCATTTATAGCGCGAAAGATTACGAAGAATTTTGATACATTATTGTAGGCTCTAGTAGCTCACCAACATATGCATCAACAACTGTCGCTGCACGTATGGGTCCAATCCCCCAGTTCGTTAGGTGCCGCAATAGCAAGTAAGGCAAACATTTGGACATCCCCCTAAGAAAATCAACGTAAGCATCATCAGGACTCGCACAAATTCAAGGCACATCCAAAGACTCACCATCTCCGCAAAATCCGCTACTGTCTCTTTCAACGCATCCCTCACCAGGTCTGTCCACATGACGTCTTGTTCAGTAACTCTTCTCCTAACGTTTATGACCGTCCGCTCCCCAACAGCGACAGGCCCCATGTTTGAGAGGCCCAAGCCTGATCCCATCCCCGGTTTCGGAGACAATTTCCTCGTCGAAGAGCCCGAATGGGCATTACTATCTCCGTGTTCGTCTTCGTCGTCGTGTTCCCCATTGCCACGCTCGTCGCTTGCGAGATGGGTATCGGGTGGTCCTTCGAGAAGCTGGATGATGCGTGCAGGTTTTTAAAGAACGGTGTAGAGCGGGGATCGGTGATGAAGGATGATGTGCGGCTTGTAGGAAGTGAGGACTCCATTAATGACGATGATATTCCACCCGTTTCTTCGAATTGGATACGTCCCCGTCCGTCACCTACCAAACTGGCCTTTCCTCCACTCTCACTACCATAGACGTTATGTTCGTCTCGCTATCGCTTCCACTCTCGCTATCAGAGTCATCCAGCTGGCCGCCGCTAGTGTAGGCAGAGCCACGGACATCCGCCTAAAGTCGGGTCTCGCAGCGGCCGATCGAGTGTTCACAGCCGTCAATAGTTGCGGTGAGATAATGGAGGAGCCTCTCGCTACATGTTTGCATCAAGTTCAATCACAAAGTCATGGTCAATGTAAAGAAAACGTCATGTACCTGAATATGTTCCGGGACCCTTGCCTGATGCACCCGTGCTAGAGATAGACGCGTCATACAGAAGAGGGCTTGGGTTAGCCCGAGGAGAGGGTGAGGGGGTCAGACGTGGCGATGAAGAGTCGGAATGGGCGGATAGTTGGACACGGGCGGAATGATGGCTATCATGTGGGGTCGACTGGAGGGTAGATTGCAGATGACCGTGCTTGGCGTCATTGTCAAGGAGATGGAGGGTCCCCACAGCGGTAGTTTCCTCTTTGCTCTGCGTTAGAGGTGTGTAAACAGTGCCTTCGTATCCCGCTATCATGTCCCAATTGAATCTGAGCGCAGAGACATACATACCCGCCAATTTTGTTCAGCACGTGCACTAGACCACGACCGCGGTTGGCAGGGCGACTTTACTTACTTGCTAGGTGGCGTATTCGTCCATGGTGTTTCCAACCCATCCATATTTTTCCAACACCGAGATGCAATATGAGTTGGATAAGAGTACTGTTCCAGTTAACGGAGTGGGGATCAGACATCTATTAAGTTCAAACTTTGCATCCCACGATATATTGACTTAGCCTGATGACCTTATCATTTTGTCACTGTAAATACTACTACAACAACAGTAAGGTGTAGTCCGACAAATAAGTCTAGAATGGGGGACAGATAGCAGATTCAAAGGCAGAACGTAACAACGGGGTGTCACGGTTCAATATATATTACAATGTGGGTATAATAACCCATGCCTTGGTAGCTCAGTTGGTAGAGCGTCAGACTCTTACAGTCCCTCTGACCGGGTAAGAGCCTTAAGGTTGCGGGTTCGATTCCCGCCTGAGGCAATATTTTTATCCCAATAAATCACGGACTCCTTCCTACATATATTTCTTTTTCCAAGTGTATGAAATATTTTTGAGAATTATGGAACTAGCCATTAAGCACCAAAATTGCATATTTAGGTCATAGTCTGAAAGGAAGGCTGATTGGACGATCACATGTGTTATTTCTCATGATGGGTGGGGAGGCCGATGTTTGGGAGCGGAAACTGGGTCCGAAACTTCTGCGGACAGTGGGTTCCGGTATAAGAACAACTCCACGATTTGTGGATTTGATGTGCATTCTCAGGGGGGTCACAACACTCTGCGGAAATACTTTGCTATGCGGCAGAATGTTACACATCCTCAACAAGAGTCACGATAGCGATAGCCGTCCTTACTGAATTCCATAACAATATATGTCTTTGTAGCTACAATTCTACCTCATTCCTATCATTATTATTCTTTGGATTTTTGGAGGTTTTACAGTAACCAGTACATTGCTTACCTTCGGCAGGAAAGAAACAAATGAAGTGGCTCGATGCTGGATGAACTTTGACTTGTTTAGCCCATTGGTTTGTATCTGAATTGTTTTCCCTTGTATGTATGTTATAAGGTGCAGCGTGGATGGCATTTCCTCCTAATATTTCAAACTTCTCTCTCCTTGAATACGATCTTCTAGCCTATACACCGATTCCATATCCAATGGCAAAGCAGCACGGGGAGAGCAAGTGTGATATAGACATGCAAATACTTACCTAGTAGCCATCCCATGTTAAGGTGATTTACCCTCCCTCTGATATGTATTTACATGTATGTATACTCTGCTTTTCCTGATGACCTGTCTGATGCTCCAATTCCCATTGAATTACAAATATCCCTTCCCTTGAGATGGCTGATGGATTGGCCAACAAACTGCCTTTTCTTCAATGTTTGGACCACACAACTTCAGGACAACCAGCTATGTCTACTCAGCTCCAATGGGCCATTAAGGAATCTAGGGATAGTGGTGAGTGATTATGGTTACAAAGACAAGAACATCTGTGTACCATTGCAGTCCATGATACTGTTACAGCACTTGATTCATCATATGTCAATAATGATGAGTGTCAGCTTTGTCATTGACCCAGCCTGATTCTGACCTACCGATAACATGAGACCTAGATTTCAGGAGGAATTATACTCTCCCCAAGGAAGTGGTGTAGGTATTAAACTGGTGATATTGCTAGATGAGGATCCTACTCCTCAACTAGACTAATTATATACTAAGTCCATGGTCTGTTCACTGGTCTGTGTGTTGCATGTTTGTGTGTACTACAGAACTAGTGAACACTAAACTAAATATACATTATCACATGACATGAACTGGTCAGATCTATGCAGTCACAAGATGAGATGTGAGATTAGACTTAGATGTGTATCACATATTCTAACAGGTCTATGGTCTAAAGCTAAAGAGTCATGGAACTTTGAGGGTCCATAGCATTAGTACATGCATACCCAAGTGCTCTGGTTCTACAATACAAGTGGAGCTTGGTTTCAACTTATGTGTTGTGCCCTCACACAAACTGTTTAAGTTGCTCAAGTATTTGGAAAAAAGTAAATAGAATGCAATAGAACTAAGTTAGCACTTAGCAAAATCAGCCAGTGGGCCAGAATGCTAAGAGTCAAGGAGGTATGAGTCTTAGCTAGCTGAGGACTTCTTGTTGAAGATTAAGTAAAGAGTAGAGGAAGCTAAATTGATATTGGAACTAAAGAACTGTAGGGTACAAGATGAGAGTTTTATACTAAGGTGAGAATGGGTGATTGGGAGGCCAATCAGAGAGGCACATAAGAAGACAGATGAGTCAAATAGGCACAAAAATGGACATATGCCTTAAGTCAGGTCTTGCAGTGGCTGATTGAGTGTTGGCAGGGGTCAATAGTCATGGAGAGATAACAGAGGAGCCTCTTGCTACAAGTTTGCATCAAGCTCAATAACAAAGTCATGGTCAATGACAAAAAACAAAGACATCATGTACCTGAATATGTTCAGGACCCTTTCCTGATACACCTATGTGTTAGGACCGGAAAATCCACTGGGCTCTAGACCCCATCCTATATGCACCCGACTCTCTATATCATACCCAAGGTACAGTTACAACCAGAGTACCTGCTGGGACCTGCATGTCACCGGACTCCGACTGGACTCCCAGAACCCCTCTAACAGGGCATAGAACCCTGCTCCTGCAGTCGTTGGACTCTGCTGGACCCACATGTCAACCTGTCTATATCTGACACTGTGTCTCATACACCAGTCTTCAGACTCTGCCGGATGCACACATCAACCTGTTTATACCCGACTCTCTGTTCCCATCACTGGACTCCAACTGGACTCCCAGAACCCCTCCAACAGAGGATAGAACCCCACACTCATTATGGTCTAATGACCTATCTAGTTTGTTCTCTGCTTCCATTCCATCCCATCCCAAATTCCCAGTTTAGTATTTACTTATTTTGTTTTATGTTCAATTGTTCTATCCCTCATCATTTCCAGATTTGGTATTATTACATTCCACAGTCTATATAAGTCTCCCATACTCATGTACTTACAATCCAGTTGACAATTTGGTGGGATTTGAGCCAGTGAAAGGTTGCAGTGCATTGACTTTGGATTGCACAGGTTCTTGATGTTTGTTCTTTCTTTCTTCAATCATTGCATCCATAAATTTATTCAAGGTCCTTGCTACCATGTCAGTAGTGGGGTACATGAAATGCAGATGGGGTATAGTGGCTGGATCAGGGGCATTCTTGCTGCTGTCAGAGCCCATGGACTCATCTCCATTTTCCAAACCTTCCAGGTTTTCTAGAACTTCTTCCACATAGGGTTCATCCATGGTGCTAGGTTGGTTTCAGGGTACCTGAGGTTATTAAAATAAGGCTCTACTAAGGATCCTGAATTTATTTTAGAGAGGGGGGTTATCCTGATGAACATAACAATGGTGGTGCTGTGGTTCTGCATGTATTACCATGTGGACCTTATCACCTGTGCCTTGGTAGCTCATTTGGTAGAGTGTAAGACTCTTACAGTCCCTCTGACTGGGTAAGAGTCTTAAGGTTGCAGGTTCAATTCCTGTCTAAGGCTATACTTTTATCCAGTTAAATCTGTTGAAATATGATACAGTGACTCTCAAAACCTTTTCAATCTTTGACATTTGCATGTTGGCAGGCCACTACCAGGGGAGAAAAAGTAGCAAAATATCTCACAAAAATACAGTGTATAGCTAAACATATCTAGAATCAGTGTCTAGAATATTATTATGTAATATACATTTTTGGGTATGCTAAAAATAGTTTATTCAGGCCTACTCATTGAAATGGTTTTGATGCTGATGATTATGATGCAATATATGCTATATTTTAATACTTGGTATACCCTCCCTTGGCCTTTATGACTGCCTCAATCCTTCTTGGCATGCTTTCAATTAACTTCTAACACTCAGAAGCTGGTATATCTTCCCACTCCCTCTCTATCCTCTTCCACAACTCCAGAATCCCACTTGGTACAGTGGCATACTGTCCCAGCTTTCTCTTCAAGTAATCCCATAGATGCTCAATTGGATTGAGGTCTGGAGATTGGGCAGGCCATGGTAGGACAGTCATTCCATTATTCTCAAACCATTCCTTTGCCTTTTTTCAGGGATGTTGTTAGGATACACACTCAGGCCGGGTTTCCGGAGAAACCCGCGGGATATCCGGTAGGACTTGGCTTCAGCTTATAGGCTGCGCCCTCGCTAGATCGTGTTGTCCAATTTCAGACAGGCGGACGGGAATCCCGGGGAGTCTGGGCGGGGGTTCGTGGGTCGTGAGTCGTAGGTCGTGAGTCGAGAGTCGTGAATCGAGATAGTCGAGAGAGATAGATGCGCCGGAGCCCGTGGGCTCCGACTAGTGCGAGCGGTCTGATAAGAGTAGGGTTTTAGAGAGGAAAATGTATTAGATTACTGGGGGGAATCTAAGCTAATTTTCTGACTGGATTGTATGTACAACATCTGCCAGTTTATATAGACCGTGGAATGCATGACATACCGAATCCAGTAATAATGAGACGAAACGAGCAAAACATAAAACGGGAATAGTAAACACCAAATTGGTGTTAGGAACGGGACGGAATGGAGCGGAGTCCGAATCGTGACAAAGCATAACCCATAACGGGAAATGGAGCGGGAGCGGAGTCCTAAATCGTGACAGGTCATTTGACTAAAACGGGAACGGGGCTTGATTAGAGCGGTGACGGGATTCTAAGCGGGTTCCGGTGACTGATGTGTGGGACGAAGACGGACATAGACAGAGACGGGGTCCGGGGGAAGTCCGGTGACTGATATGTGTCTTAATGAGGTCGAACGTAACGAGTCTTGACGTAACGGAGTCCGGGCGGGAAATCCTATAAACAGACGATTGGTGCTTGTAGCGCGTGGGGGCGTACGAGTTAGTGCCCGGAGTCCGGCAGGATTTGTCCGGTCGTAACAGTATCCTCCCTTTATGCCGAAGTCCCAAAGAGGCTCTAGACCTAAATAAGGTTCTTGTCGGCTACGCGCATGTGTCAAAAGTCATGTCGGTTACACGTATGTGTCAAAGAGTCATGTGATCTGGAAGGTAAGGTTCAAACACGACGAGCCTATATAAAAAATTGAAAAATAGAAATTTCTTCTTCTTTATTACCCCCATCTTCGTCACTATGGGACCAAAACCCACACCACGCAAGCCAATGCCGACAGCAGGGCCCTCCACGGGCACTCCGTATCGGGCGCCGTGGATGGCGGCCCAATTGTTGGCGCGGCGAGAAGAGCAGCGCCAGCTTCGTGAAGCAGCAGAGAGAGAGGCGAGGGAGGCTGAGGAGGCCCTGGACAGAGAGTACCAGGAAGCATTGGCCGCGGAGGAAGAGGCTGCAAAGGAGAGGGAACGTGAGGCGGAGGAGGCTGCGCGAGTGGCCACGGAGAACGCCCAGGTGGCTGCGGAGAAAGCCCGGTTGGCCGCGGAGAGGGCCGCCATTGTTGCGGGAAAGGTAAGTCCCAATATTCAACTTGTCGGTTTTTTCTGACTTGTGATTTTCAGCGCAAAGCGACAGAGGTGGAGTCCGAGTCCGAAGGGGAGCCAGAGAGCCCCCAAAAGGTAGGCCTCATGTCCAAGGAATACCCGCGGAAACTGACCATATCAACAGAAGGCAAGGAAGGCGGCGCCAGTCCGTCTTCCGACGCGGAACGAGCCGTGGTGTTCCGGTTGCAACGACCGGAACATGGAATGCAACCGAAAGGCCGGCCGGGGGCCGGGATGTTATCAATGGGCGCACCTCAAGGCGAGGTGCTCGCTTGTGCACGAGCAGGCCACGGGATCCGGGGTGCGAGACATAAGCGGGACGGACGGGTTGTCCGGGTTGGACGAGGTCCTTGGACGGATCGCCGAGGGCATCGAGGCCCAAAACGAGTTGCTCCAGAAGAGCAACAAGGTCCAAATTGTGGTGGCAAAGGAGCTGTCCGGACTCCGCGAGGAGTTTTGGAAGTTCCTGGCGGAGTATGGCGGCTATGTATATAAGGAGCCGCAAGTCGGGAGTTCCGAGGATGCCGGATCGGATGAGGACGGGGTTGCCGCGGAGGTCGCGGAGCTCCCAGAGGAGATAGCTGAGGAAGCAGGGAAAAAGAACAGTCCCATAAATGTAGACTGAAAAAGTTATATAGAAATAGAAAGTAATTGAACATAAAGTAAAGCGTGAAAGAAAAATAAAAGTCAAAGCCAAAGTCCGCGGAGAGTCCGCTTGAAGACTTGACCAGACATGTCAGAACCTGTAAAAGCAAAGAGAGACATAGGGCGACAGGGAATAATGAAAATGAGTCCAAATGTAACACGGGGTCCGCGGAGTGCGGTCAGAGAGACGATAATGGTCCAGGTTTGAGTGGGTAAGCTGTATGAAAGTCAGTAACAATTTCCGTGGCATCACCGAGTTCCGTGGCCAAAATCCATGAGGTTTCTTCATCGGTGCCCTCGTAACCCGCCCACTTGACCAAGTAAAGCAGTTTACAAGTGCGTCGACGCTTGTCAATTTTTGAATCTAAAATTTGAGAGATTTCAAACTCGGGTTCTCCGTCAATGACGACAGGAGGAGGCGGAGATTGCACGCGATCCGGGATAGTGTTAGCAGTACAAGGTTCTAGCATAGAGACATGAAATACCGGGTGTACCGCGCGCATGCTATCCGGAAGCCGTAGAGTCCAAGAAACTGAACCTACTTGTGCGATAATTTCAAAGGGACCTAAATATTTTTCAGCAAGCTTCTTTGATGGACGGGTAGTCTGGAAGAATTGAGCTTTGACATAAACACGGTCGCCAATCTTGAAGTTTGGTGGCGGGATCCGGTGTTTGTCCGCTGAATGTTGGTATTGCTCTTGGGCAGACAATATTGCAGTCCGGAGTTCCTCGTGGAGCTCGTGGAGGTCCGTGGTGAACTCTTGAGCACGCACAGAGGCGAGATTTCGTTCTGGATGTACTGTAATATTTGGATTATATCCTTTATTTGCAAAGAACGGGGAAACGCCAGTAGTGGCCGAGGGTGCATTGTTGTAAGCAAACTCTGCAAGTGGTAACAAGGTTTTCCAATTGTCCTGTTGATAGTTGCAATATACGCGGAGGTATTGTTCCAATGTCTGGTTGACGCGTTCGGTTTGTCCGTCACCTTCCGGGTGATGTCCGGACGTGAAATGTAATGTCATGTCCAAGGATTTTCCGAGGGATCTAAAGAAGTGAGACACGAACTCTGATCCTCGATCGGAAGTCACGTGGGACGGAACTCCGTGCTTGGAAAATACGTGGATAATGAAAAGTTCCGCTAACTGCACGGTCGTAATTGTATCATAAGTAGGGATGAATATACCTTGTTTTGAGAATCTGTCAACAACGACTAGGATAGCGGAAAAACCTTCGGAATCCGGTAGGTGTTCAATGAAATCCATAGATATAGAATTCCACAGGTGTTCCGGTACCGGGAGTTGTTTCAAAAGGCCGTATGGCTTGTGTCGCTGAGATTTCGAGCGGGGACAAGTAGTGCAAGATTTACAATAGTGCTTAACGAATCCACGGAGTCCAGGCCAAGTATATTCTCTTCTTATTAATGATAGAGTTTTGTTGTACCCGAAATGTCCTGAGAGTGGATGATCATGTTTGTATTGAAGGATCCTGAGGCGGAGGCCGTTGAAGTCCGGTACATAGATACGATCGTCAAGTCTAATGAAACCATGTTGATCAAGAGACCACCGAGGTTGATCGGGGTCCACGGGATTGTCCAGATGAGCTTTAGTAACTGGGTCTAGCGGAATTGCCGATAGAATATCTTGATGTAACTTTTCGATATCCATAATGATAATTCCACAGACAATGGGATTGACGAGGAAAGTTGCGCGGACTGATGCAGTAAGTTGTTGATTCGTGAAGATAGGTTTCAGGTTGTGCGGATTTACCGTTGCATAGTCGTTGCTCCCCTCTTTAGGATAGACGTCCCATCGTCTAGTTAAAGCATCGGGTTTGCCGCCGAGACGGCCAGGTCGAAAACGGATAATCATGTTGAAGGCGGAGAGATATTCAGACCAGCGGGCCTGCCGGCGGGTCAAGAGTTTTGTGGTAGAAAAGTATTCCAGGTTTTTGTGATCTGTTACAACGTCAATAAGAGCTCCTGAACCTTCCAAATAGTGTCGCCACACTTTGAAAGCAGAAAAGATTGCCAGAAGTTCTTTATCATGAACGTCGTAGTTGAGCTCTGCTCCGGTAAAAGTCCGGGACAGAAAAGCCACGGGGTGAACTTCTCCGTCGGAGTCCTGGATAGAGAGAATGGCTCCAAGTGCATAGTCGGAGGCGTCCGTTTCAACAATGAGCAGGAAGTCCGGTTTCCAATGCAACAGAATAGGAGCTGTGGAAAAAGAATTTTTTAAAAGATTGAAAGCTTTTTGACACTTATCGTTAAAGTTCCACGGAGTACCCTTACGCGTAAGACGGGTAAGGGGTAGCGTGATGTCGGAATATCCACGAATAAAACGTCTATAAAAATTGGCAAAGCCGAGGAAGGATTGGATATCTTTAACTTTTCGGGGTTCGGGCCAATCTTTGATGACTTGCACTTTAGTTTCGTCCATGCAGAGTCCATCGGGTCCCATCATGAAACCTAGGTATTCCACGGAGTCCGTGTCAAAAGTACATTTTTTACCATTTGCGAATAAACCATGTTGTCTGAGCCTCTGGAGAACCTCACGGACTTGTTTGTCGTTGATAAAACGCTGAAAAACAGACGGGGCATTAGTGAGTCCAAAAGGGATGACCAACCACTCGAAGGCCCCATAGCGGGTTCTAAAAGTGGTTTTCCATTCATCGCCTGCGGCAATCCGGACCAAATGATAGGCATGCTTGAGATCTATTTTGGTGTAAATCCGGGCATTCCGCGGAGCGTCGAGCAGGTCAGATATAAGTGGGAGTGGGTATTTGTCCTTTTTGGTGACAGCATTGAGTCCTCTAAAATCAACACATAGTCGAAGGGATCCATCCTTTTTTCTGACAAATAAAACAGGTGCTCCAAAAGGAGACTTTGAGGGTCGAATAAAACCTATGGACAAATGTTCATCCAGGAAATCACGGATTGCGGATAGTTCCGTGGACAAAAGCGGGTAAATATGTCCTAGGGGTGGCTGGGCGCCATCTTCAAGATCGATTTTTAAGTCGTATTCTCTGTGAGGCGGAAGCCGGTCAGCTTTTCGCTTGCTAAAAACATCCGCGAAGTCATGGTATTTCTCCGGGACGCCTTCTAGGTCAGCAGCTTGCTCAGATTGGGATACTGGGGTTGAGAAACGTCCAGTTGCTTCATCAATTTTTAAGTTGATAGTGAACGCCTGGGACCCATCCATTTTTGAAGCCCTAATAAAAGCTGCAGCATTAATCAGAGAAATGGACGGAGGTGCCGTGGGTTCCGGGGAAGCTGTAGGTGCCGTAGGGATCACAGGAGTCCTCGAGACTGCAGGTGCCGGGAAGGCCATGGGTGCCGTGGAGGCCGAGACAGGCGCAGTTTCCTCGGTCGCCGCGGGTGTCCGGAAAGTTATACTGTTAGCTATCCAGTCAATCAACGGATTGTAGCAGGTAAGCCAGTTTTGTCCTAGAACCACCGAGCAACTTGAGTCTAACTGGGTCACATAGAAAGTGACCAATTGAGATGTTCCACAAGGGAAACTGATGGGTAAATCACAAGCTTGGGTAACAACCGAATTACTTGTGCCATCGAAGAGGCGGAGAGCGACGGGATTTATCGAATAAGTTGACAAAGAATTTTTTTGCGTGAATTTTGTATCTAAAAAACAATGAGTCGAGCCGGAATCTATGAGAGCTGAAAAAACGAATTTCGGGATCATATTAGACATAAGTTTAACGAAAAATGAATCAGAATGTGAAAGAGCGGATGCGTTGAGGCGAGTGAACTCTTGAATGCGCGGAGAGGCAACGCAACCCCTAACCTGCGCGGAGTCCACGGGGTTGATAACTCTTTTTTCGAATCGGCAGCCGGTTTGTCCTTCGACGGGGTTTCTGTGGAGGCCTTGGCTGATCGACCCTTTGAAGAGTTTGCTTTTGCCAGCGGACATTCCGGGACTCGATGACCGGGTTTCCCACACAAGAGACAGAGGTTGTTGTCCATACGACATTGTCTTTCTTGTGGAGTCAATTTGCCATCAGGTCTGAGTTTGCCTGAGAGGTCGGGTTTTCTGGCTTGCTTGCCGGACTGTTGACCCTTGTTGTTGTCCTTATTGTCCTTATTGTTGTTGTTGTTTGAAGACTTTTTATCGTTCTTCTTGTCGGATTGCGTGGAGTTCTGGTTGCTGGTTGACGAATTGGTGTTATTGTTTTTGTCCTTGGACTTATTTATTTTGTCCGCAGATGTCTCGCGGGCAACTTCCGCGCGACGTTCCCAATAACGTGCGTCCGCGTTTTGAGCTTTGAGGCGCATACGGGACAGGGTTTTTGGCTTGCCATCTTCTCCTTTCGAGACTTCGTCTTTAAGGCGGGACAGCAGACCGGCGTAGAATTGGTGGCGGAGAGCGGGATCGCCCCACTGACAACGAGCTGCAAGATTATTGAATTGGACGATGTAGTCCGTGATGCGCTGTGTGTCCTTCATACGAAGATTTGTGAGACTATTCTCGGCTTCTCCTGTCGGGTCATACGGGCCGAAGTTGGTTTCAAGCTCCTCAACAAAAGCTTCCCAATTTTCAAGCCAGAGCGGCTCTTCCTCGGTAATCCCACTAAAAGCCGGTTCGAACCATTTCAACGTGGATCCCGACAAATATGAAAGTGCGTAGTTGACTTTTCGGGAGTCTGTGGAGAATGCAGCGGCGCGATCGCGGAAATTGAAACGACATTGCATGAGGAAAGTAGAGAGTTTGTTTGGGTTGGAACCCGTGAAGGGTTCCGGAGCATTGACTTTTGACCATGGAGGTTCTTGTTCCTTTTTTTTTTGTTCTTCTAGCAGGTGCGTCATGAATTTATCTATAGTACCTGCTAAAAACTCAGAAGTAGGATCCCTCGTGTTCGGTCGTTGAAAAGGCGGAGGATTTTCAGGAGGGATTTCCACACCTTTGCCCTTGTCGGGGGCCACGGAATCGTCCTCGCGCTCGGATTCGTCCAGGTCTTCCGGGATTTCTTCGATGCGGGCTTCTTCCATGGGTTCCGACTGGTTCGCAAGCGTCTGACTGGTATACAGAGTTAACAGGGAATGAAGAGTCGACGGTCCAGGCATTGATGACTGTGCGCGTGTACTTCTTCTTGGTGGCATAATGAAAACAATCTGCGAGTATTAGTCAGAAAATACTGTTAGGATACACACTCAGGCCGGGTTTCCGGAGAAACCCGCGGGATATCCGGTAGGACTTGGCTTCAGCTTATAGGCTGCGCCCTCGCTAGATCGTGTTGTCCAATTTCAGACAGGCGGACGGGAATCCCGGGGAGTCTGGGCGGGGGTTCGTGGGTCGTGAGTCGTAGGTCGTGAGTCGAGAGTCGTGAATCGAGATAGTCGAGAGAGATAGATGCGCCGGAGCCCGTGGGCTCCGACTAGTGCGAGCGGTCTGATAAGAGTAGGGTTTTAGAGAGGAAAATGTATTAGATTACTGGGGGGAATCTAAGCTAATTTTCTGACTGGATTGTATGTACAACATCTGCCAGTTTATATAGACTGTGGAATGCATGACATACCAAATCCAGTAATAATGAGACGAAACGAGCAAAACATAAAACGGGAATAGTAAACACCAAATTGGTGTTAGGAACGGGACGGAACGGAGCGGAGTCCGAATCGTGACAAAGCATAACCCATAACGGGAAACGGAGCGGGAGCGGAGTCCTAAATCGTGACAGGTCATTTGACTGAAACGGGAACGGGGCTCGATTAGAGCGGTGACGGGATTCTAAGCGGGATCCGGTGACTGATGCGTGGGACGAAGACGGACATAGACAGAGACGGGGTCCGGGGGAAGTCCGGTGACTGATATGGGTCTTAATGAGGTCGAACGTAACGAGTCTTGACGTAACGGAGTCCGGGCGGGAAATCCTATAAACAGACGATTGGTGCTTGTAGCGCGTGGGGGCGTACGAGTTAGTGCCCGGAGTCCGGCGGGATTTGTCCGGTCGTAACAGATGTCTTGGATCATTATCCTGCTGAAAGATGATTTTAGCAGGGTCCAACTGGTAATACCTGATGCTGTTTTGGAGATCTTCATCCAAGATACTCCCGTAAAGTTCCCCATCCATTGTACCTCAATCCTGGTGGCATATCCCACACCCTCCCACATGAATCACCCCCAAACCTGTTAGATTTAGTGACTCAGCACAGTAGCTATAAGTTGTGTACCATTGTGGGTCCATAGTGCACACTAGTGAAATTTGCATTTGCTCATTTGTGTCTGTGTCTGTGTCTGTGTCTGAGCTCTCACACTTCTTGTGTTTCACATCCACCTCCCTTCTTCATTCTAACAAAACCATGACAGATCCTCCACCAAACTTCACTGTTCCTTGAACTAGCCTCTCATTCCAGTCTTTTTCCATCCCACTTCCTCCCATCTGATCCAAGACGATTTATTTTAGTCTCATCAGACCATATATGTAACTCTCCTCCAGTCATCTAAAGTCCAATACTGGTGGGCCAAAGCAAAGTCAAGCCTCTCCTTCATGTGTCTCTTGGACAAATGTGGCTTCTTCTTCACAACTGCTTTCATCCCTGCACTCTTCAAGCTCCTCCAAACTGTATGAGCTGAGATAGAGTTGTTGGTGATGGTCTGAAGTGTTTTGGCTATGTCAACTGCAGTTTCAACCTTTCCAGAGGTGATCAAGTGGACTGCATGATAGATGTTGGTGGGAGAGAGCTTCTTGGGATGACCTCCAGTTGATTTTGGGAGGGTAGGAAGGTATTTAGAGTGAAGTCTGGAGATATGTTACGACTGGAATTCCCGCTGGACTCTGGGCACTAACTTATATTCACCCGCACCCTATACACACCAATTGTCAGTTTACCAGAATTCCCACCAGACTCCATATGTCAGACTTGTCCACATTTGACTTCATTACTTCATGTATCAGTCCCCAGAATACCCGCTGGACTCCATCACTGGCTATGTCCGACCCTGCTCAGAAAACCCGACATCCCTCTAACTGAGCCCTGTTCCTGTTATAGTCAAATGACCTGTCACGATTCAGACTCCGCTCCCGCTCCCTTCCCATTATGGTTTTATGACCTGTCACGATTCAGACTCCACTCTGTTCTGTCCCGTTCCTAATACCAAGTTTGGTGTTTACTTATCTCGTTTTATGCTTGTTAGTTTCATTTTCATTATTACTGGATTTGGTATGTTATTCATTCCACAGTCTATATAGTCTGGCAGATGTTGTATATACAATCCAGTCAGAAAATAAGCTTATATTCTCCCCAGTAATCTTAGTATATTTTCTGCTCTAAATTCCTCTTTGAATCACACCGCTCTTACTAGTCGGAGCCCACGGGCTCCGATGCATCTATCACTCAACCTCTGACCTCTTGACCCACAAAACCCGCCCAGACTCCCTGGGATTCCCATCCGCTTGTTTGAAATTGGACAACACAATCTCGTGAGGGTGCAGCCTATAAGCTGAAGCCAAGTCCTACCAGATTTCCTGTGGTTTTCTCTGGAAACCCTCCATGTACGCACCCTTCACTGCGTTCCCCTTTTGATGTCGTGATGTGTCACTTCTCACTCCGCCCTTTCCCTTCATCTCGTCCTGTCTCAATTCGCCCTCTAGTCTTCAAAGCCTTCGAGTTAGTTCATTTTTCGCATTGCTATCTCACATACCCGCCAACCTTCTCCCATCCTGGCTACCGACAGTGAACACGTTCCCTTTCAGGCAGGCCCAAGTTCCCTGAAAACGCATAGGAAATCGTGCAGGAAATATCAAACGCCATCTACGCAGACTCTCATGTCTGGCGCACGATGCCCTTCCGCGCCAACCTCGCCTGAAGAGACCGTCTATCCCAGATCGCAACATACCGTGTGTGCATGCTGTCCTATCCCCATACCCATTTGTTTCTTTGGTCATGCCATCGATTGCATCTTCAAAATCAATAGCAATAACCACATCATGTAATACAGATTCTATCAATTTATCGCCCCAATCACCAACAGTCTCATCTAACTTGCACGTGATATCACTATATCTTGGGCTCGGCCCCTCCATCCAATTGTGTATCCCATGCCTATCGAGTACTCGCTCGCTGAAATTCATGACTCCGAGCTGCTTCTCCTCAAACACGATCCTAGACACACTGCTTTGTCCTTTCACAGTCTTCAGTAGTCGACTCAAATTCATTGCTACTAGTACGATTAGCACCGAGTCACTGTTCCTCCAACGCCACGCTGGACACAATTGTACCTTGACAGTCTTCGATTGCCCGCTTAAACCCATCACTGCTACGATGAGCATCAAGCCGCTGCTCCTGAAACCCGAACGCTGGACATAATAATGACTTGACACTTGACAGCCTTTGATTGACCAATGCAATTATCTCTACTACACTTCGCGTCGAACCACTGTTCCTCCAAAGCTAGACTAACTAATTCATCTCATAACAGGCTCTGGCTGTGCGCTGAAAGTCATCCTTACTATACTTAGCGTTGAGCCCCTGCTCCTCACACTCCGGTCCCTGGGTCCCCGTTCCTGGTTTACATGTACAGCAACATTCTGACTTCAAGGTCCCATGGCCACATCCCACTCCTGCATTCCCGAAAATTGACCTCATGGGGTGCTGGCACTGTGGCTTCCCTATTCTACATTAACTCCTCCAATTCACGGGTCCTCAACCTTGCTGCATTGCTTTGGACTGTCCCCAGCACTCAACCTCTCAGTCCGCTGGAACTCTGGCTCATTCGTTCTTTGGCTTGAGCACGGCGTGATCCTCTGGCAGTTGTATGAAAGAGGGGTAGCGAAGCAATAGATTCCTTTGCTTGCCGAACGTCACGCAGGAACTGTAGCGAAGTCTATGAACTCGGCTAAAAAATGAGAGCTAAAACAAGGATACCAGGTGCAATTTGGACACCACTATGTATATCACTTTGAAACTTTTGAATAAAAGTGGTCCCTCCTCGTGTTAACCGAGGCCTCATACTGGCTCTGCAGATTGACAGCCTTATTTCTTCGCTTCCGCCTGTGTGGGAGAACGCTAATCTTCATTTGTTCCTTTCCCGCCGAAGGTAAGCAATGTACTAGTTACTGTAAAATCTCCAGAAATCAAAAGAATAATAATGATAGGATTCAGGTAGAATTGTAGCTACACAGACATATATTGTTATGGAATTCAGCAAGCACGGCTGTCGCTAGCGTGGCTCTTGTTGAGGATATGTAATATTCTGCTGCACACCAAAGTATTATCGCAGTGTTGTGACCCCCCCTAGAATGCACATCGAATCCTCAAATGATGGAGTTGTTCTGATACCCCAGATCCTATTGTCCGCAGAAGTACTCGGACGCGAAACATTGGCCTCCCCATCCATCATTGTAAGGGAGTGAGACTCCCTACACTGTGATTTGGTAATATTGAGTCTCCATTATTACCTACTCCATTGTAGTCCACATCCTATTGTGCTTACATCCTATTGTTCTCCATTAGTATATATTATGTACATGTGGATTTCAATACAGTAGTGGTTTATTCCCCACCACTCATTCTAGTGTCTGTCTGCACCTGCAGCAGATACTAGTCTTACATCATGATAGATATCACATGTGATTATGCAATCAGCCTTCCTTTCAGACTATGGCCTGAATATGCAATTTTGGTACTTAATGGCTATTTCCATAAATCTCAAAGGATTTTCATGCGCATGGAAAAACGAAATATATGTAGGAAGTAGTCCGTGATTTAATGGGATAAAAACATTGCCTCAGACGGGAATCGAACCCGTAACCTTAAGACACTTACCCGGTCAGAGGGATTGTAAGAGTCTGACACTCTACCAACTGAGCTACCAAGGCATGACTTATCACATCCACATTGTAATATATATTGAACCGTGACACCACCAGGTGTTATGTTCTGCCTTTGAATCTATTATCTGTCCCCCATTCTAGACTTATTTGTCGGACTACATCTTACTGTTGTAGTAGTATTTACAGTGACAAAAGGACAAAGTCATCAGGCTAAGTTAATATATCTTGGGATGCAAAGTTTGAACTTCTACATAGTTCTGCATATGCATTTTGGGACTTAATGGCTAGTTCCATGATCCTTAAAAATATGACATGCGCTTGGAAAAAGAGATATATGTAGGAAGGAGTCTGTGATTTAATCGGATAAAAGTATTGCCTCAGACGGGAATAGAACCCGCAACCTTAAGACTCTTACCCGGTCAGAGGGACTGTAAGAGTCTGACGCTCTACCAATTGAGCTACCAAGGCGTGAGTGCTACCATCCACATCCTGACCCATACTCAACCATGACCCCACCGTTGCCACGTTCTGCATTTGAGCCTGCTATTTTCTTCCCCAGTTCCAGTCTTATTTGTCATCCTACACCTCAATTCTGTTGGCCGTCCTTGACCACCGTCCCGATAGTTTCCCATATTCTGCACATCTCACACGTGCTTCTCAGTCCCTGTTATGTATGATCGCCACTCTCTTCACGGGAACAGTATTCGTATCCCACTCATGTTGCATCTCGGTGTTGGAAGAATATGGATGGGTTGGAAACACCATGGACGAATACGCCGCCTAGCAAGGAAAGTCGCCCTGCAAACCGCGGTCGTAGTCTAGTGCACGTGCTTAACAAAACTGGCGGGTATCTATGTCTCTGCGCTCAGATTCAATTGGGACATACATAATAGCGAGATACGAAGACACTAGAGACTGTCTAAAACAGCGCAAAGAGGAAACTACCGCTGTGGGGACCCTCCATCTCCTTGACCATGACGTCAGGCACGATCATCTGCAATGTACCCTCCAGTCGAGCGCACATACTAGTAATCGTTCTGGTGTGCAACTATCCTCCCATTCCCACTCTTCATCACCACGTCTGACCCCCTCACCTTCTCCTCGGGCTAACCAAATCCCTCTTCCATCTGGGCCACGCGAGTCCATGTATGACGCGTCTATCTCTGGCACGGGTGCATCAGGCAAGGGTCCCGGAACATATTCAGGTACATGACGTCTTTTTTTTTACATTCAGACTGACTCTGTTACTGATTACTGAACTTGGTGCCCACGTGTAGCGAGAGGCTCCTCCATTCTCTGACCGCGACTATTGACGGCTGTGAACACTCGATCGGCCGCTGCGAGACCCGACTTCAAGCGGATGTCCGTGGCTCTGCCTACACTAGCGGCCAGCTGGATGACTCGGATAGCGAGAGTGGAAGCGATAGCGAGACGAACATAACGTCTATGGTAGTGAGAGTGGAGGAAAGGCCAGTTTGGTAGGTGACGGACGGGGACGTATCCAATTTGAAGAAACACGTGGAATATCATCGTTATTAATGGAGTCCTCACTTCCTACAAGCCGCACCTCATCCTTCATCACCGATCCCCGCTCTACACCAGTCTTTACAAACCTGTACGCATCATCCAGTTTCTCACCCTCGCCTCGCTCCGCGTGCACGCGGGGTATCCCTAACCCCAACCAGTCGCTCCCGTTCTCATGTCAGCCCGGAAATCCGCAAGGGCCAACCAAGCCTCAGTCCGGTGTTGAAGCGCATCGTGCAGTTTTGTGAATGACCACCCGATACCCATCTCGCGAGCGGCGAGCGTTGCAATGGGGAACACGACGACGAAGACGAAGATGGAGATAGTAATGCCCATTCGGGCTCTTCGACGAGGAACCCGTCTCCAACACCCGGGATGGTTTCAGGCTTAGGCTCTCAAACATGGGGCCTGTGGCTGTTGGGGAGCTGAAGGTCATGAACGTTAGGAGAAGAGTTACTGAACAAGACGTCATCGGGTACCGGTGGTGAAGGAGTATGTGCGGCTTTAGCAAGTGAATAATCCACGAATAACGATGATAATCTACGCGTTTCTTCGAATTTGATACGTCCCCGTCCGTCGCCTACTAGGATGGCCTTTCCTACACTCGCACTACCATTGACGCCATCTTTGCCATCGATTTCCCTTCCACTCTCGCTGTCCGAGTCATCCCGAGTCATCCAGTGCGCCACCGCCAGTGTATGGCACAGAAAAGGACACAAGCCCTAGCGGCCGATCGAGCCGTCAATAGTCGCGGAGAGATAATGGAGGAGTCTCTCGCCACAAGTTCGCATCAAGCTCAACAACCAAAATGTGATGTACCTGAATATGTTCCGGGACTTTCCTGGTACACCCGCGCTAGAGATAGACGCGTCATACATGGTCTCCGGCGATGTGGGTGGCTCAGATGGAAGAGCGATTGGGCTAGCATGAGGAGAGGGTGAGGGCGTCAGACGTGGTGATCTCGAGTGGGAATGGGGAGATAATTGGACGCGGCCAGAACCAGGGCGATCATGTGGGCTCAAGTGGAGGGTAGATTTCAGATGACATTGTCTGCCGTCAGTCAGCGGCAGTTTCCTCTTTTCTCTGCCTTAGAGGTGTGAAAGGAGCCTCTTCGTCTTATAGGATGACTGTTCTCGGTTTGACACCTAGGAGTCCAGCCATACAATTCCAGACTCTTGTTGCGCTACTTGGGCCTTCCTGACACGCTCTGTGGATGGATAATGGTCTAATCCAGATCGCGAAAATCAGGAGAAATGCGGCTTACCTTTCCGTTGATTTCACAAACGTCTAACCTAGGCATATTTCATTCAGTACCAAGCACGTAACCCTGAACAAGTCTCGTCACATCGCCAAGGTGTAGCGTGACAAGATTTCATGGTAGATGCCGGAGGTGTGCGAAGATCCTGTGATGTGGTGTGTGGTGAGGACTTGCATTTCAAAGCATCCTTTCTGTTGGGCTCACCCATGTACGTAGATGTCCATCCTGCGATCCACTGATGAAGAGATATAGAAGAAACGACGACAAGGCGAGCTTGTTGACGGCTCGCTTGTGTTCCTTTACACATGTCTCTGATTTTAGTCAGTCAAATGGAAGGGGAATAGTCCATCGGTGGTGCCTTACCGTACTTCTTCCCTTGCTTGTTAATGTCTCAGTAAATTATCTTGTCGTTCCGTGCGCTCGTTACAATCTTGGTGTCAAAATCTAAACCACGAAACATTAGTTCGATAATCAAGCTCATTGTATCAGACGCTCACATCCTCTAGCCCATACGAGAGCCGGCCTCCATCATTGCGAGCCCAGGCCCAATGCACATCTCTCAGGGACTATTGCCCTCTTCAGTTCCATAATCTCATATTCTCAATACTCTCAACAGTAATTCGAATATAAGTGAGCTATCAATCGTTATTGTTGACCTGGCCAACTCACCTCCACCTCTCCCGATTACGACGTTGGAAGGGTCACCTGCCGAAGCAAACCTGCCTTCCACGTGCTGTACATGCTCTCGGATAGGGAACGGAACGCGACGGGGGGGAGTGTTACACTGGCCGCATGGGGAGAAATCGGTATTTTGTGCCTTGAATCGAGTGTTAAATAGATGTAAGGATGCAGTGGAGAGAAATATATGGATTATTACCAAGTGACACATGAGAACAGTGGGTAATGCAGGGGAACGCAAAGTGGCTTTGTCGGTCATGTGACGTACCTTCATCAGAGATCCTGGACGAATAAATTCGTCCAAACTAAGTTCCATGCGCAAAAATATTTCATGAAACGGAAATATATATATATATATCTGGTTCACTAGGAATTCTTGATAGGAAGGATCCGTGATTTAACGGGATAAAAATATTGCCTCAGGCGAGAATCGAACCCGCGACCTTGACACTCTTACCCGGTCAGAGGGACTGTAAGAGTCTTACGCTCTACCGACTGAGCTACCAAGGCATGCTTTACTACGTCCACATTGTAATATATATTGAACTGTGACACCACCGTTATCTTCTTCATTTGAATCTGCTATCTTTCGCCCCCATTCCAGACTTATTTGTCGTACTACACCTGTAGTAGTATTTACAGTGACAAAAGGATAAAGTGATGAGGCAAGTCACTATATCTTGGGATGCGAACCTCGAACTTCTACATAATTCTAGATATGCATGTTTGGTACTTCATGACTAGTTCCATAATGGTTAAAAATATTTCATGTGCTTGGAAAAAGAGATATATATAGGAAGGGAGTGTGGTTTAATGGGAAAAAAGTATATCCTCAGGCGGGACCCGAACCCGCACCCTCAACAGTCTTAACCGGTCACAGGGACTGTAAGAGCCTTATGCTCTACCAATTGAGCTACCAAGGCATGGTTTGTGATAGCTACCTTGTAACACATACTGAACCACGACACCACCATTGTTACATTCTGCAGTTGAATCTGTATTTATCATACTACACCTTAATTTTGTTGTACTTCCACTAAGCCTGAGGATTGAGGTTATCTGTGATCATCACTCATCCTCATCTATAATGCCTGACAGTATTTTCTTGTCATTGGTTTTAAAAAAAGTTTGACATGAGCAAACAATACTTTATCAGGGAAAATTTATAATTCTTCTTGCCTAGATCTCTGATTTCATAGGCCATTGCCACACTGACTTGTGAGTGGCACATCAGATCAGAGCATGGGGGCCACTGTCAACATTGTCCTTAATATAGATATGAAAACAACATGGCCCACTGTGACACCAACTCAGAAGTCTGTTCAAAGGGGAGGGCTTGTCTGTGAGGGAAAATATGACATTAGGGGATGCACAGCTTAAACAGCATTGGGATTAGGTATGTAAGTTTTTGATTCTTGGGATTGTATTCAATGGATGCCAATGAATGCAGATAAAATCCTTTGTTACACATTTGCAGCACTTCCCTACAAAGAATCTATGGAGCACATGGTAAAGGCCCAATCCAGCATGGAACTGAATTTGAGATACACATTGGATGAAAATTAGGATTACATATGGTGCATGATACATATACATATTTTCATAACTCATCTCTGCTGTTTAAATACATAGGGACAATACTGTTAGGTTTTGGGACAGCTTGAGGTGCAGAATGCTCTGGTAGACTACATGAAGTGTATTACATACACATTAAGATACAGAGCTTCTTTGTCCACTGCGCACATCATCCAGTCAGCATTGTTATATTTCGGTCAGCTATTTGCAAGTTTCTATCAGGCTATGGGCCCCACCAGTGCATCAACTCTCATACATTCTCATTTCTTCTCCTTTCCCCCTTTTCCACTATTTCTTTTCAACATCTCACACTGTGATATCTGCAAAGAAGGAAGCCAAGAATTCTCCAACTCATGTACAGTTGATGAATGCTCAGACATCTGATGCCCACCATTGGGAACATTGTGCAGAAATGTCCCAAGAAAATCCAATGGAATGTTCTGAAAAGCAACAAAGTGTTGAATGGAAGGACTTTTGGCAACAACTGTGGCAAGAATGCTGGCAACTCCAGCAATAATAATACAAGCCTATCAAATAATGATTGAAAAAATGACCAGATGACCATGAAGAGCAATAAGGGAAAACAGTCAACTTCCAAAAAACCTGACATATTTCATTTGTTAGGTTCCAATGGAAAGCCCACAGCCAAGGAGAAACAGTGGCACATGGATAACAACTTCTGCCTAGGATGTGTAAAAGATGGACAGAAGGTTTCCAAATACACTGTCATGGATGTTGATTGGCATATATCAATGTGTTTATGGCATATATATCAGACTTATGACCATCTGTAGACTTATGGAGAGTGATTCAAAGAAGAGGGTGATGAACATGGGGGCTTGGCTTGAAAGTCCAGAAAGGTTTAGGATACCTGGCATCTAGCCTTGTCTATCTCCGTGTTCGTCTTCGTCGTCGTGTTCCCCATTGCCACGCTCGTCGCTTGCGAGATGGGTATCGGGTGGTCCTTCGAGAAGCTGGATGATGCGTGCAGGTTTTTAAAGAACGGTGTAGAGCGGGGATCGGTGATGAAGGATGATGTGCGGCTTGTAGGAAGTGAGGACTCCATTAATGACGATGATATTCCACCCGTTTCTTCGAATTGGATACGTCCCCGTCCGTCACCTACCAAACTGGCCTTTCCTCCACTCTCACTACCATAGACGTTATGTTCGTCTCGCTATCGCTTCCACTCTCGCTATCAGAGTCATCCAGCTGGCCGCCGCTAGTGTAGGCAGAGCCACGGACATCCGCCTAAAGTCGGGTCTCGCAGCGGCCGATCGAGTGTTCACAGCCGTCAATAGTTGCGGTGAGATAATGGAGGAGCCTCTCGCTACATGTTTGCATCAAGTTCAATCACAAAGTCATGGTCAATGTAAAGAAAACGTCATGTACCTGAATATGTTCCGGGACCCTTGCCTGATGCACCCGTGCTAGAGATAGACGCGTCATACAGAAGAGGGCTTGGGTTAGCCCGAGGAGAGGGTGAGGGGGTCAGACGTGGCGATGAAGAGTCGGAATGGGCGGATAGTTGGACACGGGCAGAACAATGGCTATCATGTGGGGTCGACTGGAGGGTAGATTGCAGATGACCGTGCTTGGCGTCATTGTCAAGGAGATGGAGGGTCCCCACAGCGGTAGTTTCCTCTTTGCTCTGCGTTAGAGGTGTGTAAACAGTGCCTTCGTATCCCGCTATCATGTCCCAATTGAATCTGAGCGCAGAGACATACATACCCGCCAATTTTGTTCAGCACGTGCACTAGACCACGACCGCGGTTTGCAGGGCGACTTTACTTACTTGCTAGGTGGCGTATTCGTCCATGGTGTTTCCAACCCATCCATATTTTTCCAACACCGAGATGCAATATGAGTTGGATAGGAGTACTGTTCCATTTAAAGGAGTGGGGATCAGACATAGGAAGGACTCAGATACACTTGTGAGATGTGCAGAACATGGAAAACTGTCGGGACGGTGGCCAAGCACGGCCAACGGAATTGAGGTGTAGTATGACAAATAAGTCTCGACTGGCAAAGAAAATAGTTGGTTCAAACGCAGAACGTGACAACGGTGGTGTCATGGTTAAGTATGGGTCAGGATGTGGATGGTAGTACTCACGCCTTGGTAGCTCAATTCGTAGAGCGTCAGACTCTTACAGTCCCTCTGACCGGGTAAGAGTCTTAAGGTTGCCGGTTTGATTCCCGTCTGAGGCAATATTTTTATCCCGTTAAATGACGGACTCCTTCCTACATAAATATCTTTTTCGAAGCGCATGACATAGTTTTAAGAATCATGGAACTAGCTATTATGTTCAAACTTTGCATCCCACGATATATTGACTTAGCCTGATGACCTTATCATTTTGTCACTGTAAATACTACAACAACAACAGTAAGGTGTAGTCCGACAAATAAGTCTAGAATGGGGGACAGATAGCAGATTCAAAGGCAGAACATAACAACGGGGTGTCACGGTTTAATATATATTACAATGTGGGTATAATAACCCATGCCTTGGTAGCTCAGTTGGTAGAGCGTCAGACTCTTACAGTCCCTCTGACCGGGTAAGAGCCTTAAGGATGCGGGTTCGATTCCCGCCTGAGGCAATATTTTTATCCCAATAAATCACGGACTTCTTCCTACATATATTTCTTTTTCCAAGTGTATGAAATATTTTTGAGAATTATGGAACTAGCCACTAAGTACCAAACTTGCATATTTAGGTCATAGTCTGAAAGGAAGGCTGATTGGACGATCACATGTGTTATCTCTCATGATGGGTGGGGAGGCCGATGTTTGGGAGCGGAAAATGGGTCCGAAACTTCTGCGGAAAATGGGTTCCGGGGTATAAGAACAACTCCACGATTTGTGGATTCGATGTGCATTCTCAGGGGGGTCACAATACTCCGCGGGAATACTTTGCTGGGCGGCAGAATGTTACACATCCTCAACAAGAGCCACGATAGCGATAGCCGTCCTTACTGAATTCCATAACAATACATGTCTTTGTAGCTACAATTCTATCTCATTCCTATCATTATTATTCTTTGGATTTCTGGAGATTTTACAGTAACCAGTACATTGCTTACCTTCGGCAGCAAACCATCTATAAGATCCCAGACATCCTTGTGGACGAGAAGTACTTTCATATACACACACCATGTACCATAATTTTCTTCCCCTAGTTTTTGAAAGTAATTCTCATTCCCCATTTTTGAATAAGTGTGCAATGCCGATATAGATTAGTGAGAAAAATGAAGATAAGGTGTGCAGTGCCAAGTTAGATGTACTGCCCCAGAATCCTTTCTGTGCATGTACTGTGACTCCTAAGTCCTTTTATATGGTCACCTTCAATATACTGCCCTAGAGTCATTCCCATGCAAGTATTGTGGCTTCTAAGCCCTTCTATATGGCCACCTAAAAAGAATATGATGAGTAACTACTGGAAGGAATGAAAATGCATGGTGATGAATATGAGAGATACATAAGTCTGCGGGGCCTATAACCTGTAGGAATATGGTGCAGATGTATATCGGGACATGGTGGACATGAGCAAAGAGTGTTAGTATCACTAAACAGCTATACAGTAGTTACTTATCTATTTACAAAAGAATGCAAGATTACTAATTATATATACAGTGACTCTCAAAACCTTTTGAATGTTTGACATTTGCATATTGGCAGGCTACTACAAGGGGAGATAAAATAGCAAATAATCTCAAGCAAATACAGTATATAGCTAAACATGTGTAGAATCGGTGTCTAAAGTATCATTATGTAATATCCATTTTTGGGTATGCTAAAAATAACCTATTCAGGCCTGTTCATTGAAAAGGTTTTGATGCTGATGATTATGATGCAATATATGCTATATTAACTGGCCAAATCACATGATTTTGTTTATTCAACATGGTCATGTGACTTGTTGATTTATACTCAATTCTGACATTCCTAGCTCTTTTTATTACCAGAAATCCATCATCGACTCCATCACACCTGATCAGCGACAATACATTATCTCCCAGCTTGAAGATCGCCATTCCACTCCATACATTGCCTCAATAACTGGAATTAGCATTAGTACTATCTTGTTAAGGGTGCATACATGAAGGGTTTCCAGAGAAACCCATGGGAAATCTGGTAGGACTTGGCTTCAGCTTATAGGCTGCACCCTCACGAGATCGTGTTGTCCAATTTCAAACCGGCAGATGGGAATCCTGGGCAGTCCGGGCAGGGTTAATGGGTCAAGAGGTCAGGGAGTTGTGTTAGGGTACTGTACATACATGGCGGGTTTCTGGAGAAACCCATGGAATATCCGGTAGGACTTGGCTTCAGCTTATAGGCTGCGCCCTCACGAGATTGTGTAGTCCAATTTCAGACAGGTGGACGGGAATCCTGGGGAGTCCAGGCAGGGTTCGTGGGTCGAGGGGTTGTAGGTCGAGGGGTTGTGAGTCGAGATAGATAGGAGAGATAGATGCACCGGAGCCCATGGGCTCTGACTAGCATGAGCGGTGTGATTCAAGTAGGAGTTTAGGTGGGAAAATGTATTAGATTACTGGGGGGAATCTAAGCCGATTTTCTGACTGGATTGTATGTACAATATCGGCCAGACTATATAGACCGTGGAATGAATGATATACCAAATCCAGTAATAATGAAACGAAACTAACAAACATAAAACGAGATAAGTAAACACCAAACTTGGTATTAGGACCAGGACGGAACAGAGCAGAGTCTGAATCGTGACAGGTCATAAAACCATAATGGGAATGGAGCAGGAGCGGAGTCCAAATCGTGACAGGTCATTTGACTATAACGGGAATGGGGCTCAGTTAGAGGGATGATGGGTTTTTTTCTGAGCAGGGTCTGGTGACTGATGCGTGGGACAGGGTCGGACATAGACAGGGACAGAGTCTGGTGGGTATTCCGGTGACTGATACATGAAGTAATGAAGTTGAATGTGGACAAGTCTGATGTACAGAGTCCCATGGGAATTCCGGTAAACTGACAATTGGTGCGTATAGGGTGTGGGTGCATATAAGTTAGTGCCCAGAGTCCAGCAGGAATTCCAGTCATAACATATCTCCAGACTTCACTCTAAATACCTTCCTACCCTCCCAAAATCAACTGGAGGTCATCCCAAGAAGCTCTCTCCCACCAACATCTGTCATGCAGTCCACTTGATCACCTCTGGAACAGCTGACAATGCAATTGACATAGCCAAAACACTTCAGACCAACACCAACAACTCTATCTCAGCTCATACAGTTTGGAGGAGCTTGAAGAGTGCAGGGATGAAAGCAGTTGTGAAGAAGAAGCCACATTTGTCCAAGAGACACATGAAGGAGAGGCTTGACTTTGCTTTGGCCCACCAGTATTGGACTGTAGATGACTGGAGGAGGGTTATATGGTCTGATGAGACTAAAATAAATCGCCTTAAATCAGATGGGAGGAAGTGGGTATGGAAAAAGACTGGGGAAGGCCTGAATGAGAGGCTAGTTCAAGGAACAGTGAAGTTTGGTGGAGGGTCTGCCATGGTTTTGTTAGAAAGAAGAAGGGAGGTGGATGTGAAACACAAGAAGTGTGAGAGCTCAGACACAGACACAGACACAAATGAGCAAATGCAAATTTCACTAGTGTGCACTATGGACCCACAATGGTACACAACTTATAGCTACTGTGCTGAGTCACTAAATCTAACAGGTTTGGGGGTGATTCATGTGGGAGGGTGTGGGATATGCCACCAGGATTGAGGTACAATGGATGGGGAACTTTACGGGAGTATCTTGGATGAAGATCTCCAAAACAGCATCAGGTATTACCAGTTGGACCCTGCTAAAATTATCTTTCAGCAGGATAATGATCCAAAACATACCTGAAAAAAGGCACAGGAATGGTTTGAGAATAATGGAATGACTGTCCTACCATGGCCTGCCCAATCTCCAGACCTCAATCCAATTGAGTATCTATGGGATTACTTGAAGAGAACGCTGGGACAGTATGCCACTGTACCAAGTGGGATTCTGGAGTTGTGGGAGAGGATAGAGAAGGAGTGGGAAGATATACCAGCTTCTGAATGTCACAAGTTAATTGAAAGCATGTCAAGAAGGATTGAGGTAGTCACAAAGGCCAAGGGAGGGTATACCAAGTATTAAAATATCACATATATTGCATCATAATCATCAGCATCAAAACCTTTTCAATGAGCAGGCCTGAATAAACTATGTTTAGCATACCCAAAAATGGATATTACATAATAATATTCTGGACACTGATTCTACATACGTTTAGCTATACACTGTATTTCCTTGAGATATTTTGCTACTTTTTCTCCCCTGGTAGTGGGCTGCCAATATGCAAATGTCAAACATTGAAAAGGTTTTGAGAGTCACTGTATCATATTTCAACAGATTTAACTGGATAAAAGTATAGCCTTGGACAGGAATTGAACCTGCAACCTTAAGACTCTTACCCAGTCAGAGGGACTGTAAGAGCATCAGTAAAATGGTATTGGGCGCTAAATAGCTTGAGAGCCGTCAGGAACGCTTACTAGTCTAGACCTCCACCAAGAGCGTCCGGGCGCTTCCAGCACTCTCCAGAAGTGGTAAATGTGCATCCAGGCAGCTCCAGCATATTCCATGAGTAGTGCTTATGTCCCAACTCCTCCTGCACACGTGGAAGCGACACATGAGTGCACCCGTAGTACCCACACACCCATATCTAGTTAGGTAGCGCTGCTCGCCTTATAGTTAGATAGGATAGCTGTTGTCTCCCTCTCCCAGAAATAATACCGTTTTATAATTCTGTCTTGGATAAAAAAATTATTTTCCCTCACATATTCCTATGTACTCACAAAGCTATTAGCAGACATGACAGCTGCTCCCACAACATGTCCACAAATACCTGTACATACTTTCGGCACACTCCAGCACTTAGAGCTTAACTGCAAACACATTCAAACTCCGCTTGAAAATTTTTTTTGTACTTTTCTCGATTCACCCATCCTTACATTTTATTTTGTCATTGTTTTTGTTACTTTCTTCTGATCACCAAATGAATCAAGCTAGTGTTAGCCCAAGTATGTTCAATTTTCTTTGCCTTTCTTTATATTTACATAATGCCATTCACAGGTTTGTCACCATCTCCACCACCACCTCTGCTCCTTGTTCTGCCCCCATCTCTGCCTCTGCCCCAGTTTCTGCCTCCATCTCCACCTTGACCTCCACTTCTGCCTTGGCCTCCACTTTAGGCTCAGCCTCCACATCCACTACTATATCTCATGAGTTGAGTCTCAGCCTTAGTGCTAGGACTGGCCTTCCAGAGTATTGCGATCATTACCAAACGATGACAACATAGTCTGGTACAAAACTGAAAGGCAACTTGTGGAGTTGGCTGTGTCGAACACAGATGGGTTCAGCAGCGGTGATTCTGCACTACACACTGAGCTGCAAGGAGGGGAAGATCCGTCTATGATAGATCCATCCATGAATAATGTGAGTGTTCTGAGTAATGGCATTGCAATATCTTCGTTATTCACCTTACTTCATAGTATTCAAGTCTTACCAGCATGAGGGACGTCCGTGCCATAACAGAGGCGAGGGAGGTGTTCACAAAAATTTGCTCGCAGCAAGATGAGCTTCAAGAGTGTGTCAAGTTTCTGCAAGAGTGCAGCACAGAGATGGAGTACGATTTGAGTATTGTACGGAAGCAAGCCCAGGAGGCCGACATCTCCCACCGGTTAGCTGAGAATATCAGTCAGCACTTCATAGAGGCAACTGCAGCCCTCTATGAAGAAAACCGACAACTTACCCAGGCACTCAAGCACGCCTACACTATTTTCGTAGAACAGATCGGTTGATGTTTATAACAACGGGAATGCAGCCATGGGATAATGGCGACCAATCCGATTTGGAGCATTGCGAATCATCCACCAGTGACATGGACTCGGGCGATGACAGGACTTGGATGCTTAGTATGTCTAGGTTTCAAATCGGTGAAATTGTACTAGTGATTAGTTCATTACTGCTGGCAGCATCTAGAATTACTTAAAATCAAGCTTTTTAAAAAGTTAAATAATATTAGTTTTCAAAGCCATTTGACTGGGACAGCGGGGTAATTAAAAGAAAAATTTATTAATATATAAACAATATACAAGACATGTGGATGATGCTGGAAGTCTGTGGACAACACTGGAAGTCTGTGGATGACATGGGAGGATGTGGATGACACAGGAGGCAGTATGATCCAGCGTCATCTGGGACATCCAAAGGCATTCCGACGTATCCCAGACACTCCACGACGCTGCCAGAATGGGCGACCTCCTCCCACGCCTCCAGCGCTCATGGAGCGTCCAAGACCATCCAGGCGCCAATACCATGTTACTGATGAGTCTTACACTCTACCAAATGAGCTACTAAGGCACAGTTGATAAGGTCCACATGGTAACACATGCAGAACCACAGCACCACCATTGTTATGTTCATCAGGATTACCCCCCTCTCTAAAATAAATTCAGGATCCTTAGTAAAGCCTTATTTTAATAACCTCCAACAATCATCCATTGAATTGTCATAAGAGTTAAAATTGATAAGGGATCTTTTGTGGATCCCAAAGTTTGTTGAATTCAAAACCCTGCAATCACATGTTAGATCCATGACTGATTTTAACTCAGTTATGGATCTTTAAGGATCCAAAAGCTTGTTGGATTCTAAACCTGCCAATCACATGTTGGACCCTGAACCAAGTTAAACTTGCTTAAGGATCTGATGAGTGATTGGTGGAGTTTATATAACATAAACATCTACTAAGGATCCTAAATAATTTTGGAACAAGGGCTTTTCCCATGGTTCTGCATTTGAATCAGTTATTTTTTCTCCCATTCCAGGTTGATTTGTCCTACTACACCTTGATTTTGTTGTACTTCCACCAAGCCTGAGGATTGAGCTTTGTTTGATCATCCCCCATACTCATCTATGTATACATAATGCCTGATGCTATTTTTGTGTTGTTGGTTATCAAAGGTTAGAAATGAGTGAACAATACTTCATCAGGGAAACTTTATAATTCTCCTTGGCTAGATATGTATCTGTTTTCATAGGCTCAGAGTGTGGGGGCAACTGTCAACACTACTGAATGTAGATGTTCATACAAATATGGACTGCCATGACACCAAGTCAGAAGTCTGTTTAAAGGGGAGGGCTTCTCTGTGAGGGAAAATCTAGCATCAGGGGACACAGCCCAGGCAGTATGGAATTAGATGTGTAGGTTTTTGGTTCTAGGGATCATATTAAATGGATCCCAATGAAAGTAGATAAAGGTTTTTGGATACAGCATCCAGCTCTCACTTTTGCAGCTCTTCCCCCAGAAGAATCTATGAATCACATGGTAATGGCCCAATGCAACATGGAACTGAATTTGAGATATACATTGGATGAAAATTAGGATTCCAGATGGTACATGATCTTGGATGAGGTTAGACAAATTCCAGGTACACCAAGCCTTTCTGGAATATCAAGCCAAGCCCCATATTTATAACTCTCGTCTTTGGATCCATCTCCATAACTTTACAGGTGGGCATCAGTCTGATATACTTGCTATCAACCTGTTGAGCTGGGCTGATCAATGACCATGCCATCATAGATCCACATCATGCAGCTAATGCTGACACTGGATCTGCTCCCTGCTGTTTCTGGTGAAGCAGAATCATCAACAGTATCTGTCATATGGAATGCTAGCTGCATCTCCTTTCAGCTCATTGAATGGATACTTTGAAGAATTTGGATTCAGTGGTGAGGTAAAAGTGTCTTAGAGGATGAATGAATGTCAAGGAGGAAGCCTTCCCAATATCTGCCTATCTTCAACAATTCAAACATCACACACACTGCTCTATTCCCCACATATATGCCAATGAACGTATAAGGATATTTATCACCCCAAGTCTTCAGAATAACCCTCATGCATGGTATCCTCCATGGAGTGCTAGGCATGGCTTCAGTGGTATATTTGAATTGCTCAGAGAATATAGATGTGGAAGACGCCATGAGTTCAGCAGGAGGAGAGACAACACACTGAGCTTGTAGGTTCAGGCACAGATTGGCCTGATGTTGGTGAATGAGGTAATAAGGGTGACATGTTACATTACAGAGGTGATTGGGATAGTGCTGGTCCTGTGTGTTGGATGAGTGGACAAGGAAGTGTTGATGGCTGGTGCAATATTTGGGGTCATGCACTGGGGCATGGCATACCAGGTATAGAGGTTAAGAAGGAAACTGATGTTATCAGAAAGAATTGTATGAACATAAGCAAAATGGATTGCTTGGGAGAATAAAAGTATATGTAGTTTGTGAAATAGACCCATAGCATCTATAGAGGATATTTACAGTTTATTGAATATACAAAATGTTATGGAAAAGTCCTCGTATTTTTGAGTGAGACTATTTCCTCTGGCTATGCCTACATGTTTTAGGAGTTTATATTTCATTACCCCAAAATTTCATCTTTAAGACTTGTATGCTCTTTCAAAATACATGTTAAGAACTGGAACAGGAGATTTGGGAAACCAACAGGGACTGAATGGAAGGACTTGGCTTCAGCTTATGTGTTGCGCCCTCACAAAGGTACTGTCAATTGTCCTTAAATTTAAAACATATAGGGTAATACTCAGTGATCAGAAACTGAGTCATATGCAAACAGTTGGAAACTGAAGTGACTAACATTGAAGTTGAGGTTGAAGTTGTAAATGTAGGTTGGGTTGTGAAATTGGATGGTGTCAGAATGCAGAGGTCATGAACAGATAGTGGAGTCAGAGACTAGAGGTGTATCTAAGTCGACATTCTGATTGCTTTGTAGCTACATTACAGCTGGGTTTATATATGGGCTATTGGCATCTTGAAATACTAATTAAGGGAAAAGTGGAAGTGTCCAATGGTGACAAATAAACTTGACTAAGAATGCAAAGGTTACGATAAAGTTGGAGGCTGCGATCAACTAAAGGAAACAGTCCTTGGCATATGTGAAATGGATGATCAAAAGGATAAAAGGATGTATCAAATTATAACCAGATAGTATGAGTATAACTTGACAGGGTTGTAAGCAGTGTTGATCGCCTCAAAAGTATACATCAGTGTTGGGTATACTGACAGTTGCCAATATAAGGATGTGAACGATAACTTGGTGTTGTAAGCTGGTAGTATAATTGGTTACCTTTGGGTTGCAACACAGTCAGAACAATACACATAAATGTCATGGTTAAACCACATTATTTGGGGTAAGATGCATTCTCTTGAATATATACAGTGGCTTCCAAAACTTTGTCCCAATGTTTTGGTAATTCTCAATAAATGCTTTATAACCTACCAAATAAATTTAAAATAGTGACAATATTCTCACATATACCTTAATATACTAGCTTTGATATACCCAAATATTACATAATATAGATGGATATTGGTGTCACAGTGGAAATATCTGGCCAACCAATACATGTTGTGGAATTTATCCCCAAAAGGATAATCTACATATGTTTGTTACTAACTTTTGTCAGATACAGATTAATATTAATATTTCCTCATTCTCCAGAATGTCACCTGATCAATTGAATTTGATGAAATATTAATTCTACAGCAAACAATATAAATATATATACTTTAGTTGATAAATAACTTTTAAAGTTTTGGGTTATCCTCCTATGTATTATCTGAAGGTTTCTTGGGTCTAGAGAAAAAGGTTAAACATCAAGCCATCTTGCACTGTTGAGTTGAGGTACACAGGCAGCACTTAGAGTAGGCTGATCACCAATCCTCCAGTCACATCTAATCCAAACATAATTATGTTAGTGTATTTTAAGAGAAATATTGGACAAGTACAGACCATGAAGACAGTGATGTGACTGGCACTGGGTTGTGGGGTGTGAACATCATCTGTGAGATAATAAAGACCACAGTGGATGGTATACATACATAAAACAAGGAAGACTCCTCCTTCAGTGATAATTTGCACAAAAACCTCCCCTCATAAAGTATTAGGTATAACAAGTATTAAAGAAGTAAGTGCTTGTATGAAGAAGGTGAGACAGAATGTCTTGAAAAGATGCAATGTGTCATATTGTTCAATCTCCTCTCTAATGTACTATTATATACACATAGTATAGCTAGTGAATCTCTCAGCGAATGTTTAACTGCTGAGAGTAAGTGATATGTCTATTGCCTCATCACAAAGCAAAACTTATCTATGTATTTAGTACTTAAACGTCTTTAGGTATTGTATAATATAGCAAATGTTTAACTGTTGAGATACTTAATGTCTTTAGGTTATGGGCCCCAGCTCTTTATATTAATAACATACAATAAACAAGCCATCCTAATTAATCACTCAAATGACTACCCTGGACAAAATTAAGAATTATGAAATAAGCACTGGGAGTGCTTACCAAGTTTTTTCGAAGTTACGCAAAGACAATTATTTTACTTGGAGCGTGAGTATGAAAACCAGGCTGGAGTCTTTGAACCAATGGAAGGTTGTAACTGGAGAACTGGTGGATCCAGTACATGCAGATTCAAAAGTTCCTATGAAGGAGGAGCTAGAGATTGAAGAGGCCTGGGAGGTTTGAAAGAAGAGGGCCTACAGCAAAATAATGCTGTGCATTGAAGACGAGCCCAGGGTGGCTATAATGGTGGATAGTAATCCAGTCAGGGCATGGGAAACTTTGAAGATGACTTATGGAACACAATTGGCCAATTGTCATGTGACACTACTTTCCAAACTAGTTTGTATGCATTACAATGGGACAGGAATTATCGAATACAAATCTCAGATGGATTCTATAAGGCTTAAACTATTGGAGGCTGGTCATGCCATTATGAATGCTGACTACCTCAGCCTATTCATGAGTATGCTGCCCAAGGATTTCAATATAATGTCAACAACAATCAATTATGACATTGATACTGTCAAAGAAGTAGTCAATAAACTGCATCAAGTTGAGATTTGAAAAGAAATATGTCCGGGCTATGGTGAAGGTTCCACATTTCGTGCCCAGAGGGGTATTGAAGGTTCTGTGTTTCGTCCCCAGAGGGGTATCAGTATGCAAAGAGGAGTGTATTGAAATAGGGGTTGTGGTTGTGCCACCATTCCATGAGGAACACAGATCAGGAAGAGTAATCTGCAATCTGGTTGTTTCGAATGCGGGGATTTGTCACATTGGGCAAGCAATTGTCCTAAGAGAAAGCAGAGATATGCTCAGTGATCTGAAAATTGGAAGAATCAAAATAGAAGTAATGACTCATCTGGAAATATGCCATCTCCCTCAGTTGCAAGTAGGGGAATGTTTACCACCATCAAATCCACATTCTTCCTGAGCAAGGAGAGTGTGCCACATAAATATTTCCTGGATTCCACAGCATCAGGACATTATGTACTGAGTATGTGTGACTTACACGATTTTATGGCATATAAAAATCTGAAGAAAATCCAAATGGTGAATGGTGCTTATATTCATGCCAGAGGTATTGGAACATTGCGTTTCAAAGTTAGGAAACATGGACTGGAGTTTATAGGCAAAATTCCCAATCTCGAATGGACTCCAGAAGTTAAGGTGCAACTCCTTAATCCTGCACCATTTTTCAAGGATGGATATTGCGTTATGTTGAGCAAAACTGGTTCTACAATTGTTGGTTCGTCAGGCCGCACACTCATTGAGGTGAATGAGAGGGGTAATGTATACTTGTTCCAGCTGGATATAATCCCCGTGTCACCACCAGTATGTGAATATACAAATTTATCAGACGATGAATTACAAAATAGGTTGACAGACGTACCTATGATATTTTCCACAAGTTCGACATGTGATATTATGCAATGGCATCAGCATTTGGGGCATTTGAGTATGAATGCTATTAGGAATCTTGTGCGACATTTTGCGACTGGAATGGAAATTGAAGAAATTGAAGGTTTTGAAGCTGACTGCATTGCATGTATTGAGGGTAAACAGTGCAGAAACCCATTCAAAACTGGATGTACTAGAGTGACGAAGTTGGGAGAATTACTCCATATGGATCTTGCCAGACCTATGGAAACAATAAGTTTTGACAAAAAGTGTTATTTCATTATTGTTGTTGACGACTTCTCCCATGCTGTATGGGTTGAAATATTAGCAAGCAAGCTTGAAGCGGTGCGCAAAATAAAGGAATATATAACTCAACTGGAGACGTTATTCAATATGAAGGTCCAGGGAGTTATGATGGATAATGGAACCAAGCTAATAAATTTGGAATTTAGACGCTATCTGTTATCAAAAGGTATAGCTTTGTTTACCTCGGTGCCATATACACCACAGCAAAATGGGGTTGCAGAAAGAGGTATATGCACCATTATTGAAGGGGCAAGAACAATGTTATATGTGACGAAAATAGTGGAAGGTGCACGAAACTTACTATATGCATCAAAACTCCCCAAATTCTTGTGGTTGGTTGTGGTCAAAACGATGGCATATTTGAGGAATCGGAGTCCATCACGTGCAAACAATGGACATACACCTCTTGAATGAATAACTGGAGAAAAGCCAGGTTTAGCACATTTGCAGATATTCAGAAGTCCAGTTAGCATGGCAACTCCTAAGCAAAGGTGTCAGAAGTGGGACTCACGTTCAAAGATGGGTTATATGGTTGGGTATGAACCGTATTCATCTGGATATTTAGTGTGGTTCCCTGGAACGAGAAGGATCAAAAAAGTACGAGATGCGATATTCCATGAAGATGTGATGAATTTTCCATCACCGGTGCCTTATGGAGATGAAGGTCATATTCAGGGATATAAATAGTGTACCTCCTATCCAACCTGGGAGTGAGCCTCAACCTAAACTCATGATCCATATCCCGCCTTGTCCTTGACCTATCAAAGAAAAAGAGGAGACTAAAATGAGGGAAGAGTCTCAATTAGTGTCAAACGTACCTGACTATCCTCGTGGAATAACAAGATCTGGTAAAGTACGAGAAGGAATTCGAAGTTCATTGTCAGTCGAAGAAAAATAATTAGAAGATTCTAACGTATCGGTTGTTTTCTCGACTTTGGGCAATCCGATGATAGAGGAGGCATTGAATATGCTGGGAGATGAAGGATTAGCTTGGGAAGAAGCTAGACAGGCGGAGTGGAAGAATATGGTAGAACATAACATATTTGGCGCACCTGAAGAACCACTGCCAGGAACATGTGTTTTAAAAACCAGAACGGTGTGTCATGGATCGTACAAGAATGGCGAACTAATAAAAAGGAAAGTACAAATCGTCGTAAAAGGATTTGGTTAAATTCCTGGATTACATTTTAATGAAACATACGCACCAGTCATGAAGTGGGAAACATTCAGAATTTTACTGGTGCTGGGAGCAATAACAAATTAAGCTATATGTCAATTCGATGTCAAATTGGCATACTTACATGGGACAATGAAAGAAAAGGTTTGGGTTCAACAACCGGAGGGGTTTGAAGAACCCGGAAAGGAGAATCTGGCATTACCATTATTGAAGGGTCTATATGGAACAAAACAGGGAGGCAATGAGTGGAGAAAAATGCTATATGATTTTATGGTTAAAGAACTCATCTGGTTCTGTTCCAATTTTGACAGCACTACATTTTTCAAAATATGGGATGATGGAAGCTGGGCCGTAGTTGCATTTTGGGTGGATGACGCACCTGCCATAGGTGATGAAAAACGGCTTCTAGACCTCAAAAAAGCATTCCGTGAACGATTTGGAATTTTGAGTGAAGGCAAGGCCTATTGGATATTGGGAACAAGTATCTGTCGAGATGCTGAATCGAAATCAGCATTCATATTGCAGAAGGAATATATCGAAAATACAGTGAAGAAGTTCAACATACAAAATTCCAAACCAATCTGAACTCCCATATCACTTGGAATCGATTTTGCCTCTATTATTTGCCCAGATACTACAGAAGAATGAAACAAAATTGCAGAATTGCCTTATCACAAACTCATTGGAAGTTTGATGTTCACAGCTACAGTATCACTGTTAACAAATTATCTCAATATTCATCAAATCCCACAAGAATGCATTGGAACATAGCTACACATATCCTGCAATATTTATACATGACTTGTGATTTTGAGCTTCGATTGGGAGGACAAGCTCTTTGTCTGCATGGATATTCAGATGCCAATTTCGCAGGAGGTCAAGAGGATAGATGTTCAACAGGAGGATATGTGATCTTTTTAGGTTCAGGAGTGGTATCTTGGTCTTCGATGAAGCAATCAACAGTCACCCTTTCATCCACAGAAGCGGAATATATTGTGCTTTCAGAAGTGGCTTGCAAAATTATGTGGATGTGTCATTTCCTCAAAGAACTCAATATAATATATGAAGAACCGATGGCAATTTTTGAAGACAATCAAGGTACAATCACATTCACTGAAAATCAATGTGCCGTATGAAGGTTGAAACACATTGACATGAAATATCACTTTATTCATCATTTGATTGAAAACAGCACTATCCAAATCATATATCGATCAACCAAACAAATGATTGCAGATATTTTAATGAAATCTCTTTCTTCACCAATTCATTACCATCACACAGGATGTTTAGGACTTACTTCTTCAAAACTCGAGGAGGAGTGTTAGGTATAACGAGTATTAAAGAAGTAAGCGCTTGTATGAAGAAGGTGAGACAGAATGTCTCGAAAAGATGCAATGTGTCATATTGTTCAATCTCCTCTCGAATGTACTATTATATATAACTGCTGAGAGTAAGTGATATGTCTATTGCCTCATCACGAAGAAAAACTTATCTATGTATTTTGTACTTAAATGTCTTTAGGTATTGTATAATATAGTGAACGGTTAACCGCTGAGATACTTAAACGTCTTTATAAAGACATATAAAAGCTCTGACTCCTATGGGAAGAGCAGGTGTGGAGAATGAAGACTCAGGGTGGAAGAAGGAAAACTGGGCATAACATTGTATGCATCATCTTACAAAGGACCAAGTCAGCAAAACCAAACAGAAAATAAATTCAGCATTGTTCACCACTCTTTTACAGTGTGAGCTAGTGGGATTGACATGTGTATATTACACACCAGTAGTATGTGGGCAGTTGTGTCCTGGGATGACTGAGTAACTTGAGTCCAACTGTATCACATCAAAGTGACCATCTGTAGGTGAGGCTTACTACAATGGACCTTTAATATTTAGCATCTGTCTCCTTAGATAATTAGAATAAATGCATGTATTAGTTTTTTAATTGTCATTTTTACTGATTGTCACTATCATCCATGTTGTCCATGTTCATAGACAAATATACTTGAGTCCTATCAACATTCAGAATGAGATTTAGTGAGGCTGCAATTGATGGCAGCTTTCCACTATTTGAGATGTTCCACACAGAAACCAGATAATAAGATCCAGGAATGTCCTGTGGAGTCCCCACATAATAGTCTGGGGAGTTTCTGGGGATTAGTACAAGGAGTGTATCAGAATAATTACCAGAGTACTAAGATGGACTTGGCTTCAGTTTATGTGCTGCCCTTGTACACTCATTCGGGTGTCCATGTTTCAAGCTGACAGAACACCTACAAGGAAGATGTATATTCCAGAGTTCCTGTGGGAGTTCTGGGAATCAAGCATGCAGACAGACAAGAGGACTAGAGACTGGATCAGGACATATTTGGGTGTAACTAGTTTGATATTGAAACTGAATTGTAAGTACATGAGTATGGGAGACTTACATATATAGACTGTGGAATGTAATAATACCAAATCTGGTAATGATGAGGGTAGAACAATTAAACATAAAATGAAACAAGTAAATACTAAACTGAGAATTTGGGATGGGATGGAATGGAAGCAAAGAACAAACTAGACAGGTCATTAGACCATATTGAGTGTGGGATTCTATCCTCTGTTGGAGGGGTTCTGGGAGTCCAGTTGGAGTCCAGTGATGGGAACAGAGAGTTGGGTATAAACAGGTTGATGTGTGGGTCCGGTGGAGTCTGAAGACTGGTGTATGAGACACAGTGTCAGATATAGACAGGTTGACATGTGGGTCCAGCAGAGTCCAATGACTGCAGGAGCAGGGTTCTATGCTCTGTTAGAGGGGTTCTGGGAGTCCAGTCGGAGTCCAGTGACATGCAGGTCCCAGCAGGTACTCTGGTTGTAACTGTACCTTGGGTATGATATAGAGAGTCGGGTGCATATAGAATGGGGTCTGGAGCCCAGTGGATTTTCCGGTCCTAACACATAGGTGTATCAGGAAAGGGTCCTGAACATATTCAGGTACATGATGTCTTTGTTTTTTGTCATTGACCATGACTTTGTTATTGAGCTTGATGCAAACTTGTAGCAAGAGGCTCCTCTGTTATCTCTCCATGACTATTGACCCCTGCCAACACTCAATCAGCCACTCCAAGACCTGACTTAAGGCATTTGTCCATTTTTGTGCCAATTTGACTCATCTGTCTTCATATGTGCCTCTCTGATTGGCCTCCCAATCACCCATCTCACCTTAGTATAAAACTCTCATCTTGTACCCTACAGTTCTTTAGTTCCAATATCAATTTCACTTCCTCTACTCTCTACTTAATCTTCAACAAGATGTCCTCAGCTAGCTAAGACTCATACCTCCTTGACCCTTAGCATTCTGGCCCACTGGCTGATTTTGCTAAGTGCTAACTTAGTTCTATTTCCATCTATTTACTTTTTTCCAAATACTGGAGCAACTTAACAGTTTGTGTAAGGGCATAACACATAAGTTGAAACCAAGCTCCACTTGCATTGTAGAACCAGAGCACCTGGGTATGTATGGACTAATGCTATGGACCCTCAAAGTTCCATGACTCATTAGCTTTAGACCTTAGACCTGTTAGAATGTGACATGTGTCTAAGTCTAATCTCACATCTCATCTGGTGACTGTATAGATCTGACCTGTTCATGTCATGTAATAATGTATATTTAGTTTAGTGTTCACTAGTTCTGTACTACACACAAACATGCAACACACAGACCAGTGAACAGACCATGTACTTAGTAAATAATTAGTCTAGTTGAGGAGTAGGATCCTCATCTAGTAGCCTAGCAATATCACCAGTTTAATACCTACACCAGTCTACTCTTACTGTGATCCCCAGGCTTGTAGATTACCTCAAATGAGCCCTTCACACTACACACTAGGAAGCATCCTCATCAGGGTGGATTTCAGACCTCAAGTAGATCCTCCCAAATTGCTGCAACACTTCCAGTCAGTTTCCAGAATATTTATAACATGATTTCACATAAAGTATTTTCTCTGTCTGACAAGTATTTATTCATTTTTTTATGATATTCTTGGTTTGGAAAATGGTTCTCAATATGATTTTTTATGTTGTCAAATTTACTACAGTCAACAGAATAGCTTGTATGGACATGGCCAAGTTGTTACGACCGGAAATCCTGCCAGACTCCAGGCACTAACTTATACACACCCACACCCTATACACACTCATTATCAGTTTACCAGAATTCCCGCCGGACTCCGTACGTCAGACTTGTCTACGTTCAACTTCGTTATGTTGTGTTTCAGTCACCGGAAAACCCACTGGACTCCGTGCCTGTCTATGTCCATCCTCATCCCGCGTGTCAGTCACCAGACCCCACTCGTAAAACCTGTCATCCCTCTAACAGAGCCCCGTTCCCATTTTAGTCAAATGACCTGTCACGATTCGGACTCCGCTCCCACTCCATTTCCCATTATGGTTTATTATTTGTCATGATTCGGACTCCGCTCTGTTCCATCCCATTCCTAACACCAAATTCGGTGTTTACTATTCCTGTTTTATGTTTGGCTATTTTCATTTCATCATTACTGGATTTGGTATGTCATTCACTCCTTGGTCTATTTAAACTGGCAGATGTTTCACATACAATCCAGTCAGAAAATCGGCTTAGATTCCCCCCAGTAATCTAATACATTTTCTGCTCTAAACTCCTACTTGAATTACACTGCTCACACTAGTTGGAGCCCACGGGCTCCAGCACATCTATCTCTCTTACCTATCTCGACTCATGACCTCTCGACCCACAACTTCCGACCCACGACCCCTCGACCCACGAACCCTGCCCAGACTCCCTGGGATTCCCATCTGCCTGTCTGAAATTGGACAACACAATCTCACAAGGGTGCAGCCTATAAGCTGAAGCCAAGTCCTACCGGATAACCCACGGATTTCTCCGGAAACCCGCCGTGTACATACCTAACACAAGTAAAGCAAACAGCCAACCAAGGCATAACAAGAGATTTTCAGCAATTTTATAAGTTCAATTCTGCATAATGATATATGATCAAAGTGACAAGGTTTGAGGTTATTGTAATGTATCAGCCTTATTTTAATATTATTTTCTGGAAAAAGGAGTCCAATGTTCTATCAAAGTGTGCAAATACTCAATTCACTACAAGGTAAAATAATTTAAGTATTTGATATTAATCAGTGGCAGCCTAAATAGACTTAGAACCCCTGAAGTCAAGAGTTTACTTGAATATATGCACCCTACTTCGCAAAGAAGGTTTTGAGAGCTGCTTGTGCAAGCTTGTTCTTTTTCTGTGATAACAACTACTAAAATAAGAATAACAATTTACTGATTCCAAAGCTAGATTTAACTTCAATGCTAGCTAGTTTATATATATTTTATACTATTTATCAAACAGTAAAAATATTTATAAACAGGTCAAAAGATTAGATATAGAATAAAACACTATTTGGCTAATATATGCTTTATTTACACTAACCTACAAGGTCTACTGTGATATTAACTTATCAGGATCTTAATGTAGTCTTAAGGATTCTGCAAGGATATTCTCAGTATTTGTTTATGTGAATATGCTTTACTGATTCACAATAAATGAACAAAGGAACGGGATTATTTGCAATGTAATAAACAGTCAAATTACTCAACTAGAGGTGACTGAAGTCTTAAACTACAAATAACAATGTAGAGAAAACTAATAATCAAATACTCAATTAAGAGATGACTATAGTATAAGATTATTTATATATTATTAGTTGATAACCAATAGATCTAACTGAAGTGGAAATAATATATAAAAGATAGCCAACTATTCAATTAAGAAGTGGCAAGGGGGAACAAAAGTCAACAACTCAGATTGAGGTGACAGGGGGAACAGCAGCTCAGATTGAGGTGACAAGGGATCTGATTGGGCCAACAACTCTAATAGAGGTGGCAAGTGTTTCCAACAGCTCAGATAGAGGTGGAATTAGATGTCCAACTGCCCAGATAGGGGTGGAGTAACCTGCTTGCTGCAGTGACACACACAGATGTGGTGGGTTGATGTGATAATATGATTGATTTATTCAAGGCTGGAGCTGAGCTCCTTATATACATTTTAGTCTGAGACATTTAGAAGATTCTAGAAGATTTAATGATGTCATTCTGGGAGGAGTGATGTCATTTAGAATTTTCTAGAATTTTCTAGAGCATTGTGGAAGGTTCTAACTACTTCTAAGACACTATAGAATATTCTTGGCATAATGGAACATTGTAGAATTTTATAGAATATTCTACAATATTCTATCTAATATTAGTACCTATTAACTAATGTTCCATTGGAAGCCACTGGAATGTTCCAAAGAGTTTCCTGTTTTTGTTGCAGTAGCATATATGATGGATGACATAATGCTCTCGCGCCTGTGCGCGTGCATGGCACCCTTCGCATCTTGTGACTGTCACGCATTGTGACAGTCGCACGCCTGTGTGACTGTCGCACGCCTTTTGTGACAATTGCGCACCTCTGTGACCGTCGCGTGCCCTTGTGACAACTGTCACCTGTTGTGATGGTTGTCACTCATTGTGACGATTTTCCCGCGCGCCGTGTAATAAATGCCAGGCCGGTTTTATATTATTATATAATTATTATATTTACTTTTAGTTAGTTATAAATATAATATTTTATTATAATAATATAAAAATATATTTCGCCTTGATAATGCACGAGTATTTCAAATTAGATCGAACAAATGCCTTTGTTCGGTTTCTCTGGATGAGGCACGTGACACATGCTTAGGGCCGCAAGGCCACACTTCCATTGTCTCCTTACTTCCCATTGTACATTGTCCTCTATTGTCCCGCATTCATTATATATAGCTACTGTCTTCATGGTCATTCCCCATCTCCCATAGTGCTCACAGCACCACTCAATAGGTACATAGTTCACTTCTAGTATCATCTCCCATAGTGCTCACAGCACCACTCGATAGTCTTAAAAGACATCGAGTTGAGTTTTCTTTTCACCCACCCTTTCCGCTTCCCACTTTCTAGTGCTTTTCTTTCTCCTTGTTGGCTCCCCTCATTGTATTTCGCTTCTGCCGGCTTGAGCACAGCCCGGGTCTTTCTGACCGTGCAAGAGAGTGGTGGCGACGCAAAAATAGATTTGTTGCTTGCCCAACGCACGAAGGACAGAGACGTGTTTTGTCAGCGTCGGAGTTTGAAATATCATGTGAATGTCACATGATTACTCGCGCGTTGTGAATAAGTGCTGAGTCGCCGACATATTAATCAAAAAAGAATAAAAAGTAGAAATTCAATTACTATAAAAATACAAAATAAATTGTATAAATTCAGGATAAATCAAACAAATATTATAAAATTTAATCATCGCAATATAATTACATTTGAATATTTGTTTTCGCAATTTGTTAGGGGAAATTGTTTAAAAATTGTAAAAAAACTTAGAAATACATAACATAACAGTTATGATCCATAGGAGTAGACACATTATGTGCAGTACTTTGGCCAAATTGTCACACAATTTTGTCAATTAATGCAGTTTGAGAAAGGGAAACAGAATGATTTGGTTAGTCTTATTCTGTTTGTAGCAATATATACAACCAAATGGGCAGAACTGAGATCAGAAATAGACCACACATGGTATATTTACATTTTTTTAAATGCTTCCTTTTTGGCAGTTGTATTGGCAATTTAAAGGAAATTGTCACCATGTACTACCACTATAATTACACCAGTGGTACATCTGGAATAAATGCAATATTTTGAAGTGAACCTGGTAATGCCCCAAGCCAACATTTGTTCATTCATTATTTTATTCCAGATTTGGCTACTTTTCTTCATGCTGTACAATCCCCTAAGTACATATGATACCGACATGATCTTCTTTTCCAGGCTCTTCACATCCTTGGTGTTGTTCTATATATTGAATTCCATCCTTGGGGAGAGTATAATTCCTCCTGAAATCTAGCTTTCCATTGAGACACATGCCCTGTGTTAAGAACTGAAAACTAACTAAAGTCAGTTGGCCGACAGGGACTGATCGGAAGGACTTGGCTTCATCTTATGTGCTGCACCCCCGCAAATATCCGTTGAGTGTCCTTAAATTTCGGACGGGCAAAGACTAATCCTACTGAGTTCCTTTCAGTGTAATACTGATCGGGACCGAAGGTTAAGTCGAGTGTCGGGCCAAGGGGTCAGGGACTGAGAGTGAGTGAGCGCATGTGAAGGTGGAAGACGGAATTCTTAGTATGAGACTTCTGGAGGCGTAAGACGGTATTCTGAGTCGATATTCTGATTGCCTAGTAACTACAACTACAGCAGGTTCATATACAGGTAACAGGCATCTAGAAAATACTAACTGCGAGAAGAGCGGAACACGGTATTGACAACATGTCCCGATATACATCTGCACCATATTCCTACAGGTTATAGGCCCGCAGACTTATGTATCTCTCATATTCATCACCATGCATTTTCATTCCTTCCAGTAGTTACTCATCATATTCTTTTTAGGTGGCCATATAGAAGGGCTTAGAAGCCACAATACTTGCATGGGAATGACTCTAGGGCAGTATATTGAAGGTGACCATATAAAAGGACTTAGGAGTCACAGTACATGCACAGAAAGGATTCTGGGGCAGTACATCTAACTTGGCACTGCACACCTTATCTTCATTTTTCTCACTAATCTATATCGGCATTGCACACTTATTCAAAAATGGGGAATGAGAATTACTTTCAAAAACTAGGGGAAGAAAATTATGGTACATGGTGTGTGTATATGAAAGTACTTCTCGTCCACAAGGATGTCTGGGATCTTATAGATGGTTTGCTGCCGAAGGTAAGCAATGTACTGGTTACTGTAAAATCTCCAGAAATCCAAAGAATAATAATGATAGGAATGAGATAGAATTGTAGCTACAAAGACATGTATTGTTATGGAATTCAGTAAGGACGGCTATCGCTATCGTGGCTCTTGTTGAGGATGTGTAACATTCTGCCGCCCAGCAAAGTATTCCCGCGGAGCATTGTGACCCCCCTGAGAATGCACATCAAATCCACAAATCGTGGAGTTGTTCTTAAACCCCGGAACCCATTTTCCGCAGAAGTTTCAGACCCATTTTCCGCTCCCAAACATCGGCCTCCCCACCCATCATGAGAGATAACACATGTGATCGTCCAATCAGCCTTCCTTTCAGACTATGACCTAAATATGCAAGTTTGGTACTTAATGGCTAGTTCCATAATTCTCAAAAATATTTCATACACTTGGAAAAAGAAATATATGTAGGAAGGAGTCCGTGATTTATTGGGATAAAAATATTGCCTCAGGCGGGAATCGAACCCGCAACCTTAAGGCTCTTACCCGGTCAGAGGGACTGTAAGAGTCTGACGCTCTACCAACTGAGCTACCAAGGCATGGGTTATTATACCCACATTGTAATATATATTAAACCGTGACACCCCGTTGTTACGTTCTGCCTTTGAATCTGCTATCTGTCCCCCCCATTCTAGACTTATTTGTCGGACTACACCTTACTGTTGTTGTTGTAGTATTTACAGTGACAAAATGATACGGTCATCAGGCTAAGTCAATATATCGTGGGATGCAAAGTTTGAACTTAATAGCTAGTTCCATTATTCTTAAAACTATGTCATGCGCTTGGAAAAAGATATTTATGTAGGAAGGAGTCCGTGATTTAACGGGATAAAAATATTGCCTCAGACGGGAATTAAACCCGCAACCTTAAGACTCTTACCCGGTCAAAGGGACTGTAAGAGTCTGACGCTCTACGAATTGAGCTACCAAGGCGTGAGTACTACCATCCACATCCTGACCCATACTTAACCATGACACCACCGTTGTCACGTTCTGCGTTTGAACCAGCTATTTTCTTTGCCAGTCGAGACTTATTTGTCATACTACACCTCAATTCCGTTGGCCGTGCTTGGCCACCGTCCCGACAGTTTTCCATGTTCTGCACATCTCACAAGTGTATCTGAGTCCTTCCTATGTCTGACCCCCACTCCTTTAACTGGAACAGTACTCCTATCCAACTCATATTGCATCTCGGTGTTGGAAAAATATGGATGGGTTGGAAACCCCATGGACGAATACGCCACCTAGCAAGTAAGTAAAGTCGCCCTGCAAACCGCGGTCGTGGTCTAGTGCACGTGCTGAACAAAATTGGCGGGTATGTATGTCTCTGCGCTCAGATTCAATTGGGACATGATAGCGGGATACGAAGGCACTGTTTACACACCTCTAACGCAGAGCAAAGAGGAAACTACCGCTGTGGGGACCCTCCATCTCCTTGACAATGACGCCAAGCACGGTCATCTGCAATCTACCCTCCAGTCGACCCCACATGATAGCCATTGTTCTGCCCGTGTCCAACTATCCGCCCATTCCGACTCTTCATCGCCACGTCTGACCCCCTCACCCTCTCCTCGGGCTAACCCAAGCCCTCTTCTGTATGACGCGTCTATTTCTAGCACGGGTGCATCAGGCAAGGGTCCCGGAACATATTCAGGTACATGACGTTTTCTTTACATTGACCATGACTTTGTGATTGAACTTGATGCAAACATGTAGCGAGAGGCTCCTCCATTATCTCACCGCAACTATTGACGGCTGTGAACACTCGATCGACCGCTGCGAGACGCGACTTCAGGCGGATGTCCGTGGCTCTGCCTACACTAGCGGCGGCCAGCTGGATGACTCGGATAGCGAGAGGAACATAACGTCTATGGTAGTGAGAGTGGAGGAAAGGCCAGTTTGGTAGGTGACGGACGGGGACGTATCCAATTCGAAGAAACGGGTGGAATATCATCGTCATTAATGGAGTCCTCACTTCCTACAAGCCGCACATCATCCTTCATCACCGATCCCCGCTCTACACCGTTCTTTAAAAACCTGCACGCATCATCCAGCTTCTCGAAGGACCACCCGATACCCATCTCGCAAGCGACGAGCGTGGCAATGGGGAACACGACGACGAAGACGAACACGGAGATAGTAATGCCCATTCGGGCTCTTCGACGAGGAAATTGTCTCCGAAACCGGGGATGGGATCAGGCTTGGGCCTCTCAAACATGGGCCTGTCGCTGTTGGGGAGCGGACGGTCATAAGCGTTAGGAGAAGAGTTACTGAACAAGACGTCATGTGGACAGACCTGGTGAGCGATGCGGTGAAAGAGACAGTAGCGGATTTTTCGGAGATGGTGAGTCTTTGGATGTGTCTTGAATTTGTGCGAGTCCTGATGATGCTTACATTGATTTTCTTAGGGGGATGTCCAAATGTTTGCCTTACTTGCTATTGCGGCACCTAGCGAACTGGGGGATTGGACCCATACGTGCAGCGACAGTTGTTGATGCATATGTTGGTGAGCTACTAGAGCCTACAATAATGTATCAAAATTCTTCGTAATCTTTCGCGCTATAAATGCTTTCCCGGCTTCAGCTTCACGAACCTGCTGCTGATGTGCCAAAATATGCACATTACGAGCTGGTTTGAGAAACAACGGCGTTACAATTGTCAGATCCTTTGGCCTTGAATCTTTGGGTTTTATACAAAGTTCGAGACCATGGCGGGAACTAACCGAGGAATATATCTTAATAAGTTACAAAGGTACAAACCCAGTGGACGGATATATATGGATTCTTACCTGGGTTGTATCTCGAACCAGCTCGTAAGGGCCATATCTCCGCACATGAGAGGAAGTGCGTGAAGCTGCTCACCAACATATGCATCAACAAATCTTGCTCCCGTATCGGTCCGGTCCCCAGTTCTTTAGATGCCACAATAGCAAGTAAGGCACACATTTGGACGTCCCTTTAAGAAAATCAACGTAAGCATCATCAGGGCTCGGAAACTTTCAAGAAACCTCCAAACACTCACCATCTCCGCGAAATCCCGCTACCGTCTCTTTCAAAGCATCCCAGACCACGTATGTTCCACATGACGTCTCCATCAGTAACTCTTCTCCTAATGTTTATGACCTTCCGCTCCCCAACAGCGACAGAGTCGGAGCCTGTCAAAGGACGAATCAGTGAGTCCAGCGTCGGATTGGAGGAGCAGCGGCCTGAAGTCTAGCAGAGATCAATTGAAGTGGACAGTCGAAGGCTGTCAGAGGACATGTAAGTATGTCCAGTGTCTTGTTTTATAATGAATTTAAGTGGGCAATCGAAGACTGTCAAGGGGCAAGTGTGTCCAACATGGGGTTGGAACAGCGACTATGTGCTACTCGTAGTAGTGATGTATATAAATGGACTGTTGAAGACTGAAGGGACGAAGAGGTGTGTCCAGGATCGGTTTTGAGCAGCAGCAGCTCAGAGCAATTAATTTCAGCGGGCGAGTACTCGATATGCATGGGATGAAAGGGCCTAGCCCGAGACAGAGTGATAGAACGTGCAAGTTAGATGAGACTGTTGGCGATTGGGATAGCGATAAACTAATAGAATTTAGATTACATGATGTGGAAACTTCTAATGAATTTGAAGATGCAATCGATGGCATGTGGATAGGACAGCATGCACACATGGAACGTTGGGATCTGGGATAAACGGTGTGGCGCGGAAGGGGATCGTGCACCAGAGATGAGAGTCTGCGTAGATGGCGTTTGCCATATCCTGCAGGATCCCCGTATGCATTCTCAGGGAGCTCGAGCCTGCCTGAATGGGGCAGCGTTCAGCAGGATGCGAGAAGATTGGCGGTGGGATGCGGGTGCGTGAGATAGCAATGGGAAAAATGAACTAACTCGAAGGCTTTGAAGAGTATCGAGGGCGAAGTGAGACGAGACGAGATGAAGGGAAAGGGCAGAGTGGGAAGTGACACATATGAGAACAGTGGGTAATGACAACAGGGAAACGCAAAGTGGCTTTGTCTGTCATGTGACGTACTTTCATCAGAGCTCCTGGACGAATAAATTCGTCCAAACTAAGTTCCATGCTTAAAAATATTTCATGCAACTGGAAAAATATATATATATGGTTCACTAGGAATTCTTGGTAGGAAGGATCCGTGATTTAACGGGATAAAAATATTGCCTCAGGCGAGAATCGAACCCGCGACCTTAACACTCTCACCCGGTCAGAGGGACTGTAAGAGTCTTACGCTCTACCAACTGAGCTACCAAGGCATGCTTTACTAAGTCCACATTGTAATATATGTTGAACTGTGACACCACCGTTGTGATGTTCTGCATTTGAATCTGCTATCTTTCCCCCCCAATTCCAGACTTATTTGTCACCTTACTGTTGTTGTAGTAGTATTTACCGTGACAAAAGCATAAAGTGATGAGGCAAGTCACTATATCTTGGGATGCGAACCTCGAACTTCTACATAGTTCTGGATATGCATGTTTGGTACTTCATGACTAGTTCCATAATGGTTAAAAATATTTCATGCACTTGGAAAAAGAGATATATGTAGGAAGGGAGTGTGGTAGGTGAAAGGGAGGTTTGGAGAGCCTTCGTATAGGGATCTTTCCAGTGTACGCATATAAAGATAATCCACCTTAGGTACTGTTCCGCCCTGATCTAGGATCACGTGTAAGATCTGTAACGTGTCATTGTGCATGGCCACTAGGTCAAGAATCCATTCGAATAACACTAGCCTTATACATCCTCTTCCAGCGACATCAATAGTAACAAGTTCCTCAGACCACTCGGGGAGTTGCTCTGCCAGCTAATCTATAGTACCGGTTTGGGAAAAGAAAGAATCGGTGATCACGATGCTATTCAACCTGCCTAACCAGACGGACACCTCTTTCAGCATGTTGGGGTATCTGTCTAAGTAGTCCACAGCTACTGCATCAACTTGCTTCTCTTCAATTTGTTCTGAGTAGTATTTGTCCCACTTGTCATTTGCTGGTTCAGCGAAATATACCTGACCCCTAAAGGGATTCTGCAGCATTACTTGAGGCAGTGGAAATTTTAGACTGGTGTCATTTCTGTTTTCTCGAGTGGTAAGGAGTCCAAGAGTTTCTGATGACTTAAAATAGGAGTTATCCTTGCTCATTCCAGTAGAATCACTCGCGGGAAGCCCATGTTCACCTTGTGAGGGCTCCAAGACAGTATCGGCCTCTTGAGTCATTAGAGATGACTTTCGTGTTGTGACATTACTGGGTAGCCCTAAGCCGGGATATTCCTTTCTAGTCCGAGGGGCACCTGCAGGCATAGGAATTCGAGTGGTTCCACTGCTGGTTAAGGTCATAATACTACTAGCTGATTATTCATGTGGATCGCAGTGAATGAGGGTCCGGCCCGGATCACCACTGTAAAGGGTCAGGTAGTTTACCACTCAATGTGTGATTGTTATCGACTAACAATAGTGCAAAGTACAATCGACTAGTAGTTACGGTGTGATCTGACTGTGTAGCTAGCTGGGCCGATGGCCAAGTAGATAAGAGAAAGTATATATTGCAAGAGAGAGAGAATATCCTAAGAAAGTGAGCTACGATGGATATTCTTACTGCATGAAGCAAGAACTTGAAGTCGAGTCGAATAATAGTAACTAACTTCGACTGTTACAGTGCGAAGTGTAGTTACTGCTGATCTGGGAAGAGAGATAGAATGAAGGTTTGTTTTAGACAAGACCCTGAACCAGTACTTGCGTGTGCAGGTGATGGTTGTCGGGGTTGAAAAGTGTCTGAGTTTCTTGCGTGTGACTACTACTGTGACATGCGCATACTTCTTGTGGGCTAGAGCGCCCACAAGCATACATGGACTCTTGAACTAATAAAAAGGGGTATGACCCGTATTTATGAGTGATAGAAAAGAAAATAAAAATATAAAACATAAAGGAAATAATGGAATTATAAAGCGGCTAAGGGGTAAGGCTTAGAGTCTTTAGTCGCGCCTCCTATGTGACCTATCCTTCACACTGGAGGTCCTATCAGAGAAGCAAGAAGTGATGGGTCAAAAGAAGTATGGGGAGGGGCAAGGATCAAACTAAAACTAAAACTGATGTAATCAAAGTATTCTAAAGGGTATGAGGTGGCAAAGGTGGCAAAATGTCAGGGTGATGGGAGAGCATTGACACAGAGATGGGATGGAATGACTAAATGGGAGGACTATAGTAAATCAAGTGTCAGGGCACTGCAAGTAGTGACACCATATTCAGGGATGCCAATAGTGGATGCCAGAGGGTTACAAGGGTGAAATGAGGTTGTGGGGGGCTGATTGATAGGGATCCTAACACAGTTGTGAAGGATAGACTGCAAACGGTGCAATAGTCTATAGGGGAATTGAGTATCATTTTTACTTAATATTTTTTCTATATTTTTCTATATATTATCCTTCACTTAAATGAGATATATCTTGTATTTAGTAATATGAAGGTCCATGTATGCTTGTGGGTGCGTGAGTGCCCACAAGCCCACAACCATGACCTATATGTAACCATAGTATAGTAGTCACACTGAAGCTTAAGACACTTTTTGACCCTGACAACCACCACCTGCCAACATCGGGCTTCTCACGTTCGCCTCGCACCACGTCGTGCAGTCGGCGTATCCCTAGCCCAACAAGCCACTCCCATTCGCACTTTAACCTGGCGATCCGCAAGGGCCAACGAAGCCCCAGTCCCCTGTCGAAAAGCATCGTGCAGCTTCGCGAAGGATCACCCAACAGCCATCTCCCCAGCGACGAGCGTAGCTATGGGGACCATGACGATGAAGACGAACACGGAGATAGTAATGCGCATTCGGGCTCTGACTCAGAGTCGGATTCTGGATCAAGCTCGGGGCCTGAGGGACGTTCGCCTTCCGCATCATAGTCACTTGTTCGTTCTCGCGAGTCTCTGAGCATTATCAGAACGGTTACCCACCGTCCCCCGCCACCTCGATCTACTCCCGAAGCATTAACGGCTATTCGCGGCACCCGGCGTAGACGGCTCTTCGACGATGAAACCGTCTCCACAACCGGGGATGGTATTAGACTTGGGCCTCTCAAACATGGGGCCTTTGGCTGTTGGGGAGCGGACAGTCATACACGTTATGAGGAGAATTACTGAAGGAGATGTCATGTGGAACAGACGGGGTCTGGGATGCGTTGAAAGAGACGCTAGCGGATTTTGGGGAGATGGTAAGTCTTTGGAATTGTCTTGAGTTTGTCTGAGCCCTGATGATGCCTACGTTGATTTTCTTAAGGGGACGTCCAAATCTGTGCCTTACTTGCTATTGTAGCATCTAAAGAACTCGGGACTGGACCGATACGTCGAGCAATATTTGTTGAAGCATATGTTGGTGAGCTACTAGAGCCTACGATAATGTATCAAAATCCCTAGTAATTCCTTGCGCTATAAATGCTTTCCAGGCTTCAGCTTCGCGCACTTCCTGCTCATGTGCGGAAATATGCCCCGTACGAGCTGGTTCGACATACAACCGAGGTAAGAATCCATATATATCCGTCCACTGCATCCTTACATCTACTTAACGCTCGATTCAAGACACAAACTACCGTGTTCTCCGCATGCAGTCTGTGTAATGCTGCAAGCAGAACCCGAACTCCCGGGACAGCTCCCATTTGTTCTGTGCAGGTTCTTGCTATCTGACATGACGTCAATTAGAGTCGAGTAAAACTAAACTTTATGTTCTGCCAGGAGTGATCTCTACTACTAGCGGCTCATTGGCATTGGACGAGTCCATGTCATCTATTATGTATCATATTTGACTGTAGCAACCTCTTGCCCCTGATGTAGGCATTAGATACACAATTCGTGATACACTTCATACAGACCAAAGCTTGTGCACACCGAAGAGCTTTCCAGTACAAACGAGTACTCTAAGCGTCACAATTGTGAGATCCCTTGGCCGTGCATCTTCGGGTCTCATTCAAAGTTCGAGACCATGGCGTGAACAAGAGGGAACTAACGGAGGAATATATCTTAATACATTAAAAGGTACAACCCAAATCCCCGAAAATGAATGGAGATACTCTGTAATTCGTTATCGACCTTCAGCCGACCCACGTGAAATCCGCTCATCGCAGCCCAACACTAATGCGCATAGCCTTCCGTACAGGTGTGTCCAAGAACTCATTCGAACCCGCAGCATTGCACGCTCTTCCTCCTTTATCACGAGACCGAGTCAGACCGTGTGTCATCATCCGCACTCGCGTCTTCACGCAGTGTATCTCCGTCAGAAACACTATAGTACGTTGTCCTATCTGTTTAACAGGGATCTATCTTGGATGAGCTGCTGGTGCCATTTGTGGAAATAGCTGTTGTAGGAATTTCAGCGAGAGGATATGGGAGATAAAACAGCTGCACGTATGGGTCCAATCCCCCAGTTCGTTAGGTGCCACAATGGCAAGTAAGGCAAACATTTAGACATCCCTTTAAGACAATCAACGTAAGCATGACAAAAACTCGCACAAATTCAAGACACATCCAAAGACTCACCATCTCCGCAAAATCCGCTGCCTACTCTTTCAACACATCCCACACCAGGTCTATCCACATGACGTCTTGTTCAGTAACTCTTCTCCTAACGTTTATGACCTTCAGCTCCCCAACAGCCACAGGCCCCATGTTTGAGAGCCCAAGCCTGAAACCATCCCGGGTGTTGGAGACGGGTTCCTCGTCGAAGAGCCCGAATGGGCATTACTATGTCCATCTTCGTCTTCGTCGTCGTGTTCCCCATTGCAACGCTCGTCGCTCGCGAGATGGGTATCGGGTGGTCCTTCACAAAAATTCACGATGCGCTTCGACACCGGACTGAGGCTTGGTTGGCCCTTGCGGATTTCCGGGCTGACATGAGAACGGGAGCGACTGGTTGGGGCTGGGGATACCCCGCGTGCACGCGGAGCGAAGCGAGGGTGAGAAACTGGATGATGCGTACAGGTTTTTAAAGACTGGTGTAGAGCGGGGATCGGTGATGAAGGATGATGTGCGGCTTGTAGGAAGTGAGGACTCCATTAATGACGATGATATTCCACGTGTTTCTTCGAATTGGATACGTCCCCGTCCGTCACCTACCAAACTGGCCTTTCCTCCACTCTCACTACCATAGACGTTATGTTCGTCTCGCTATCGCTTCCACTCTCGCTATCCGAGTCATGCAGCTGGCCGCCGGTAGTGTAGGCAGAGCCACGGACATCCGCTTGAAGTCGGGTCTCGCAGCGGCCGATCGAGTGTTCACAGCCGTCAATAGTCGCGGTGAGAGAATGGAGGAGCCTCTCGCTACACGTGGGCACCAAGTTCAGTAACAAAGTCAGGCTCAATGTAAAAAAAAAAGACGTCATGTACCTGAATATGTTCGGGGACCCTTGCCTGATGCACCCGTGCCAGAGATAGACGCGTCATACATGGACTCGCGCGATGTTTGTGGCCCAGATGGAAGAGGGATTTGGTTAGCAGGGGGTGAGGGGGTCAGACGTGGTGATGAAGAGTCGGAATGGGAGGATAGTTTCACACGGGCAGAACGATTGCTAGCATGTGCGCTCGACTGGAGGGTACATTGCAGATGATCGTGCCTGACGTCATGGTCAAGGAGATGGAGGGTCCCCACAGCGGTAGTTTCCTCTTTGCGCTGTTTTAGACAGTGTCCAGTGTCTTCGTATCCCGCTATTATGTATGTCCCAATTGAATCTGAACGCAGAGACATAGATACCCGCCAGTTTTGTTAAGCACGTGCACTAGACTACGACCGCGGTTTGCAGGGCGACTTTCCTTGCTAGGCGGCGTATTCGTCCATGGTGTTTCCAACCCATCCATATTCTTCCAACACCGAGATGCAACATGAGTGGGATACGAATACTGTTCCCGTGAAGAGAGTGGCGATCATACATAACAGGGACTGACAAGCACTTGTGAGATGTGCAGAATATGGGAAACTATCGGGACGGTGGTCAAGGACGGCCAACAGAATTGAGGTGTAGGATGACAAATAAGACTGGAACTGGGGAAGAAAATAGCAGGCTCAAATGCAGAACGTGGCAACGGTGGGGTCATGGTTGAGTATGGGTCAGGATGTGGATGGTGGCACTCACGCCTTCGTAGCTCAATTGGTAGAGCGTCAGACTCTTACAGTCCCTCTGACCGGGTAAGAGTCTTGAGGTTGCGGGTTCGATTCCCGTCTGAGGCAATACTTTTATCCGATTAAATCACAGACTCCTTCCTACATATATCTCTTTTTCCAAGCGCATGTCATATTTTTAAGAATCATGGAACTAGCCATTAAGTCCTACAATGCATATGCAGAACTATGTAGAAGTTCAAACTTTGCATCCCAAGATATATTAACTTAGCCTGATGACTTTGTCCTTTTGTCACTGTAAATACTACTACAACAGTAAGATGTAGTCCGACAACTAAGTCTAGAATGGGGGACAGATAATAGATTCAAAGGCAGAACATAACACCTGGTGGTGTCACGGTTCAATATATATTACAATGTGGATGTGATAAGTCATGCCTTGGTAGCTCAGTTGGTAGAGCGTCAGACTCTTACAGTCCCTCTGACCGGGTAAGTGTCTTAAGGTTGCGGGTTCGATTCCCGTCCGAGGCAATGTTTTTATCCCATTAAATCACGGACTACTTCCTACATATATTTCTTTTTTCCATGCGTATGAAAATTTTTTGAGAATTATGGAAATAGCCATTAAGTACCAAACTTGCATATTCAGGCCATAGTCTGAAAGGAAGGCTGATTGGATAATCACATGTGATATCTATCATGATGGATGGGGAGGCCGATGTTTCGGGTCCGAGTACTTCTACGGACAATAGGATCTGGGGTATCAGAACAACTCCATCATTTGAGGATTCGATGTGCATTCTAGGGGGGGTCACAACACTCTGCGGGAATACTTTGGTGTGCAGCAGAATATTACATATCCTCAACAAGAGCCACGCTAGCGACAGCCGTGCTTGCTGAATTCCATAACAATACATGTCTGTGTAGCTACAATTCTACCTGAATCCTATCATTATTATTCTTTTGATTTCTGGATATTTTACAGTAACTAGTACATTGCTTACCTTCGGCGGGAAAGGAACAAATGAAGATTAGCGTTCCCCCACACAGGCGGTTGGATGCTGGATGAGACTTGAGGCTCTCGTTTGAAGGGAAAGAATAAGGCTGTCAATCTGCAGAGCCAGTATGAGGGTTTGGTTAACACGAGGAGGGACCATTTTTATTCAAAAGTTCCAAAGTGATATACATAGTGGTGTCCAAATTGCACCTGGTATCCTTGTTTTAGCTCTCATTTTTTAGCCGAGTTCATAGACTTCGCTACAGTTCCTGCGTGACGTTCGGCAAGCAAAGGAATCTATTGCGTCACTACCCCTCTTTCATACAACCTTCCAGAGGATCAGGCCGTGCTCAAGCCAAAGAACGAACGAGCCAGAGTTCCGGCGGACTGAGAGGTTGAGTGCTGGGAACAGTCCAAAGCAATGCAGCAAGGTTGAGGACCCGTGAATTGGAGGAGTCAATGTAGAATAGGGAAGCCACAGTGCCAGCACCCCATGAGGTCAATTGTCGGTTGGGGGGAATGCAGGAGTGGGATGTGGCCATGGGACCTTGAAGTCGGAATGTTGCTGTACATGTAAACCAGGAACGGGGACCCAGGGACTGGAGTGTGAGGAGCAGGGGCTCAATGCTAAGTATAGTAAGGATGAATTTCAGCGCACAGTCAGAGCCTGTCATGAGACGAATTAGTCAGTCCAGCGTTGGAGGAACAGTGGTTCGACGCGAAGTATAGTAAAGATAATTGCATTGGTCAATCGAAGGCTGTCAAGTGTCAAGTCATTATTATGTCCAGCGTCGGGTTTCAGGAGCAGCGGCTCGATGCTCATCGTAGCAGTGATGGGTTTAAGCGGGCAATCGAACACTGTCAAGGTACAATTGTCCAGCGTGGCGTTGGAGGAACAGTGACTCGGTGCTAATCATACTAGTAGGAATGAATTTGAGTCGACTACTGAAGACTGTGAAAGGACAAAGCAGTGTGTCTAGGATTGTGTTTGAGGAGAAGCAGCTCGGAGTCATGAATTTCAGCGAGCGAGTACTCGATAGGCATGGGATACACAATTGGATGGAGGGGCCGAGCCCAAGATATAGTGATACCACGTGCGAGTTAGATGAGACTGTTGGTGATTGGGGCGATAAATTGATAGAATCTGTATTACATGATGTGGTTATTGCTAATGATTTTGAAGATGCAATTGATGGTATGACCAAAGAAACAAATGGGTATGGGGATAGGACAGCATGCACACATGGTATGTTGCGATCTGGGATAGACGGTCTCTTCAGGCGAGGTTGGCGCGGAAGGGCATCGTGCGCCAGACATGAGAGTCTGCGTAGATGGCGTTTGATATTTCCTGCACGATTTGCCTATGCGTTCTCAGGGAAATTGGGCCTGCCTGAAAGGGAACTGTTCACCGTCGGTGCTCTAAGCGAAGTCGATATTTTGATTATGCCTACCACGCCATGGGTCGCAAAAGTAATGCCGGTCTGTGTCTCTTATTTTTCGTTTCCCCGTGAGCGATCCTTTACCAAATATTCAGCCTCCCGATGCGTCCCCTCTCACACACTTCAGCGAGGCCAGAGGTCTGGTGCGTATACGATACCTTTACAAATGCATACGGAATATTAATTCATCCTCCCACTTCTGTAGCGCAGCCGTTCGATCACACGGGACACCCAGCTTTGTCTATCCCTTGTGGTGTATTGTCCCCTCCAGAAGGCCCCGAAACTCTGAAATTGCCGGTTGGAATGCAGCTTGTCTCTAAACATCACCATGAGCTACCGTTGTACAGAGCTGGATTGGCGTGGAGCGAGGCATTTGATTAGAAGAATGTATAAATGGCCTGGATTATCGAGAGTATTGTTACACGCTAGTTGTACGAAGAACGTTAACAAGTCAGCTAAAGTTGCGGCGGTGCAACTATTATGGGCTTTAGTATATCGCAGAAAACTTGAACATATCGTGCTTCAAAAATCATTTTTCCATTTTTTCGAGCCTTGGAGTACAATAAATCACATCTGAACACTTTCCCAAAGAACGAATGATTGGGACTCATCCTTCCTTGAGATTTGGTATCAGTATTTTTCCACATATCTAGTCTCCAAGGAGCTGGACCGAACTGGCATGGTGCGACGTTTTTTATTGGAAGAATTATAGATTATCATCATCATCACATATAAGCGTCCACACTATCACACAGCTCCATCTGATAAATGATAGGCCAATCGGAGGTGTTCGATTACTCAACTGTTTGGGAGGTTGGAAGGCCCGCATGGGCAGGCACGTCATTATAAAGTAATGAATAAATAGAAGTAAAGGAGGAGCAGAATGCAAAGTAATAAATAATGCAGCCTGTTATATAAATTAACACAATGTCACCAGGATATATAATATAAGGTGGGTACTATTATGATGCTATTGGGATAAGACATCATTCACCCACAATGAAGCATGTCTATTAAACGGAATATTCCAATCAAATGGAGATGCCAAATGTGCTCGCTACCCACGCCTTGACACGGTCCAATTCCTCTAAACCGTAGTCCCACAGAAACCCATTAGTGACGAATTCAAAATGCGCAATGCCCATCACAAGCATGAAAAACAAAACTCCGACAACAGCAAAGCTGCCCTCCTTAGCCGTCACCTTGGGGAAAGGTGTGCTCGTATCTTTAGGCATTGACACCTTGGTCTGTGATGGCGGACGCAAAAGACGTAGAATACCGTTGTTGAGACTGAATACGGTTTTCGTTTCAGAAATTATTGCCGCTGAAAATGATGGTAGAGGAAATATCAGAATAATTGTAGGATTGACACAGATGACAATAATAATGACCTTTCCTCTCCCGATCATCTCCAACCCCTTCATTCATACCCTTACAAAACCAATCTTTGATGGTGCTCATATCACCTCTGGTGGTGGCGGGGCTGCTGCCACCCAACTTCTTGAACTGGTAAAACTGCGTGCCGAGACCGGTGGTATCATCAAGACCATATGCCTTGGCTATTCTGTGACTAATTTGTTGACCGCCACCAAGATCGCCAAGATATCGTACGTATGAGTGAGCGAGGAGGGTGGATGGGTCATGAGACGTAGCAGCGGTGCGAATGCGATCGGTGTATTCTAAGAGTACAGCGGGAATGTTCTGAGAAATAGAAAGTGCTAGTGGATGGTGCCGCCACTCAGACTCTGGAGTATATAATAGGTATGCAATATCTGATGAGAGAGCTGGTGTGCGTGCCAGGACTGCAGGATTATATGTAGGAGCGAGAACAGGGTGAGAGGAGTGGACTTCTAAGGCATTTTCCAGAGCACTGTAGTTTTATGAGATGTTGGTGGCAATAATATTATTTCGAGAGGAATAACGCACGAATAAACATGCCAAAGAATAATAAGATAACGGATATATTCATCCTTATCTAAGTCTCCTCTTGCGAGCCACACAGCCGCTTCCGTGTTCTCAGCATTCTTGTGAGCTGCTCGCGTCTCGTTTCTCAGTAAGTCTGACACCGCCTCCGAAAGATCGACGCCATTCTAGGATAAATCAAGCATTAGAGTCTCTTCAGTGGAAAAAACGGTGAGCCAAGTACTCACCAGAGAGAGCAGGTTGGTAGGAGTAGCAGACATAGTGGTAGGGAATAGGAGTCACTTGGATACAAGGATGATATAAAGGAGAAATGGAACCAGTCAGCATAAAAGACACATGGTCACGACGCAATTGTCCGAGGCGCCCCAGTAATATCAGACATAATCTCGGCTGGAGCAATTCATTTTTTGAAGTAATAAGAACCCGGCATGCTTGCAGGGCTGGATACATCCGTAAAGACAATGATCTTTCCCTAATTATGTCGGCATTTGTGTACTCGGAAAATGATGTTATCAAGGCACGATCGTACGTATTCACGTGTGCGGCTGAGCAAAATGCAGTCCGCATTTCCCCACGATCAGAGGGACGATCGAAGATTTATTTCCGTGCAAAACGAGGTCATTTCGCACGACCACTCCTGGAGTCATGTTGGAACCATTGCAGCACCTGGACCAAGTTATTGCAGTATGCAACTATAACTCTAGCAGATCTGATGCCACCAGTCGTGATTTTTACCTGGTACAGCGTCACGTCCCCGTTGTGCTAGGACGCGCCGTCCGCTGGGAAATTAATTGACGCCTTGCAAGATTTGTTGTATATTAGCAATAACCATAAGAACAAGTTAGATGCTTTGAATAATGAGCTCCATCTTGGTATATCAATAGGTCATATTGATTGCTGATTAACTTTATCTAGGCTACAGTTACTCCTTCGCAGTTGCTTTTGAATAGCCGCTCTTTGAAGATTTGCCACGGATGCATGGGAGATATTTGCAAATTACTGTGTTGTTTCACTGTTATATGTTCAGGAAATTAAATTAACAGCATTCTGGCCACTGTATGTCGGAAAAATCCAAATTAGCATATTAGTCCGGGTGATAATCTTATGAAAGCTCCAGTCCCTGCAGGAAGACATATCAGCATGTTATCAGGTCGTGTAACCATACGCTAACCGCTGGTCCAGCAGGTTGCGGCAAAATAGCTGATGCATTCTAATTAGGTCGGAGCTTAGGGGGCCATGCGGAAAGCCAATTATGTTACAAATAGAAGGTACACAGATGTCCCCATCGATCTTTCTTCCATGTCAGGACCATCCAGCCTCGCTTCTATCGTCAATACTTCCACTGTAGCATCTTGGGTGAAACTAGCTCTGGATGAACCTCTCGCACTGTTTCATACCAAGTTCTGGGGCACGAGTATGAAGGATGGGATGCATGGAGCAAAGCGGACGGCCAAGGTGCATCGAACGAGCTCGAAATGGACGTGGACGACGATGGAGAAGCTGACATCCTTCCTGGCTGCTATTCTCTTGGGATCGGCATCGAGTGATTCGTACCATTTATCTGGATCCGTGCTGAGTATATTGGTATTTTCGATGCTTGTCAGAAGACCTACGATAAGGCGATTCCACTTAGCAAAATTACCGGGCGGCCCCCAAGTTTCGTTATGACAGGACAACCGGGAATAGGTGAGGCACATGATGATAGTCTCTTGTTGCTGTTCTCATCCTTGGAAAAGGGAAAACTCTTTGGCAGATTTACGCTGCACACTGTGCCTCTGTGAAGCGGCCATTCCTATGGCTCTATAGAAACCGGTATACCCTCCTTGTGGAGGAGGGTGCCTATAAATTGCCCGCCAGTTGGCAACTTGATGATTTCCTCCCCAGCTCGCGAGTCTGGGTGTTCATCGATTCGGAAAGTGACCCTGGAGCACTAGCTAGGCTCACTCCGGTCGGCACTCAGTTGGTTGTCTTCTTTACTACTTCTTCAAGCGAGCAGCGGTGGCACAGACTGCACAAGACAACATTGGATTACTGCTTCATTATGAATCCATGGGGCATAGGGGAGATTAAACGAGCGTGAGTTTTCTGACCTAGTTCGGTTCGTGTACTACAAATTTATCAATACCAATCTGCATTCAGCGCATCTCTATACAACGTCTCAGAGGAAGAGGTCCTTGAGAAATACGATCGTCTGGGCCCGATACCCCGTCTATGTATCGAGTACGACGCAGTTCAGTTACAGGAATATGAGGTTAAGCTCCTCACAAAGTTGGCAAGTATCACAACGACAACACTCGAGAAGCTTATATCCGAATTATTAAAAATAGTATGAGTTGACTCTATTGCAATACACAATATACAAGGGTTTAATAAGCTTGTAATAAAAGTACTTTGTGTCTCAATATCTTGTGTCAGTTAGTGTAGCACCTCCTGACAATATAGGTTGGATGCTCTGGGAGGTGTATAGTGGTTCTGACACACATTAACCTCCAAATGCATGGTCCACAATTAGCATCTTCATATGAAAAGTTGCAATAATTGGTGGACTCCCCCTATAAAAAGGTGTGTTTCATCATCAAATTTAACACGAATCCCAAATACTGACGATGAGCGAAACCTCACATTCGCTCTGTTTGCTTAGCCGCAAAGAGGACCAATTCCACTTACCTGTGGTCGCTCCCGTCTCCCGATACATCAAAACAAGACTTGCCAACCAATTTCGCAAGGAAGAGCTAAAGGAGAAGATTCTCTTATACTGTCATTTTGAGAAGGTTCCCCTGTCGAGAACTGTAGCTGGCATCTTCTTTGAAGCGGCAGTTCAGACCCACCTTACCACAGAAATTTCGCTCACCCTTTATCCAATGGTGAAGCAGGAGTCCGACGGTTTGATGAAGAACTTGCCTCGATGGTCCAGCCACATGTCCCCTGAACTGGAGCGACTCTATATAAAACCGACTCAAACCATCGAGTATCTAGAATATGAATTGAACACCATCCTGCCTGATGTTTTCTATGTTCCTGAGCGATCTAATCAAGTTATCATCGACTCCTTCATACTTTCGAATGGCAAACTCTACCTCTTCCAATTTACCATTGCCAAGAACGATCCGATCAAGTCTGGGATCACCAACTATGCAGCCAAGCGTGGCTTTCCAAAGCAAGAGGATTGGCGCTTTGTATTCATAATTCCACCCGCATTGACTTTGACAATTCCTCAACAGCCGGCTGACAAGGAAGTTCACTTGTACACTGCTGTGGTCGATGTTACCAAATTCAAGTTTTAGGTTAATTCATCTGTAATTGCATCCGTCTTGTCTTATATACATATAACAAGTGTAAGAACCCTTGCTGTGCTGTGGGACTGTGGGTTCTGGATTGTTGTGGGGCAAGCTGAACCCCCCTGAATCCCCTACCCTTTAACTTTACTCTGCATCAATAACCCTAAAGATAATTGTCAGAAAAAATCAATGAAAATACATTAAAACATCAATCTAATAATACGTCTTTGTACACTATATTTGCAGTTCTCTTTGTCTCCTTTAATAATATTTTAATCCTATTACAACTTCCTCCCCTTGAAAGTCCTACATACAATTGCCCATGTCCAAACATAGGTGTTGTTAAGTGCCATGTCAGGAACTATCAGGAAATATCCAGGAACTTGAATACTTCTGAATAGTGGTCAGGATGTTGGCTTCAGCTCATGTGCTGCACCCTTTGCACACTCAAGTGTCCTTGATTTCAGAGGACACAGGAATCCAAGGGTTATGGATATTCAGAGTTCCAAAGAGTTCCAAATATTGAGCATACAGAAAGAGAGAAGGAGTGAGAAACTAAGTCAATATCAGATTTGAGGTACAGGTACAAATGCATGGAACTAATATATGCACTGTGGCTATTGTACTACAAAATAAGATCACAATAAGATGGAATAAAAAGTGGATTTGTGAAATGGGACACAATAAACAAACAAGTGAATACTTGTTGAGTAAACAAGTTACCAAATACAGAACAAAAGTGGAGTAGTGGAATGTCAGAGACTAGAAAGATTTGGGAAATGGTGATTGGAATTTGCAATGACAATTAATGAGTCACAGGGACAACCTGTTAAGCTCAGGGCTTACAGGTAGGGTTCTGAAGAAAACCTGTGGAAAGTCCGTAGGTACATCAGGAAAGTGGGAAGATCAGTAAGTATGCTGTCTAGATTGTCTAGAGCCATCTAGCTAACTTAGCTAGACTTGGCTAGACACACTACTTTTGCAAGGTCCCTATTTACTAGTCAGTATAAAAGCTTACTATAGATATAGGGAGGCTAGGGAGGCTAGGAAGACTAGGGAGTCTACATAATGGGTGTAGATATTCCCAAATCCCTGGGTACACCTTGGCTTCAGCTTAAATATGTATGTATATGCTGCACCCTCACGCAATTGTTGTGTCCAACTTCAGACAGGGAAGATAGGAAACCTGAGAAGTTTGGAAAGTAAGAGAGAAGGTCACAATGGAAAGTCTGAGGACTCTCAGTCAGAGGGCCCATGGGTTCTGAGAATACACTAGTGTTGAGTGGAGAGCTAACTGGTAGAGTACTGGGGTATTGATATGGATCAGATTTTTTTTGATATTTGTTGGAATGTAAATTAACAATATTGTAATATGGAAAGCCTCTTTCCACAAAGTATTGATTCACCCTGCTGATAAAATGTGAGGCATTACTAGGATGAGAAGCTTACAAACAATTGAAGGGTGGTAGTGTACAAGATGAAATTTTATATTAATGTAAATGGAAGCATGGATGACTGAAAATGGAGATTTTATATTAACAAGACACAGGAAATTGGGAAAATGGAACAGGGGTTCAAGAACAGGAATACAAGACAAGAGAAAAAGATAACTACTCTGAGGTGGCATACATATGATGTGGTGAAGTGATGCAAGGAATAATGGAATGCCCTCAGATGGGAAATGGGATGGAGTGGCTAGAAAATGAAGTCATTAAGTGGGTACACTGCCATGTTGCTATTAGGAACACCAATGTCAGGATACCAGAGACAGTATAGGTTGAAAATACAGATTGGGGCCTGAATGACATGGTTCCTAACAGGTAAGCTCTAACTCAATACTTTAACTGGAGATTAGTAGAATATAAGACAGTAATTTATATTGAAGGATTTAATGACAGACAGATGAGTAGAAGGGAAGGGAAGTGGGGTATGAGTATTAATGAGAATAAATAGGAAGCTGGAAGTTACTGTATGTACAGAACGAAGCCCTCAATATGACATGGTCACAGAAGGTAATACAAAAGTTATGTGATCAAGTATTGCTCCAAGCTAGATATGACTGCTGATGTAGTGTTTAAAGACATTATTATTGATCGACCAGGTCACAAAGCACCGAGTAAAGTTGTGGGTGGTCATAGCCTTGTTTAAGTTGGTGGCGTCTTCAAGTTATTTTATAGAAATGTGTGTGATTAGTTTTGGGTCACAGTCACAAAGTCTGTCGTCACAAATTTCGAAACTCTAGCCCAGGTTGTCAATCAAAGTTTCCATCCCAAGATAGGTTGACTTTATTCTTTTGTCACTGTAAATACTAGTACAACAAAAGTAACGTGGTATCCTCCGTCGATTTTTCACGCGAGTAGAGGCGTAGGAGGTTGAACTAGCAATTGAAATAAAGAGCTCGGGTCTACATTAATATTAGTTATAAATCACATGCTGATAGGTCTGATTGGCGATAAAGCCTGGCTCTTATAAATAACAGATCCTTGAAGGAGTTTCGGACGGAGCTTTCCCCCTGACTTCTGCATTAACTCTAGACCCTGCTAGCCCGTGGTCAGGCGTTCAGTTATGCGGCGGATTCAGGTTTCTTCCTGCTCTTGGTGGTAGAAGGTGGCATATCAATCTGGTGTCGTGGCTAGCTCTGAAGGATCTTGCGAGGCTCGAGCAGAGGGGGTGGTTGGGCCCCACACAAATGGAGGCTCCGTTATTGGAATGGGTATCCTCTTTCCCAACATCGGGAGAAGACACCCGCTATTAGCGCATCGGCATTTGCGGTGGGGTTGACATCAGTTCTAGCCTGAACCTGAGTCGTGCGAGGGATCACCAAATTGGCTGGTTCACACCACGCTGGTGATAGTTGATGCTCTTCAACGGTTTGGGCCAAACCCTTGTCTGCGGCGACAGCCTGCTGAATCGTCTGGTGGCGAAAATATCAATTCTTCAATAAGCCTCGGGGGGATATTTGTACTACATCCCTGCGGCCAACCGCACCTCATCCACATATTACGTGCCATGTAATAAGTAGACGAGGCTCGGTCGGCCGCTTATCCTGAGGTCTTCGGCCTTTGCTTCAACCTGACCCTGGTGGGCAACAGCCGCTTGAGGTGGAGCAAAGAATCCGCCTGGCAAAGTGCACCGTGTATTCCATGACCAACGGTGTTACATGCCCCAAGCTTAGAAGCAAAGGTCACTAGATCTAACGTCATCAACTTTCATATGAAAGTGCCTTTAGGGACTCCTAGGGCTTTTAGCGACTCGGAGATGTCCATGAGGGGAAATGGAACCGTTCATCTTTTGCAACGAATTTGGGCAATTTGATCCAGGTCACTGTAGGACAACACCATGCGTTGTTAGCCATTGAGCATCCAAGTTTCCTTCATTATCTGCTTCGGATTTCTGGGAGCTTTATCTCTATATCGTATACCAGACATTATTGACTCATGAGTTCCGCCTCCGTTCAGATGGATAGACAGTGGTATATAGAGTATCTATATGTTGTGGGATGTAAACAGGGTCGATGCCTGCGAAGAAGTTGTTCTTACACTTAGTAGGAAGCCAGTGGGGCCACCGGAATTGGCGTCAGAGCATACAGGAGAATATAATCAAAAAGACACGACGTGAAGGAGTCTTGTTTCTTGTTCACATTTTTCTGATTCTAACTGGTCTACCTCACGAACATTAGAGGAGTCGGAAAATGGACGTGTTATTAGTCGACTAACATTGTTATTGTTGTTGTTATTATTTTGTGGAGCTTTCTTGCGAAGGGCATGTCTGGCATAGCCGTTCCCCCTTCCCAGCTATGATTTGGCTTATGCCAAGGGTTTCACAATGTCATATGGTAAGAAGTTTAGAAGGAGAGGGGAGATCTTGTACAGCAGGAAGCAGGTACAGAGCACCCGGGGGAATGCATTTACGCACGGCACAGCAGAGGCGCAAATGTGAGACTCCAGCAAGCAGGAACCTCAGAGGGCTTCTCACTAAAACGCCGGAAACATCCCCCAGCTTCATGCTGGTCGGTTTGCTATGGCGAAGAACTTTATTCTATGTACTGTTTACATCGCTCCTCGCCAGCGCTTTTCGTTTATATCTTAGTATATCTGTTTGTATCCCAGTTTTCCATAGCCTTAATCCATCGGTTTCGAGTTTCTTTGTGGGCATCGCTTCGGTGTTTCCTTCTCAGCCGATTCTCCACGAACACCATATAATATAAGCACTTTCTGTCATCAGTATCGGAACAATCAGTTCTTCCCCTAATCTAAATTTCCTTCTTTATTCCTATAGTCTGTCTACTCGACTGACATTAAAGTTGTACATAGCATTCAATGTTAGGAACTACGACATCCACAAACCAGTGCAATGGCTCCTTTCTATGATATACTGGACCCACCAATTCAATCAAAAATCTGATAATCCACCTACACCATATCCGTTCCTCTCTCCCTCTCAAACAACATCCTTCCCCATATCCCACTCCCGCACAGCCCCCTTCTTCGCATACTCAATATCCATAATCCCTTTCCCCTCCTCCGCAACCGCACTCACCATTCCCTGGCCCTTCTTCCCCCGCCCCTCCGAGCCTTTCACCCTCACCTTGTCCTTATCTTTCTCAGGCAACAGCCCCAACCTCTCCAACCGCTTCTTCTCCGCCCTATCCTCCCTCCGCACGCGTATCAACTCGAGCATGGCATCCCAGCCCTCGAACTGCGCGTTGTCCAGGAGACCTGTCGCCGGGACGTCAATCGTCATCGCAGACGAGGAGCCGCGGATGGAGGTGAGCGGCGCGACGTCCAAGCGGGGGTCGTACGTTGGGGAGAAGTATTTGTCCATCTTCGAGTGCAGCGGAGGGGGGGATGGGGAGCGTGAGGGCGGAGCGGGCGGTGGGCTGGGACTCGGGGGACGTTTGTGCTTAGGACTCGGGGGTGGTTTGTATTTGGGGCTCGGTGGGCGCTTGGCAGTCGGGCTGGGCGGGCGGTTTGAGGGCGGCAGTGGTGGCGGCGGTGATGGCGGACTCGGGGGACGCGAGGGAGGATCGGGATGGCGGACTGGAGCGAAAGCGTCTTCTGGCGGTAATTCCGGCCCAGGCGTGGGCGATGGGGAGACGCGACGCTGTTTCTTGCTCTCGCGGGGAGTCGGGGATAGCGAAGGCGAGCGAGTGCGCTCTTCGCGTCGGCTGGAGGATTTTGTGTGGCGACTGCTGCGCTCGCGATCGCGATCGCGGTCACGGTGGCGAGTCGAAGTCTTTTCTCGTCGACCGGATTCGCCGTGGCGATCTCGACGGGTGGAGGTATCATCCAACTTTGTCTTTGCTCGCGAAGATGATCCTGACGCCTTCTCCTTCTCATTTCCCTTTTTTTTGTCATTCTCGCGCTTCAGTGAACGTGATCGCGACCGAGATCGTGAATGAGAAAGCGTGCGGGACCGTGTCCGCGAATAACGTCGATGTTTGTGCCTTCGATGTCTGTCCCCGTCGCGAGATTTATATCTCGAGGCCCTTCTCTTCTCCTGGTATTCATCTTCATCCTCGTCCCAATACCTCTTTCGATCCACTGGTGACCTCGACCGTGTCCTAGACCTCGACCTCGACCTCGATCGAGAATCCTCGTCCTCGTCATAAACCTTTTCCCAATCCCTCTTCCTGCCGTGTCTCCTCTTCCCTTTTTCCATCTCGGGCCTCCAATGGTCTTCCCCGAATCCCTTCGACCTTCCACTAATCCTCTTCCGCCTCTCCCACGCAGCCTCCTCCGCACGCGCCATGCGCTCTCTCCGTTCTTGTTCTTCACGCTCCTGCTTAATCTCTGCAGCCGCTTCCGCTTGCGAACGCAGAATAGCCTTGTTATGATCGTCCGTGCTCCTGATGATTGATGATAAGAACCGTTTATTCGTCCGAGGGACGTTCGCGTCCGATCTGTTTCAAAAGAAGAAAAAAGGTAGTTGGCAACTTTTTCAGTGCTTTCGGGAAAGAAGAAGCATACTTGGGGAGATACGCCCTAATACCCTCCTTCTGATACCGCTCAGCCTTTGACTTTGCCTCTCTAAGGATTATCTCCCCGATATGTCTATCCAAGTCGGCATCTGTAACGGTATTTGAGACTGATGATCCCATTTGCGCTCGTACCAGGTCCGAGACCACGCTCGACAAGGAGGAATCAGGAGGCATGTGTGGGGTAAAGGGATGGGTGCCTGTGGGCGGCGACCATTAATGACCTTCTTGGGGTTATGTAAAGGCGGTGCATATTTTAGTTATTTTTTAATTCTGGTTATAATAAGTGTTTATATGAAAGCTTGTCGCATTCGTGAGGGTGGATTCGTTGAATGAAGGAATAGGACAGCTAAGTGGCCTGAGGACGGATAACCACTCGCCCACCTCTTTTAACAAGTGCATCGCTGTAATATAAGGGTTGAGCTCATGGTCTCGCATTTATAAAATTGTTATAAAACATGACTGACTAGGGTATCTCTGCTGGTGGGACGTACGTCGTAAACCATTCATGATCTTTCTGGTTAAACGTTCAGGATTTGGGCGAGTCGAGTCCTTTGATTACTAGACACTAAACCCAACACCCTTTACTTTTGTAACTTCACGTTCTTTGTTTTTTGCTGAGCCTATCGTCGTCGTCGTGCCGTCGTTACTTGCGTCTGGTGGCTATGCATCAATAAATTATTTTTCGGCTTGTCTCTTCATCTGGTTCATAAGATAGGAAAAATATTTCGCATGCATGATAATAGCTCAGCGATTCTAACAACGGTACTAGTGCAAGGGGGTGCACGGGTACACGTGCTAAGGAGAACCCGAGACCCCACAAGCAACTCGCCTCGTCACCCTTCAAAGCATCACTCAGAACCCAAAGCCTTGCTCTTCAATATGTATGTTCCACTGCTGTATATTTAGGAATATGTCACCGTTGTATATTCAGCGTCTAACGTGTTTCCTATTCTTTAGGTATTTTCACACCGCTACTCCTACGCTATGTGCTCAACCACAAGAGATTTTGGACGCCATTGTATCAGAAATTGAAAATCCCTCGGATTTATTACACTTGGCAGTAACTCAAAAACGTTTTAGAGATTTGATAATTCCGTGGCATATCCGGTATCGAGTCATCTTTGCCAAGCTCTCGGATGTGGGCCTTTGGGAACACATCGCTTCTCGACGGGATCTCGCATCCCGTGTTCATACGCTGGATGTAACCATAGCGGAACATTCAATGGAGTCGTGGGGACGTCAGAATTTAGTACGCAGGTACCTTCGAGATGATCAGTCATATTCTGCAATGGAACTAAGCAACGAGGAGAAGGCCTCGTGTCTAGCTACCTTCCGCGCGGCTCTAAGGTTAATGGTTAACCTACATCGTTTCTTTATATCGTTAGGTTTCAAAACCGACTTTGTATCACCACTGGGTTTTGCAAACACGTTGAAGCAAATAGTTCCCAGACATATTCGAGAACTGTGTCTTGATGAATTTGATGTGTCCACTAATAGTCTAAATGAATGGCTCCAGGTGGGCTTTGTGCACGAAATGTCGAATACTAAAAATAATAACATTTCAATTAGATCTTCCACTTTTCATATCTTACTCAACTCTCTATTGTGGCCTACTGCGGGACGTTGCCCCCAGATGCCGACCAGAACCTCCTGACCATTCTTTGTCTCGCACCACAACTACGTGATTTATTTATCAAGATACCCTACGCACAACCTTTACTTGCGATACTCCGCAGTGTACATTTGCCTGAACTCTTACGCTTTACCCTTCACGGCGGACAATACCTAAACGAAGTTTTCAGCGGCGATGAACCACGAGGCATCTTGTCCAAATTTTTCAGAAGGCATAACAAATTAATAAGCCTTTCATTAACGGGTCGACTTCTTGCACGTGATATTTTCCATACAAACAGCCTCCCGGGCTTGAGAAGTCTGAAGATATGGCCGTATGAAGCCGGGATATCAGACATTTTGCCCGTTGGCCTCGCTAAACAACTTCGCCACCTCCAGCTTACCGCCCTACTAGACGCAAAATGCTGTTCTCTGCTCTCGCACATGACTGAATTAGTTATCTTGGAAGTCTCGATAAAGTGCTATTCCTCGTTGATGGAACTGAGCGTGCTGCCGAATCTTCAAGTTTTGGACTTGACGTGTTCCTTCCTATATAAGGAGAGGCATGATTCAGACCAATTTGTACGTATGCTGGTAATAACTTGTGATCTGTTTCCTTTGACAAACGCTTGCGTTCTAGCTCAGCCAGTTATACAAATTTCCCAACTTGCGATATCTTTCTATGTACAACAATATATACAGCTCATCCGATGCTAGTGTTATCTGCAACAAGGTTACCGAGATACTAACCCTTTTGGAAGGCCTCAGGTTCAGATTTCATGATGGGATGGACTTAATGGAAATACAGCGGATTTATGACCAGAACATGTGCCGATATACCACAACTGAGAGAGAGTACATTGTGACGCCGTTTGAGATGTGGGCGGGAGTGAAGTACTCCAATGATTTTTATTACGGCGGGTTAAGGCACCGCTAGGATGCTAACCTTGCAATATGCAGTATCGTTCCCATCAGAACCAAAGTGGTGAGCACAATTCTATAAATTGTCACCCATGTTGCACCATACCAACTGTTTGTACTGAAGTTCTTTTGGCAATATTTATATTACGATTTCACCGACTAGTACTGGGGGAATTCCGATTCACGCACTGAGGGTGTGACAATGGATCCCTCAGTTAGTATTTATAACCAAAGCATAGGTGAAATAAGGATATCTAATGAAGGCGTTATCAGGTATTAGACGTAATAAACTGTAGTGTTAATAAGCCTTCCCTTGCTTAATGACGAAACGTGTCACTAGCAAGGAAATCAGAACACGAATTCCGAACATGAAGTGGGGAGTGGGGTCCGAGCTGGCGTTGCAAAGAGATATATATGCTATTTTTGGAAAAAACCAACAGGTATCAGTGGCTAGAGACGAGTGGCTACCCAACTATTCTTTTACGACTTGAAACGCCCCCTGTCATGCGAGGGTGTCGACGAAACCGTGATAGTGATTGTATAACACTGAGCTCATGGATCTCGCATTTATAATAAAATTTTTATACAACGTGACTGATTAGGGTATTGATCTGCTAGTGGGACGTACGTCGTAAACCATTCATGATTTTTCTGGTTAAACGTACAGAATTTAGGCGAGTCGAGTCCTTAGACACTATCACTTTAAACCCAACACCCTTTACTTTTTTGAACTCGTAATCCTTCAAGTTATATGTTTTTTTTGTTGAGCCCATCATCGTCCTCGTGCCGTCGTTACTTGCTTCTGGTGGCTATGCGTCAATAAATTGTTTTTCGGCTTATCTCTTCATCTGGTTCATAATAATAAAAATATCTCGTATGCATGACAATAGCTCAGCGATTCTAACAACGGTAGCTCCCCTTTAAAACCTGGTAGAAAATCTCAGTGCAAATGTCAGTTAGTATCCACACGGGGGCGCACAGGTGCACGTGCTAATTGGTTCGAGGGACCCAAGAGCCCACAATTACCTACACCACCTTCAACACATCACTCAGAGCCCTAACGTCTTACTCTTTAAAATGTATGTTCCACTGCTGCATATTTAGGACTATGTCACCGCTGTATATTCAGCGTCTAATGTGTTTCCTATTCTTTAGGTATTTTCACACTGCTGCTGCTACGCTATGTGCTCAACCACAAGAGATTTTGGACGCCATTGTGTCAGAAATTGAAAATCCCTGCGATTTATTACACTTGGCAGTAACTCAAAAACGTTTTAGAGATTTGATAATTCCGTGGCATATCCGGTATCGAGTCATCTTTGCTAAGCTCTCGGATGTGGGCCTTTGGGAACACATCGCTTCTCGACGGGATCTCGCATCCCGTGTTCACATCCTGGATATAACCACAGGGGAACATTCAAGTGAGTCGCCGGGACGTCAGATTTTAGTATGCAGGTATCTTCGAGATGATCAGTCATATTCTGCAATGGAACTAAGCAACGAGGAGAAGGCCTCGTGTCTAGCTACCTTCCGCGCGGCTCTAAGGTTAATGGTTAACCTACATCGTTTCTTTATATCGTTTGGTTTCAAAACCGACTTTGTGTCACCACTGGGTTTTGCAAACACGTTGAAGCAAATAGTTCCCAGACATATTCGAGAACTGTGTCTTGGTGAATTCGATGTGTCCACTAATAGTCTAAATGAATGGCTCCAGGTGCGTTTTGTGCACGGAATGTCGAATAATAAAATAATAACATTTCAATTAGATCTTTAACTTTTCGTATCTTACTCAACTCTCTATTGCGGTCTACTCCTGGAAGTCGCCTTCAGATGCCGACCAGAACCTCCTGACCATTCTTTCTCTCGCACCACAACTACGTGATTTATATATCGAGATACCCTACCCACAACCTTTGCTTGCGACACTCCGCAATGCACATTTGCCAGAACTCTTACGCTTTACCCTTGACGGCGGACAAGGCCTAAACGAAGTTTTCAGCGGCGACGAATCACAAGGCATCATGTTCAACTTTTGCAGAAGGCATAACAAATTAATAGGCCTTTCATTGCTGGGTCCACTTCTTGCACGTGGTATTTTCCATAAAAACTGCCTCCCGAGCTTGAGAAGTCTGAATATATGGCCGTATGAAGCCGGGATATCAAACCTTTTGTCCGTTGGCTTCGCTAAACAACTTCGCCAGCTCCAGCTTACCGCCACACTAGACACAAAATGCTTTTCTCTGCTCTCGCACATGACTGAATTAGTTATCTTGAAAGTCTCGATAGAGTGCTATTCCTCGTTGATGGAACTGAGCGTGCTGCCGAATCTTCAAGCTTTGGACTTGGAGTGTTTCGTCCCAAGGAAGGGGCATGGTCCAGACCAATTTGTACGTATGTTGGTAATACCTTGTGATCCGTTTCCTTTGACAAACGCTTGCGTTCTAGCTCAGCCAGTTATACAAATTTCCCAACCTGCGATATCTTTCTGTTTACAACAATTTATTCGAATCATCCGATCCTAGAATTATTTGCAAAAAGGTTACCAAGATACTAACCCTTTTGGAATGCCTCAGGGTCAAATTTTATGATGGGACGGGTATAAAAGTTATCGAAATACGGTGGATTCATGACCAAAACATATGCCGATATACCACAAGTGAGAGCCAGGGCACTAGGACGCCGTTTGAGATGTGGACGGGAATAAAGTACTCCGATGATTTTTATTACGGCGGGTTAAGGCACCGCTAGGATGCTAACCTTGCGATATGCAGTATCGTTCCCATCAGAACCAAAGTGCTGAGAACAATTCTATAAATTGTCACCTATGTCGCAGTATACCAACTCTTTGTACTAAAGTTTTTTTGACAATATTTATATTAGGTTTTACCGACTAGTACTTGGAGAGTTCCGATTTACGCACTGAGGGTGTAACAATTGATTCCTCAGTTAGTATTTATAACCAAAGCATAGGTGAAATAAGGATATCTAATAAAGACGTTATAAGGTATTAGAATTAATAAACTGTAGTGTTAATAAACCTCCCCTTGCTTAATGGCGAAATGTGTCACTAGCAAGGAAATCAGAACACGAATTCCGAACATGAAGTGGGGAGTGGGGTCTGAGCTGGCGTTGCAAAGAGATATATATGCTATCCTTGGGAAAAAACCAACAGGTATCAATGGCTAGAGACGAGTGGCCACTCAACTATTTTTTTACGACTTGAAACACTCCCTGTCATGCGAGGGTGTCGACGAAACCGTGATAGTGATTGTATAACACTGAGCTCATGGATCTCGCATTTATAATAAAATTTTTATAAAACGTGACTGATTAGGGTATTGATCTGCTAGTGGGACGTACGTCGTAAACCATTCACGATTTTTCTGGTTAAACGTTCAGAATTTAGGCGAGTCGAGTCCTTAGACACTATCACCTTAAACTCAACACCCTTTACTTTTTTAAACTCGTAATCCTTCAAGTCCTTTGTTTTTTTGTTGAGCCTACCATCGTCCTCGTCCCGTCGTTACTTGCGTCTAGTGGCTATGCGTCAATAAATTGTTTTTCGGCTTATCTCTTCATCTGGTTCATAAGATGAGAAAAATATTTCATATGCATGATAATAACTCAGCGATTCTAACAATGGTAGCTAGCCTTTTCCTCGAAAACCTATTAGAAAATATCAGTGGAATATCATGTCAGCCAGTATCTACACAGGGTGCACAGGTACACGTGCTAATTGGTCGGGGGCACCCGAGAGCCCACAAGCAACCCACATCACCCTTCAACACATCACTCAGAACCCTAACGCCTTACTCTTTAATATGTATGTTCCACTGCTGCATATTTAAGAATATGTCACCGCTGTATATTCAGCTTCTAACGTGTTTCCTATTCTTTAGGTATCTTCACATCGCTGCTGCTACGCTATGTGCTCAACCACAAGAGATTTTGGACGCCATTGTATCAGAAATTGAAAACCCCTGGGATTTATTGCACTTGGCATTAACTCAAAAACGTTTTAGAGATTTGATAATTCCGTGGCATATCCGGTATCGAGTTATCTTTGCTAAGATCTCGGATGTGGGCCTTTGGGAACACATCGCTTCTCGACGGGATCTCGCATCCCGTGTTCACATGCTAGATTTAACCACAGGGGAACATTCAATGGAGTCGCCGGGACGTCAGATTTTAGTACGCAGGTACCTTCGAGATGATCAGTCATATTCTGCAATGGAACTAAGCAAAGAGGAGAAGGCCTCGTGTCTAGCTACCTTCCGCGCGGCTCTACGGTTAATGGTTAACCTACATCGTTTCTTTATATCATCGAGTTTCAAAACCGACTTTGTATCACCACTGGGTTTTGCAAACACGTTGAAGCAAATAGTTCCCAGACATATTCGAGAACTGTGTCTTCATGAGTTTGATGTGTCCACCAATAGTTTAAATGAATGGCTCCAGGTGGGCTTTGTGCACGGAATGTCGAATAATAAAATAATAACATTTCGATTAGATCTTCCACTTTTCATATCTTACCCAACTCTCTATTGCGGTTCACTCCTGGGAGCCGCCCCCAGATGCCGACCAGAACCTCCTGACCATTCTTTGTCTCGCCCCACGGCTACGTGATTTATATATCGGGATACCCTATGCACAACCTTTACTTGCGGCACTCCGCAATGTACATTTTCCAGAACTCTTACGCCTTACCATTCAAAGCGTAAAAAGGAGAAATGAGGTTCTCAGGGAGGATGAATCACAAGACATCATGTTCAACTTTTTCAGAAGGCATAACAAGTTAATGAGCCTTTCATTGACGGGTCCACTTCTTGCACGCGGTATTTTCCATACAAACAGCCTCCCAGGCTTGAGAAGTCTGGATATATGGCCGTATGAAGCCGGGATATCAGACATTTTGCCCGTTGGCTTCGGTAAACAACTTCGCCACCTCGAGCTTACCGCAGCACTAGATGCAAAATGCTTTTCTCTGCTCTCGCACATGGCTGAATTAGTTATCTTGAAAGTCTCGGTAAAGTGCTATTCCTCGTTGATGGAACTGAGCGTGCTGCCGAATCTTCAAGTTTTGGACTTGACGTGTTACCTCCTATATGAGGAGAGGCATGATTTAGACCAATTTGTACGTATGCTGATAATAACTTGTGATCTGTTTCCTTTGACAAAGCTTGCGTTCTAGCTCAGCCAGTTATACAAATTTCCCAACCTGCGATATCTCTCTATGTACAACAATTTATTCAGCTCATCCGATGCTAGTGTTATCTGCAAAAAGGTTACTGAGATACTAACCCTTTTGGAAGGCCTCAGGGTCAAATTTCATGATGGGAAGGACACAAAAACCATCGAAATACAGTGGATTCATGACCAGAGCATGTGTCGATATACCACAAATGAGGGACAGGGCACTAGCATGCCGTTTGAGATGTGGAAGGGAATGAAGTACTCCGATGATTTTTATTACGGCGGGTTAAGGCACCGCTAGGATGCTAACCTTGCGACATGCAGTATCATTCCCATCAGAACGAACGTGCTGAGCACAATTCTATATCCATGTCGCACTATACTAACTGTTTGTACTGAAGTTCCTTTGGCAATATTTATATTACGATTTCGCCGACTAGTACTTCGGGAATTCCAATTTACGCACTGAGGGTGTGACAATTAATTCCTCTGTTAGTGTTTATAACCAAAGCATAGGTGAAATAAAGATATCTAATAAAGACATCATAAAGTATTAGAATTAATAAACCTCCCCTTGCTTAATGGTGACGCGTGTCACTAGCAAGGAAATCAGAACACGAATTCCGAATATGAAGTGGGGAGGGGTCCGAGCTGTGGTTCTGAAGAGATATATATGCTATTATTGGGGGAAAACCAACAGGTCTAAGTGGCCAGAGACGGATAACCACTCAACTATTTTTTTACAACTTGAAATGCTCCCTGTCATGCGAGGGTGTCGACGAAACCCGGATAGTGATTGTCAAACGTAACACTGAGTTCATGCGCATCGCATTTAAAATATGATTGTTGTGAACATTAATGGGGTATTATGCTAGTAAACCACAGTCACACCCCTGAGTACTTTCATTTTGCGGTTAATAAGAGCCTACAACCTTCGGAAATCGCCTGAGTCCTTTGATTACTCCACACCATCACCTTGAATACACCGGCAAAGCCTCATATTCACTATTTTTTATTTAAGCTTCGCAATCCTCCGAGTTCTTTATTTTTGAGTGAGCGTATCTCCATACATCTCAAAACCTGTTGTAGCACAAAACTTAGTGCATTATGTAGAGGCCCGGCCTCAGGCCGTGGGCCGGCTGAGCCGGGCCCTGAAAAGCCCAAGCCGAGCTGGGCCGAGTAGTACTTAGGCCGTCCACTCTGGGCCTGGCCTGGGATATTTTAAGCCCAAGCCGAACCGCCAGGCCGCGGCCTGCTCGTGGCCCCACAAGGTAAGGACAAGGTACCGCATGGCCAAGGATGGTCATATTTTCTTGTTAGATTTTTGGGTAAAACGAGCAGCCGGAGTCGTATAGTGACTGGGGTCATTATTGCCCACATTTATTACCGCTCTTGTTCTGAGTATATAATCCCGTAGTTACGCGTGAGACCCCCCTATGCGTTTATAACCAACAATATCACTCAGACAGTATTGTGCTCGTACTCTATGGGTCTGGTTATATTTTCGCGGAAAATTCAACATTTCTTCTGTATAATGTAACCCCAGTTCAATTTCTGTTCAGTCCCTTTGTACACAATGCCCCCAAAGTCAAAATCCTGCCTGGGATAGCCAAGTAAGTCCCACGGAGCCATACAATGGTGCTCTGTGATCCGAATATTGAATTGAGACAACTTCCGCAAAGTGTAGTTGAGTCTTCATCTACATGCCCGCTGATGCGCCCACCACTGAAATGGGATCAAAAAATTCATTGAAACATAGCCTTACCAATAGAGGAGATTGTACGTGAAACAGGCCCTGGAAAAAAGAGATCAAGTCGGCTATGACTGCTCCTGTCAACGGTGTGTTTTTTGAAATTCAAATATATTTAAAACAAATTATATAATCTATTTAAATATTATTTCAGCCTCAGATGCCCCAGTGGGTAACACAAGTAAGGATGTGATATGCAATGATATGGATGGAATTGAAGAGATTGGAGAGGAAATGACAAAGAACAAAAATAAGACTAGAGATATAGATTGGTTTGTTCAGAGGGTGCATTACTTGAAGTTGAGCTATCCTCTGATGAAGAGGAAATTTATGTGTAATATACATTCATAGTATTAGAGAGTATTTGCAACTAATATATATTAGCATTTTTTGATCTGATATTATGTTGGATAATATTGGCGCCTGTGGTACTTAGTATTCAACATTAGTTGTAGCATAATTATGTCTGTCACGCAGTCAAGACCATTGAGAAAAACACTCTCCAGGTGACAGAAGGCCCTCATTGCCAGTACTATTGCCAATGTCTTTATCCAACGTTGCACAGCACAGCCTCTCACTGCATCACCCATTTTGTTCCCCACTATCCAACTCCAACTTGACGATGCAGCCAATGTTGCAACTCTTGCAACCATTTCTGCACTACCCAAGCAACGACCTCGGCCAGATCAGGGAGGAGAGAGGATTACTGTGGACTATCTGAACAGGCTTGGGCGGTTGGGGTGTCTTTGGGCATTCAGGTGTGTATGGATATTTTTTGATTTGATGACCATTGCTAACGTATTTATAGAGCTCATACTATTGAGCCAAATCCTTGAGATCCCAGATCCCCTTATCACTCCTAACCACAACAAATGTCGAGGCATTCACACTTCTTTGTGCACGATTGTGTAGCCCAGAGGACCAGTGGGCTCTATCTGCCAAATATAACTTGTCGCAGGGTGTCATCTCTGATCTCATCAACTCCACAGCGAAATTTCTCAACAACCGGTGGGATCATCTCTAGACTGGGATACAGAAGGGGTTGTCAACCCAGATCATCTTCAAGAATATGCCGAAGCCATTCATAACTTTGGAGCACCCACATCCACAATATTCGGCTTCATTGATTGCACAATCCGTCCCACCTGTCGACCAGGTGAATTTCAGGAGCTTGTGTACACTGGCTACAAGAAGTGCCACAGCATGAAGTTCCAAGGCATTGTAGCCCCCAACGGGCTAATGGTACATCTCAGCGGACCATTTCGTGCCCCTCAAAATGATGTGGGAGTCCTAGCTGAGAGCGGGCTCCTAGCAATGTTAGAGCAGAAGGCGATCCAACCAGGATTGACTTTAGATGACCCCCCTGAGCGCCGATACTTTCAGATCTATGGAGATTCGGCGTATGGCACAAGTCCAGTCATGGTGAGCTCATACACTGCAGTTGCACCACTCTCTGAAGAACAGCATGCATGGAACACGGCAATGGGTAGGGTGCGCATTTCAGTGGAGCATGGATTTGGCCTCGTCCTTCAGGACTGGCCATTTCTCAATTCAGTTGCGAAGCAGAAGATATTGGGGACACAGTGTGGAACAATGTATCGCATTGGTGTCCTATTGTGCAACGCCCATGCATGTCTCACTCCGAATCAAACATCTATTCGTTATGGTTGCATGCTGCCAACTGTAGATATATATTTTCATGATTAATTTTACTCTGTTGTATTCCATTGTATTCCTCACAATAAAACAAGTTTCTTTTATCTTTTTTGTATACAAAATATTATTGAGAAAACTGACTATGATAAAATCACAAGAAAATGGAGAAAAACAAACATCATCCCAACAACCCCTGTCTCAACACATCAATGAGTGACTTCGCAATCTCATCACTGGCAAGTCGTGCTGCACATGCCTTCTCTCGTGCTGCACGTGCCTCCTCTCGTGCTGCACGTGCCTCCTCTCGTGCTGCACGTGCCTCCTCTCGTGCTGCACGTGCCTCCTCTCGTGCTGCACGTGCCTCCTCTCGTGCTGCACGTGCCTCCTCTCGTGCTGCACGTGCCTCCTCTCGTGCTGCACGTGCCTCCTCTCGTGCTGCACGTGCCTCCTCTCGTGCTGCACGTGCCTCCTCTCGTGCTGCACGTGCCTCCTCTCGTGCTGCACGTGCCTCCTCTCGTGCTGCACGTGCCTCCTCTCGTGCTGCACGTGCCTCCTCTCGTGCTGCACGTGCCTCCTCTCGTGCTGCACGTGCCTCCTCTGCTGCCTCCTCTCGTGCTGCACGTGCCTCCTCTCGTGCTGCACGTGCCTCCTCTCGTGCTGCACGTGCCTCCTCTCGTGCTGCACGTGCCTCCTCTCGTGCTGCACGTGCCTCCTCTCGTGCTGCACACGCCTCCAGAATGAACGCTTCTGTCTGCTTGCGTTGCTCACTGATCATAACCTCCCTCGCATCCACTGAAGTACGAATGAGGCCGATAATTGACTCGAGTGTGTCTTCACGGCACTTTTTGCTCTTCAAAGTGTGTCGGCTCGTCAACATTGATATGCCAGAGCCAGAGGAGTCTTCCTGTGCTATGTCAGAATGCCCTGTGGCTGAAAAAAGATCGTCCTGAGTGCGCTTCTTCAGGGATCGGCGTGAATGGCCCTTCATCATTGCATCGCGCAAGTTCAAGCCAGCAGTCTTCTGAGCTTCGGCTGCCTAAAAAAAGTGAGTAGAATAAAGATATAATATCAAGAACAACATACCAGTTTCACTTTCTCGTGATCAGATTCCCTTGTTTCCTCCGCCAGTTTTTTGAGAGCTGCCACAGAATCCAAACGACCTGAGATGGCGGTGAAAAGACCTGCATCACGAGCGAGAGAATTCCATGTGCTAACACCTCGAGTCTAATAGAGTTGTTGAATAAAATACATAAAGAAAAAAAAAAAACGCACCTCAACAGCTTTCAAGAGACTGTACACCTTGTTTTTCAGTGTATCAGCTGAACGTCCCTCACACGCATTAGCCTGTTTGACCAAAACTGACACCTCCTGCCACTTGTCCTTTGACTCCCCACGCGCGCACATCCAGGGGTTGACATTTAGAACTGCACTCAAAAGTGCTTTGAGGTCATTGGTCGTGAACTCCTCCCTGGGCTTGCATCGTTGTGTCCTCTTCTTGGTGGGTGAAGAGGCATCCTTGCTGCCATCAGTGAAAATGCCAGTGTCTGACTCACCTTCAAACACTCGTGGAGATAATGTGACTGAAGTGACCTGGCGATGGCGTGGAGATGACCTGACCGGAGTGACCAGTTGGGGGGCGTTGACCATGGAAGAGGAGTTGGGGGGAAGAGGGCATATGGGGGTATCCACGTTCATGGGACTATGGGGGTGTGGGACCTGCATGTTGGATGCTTCAGATAAGTATCTTGCATGTTTTGAAGATGGGAGTGTGGGCGTGAGGGGCATCACATGTGATGATGGGAGAGGAGGTGAGGGTGAGAGAAGGGAAGTGTGATAGAAGTTGGAAGGCGACACGGTCCTGAATTGGTAGGACATGGCACTCAGAATATGTGGACCTTGCAGATGCGTGTTAGATTAGGGAGAGGGGATATGGTTTGGATGCACTGAGAAACCTGGAAAACGTGATGACAGCCTCAGAAAAGAGTCAGTTAGCATAGAAAATGGAGGGGATGGGTTGAACTTACTGGGGACCACTGGAACACGAAGTGATGGCCTTGAGAACACGTGTGTTAGATTAGGAAGAAGGGATATGGTTTGGATGCACTGAGAAACCTGGAAAATGTGATGACAGCCTCAGAAAAGAGTCAGTTAACATAGAAAACAGAGAGGATGGGTTGAACTTACTGGGGACCACTGGAACACGAAGTGATGGCCTTGAGAACACATGTGTTAGATTAGGAAGAAGGGATATGGTTTGGACGCACTGAGAAACCTGGAAAACGTGATGACAGCCTCAGAAAAGAGTCAGTTAGCATAGAAAACAGAGAGGATGGGTTGAACTTACTGGGGACCACTGGAACACGAAGTGATGGCCTTGAGAACACGTGTGTTGGATTAGGAAGAAGGGATATGGTTTGGATGCACTGAGAAACCTGAAAATGTGATGACAGCCTCAGAAAAGAGTCAGTTAGCATAGAAAATAGAGGGGACAGGTTGAACTCACTGGGGACCACTGGAACACAAGGTGATGGCCTTGAGAACATGTCTGTTAGGGTAAAGAGCCCGGTTTGGAGACTCAGCTGTCACATTTTAGGTCACACGTTGGGAAATATTTTGATCGACAATAAATAATAGGCGGAGTTGATGTCCGGATCATTCCGGAGCTGATAATTATTAGTTGCAAATACTCTCTATTTTTGAGAAGTTTATTTTATTTTATTAGTAGACTACAAGTTTATAAATGCCATCTTGTACCATTTTTACCCGCGGCCTGGGCCCAAGCCGTCCCAGCCGAGCCCAAGCCGGGGCTTTCAGGTTGCCAATTGTTGGCCAGTAAATGTTTAGGGGACGAGTGATTCACACGCTACTGGCACACGTGCACGTGCACGCACGTTTTTTTGCACCAGAGGAACCACTTCCCACTTGAAGCAACTCCATCACTCAGAACCCTAAGCCGTCTGAACATGTATGTTCCGCCCCTGTACATTAGTGTCTAACCTCTTTCTTCTTTAGGTATTCCCACACTACTTCGCTATGTGATCAACCACAAGAGATTTTGGACGCCATTGTATCAGAAATACAAAATCCCTGGGATTTATTACACCTAGCATTGACTCAAAAACGTTTTAGGGATTTGATAATTCCGTGGCATATCCGGTATCGAGTCATCTTTGCTAAGCTCTCGGATATTGGCCTTTGGGAACACATTGCTTCTAGACGCGATCTGGCATCCCGTGTCCACATCCTAGATATAACTACAGGGGAACATTCCGTATACCCACCGGGTCATGACAGTTTAGTACGCAGGTACCTTCGAGATGATCAATCGTATTCTGTAATGGAACTAAGCAAAGAGGAGAGAGCCTCCTGTCTAGTTACTTTCCGCGCGGCTCTAAGGTCAATGGTTAACCTACACTGTTTCTCTATATTCGTTATGCAGGAAACCGATTTTGTATCACCCCTGGGCTTTCCAAACACGTTGGAGCAAATTGTTCCTAGCCATGTTCGAGAAATGTGTTTTCACGACTTTGATGTACCAACTAATGGTTTACATGAATGGCTTCAGGTGGGCTTTTGTGCACGGAATGTCGAATAATAATAACATCCAGATTAGATTTTCCACCTTTCATTTCTCACTCAACTCTCTATTATGGTCTACTCCTGGGAGTCGCGCCCAGTTTGACGAGAACCTCCTGACCATCCTTCGTCTCACTCCACGACTACGAGATTTATGTATCGAGATACCTTACTGTTTAGTTGCGACACTCCGCGAAGTCCATTTACCAGAACTCTTACGCCTTACCCTTCACGGCGTAGGAGGCGTAGGAGGCGTAGGAGGCGATGAATCACAAGACATCATGTTCAACTTCTTCAGAAGGCATAACGAGTTAACGAGTCTTTCGTTGGAGGGACCACTTGTTTCACCGGGTATTTTCCACCCAAACAGCCTCCCGTGCTTGACAAGTCTGAGTATACAGCCGTATGGAATCGGGATAGAGTTTTTGCCTGTTGGCTTCGGTAAACAACTTCGCCACCTCGAGCTTACCACCACACTAGGCGCAAAACGCTGTTCTCTGCTCTCGCACATGACTGAATTAGCTATCTTGAAAGTCTGGATCAAGCGCTATTCATCGTTGATGGGACTGAGAGTGCTGCCGAATCTTCAAGTTTTGGACTTGACGTGTATACGCAGGGAACGGCATGATGTAGACCAATTTGTACGTATGTTGGTAATAGCCTATCATCTGTTTCCGCGGACAAACCCCTCCGTTCTAGTTCGGCCAGTTATACAAATTTCCTAACTTGCGATACCTTTATTTGTCCGCTGATTTCCTCCGGTTACCCGACGCTAGTATTATACGCGAAAAGGTCACCACGATACTATCCATTTTGGAAGGCCTCAGGGTCGAATTTTATGATGATGAGAATCATTTCTATGAGGAGGGGAAAATTATTGAAATACAGAGGGTTCATGACCCGAACATGCGCGGATATACGACAGTCGAGAGAAGAGGCGGAGGTTCAGATAACGACACTAGGACGTCGTTTGAGATGTGGACGGGAATGAAGTACTCCGATGATTTTTATTACGGCGGGTTAAGACACCGCTAGGATGCCAACCTTGCGATATGCGGCATCGTTCCCACCAGAACGAAAGTGCTGCGCACAATTCTATAAATCATCACCCATGTCGCATTATACCAATTGTTTGTACTGAAGTTCCTTTGGCAATATTTGTATGACGATTTCGCCGACTAGTACGTCGGGAATTCCGATTTACGCACTGAGGGGTGTGCCAATTAATTCCGCTGTTAGTATTTATAGCCAAAGCATAGGTGAATTAAGGATATCTAATAAAGACGTTAGAAGGTATTAGAGGTAATAAACTGTAGTGTTAATAAACCTCCCCTTGCTTAATGGCGAAGCGTGTCACTAGCAAGGAAATCATCATACGAATTCCGAACATCAAAGAGAGAGTGGGGTCCGGGCTAGCGGTACAACGAGATATATATGCTATTATTGGGGAAAAACCAACAGGTATAAGTGTCCAGAGACGAGTGGCCACTCAACTATTCTTTTACAACTTGAAACGCTCCCTGTCATGCGTCATGCGAAGGGTTGTCGACGAACCCGTGATAGTGATTGTCAAACGTAATACTGAGTTCATGCGTGTCGCATTTAAAATATGATTGTTATGAACATTGATGGGGTATTATGCTAGTGGCAGGTGGTAAACCACAGCCACGCCCCTGAGTGCATCCATTGTCTGGTTAATACGAGGCTTCAACGTTGAGAAATCGCCCGAGTCCTTTGATTACTCCACACTATCACCTTGAATACACCGGCGAAGCCTCATATTCACTAATTTTTATTTGAGCCTCGCAATCCTTCGGGTTCTTTATTTTTGTCTGAGCGTATCTTCATACAGCCTAACATCTCCCTTGTGGCGATGCTACCTGCGTTTCGTAGTCGTGTGTTGGTACATTGCTTTTTGGCTTATTTAGTGATAAAATAAGAAAAATCTTCTTGTGCATACTTATATATATATATATTATGGGAATGCGGTAGTCTTTAGGAGAATTAGCCCTGTGCGGCGGTAGATATAATAGCTCACGCACAGTAATTCTAACAACGGTAGCTAGCGTCTTCTCAAAAAGCTGCTTTAGCATAACTTCGTGCATTACATGTTGGCGAGTAAATGCTTAGGGACGTGTGATTCACACGCTTACGTGGTACCGGCACGTGCACACGCACACGTACTAATTGGTCGAGAATGGGCACCAGAGGACCCACTTCCTGTTAACTTTCGGCGAAAATATGGCCAGACCTATAGAGGACGAGCGCAATACTGTCTGAGTTATATTGTTGGTTATAAACGCATGGGGGGTCACATGCGTAACTACGATTATATACTGATAACAAGAGCGGTAATGAATGTGAGCATTAGTGCCCCCGGTCACTATACGACTCCGGCTGCTCGATTTACCCAAAAATCTAACACTTCCCACTTGAAGCAACTCGTCACCTTCATTGAAACACACATCACTCAGAACACTCAGAACCATAAGCTGTACTCCTGAATATGTATGTTCCGCTCCTGTACATTTAGTGTCTAACCTCTTTCTTCTTTAGGTATTCCCACACTGCTACTACTTCGCTATGTGATCAACCACAAGAGATTTTGGACGCCATTGTATCAGAAATAAAAAATCCCTGGGATTTATTACACCTGGCATTAACTAAAAAACGTTTTAGGGATTTGATAATTCCGTGGCATATCCGGTATCGAGTCATCTTTGCTAAGATCCCGGATATTGGCCTTTGGGAACACATTGCTTCTAGACGCGATCTGGCATCCCGTGTCCACATCCTAGATATAACTACAGGGGAGCATTCAATATGCCCACCGGGTCATAACAGTTTAGTACGCAGGTACCTTCGAGATGATCAGTCGTATTTTGCAATAGAACCAAGCAAAGAGGAGAAGGCCTCGTGTCTAGTTACTTTCCGCGCGGCTCTAAGGTTAATGGTTAACCTACATTGTTTCTCTATATCCTTTACTCACGATGCCAATTTTGTACTACCATTGGGTTTTGACAACACGCTAAAGGAAATACGTCTTGGACATACTCGAGAAGTGTGCTTTCATACATTTGATATGTCCACTGATGGTTTATATGAATGGCTCAAGATGGGTTTTTGTGCACTGATGTCGAATGATAATAACATTCGAATTAGATTGTCCAATTTTCACATATCACTCAAATATCTTGTTCGATCTACTTCCCACAACCAAATTGGCACCAGAATATCCTGCCCCTCCTTCGTGACTTTCCAGAACTACGCGATTTCCGTCTTCGCATACCTCGCTCACAAAGCTTAGTTGCGATACTCCGCGATGTACATCTTCCGGAACTATTGCGCCTTACCCTTCACGGTGGACGATACCGTTTCATCGGTGACGAATCACAAGTCGACATCATGTTCAACTTTTTCAGAAGGCATAACCGACTAATAAGTCTTTCTTTGTATGACCTGCATATTCCCCGCGGCGTTTTCCGTCGAGACATTTTCCCGGACTTGAGAAATCTGAGCATATTTCATGATGAAGTCGAGATATCAGACTTTTTGCCTGTTGGTTTCGGCGAAAAGCTTCGCCACTTCAGCACCAAACTAGATGTAAGGTGCGGTCCCACGCTCTCGCACATGACTGAATTAGTTATCTTGCATGTCTCGATGGACTGGGTGTTCCCGTTGATGGCAATGAGAAGGCTACCGAATCTTCAGGTTTTGGACTTACAGTTGTTAAAATCCATGCCCCCAGATGAAGAAGATGTAGACCAATTTGTACGTATGGCGGTAATAAATAATTATTTGTTTCCTATGACATACCCTTTCTTTCTAGGTCGACCAGTTATACAAATTTCCCAATCTGCGATACCTTAAGGTGTTCAGTAATATATTCAGTTTATCCAATGCTAGTGTGATACGCGACAAGTTCACCACGGTACTCCCCCTTTTGGAAGGCCTCATGGTCGACGACTTCGGTGACACAAAAGTTATCGAAATACGGAGGATTCGTTCCCGGGACATGTGCCGATATACGACAGTCGAAAGGCGGGGCGGAAACTCAAATCATGTTCATAACAATAGGACGACATTTGAGATGTGGACGGGAATGAATTATTCCGATGATTTTTATCATAGCAGGTTAAGGCTCAACGCATCGTAGATTTGACATATTATGCTGCAGGAGCTATAATGCCAGCCCCATGTCATGCAGTATTGTTCCCACCAGAACAAGCTCGATGCTGAGCACACTGATTCTACACATTCTCACCCATGTCCATTTGTACCAATGACTTGGACTGAAGTTCCTTAGTAATATTCATACCATGATTTCGCTCAACTTGATCGAGAATTTTGATTTCGCTGACAATAATCAAACATCTTTATACTAGTAGAACAACCTCATTGTTGATTAGTCTCGCGGATGAGCAACGCGCAAGGCTACGTTGATCGTCATTTGATATATGTCCTGTCCCAAATACAACTTGTTGAATGCTTCAATCGATCGCGCAATTGTCAACTTAAAGATCAGAGAAAATAATTTGTGCATGTATAGTATTATTACTAATTGTGAAAACTGATCATATTTACTGTTGTCACCTTCCAAGTTTGCACACACGATTGCACTTTCTCTCTTTGGAGCTACAAATTTATATATGCCACACATTGCGACAGTTCGAAGCATACTACCAGGGTGGGTGTGGCACTGTGATCCCTCAGTGTAATTTAGCATTTATAACAAGTGGGGGTATAATGGAGGAGATACTAGACATTATCAACTATATCATGGAATATAAACTCCTTCAATTTTGTATAGTCCAGTGGTATTTTGTATCCCTTTATCTTTCCTGTGACTTGTCAGAGGATGATCCAATTAAAAATCCACAAAACTCCCCAGATGTGATTGCAGGATTTAACATCACATAGAACATGTGTATAATCACTCAATTTAAAATCCCATTCACATCCCTGAATTTGACGGAATTACAAAATGATATAGAATCTGTTAGATGCTCTATAATTGAGTTTAACTCTCCTTTGTTCCAACTGCTTGGTAAATATAAAATCCCTTTCTTTTCCACATGATCAAAGGAGGCTAAATCACACTGGCTCCATGTTTTGTATGATCCATGTTTTGTGTGACAATTGTGGGGAGCCAGTGTGTAGTTATTTTTTAATTGTGGTTATAATAAGTGTTTATATGAAAGCATGTCACATTCGTGAGGGTGGATTCGTTGAATGAAGGAATATGACAGGCAAGTAGCCTGAGGATGGATAGCCACTTGCCCACCTCTTTTAACAAGCGCATTGTTGTAATATGAGGGAGTCTACGAAACCATGATAGTGATTGTATAACATTGAGTTCATGGGTCTCACATTTATAAAATTGTTACAAAACATGACTGACTAGGGCATTGATCTGCTAGTGGGACATATGTCATAAACCACTCATAATCTTCGTGGTTAAATTTTCAGAATTTAGGTGAGTCAAGTTCTTAGACACTATCACCTTAAACCCAACACTGTCATATAACCAATATTGACCACCATCCCCCAAAGGCGCATTATCTTCCCATAGTGTGACTGAGTTAAGATACTAGTAGTAAATATTCCCTGCTGGACAGAGGCGAAACAGATAAACTATGTCACCTAATGCCAGCACCATGGTATTTGCATATTGGTCTCGATTTCTAACCTTCCTACCTCACATGGGAATTATCAGTGCCTGACAGGATGCTTGTTGCATTGTATAGTCAATATATAATTGATGTATCACAAATAGCACTGACATCTAAGATGTATACATTGGTTGTTGGAAGACAGGATGTTCGTCATCTATATTGCATGCTCAGCAACTTTGTGGTTAAGTGATGGCATAATAAAGAAAAGGGGGATTCATGGATTCACTTCAGTACAAGGCTATGACCTGTGGGTGCAAGCCCCCACCATGCTACCACCCCACAACTTTACTCAGTCACTTCATGACCTGGTGGATCAATAATAATGCCTAATCATATCTGTCTTCTGTCTTGGAATAATATTTTCACATACTTCATCACATAACCGTTGTATTACCTTCTGTGACCATGTCATATTGAGGGTTCTGTACATTCCAGCTTCCCAGTTATTCTCATTCAGAAACTTATTTTTAAAGTGATTGAAGTTTACATTATTCAGAATTATATTGTTATGACTGGAAAACCTGCTGGACTCTGGGCACCAACTGATATGCACCTGCACTCTAGATACACCAGTTTTCAGTTAACCAGAATACCTGCTGGAACCTGGATGTCAGACTTGTCCATGCCCGACCTTCGTTATCTCATGTACCAGTCACCAGAATACCCACCTGGACCACATGCATACCATCCCTGTCTATCCATGACCCTGTCCCACACATCAGTCACCAGACTCTACTCGGAAAACCTGTCAGCTCTCTAACTGAGCCCCATTCCAATTATGGACAAATGACCTGTCACATTTCAGACTCCGCTCCCACCCTGTTCCCATTATGGTCAAATGACCCGTCATGATTTGGACTCTGTTCCACTCTGTAATGTATTCAAGGGTTTCTCTTAGATAGCTCAATATATGCTATAGTGTCACAGAGCTTCAACAATAAAACAAGCAAAGGTCCAGTAATTTAAATACTGATATATTAATGAGCTGCGCTATTAAGCTTAAACAATTCAAATCGATGCTTATTTTGATTATTGAAAGGTTCAATAGAACAATATATGACTCTTTCAGCAAATAAAAGAACTATTCCTTAAGAATAGGGGCTAGAAGCTGAGTATATACACAGTAACTTAGCAGAGACTTGATATAAAGCTTCGGATTCTTGTATGCTTATTTGTAGCTATTAATATATATTTAACAAGGTGTTAAATAATTTATTAATAGAGACAATAATTTGTATTGAATTTCCTGTGTGCTTGTACTTGATTAATTCACTAGCTTAAGGATGGGCCTTGAATAATCTAGTATTGGCAGGGATTTCAGTAAGGATACTTATTTTAGGTTTACTATGTATTTAGTAAGCCTGAAGGTAGCTGTGAGGCTGGGGGAAACTTAGATGATTAGCTACAGTAAGTTCAAAAGTGCTGACAAAGATTCAAGATTCTGCAAGTGTAGGTGCTTGCATTTAGTGTATCAGACTGAGGCTATTATTGTCCTTAGGATGATTAGATAAGCTTCTGAGCTGTGCAGTAAAATGTGTGTGTGATATGATGATTTTATTGGAACCTTGGCTGTTAGGATACGTACAGGGTGGGTCTCTGGAGAAACCCACGGGATATCCAGTAGGACTTGGCTTCAGCTTATAGGCTGCACCCTCACTAGATTGTGTCGTCCAATTTCAGATGGGTGGACGGGAATCCTGGGGAGTCCAGGCAGGGGTCGTGGGTCAAGGGGTCATAGGTCGGAGGTCGTGGGTCGTGAGTTGAGATTGGTGAGAGAGATAGATGTGCTGGAGCCCATGGGCTCTGACTAGTGCGAGCGGTGTAATTCAAGTAGGAGTTTAGAGCAGAAAATGTATTAGATTACTGGGGGGAATCTAAGCCGATTTTCTGACTGGATTGTATGCACAACATCTGCCAGTTTAAATAGACTGTGGAGTGAATGTCATACCAAATCCAGTAATAATGAAATGGAACGAGCAAAACATAAAACAGGAATAGTAAACACCAAATTGGTGTTAGGAACAGGATGGAATGGAGTGGAGTCTGAATAGTGTCAAATCATAAACCATAACGGGAAACAGAGTCCAAATCGTGACAGGTCATTTGACTAAAATGGGAATGGGGCTCTGTTAGAGAGGTGACGGGTTTTACTGAGCAGGGTCTGGTGACTGACACATGGGATGAGGTCGGACATAGACAGAACGGAGTCTGGTGGGTTTTCCGGTGACTGAAACACAATGTAATGAAGACGAACGTAGACGAGTCTGACGTATGGAGTCTGGTGGGAATTCCAGTAAACTGATAACAGGTGCGTATAGGGTGTGGGTGCATATAAGTTAGTGCCCGGAGTCCGGAGGGATTTCTGGTCATAACATTGGCCTGTTAAGTGCTGTGTCAGGAACTTATTCCGGAACTATCGGAAAGTCACCGGGAAGTTGGGAACTATCGGATAGGGTCAGGACATTGGCTTCAGCTTATGTGCTGTGCCTCTACACAAACGCTCAAAGTCCTTAATTTCAGAGGTGAGGCTTACAATGGAAGATACAGATATTCAGAGTTCCAAAGAGTTCCGAATATCGAGCGTACAGAAAGACGGGAGGAGGAATAAGAAACTAAGTCGATATCAGATCTAAGGTAAAGTACAAATTCACGGAAACTAATATAAGTCTACTCATTATTGTACTACAAACTAAGACCATAATAAGACAGAAACGGAAGTGTTCTTAAAACGGAAATACAATAAGACATATTAGGAAGACAATATTCCGAAATGGGAATATAACAACAAATGAGTGAATACTTGTCAATAGACAAATTACCAAATGCGGAACAAGGGAAGGATACGGATGATACGGTAACTATGATGTTCCATAGTCGGAGATCAGAGGTCGGAAGTTGGAGGTCGGAAGTCAGATATTGAAACATCCGGGAACGGGTCGTAACACGGCCCTCCTTATATACATTTTGATAACTAAATATTTAACTAAATATTTATTTTATGAGGTCATTATTTAAGTCATAATGACCTCATATTCTACTTATTTTTTACCCTTTATTTATCATGTGATTCCCCTCTCTGAGACAAGGGTTCCAACCTTTGGCTTGAACATGAAGGTTCAAGGCCATGGTCCTGGGATGGAAGCAATTGCTGAGTCGGTGGAATCAAATAATGACTCAAGTAAGTCGTTACAGTCACATTCGTGACTGAATGATACTGACTCTAGGCTTATCTAATAGGTTACATGACTCCAAAAATGCACACATTGGAGCAAGCAATGTGCCAAAAAGCAATAACTAAGTAAATAAAATATAAATAATTAGTTAAAAATTATAATAAATTAACTAAGATATAATAGCATAATATGAGCTCATATATGCTATTATTATGCAAATTTAAAAGGAACTAGGCCTTATATTTCACCATAGAATATAATAAAAATACAATAAATTCGAGAAAATATTAAATAATTCAAAGAGGATTAAGAGGATTAAGAGAACTTTATGAGATAATGCTGATATCTCACATGCTCTGTTCTGTTCCTAACACCAAATTTGGTGTTTACTTATCTCATTTCATGATTACTAGTTTGGATTTCATTATTACTGGATTAGGTATAACATATGTACATTCCACAGTCTATATAGTCTGGCAGATGTTGTACATACATACAATCCAGTCAGAAAATCAGCATAGATTCCCCCAGTAATCTCAGCACATTTTCTGCTCTACTCTCCTCTTTTAACACACCGCTATTTACCTCATTGGAGCCCATAGGCTCTGACCCATCTATCATTCAACCTCCAACCTATCTATCACTTAACCTCCAACTCATCACCACCCAACCCCTCGACCTCCACAGGATTCCTGCAGTCAACCCTCTGACCTCTCAGCCCACCAACTACTCCCAGACTCCTTGGGATTCCCATCCACCCATCTGAAATTGGACGACATGATCTTGTGAGGGCACAGCCTATACAGTAAGCTGAAGCCAAGTCCTACCAGCTTTCCCATGGGTTTCTCTGGAAACCCTCTGATAAGCTCCACACACTCCTTAACATATATACATTATTGTTATGACCCGTTCCCGGATGTTTCAATATCCAACTTCCGATCTCCCACTCCCGACTTCCGATCCCTGACTTCCGACTTTCGACCTCCGACTACGGAACATCATAGTTACCGTATCATCCGCATTCTTCCCTTGTTCCGCATTTGGTAATTTGTCCGTTGACAAGTATTCACTCGTTTGTTTGTTATATTCCCGTTACAGAATATTGTCTTCCTAATATGTCTTATTGTATTTCCGTTTTAAGAACACTTCCGTTTCCGTCTTATTATGGTCTTAGTTTGTAGTACAATAATGAGCAGACTTATATTAGTTTCCGCGAATTTGTACTTTACCTTAGATCTGATATCGACTTAGTTTCTTATTCCTTCTCCCGTCTTTCTGTACGCTCGATATTCGGAACTCTTTGGAACTCTGAATATCTGTATCTTCCATCATAAGTCTCACCTCCGAAATTAAGGACATTGAGCGTTTGCGTAGAGGCGCAGCACATAAGCTGAAGCCGACGTCCTGACCCTATCTAGTAGTTCCCGACTTCCTGGTGACTTCCCGATAGTTCCGGAATAAGTTCCCGACACGGCACTTAACAATTATATACTTTTGTAAATTCAGTGAATCTAAAAAACATAAGTCAGTCTCCTTTTGGATCCTTTCTGAATACTTACTCATGCATCAATAATAATATCCTTAAACACTACATTTGTAGTCATATCAGCATCATGGAGTAGGATTTTGACTCTTACCCAATTTGTCCTTCTTGAAACACCAATACAAAACTGTCCATGTGAGAACACAGGAGTATACAGATCCAATCCAACTAATTTTAAAGATTGACCCTGTGACTTATTGATAGTTATAGAAAATGCTAACAAAGAAGAAAAGAGAGATAAGATAAGGATAAGGAGTAGAGGGATAGAAGTTCTAATGACTTGAGAAGATTACACTTATATTTAGTGGAAATCCTAAGAGATTGAAACTGGGGTCTAACTATGCACATCCTAGGATATTTATACTAAAAGGACAACTAAAATAAATTTTTAAAAGACAAACTAAAATAAGGTTTAAACCTTATATTATTGTCATATGTGTGTCACATGACCTTCAACATGTGACTGCAAATGATCATTCACGCAATGCTGTGTGCAGGTGTTCACCACATGTGAATGTTCACATGATGTCATCACAAATGTACATTTACAGATGTTGTCACAGATGACAGCACACCATTGATGTCACATGCAGATAACGCACGCTAGTGACATCACACACAGATGATGTCACATGTAGTCATCACATGCCATTACAAACAGATATTTGTATGACATCACCTGTTTGTGTGATGTCATTGTGGGCAGACATTCACATGGCATCATGTGGCATCACACATATACCTACATATGTGTGATGTGCACAAATAAATTATATAAAATGAATTAAAAATAAATAAAACTAAATATTAATAGATAGTGCTCTGACATCATCCTCTCCTTAAGACACATTACCCTCAATGTGCTTTGCCAGAGGTCCAGATGGCTCCTGATTGGGCAACAGTTTCTAAGGTTTATGTAAGGTCTGAAGGAAACTCTGGTAAATGTCAAGGCAGAAATTCTTCTGGGTGCAAAGGGATGTTGGTTATGGAAGTTATCTACTAATTATTTAGAACCTTTGCGATTATTAGTAGGTTCCCATGTACTTTCTTCTTGAGGGTATCCCTTCCATTTCACCAAATAATGTAAATTTCCCCTCATCAATCTACTGTCCTTGATATATTCAACCTCCCATTCAGGGTTTTCTCCTGTCATGGCTGGAGAGGACCTAACCGGTGCCTGTCTCCCCTCAATAGTATCTTCAAGGAAGGTTTAAGTTTAACTACATTGAAGACTGGGTCAATTTTCATAGAGGGAGGTAATTTCAATTCATAGGCATTGGAACCAATAACTTTAGTGATTTCAAAGGGTCCATATCTTTGTCCTCCAACTTTCTGGATGGCCTATCTGTTTGAATGTCCCTACCTTCTAGCCATACTTTGTCTCTTACCCTGTAGGTTTCTGCCTCCCTTCTAGATTGGTCATAGTACCTGGGCATATCATCAGCAGCTCTGTAGAGTGCAGCTTCTGCTTCCTTCCTTACTTCCTACATGTCTTTGACAAACTGCTCTACAGACTTATCTTTGCTGCTTCTGAAAGGCTCAGTTCCTGATATAGGGTGTTTGTCACTATTCAGAATACATGGTGTCTGCCTGGTGGATGCTTGAATACTGTTATTATGACAGGATTCTGCCAGAGATAACCATTCTGCCCAATTATCCTGCCCATGGTTGACAAAGAGTCTCTTGATGTACTCTTTCAATCTGACCATCTGTTTGAGGGTGGTAGGGTGTAGAGGCTGCCACTTTGATCCCTAAGATTGAGTTCAGCTTTTGTGTGAATTTTGAGACAAACTGGGGTCCTCTATCACTAATGATCTGTAAAGGGAGACTGTGGAGCTTCCACACATTATCTCTATAAAGCCTGGCTATACCTTCTGAAGTGACTTGGTCTGTAGTGGGTAGCACATGAATCATGTTGCTAAGTCTGTCCACTACTACCATGATGGCATTGTATCCTTGGCTTTCTGGAAGTCCAGTAATTAGATCAACAGTGATGATTTCCCAAATATCTTTAGGGATGTAAGCTCTCCTACAGGGCTGGCAGGATATGTCTTGGTCCTATTACCTCTATCACACCCTTTGGTATAGGATGCAATATATCTGGACATTCCTGGCCACCAATAGTTCCTGGATACCAACCTGCCTGGATGACCACTGGTATAGGCATCATAATGGAGTTCAACAATTTGTCTTCTAAGCTCCATATCCTTTGGCACATAGACCTTCCATCTAAAGAGACTCAGACCCTGTTCCTCTTCCCATTCATTCCCTTCAATCCTCATATTTCCTGACTTCTTTAATTCCTTCACCACCTTAACCACAGCTTCTTCCATATCCTTTGCTTGTCTGATCTTCTTAAGCAGATCTATATCTTGACCAATCAAGACAGCATGACCCTGATGGTTTAAAAAGGACAATATTTTCATTATCCCTATCTCCCTTCCCATGATCTGGTCTTCTGGATAGGGCATCTGGTTTCAAGGATCTTTTTCCAGGCCTATGATGTAGAGAAAAGTCAAACCTGGACAGAAACAAGGACCACCTAGCCTGCCTCCTATTAAGTTTTTTTAGCACACATAAAATATTCTAGGTTTTTGTGGAGTGACTTCTTCCCTCAAGATAGTCCCTCCATTCATCTAGAGCTCTAATAATAGCCAGCATTTTTTTATCATGGATTTCATAATTCCTTTCTACTTCACTTAGACTTTGGAGAGAAAAGTGACAGTGCCACTTTCCATCTGACCCTTCCTGAGACAAAACAACACCAGTTGCAAAGCCAGAATTATCTGCTTCTAGTCTGTAAGGTTTGTTGTCATCAGGGAAGATAAGAATTGAGGATGAAGTGACTCTGTCTTTCAAGGCTTTAAAAGCAGTTTTCTCTTCCAAAGTCCATTTCCAGGGTGTATCCTTCCTTGTTAAGTTATGAAGGGGTCTGGCAAGGCCTGCAAAGTCCTGGATAAACTTTCTGTAAAAATTGACAAAGCCAAGAAAAGACTGTGTCTCTTTTACAATAGTAGGTTCGGGCCATTTGGAAACACCCTCTATCTTTACTGGATCCATGGATATGCAGCCATGTGAAATGTTCAGTCCAAGATATTCAATCTTTTCCTGCTCAAATTCACATTTTTCTGCCTTTAAGTACAACTTATTTTTCTCCAAAATCTCCAGAACACCTTTGACATGAGCAGGTCATTTGTCATGGTCTGAAAGGTAGTGTTAGGGTACGTACATGGCAGGTTTCTGGAGAAACCCACGGGATATCCGGTAGGACTTGGCTTTAGCTTATAGGCTGCGCCCTCATGAGATCGTGTTGTCCAATTTCAGACAGGCAGACGGGAATCCCGGGGAGTCCGGGTGGGGTTCGTGGCTCGAGGGGTTGTAGGTCAGAGGTTGTGGGTTGAGGGGTTGCGAGTCGAGATAGGTAAGAGAGATAGATGTGCTGGAGCCCATGGGCTCCGACTAGCATGAGCGGTGTGATTCAAGTAGGAGTTTAGAGTGGAAAATGTATTAGATTACTGGGGGGAATCTAAGCTGATTTCCTGACTGGATTGTATGTACAACATCTGCCTGTTAAGTTCCCGAACAAAGCTCCACAGATAGTCCCGCGGAGGTTTCTGGTAACTATTCCGAACACACACTTGCTTCCGGGAAATAGTCCCACGGAGTCCCCGGGCAATAGGTCCCGGGAAAGTTCCGGGGATTATTAGTCCAAGGAACGGCGATATCAGAATAATTACCAGAAAGATATGGTGAAACGACTGAGATGGACTTGGCTTCAGCTTATAGGCTGTGCCCTCGTACACTCATTCGGGTGTCCATATTTCGAGCTGACAGAATGCATACAGGAAGATATAGATTCCGGAGTTCCCGTGGGAGTTCCGGGAATCGAGTGTGCAGACAGACAAGAGGACTAGAGACTGTTCAAGGATCAAACTTGTTCGGGGGAAAACTAGTTCGAGATTGAAACTGGATTCTAAGTACATGAACATAGCAGACTTATATAGACTGTGAAATGTAATAATACCAAATCCGGTATTAATGAGAGGCAGAACTATTAAACATAAAACAAAACAGGTAAATACTAAACTGGGAATTAGGGACGGAACGGAACGGGAGCAGAGAACGAATCATGACAGATCATTTAACCATAACTGGAGCGGGGCTCAGTTAGAGGGGTTCCGGAAGTCCGGTTGGAGTCCGGTGACTTGGTGCACAAGATAGTGTCGGGTATAGACAGGCTTGATGTGCAGGAGGTCCGGTGGAGTCCGGTGGGTTTTCCAATGACTGGTGTGTGAGACGCAGAGACAGATAACAGGAGCGGGGTTCTATGCTCTGTTAGAGGGGTTCCAGGTGTCCGGTCGGAGTCCGGTGACTGGTACATATGACACAGAGTGTCGGGTGTACATAGAGTGGAGTCCGGAGTCCGGGGAGTCCGAGGACTGGTGTATGAGACATAGAGGGTTAGGTGCAGACAGGTGGGGTGCGTACAGAGAGTCAGGCATAAACGAGTTGATGTACAGGGTCCCGTGGGAACGCCGGTTGTTACTATACAATATAGAGGGTCGGGAGCATGTAGGATGGGGTCCGGGGGCCCGGAGGCCGGCGGGTTTTCCGGTTCCTGACACTGCCAGACTATATAGACCGTGGAATGAATGTCATACCAAATCCAGTAATAATGAAATGAAACTAGCAAAACATAAAACGAGAATAGTAAACACCAAATTTGGTGTTAGGAATGGGATGGAACAGAGTGGAGTCCAAATCATGACAAATCATAAACCATAATGGGAAATGGAGTGGGAGCAGAGTCCAAATTGTGACAGGTCATTTGACTAAAATGGGAGTGGGGCTCTGTTACAGGGAAGACAGGTTTTCCGAGTGGGGTCCGGTGACTGATGCGCAGGATGAGGTCAGACATAGACAGGGGCAGAGTCCGGTGGGTATTCCAGTGACTGATACACAACGTAACGAGGTCAAACGTAGACAAGTCTGATGTATGGAGTCTGGTGGGAATTCCGGTAAACTGACAATTGGTGCATATAGGGCATGGGTGCATATAAGTTAGTGCCCAGAGTCCAGTGGGAATTCCGGTCATAACAGGTAGTAGGACTGTTGGTGAGACCAAAAAATATGACTAGTGGTTCAAATAACCCTCTGTTGGTCCTGAATGCTGCCTTCCACTTATCTTCCTTTATCCTGACATTGTTATAACCCCAGCTGACATCCAGTTTGGTAAAGTATTTGGCTTTCTTCATCTTGCTGATAATGTCAGATATGAGTGGCAAGGGATAGGAATTTTTGATTGTTATGTCATTCAGTTTCCTATAATCCTGAACCAGCCTCAAGGATCCATCCTTTTTGACAAAAAATACTGGAGATGCCATAGGATATTTGGAGGGTTGGATCCTGCCACTTTTGAGGTTCTAGAAATGTATCTAACTCCTTTTGTTCATTGGGTGCTAAGGGGTAAAGCTTGGTTCTGAAAGATTCTGAGCCAGGTTTTAATTCAATGGTATGATCCCAGGGTTTCCTATCAGGTAATCTGTCAAAGGACTCTTTGGAGAACACTTCCTTAAATTGGTAGTAACAGCTGGGGACTAAATTATCAAAGGCATTTTTCAGGTTCTGTTTATGAGATTCTTCTGCAAACTTCTGAGATACAGTAGAAGTAGCATTGACATGAGCTTGAGGATAGACACTTGTAGCCCAGATCCTATCACTGTCTTCAACCTCAGACTGGTCATCATCATCCTCCTCATTATCATCTTCAGATTTGATGAGACTAGGGAGTTTCCCTTTCAATTCTCCTGCCTTTCTCTGCCTTTTCCTCCTAGTTCTCCTAACCTCTACTGGACATTGAGATGGACACCTGGTAAAGTGAACTTCTCCAGTTCTCCAATTTATTTCTGGGTTGTGTTGGTATAACCAAGTGTGTCCAATGATAGCAGACTTATCCCCTACGTCACATACAGCAAAGGTGGCTTTTTCTGTATGGTTTTGGAATATCATTGTAGACTGGAACAGCTCTAGGAAGCTTAACAGTATTAAGGTTACGATACTCCATAAATTTCTTGTCCAGAAAAAGAACTGTGGCTCCAGAATAAAGGAGGGCTGTAACAGAAATTCTGGCTCCTGTGTCTAGTGTTCTTAGGACAACTGGAAGATGTGTAGAAGTCTTGGAATAAGTGCTTCTGATAAAACCTTTTTTGTGGGGGAATTTCTGAGTGAGATGTTATTGACATGAGTTTGGCTTCAGTGTTTAGAGAGTCTGATTGAGATGGGGTAGTATCTGACACACTATCTAGAAAACTAAATTGTCACTTTATTGGGACATGTCTTTCACCAATGGTGCCTTCAAAAATCCTGGTTTTCCTCCTTCATATATGCTTTGATGGCATCATAATCCATACTATTAATTTCCATGTTGGACCTGCACTGATTGGCCTTGTGCCCTGGTTTCCTACACTTGAAACAAATAATGGGTTTAACAGGCTTCCAACCTGAATCAACCTCCATGGGTACAACCTCAGATTGTTTGACATTCTGAGCTGCTTGACTGGAGGGGTTAGGAGGGTTGTTCTACTGAGGTGGGACTGGCCTTTGGGGCTTGGAGAGCAGGCCAGAATTTTCTTGCTAGCTTCTCTTTGCCTCCATTGCCTACCAATTTTGTGGCCCAGTCAAACCAACCTTTCAAGGTAGTAAGCATTTCTAGGAGAGCATATATTCTGTCAACCAAGGCAGAATTGAGGCCCTGCTCAAACCTTTCAATGAGAGCAGCATCATTGTACAGAGTAACCTCCTTTAATTGCCTAAACTTGGCAATATATTCCTCAGCATTCTATAAACCTTGTTTGAGTTGGTTCAACTTGTGCCTGGCTGTGATGGCAGGATCAGGATCTCCAAATGTCTGTTTTAATTCCTTTAGGAAATAATTCCAGATGGAGTCAATCCCTCTAGTGGAATACTCCTTTACTTTGACTCTGGCCCAAGGTTCAGCAGTTCCTCCTTTCATCTAAGATAAGGGAAAGATGATCCTGTCAGAGTCATCCTGAATTCTCTTTCCATGAAAGTGGCGGGAGAGCTGAGTGACAAAAGTGTCTATCTTCTGCTGTGAGCCATCAAATGAGTCTGGAGTGGCTACTTTGAAGGTTTTGGCTAGTCAGATGGGTGATGGTGAGAGACTGTATAGAAGCTACTGCATCTGAATAATAAGTTGCTGCAGTTCTTCAATGGAAGGATTAGGGTTATCCATGGTATCTATATAAAAATGTGAGGTGGGGTCCAATAGGGTAGGATGTGTACTGGTCTGCCCTCAGGCAGGAGTGTGTGGAGATGAAAACTAGCTACAAGTGTCCTTGGGCTAACTAATGTGACTATTGTAAACAAAAAGCAGACTACTGAACACTCAGTTATTAACACTCTGGCTTATTCCAAGAATCACAAAGATGACTACCAGGATATTTCTGGAGAACTAAAGGCTGCCTTGTACAAGGATCAGTCCCAACAGTTGGTGTTCCTATCTACTAAGGTCACACAAACTATAAGGGAGATTTGTTGACAGTACCCAGAGCCTGAGAGTTGATAGGATGGAGGAAAGGGGAGTTGGATGTGAGGAGCTATTGAGAGAGAGAGAGATGGGAGAGTTGTTCAGAGAGTTTCAATCTTCTGTTAGGGAAACACTAACAAGGCTACCAAAATACAAAGAAGGAAAGAGAGATAAGACAAGGATAAGGAGTAGAGGGATATGAGTTCTAATGACTTGAGAAGATCACACTTGTATTTAGTGGAAATCCTAAGAGATTGAAACTGGGGTCTAACTATGTACATACATCCTAGGGTATTTTTACTAAAAGGAAACCTAAAATAAGGTTTAAACCTTATATTATTGTCACATATGTATCACATGTCCTTTGACATGTGACTGTGAATATGATTCTGTGTGCAGGCATTCACCTTGTGTGAACATTCATGTGACATCATAGGCAGACATTCATGCATCATTGCATGCATTGTGCACATATGTGTGACATGTACAAATCCATTATATAAAATAAATTAAAAAAATAAAACTAAATATTACAGTGCTTTGCATTATGTAAGGCGCACGCTAGATTTGTGTGGAAATATTGCTGAAAGTTGTGAACCTCATAGCTTGCCCCAATAATTGACCAATTCTCTTGTAACTTCATATATGTATTTCACTACTATATATCTCGTATATTATGATGTTATAACTCCAAAACTTGACCTACAGCATGTTTCCCAAAATTGCAGTCCATTTGAGCTTGTGAACCAATTCATGAGCCAACAAATGTGTCATTCCCAATGAGCTTGTAATATGTTGTTTTATATGCATCTAGGTAGTAAAAAATGACAATGCCTGGCTTTTGCTGCCTAAATACCAGCTGAAAACCTGTATGAGGGTAGTTGTATGCATTTCAACCTCACTCACATTAGCTCTGACCACAAAAGCCAGGTGCTGTCATTTTTTACTACCTAGATACATGTAAAACAACATATTACAAGCTCATTGGGAGTGACACATCTGTTGGCTCATGAATTGGTTTGCAAGCTCAAATGGACTGCAATTTTGGGAAACATGCTGTAGGTCAAATTTTGGAGTTATAACATCATAATATCTAGATACATATATAGTATTAAAATATGTATATTAAGTTACAAGACAATTGGTCAATTATTGAGCAAGCTATGAGGTTCACACTGGCCTTAGCTAGCTATGCCTGTAATTAACCGCGTGTCCGTAGGATTAATCTCAATTTTCTCTGTCAGAGCTCCTTAGCACTAATATTGCATCGTTCACAGGATAATGTGATGTCTGTCGCAATGTCATGTATGAGTGTCCTCTTCCCATAATCCTATTATATCGTGTTGTTTGTGTTACGACGACCATCATGCACTTTTTGTGTATAACTTCACCATCTCGCCACATTGCTCTCAAACTCATAGTACCGATGCGCTTGCTCTCTCAGAAATCGAAAGGTGGTGCAATTACATAATGGCCATCATGAGCGGAGTCCATAGCTTCTGCAGTTCAGATCTTGGTGTCTTGAATTTACCAGAATGTCCCTCACATTGGTTCAAAGTAAATATATACCAAATTGGAGGTAATCTGATATATTTTCCCTATCACTACCTATTACAGCTGTTCCGGATATGTAGTGTGGAGTTTGAAAATCAATAAAAAAATTCCGCTTTGGTCCCAAAAATAAATTGCCTTGTAACTCCATAACGGAGAGGAAGTAAGATATACAATAATTTGTATTGAACATATATATATATGGGGCAAGCTATTCCTATAATCAGAATTTCTTATTTCCTGTTATTTAACATTTAGACCTCTGTCAAAGAATCAGCTCCATTTGAGAAATAGTTCTTTTCTTTTGCTTGAGCTTCAAACCTGAAGTATATAGATAGTATAAGTGTGAACTGAATGGATCTTTTATCACATACCTTCACAACTATGGCATGAACCATCCCCAATACATCCTTCTTGTCACCTGTGCCTTGAGTCGGAAGGTGTGCTTCTGGGTTGTAGTGTTTAGCACCCAAATATGTTGAGATAATTGCTTGAGTGGCCAAATTAATGACATGCTCAAGACAACTGTAATTTGAATGTTATTTAATGTTAGTATTGTATAAAACAGACATAATGAAAAACTCACCAAATCCGATGTTCTTTCCAATCATATTTTTTACCTGTTGCTCCTTCAAAAAGGACCATGAACTCTCATCATTGTGCCATTGTTTGCTGCATTGTCAGATGTGATCCAACCAGTCTATTAAACTATTAAATAATGGCTTGTAATGTTGTAATTGTTATACATGGGTACTTACTTTTTTGATAATATCAACCTGGCTGATAAGTTTGAATAGTGCCATTGCAAGCTGCTTACCACTGTGTGAGCAGTTCATCTTTGTAAATCCAATTAGTGAGGCTTGTAGGATCCATGTTTTTGAATCAGTCCATTCAATCCAGTGTGCTGTGACAGCAAAGTATGAGTCTGCATTACTTGCCTGCCAGCAGTCACATGTGAATGAAACTTTGCCCTTGACCATTGGGCCCTGAAATAAAGTTTTTAGATCAAAGGTTTGATATTTAAAAAGAAACTAAGACACACATTTATTCTCTCCTTGATATCAAGTAAGTGTTGCCTAAAAAGTGATATAATTCCTTCCTGGGTAGCCTTTTGTGCAGGAATCTTTACCCCATTCTTGGCACAGGAAGCAATATTAATCATTTCTTTAAATTTTGGATGATTCAAGGCTTGAATTGGCTTTGACAATCAATGTTATTGCTCAATAAAGTAAAGATATAATGATGTAATAACATACTTGATCTGTCTCAATTAACCACTCCAAAGCTGCCTGCTTAAAATCCTCATCTGAGTATAGAATAACATTTTTAGCTGGGCCAACTGGTTTGAAATGGTCAGTGATGCTGGACTGAGTCAATATTTCTTCTCTCATTTTTAAGAGATGCTTTGGGAGTTTGTTTGTTGTTCCAGGTGTCTCTTTAACCCATTTAACATAAGCACCCTGTCACCATATAATTAAAATTTATAATTGATAAAGAGATATCATAAAGTTTACATACTGTGTGATTCGATTCAAGATGTCAGTGCAAAGTTGTCACCTCATTAGTAATTGAGCTGTCACTGAAAAAATTTTGAGTTATTTAATTAAAAATGTAGCTGTGATGTACTCACTGACAATTTTTGCATTTTCTTCTTTTTTTTTCCATTAATGGTGCCAGGGGCATGAAAGAAATGATCTATATCTCTGGTCTTATTTTTATTCTTCATCATTTCCTCTCCAATCTCTTCAATTCCATCCATGTCACATCCTTACCCACTGGGGCATCTGAGACTGAAACAATATTTAAGTAGATTATATTATTTGTCTTAAATATATTTGAATTTCAAAAAACACACCATTGACAGTAGCAGTGATAGCCAACTTGATTTTTTTTCTCAGGTCCTGTTTCACATACACTCTCGTCTATTGGTAGGCTATGTTTCAATAAATGTTTTGATGCCATTTCAGCAGTGGGCACATCAGCTGGCCCAGGGCATGTGGAAGACGATTCAACTACTAAACTTGGTGGAAGTTGCCTCAATTCAATGTTATTTGAATCACAGAGCACTCGGTTCATCATATGGATCCATGCTGAGTGCCCTGGGGACTTACTTGGCTGTCTCAGGCAAGGTTTTGACTTTGGCAGCATTGTGTACAAGGGGGTTGGAACAGAAATTGAATGGTGGACAGAAGACAATCTGACAATCCTTGACCATGCGGTACCTTGTCCTTACCTTGTGGGGCCACTAGCAGGCCGCAGCCTGGCAGCCTGGCCTGGGCTTAAAATATCTCAGGCTGGGCCCAGGGTGGACAGCCTAAGTATGGCTGGGCCTGGCTCAGCCAGCCCATGGCCTGAGGCCGGGCCTTGCCAATCACTACTTGACACATACACCACCATTCCCAATCACTCCCTTTGTTCGACTACTCAAGCATTCCTTGTGCTGCCACTCAATTACCCTTGACAATTGTTCTCCCATCAACCTTTGTTCTCCTTTTCCTGCCACATCTTCCTTGCCTTCAGACACCTTTTGTTACCACAATCTTATTGTTCCAAGCAGATATATAAGTATACATTCTACAGTGATAAGAGGGGAATCTTTTCAACCATAAAATACTTTCCCACTCTTCCCTAGGGAGCCTCACATTCATCTTGTATCATACTGCTATTAAAATAAAGAAAATTTAGTCCTGTCTGTGTTGACCAAATGAGGCTGATAACAACAGCCTTTCAAGTTCAATGCCAATGAAATATGTATTAATACCATTATCTGGGAGCAATGAGTGTAATGTGTTCAAAATGCAATGCACTACATTGGATGACAGAACATCTTCACCATTCCTCTAATAACAATCCTTTTTTGGAGGTTGTTGTCTATCTGGAAAGATCAGATTACTTATACTTGAAGATGTCCTTCAACCATTACATCATTTACTAGAGAATCCTGAAGATGTAGATTCTAAAGAGTTTTATAAAAAAATATCCAGGCATATAATTCTGTTTTAGTATTTACTTCCCTGGGTGTTTGATGGGGAACATGGTCCTTATGTCTTTAAGCTCCATGGGGAACTTAGACATAATCATGTTGCTCTGATCCCTAATGAGGGTCAACCCCTTCCTATGCTTACCTCTACTTTTATGAAGCAGATGTTGCATTAGAGAATAGGTATGCACCCAACCAGGACAAAAGAATCAATGCTTTCTGGATTACAGGATATGATGTTAAAATTTAATCCTTTTGTTCACATCTATAAACAGGCCATGACACATCTGAGAGACCACCCAATCACTCCTTTGCTACAGGGCAGGCTGACATATAAGGCACATACAGATCCAAGACTATACAACATTACAACAGGGGATGAGTTGGCAGCCATCCTTCCGGGGGATGGCACTTGTACTGACAGAAGGGACATTGTGCTTAATTATCAGGGTGGAGAATTTAAAATAATATTTGAAACTAATCCTTTATATGCCCCACTACATTATGTGCTATTCTTTTCAAGAGGAGAGTGAGGCTGGAGCTGGGATATTCCCTATGCAAATGAACCACTCCCTGCTGAGATTGCTCCAGACACAGAAGTCTTTGAACCAGCTCCTGGGAAGATAGTATCTGAATTTCCAGAGGTGGTTATTCCTCCTCCCACCTGAGAAAATAAATATACCAGTTGATGATGCTATGCCACCTCCTGAGCCAGCTATGGAGCAGGATGAGGTGCAAGGAATTACTGAAGAACTTGAACTGAACAAGCTGAACAAGTGACAGAGGATAAGCAGAAGAAGAAAAGCAGACAAAGGTCTCCCAGATACAATATTATGCTTTTTGACTCTTTCAAATAATTGGTGAAGCAACAACAATTCTGAGGGGAAGAAAGCTGCTTCAGCAATATATTGTAGATGGGCAGCAGCAGAGCAAAGGATAAGACTCAATCAAAGCACTTTACAGGCTGAAATGTACTATCAGATAGTTGATGCCATCACAGTACAGGCTATGTAATAACCAGCAACCTGAGCCAAATGAAATTGGAAGTAGATTTATACTGCCAGCAATGTAAGCCTGGTGGCTTATGACATACATACTGAATACATTATCACAGATGCATGTAGTATCATTTTTAGTAAATCATTTTTACTTACTGTTATCATTGTGTATCATACTCACCATTCTTGAGGAATACAGTTTCATCCTATCAACATTTGGACCGATGCCAATGTAAGGCTGCATTAGACAGCAGCATTTCACTTTTTTTTGATATTGACTTTCCTTTTCCAACAATGCAAACACGTCACCTTCAACTCATTTGCATCCACTCATTTTTTATCCGACATCCTCATTCGACTCTCCCAATCAGGAATCATCATACTGCTCTCACCCTTGCTCAACATAAAATTCAAGTCATCACATCTGCAAACATTATCTATCTTCAACATCACCCACTGTTGAAACTTGTCCAAGAATCATAGCTCCAACTCTGTGTTTCACTTCCACCTTCACTGTCATTGTCTCATTGCCATTTTCACATTGCCTCGCAATCATAACTTCAATTTCATGCCACACTTGCAGTTGCACTTGCAGTTATGTACACCTGCAGTCACACCTGCACCTGCACTTGCACCTGCACTTGCACTTGCACCCACACTCATTTTCAGTATTGCACTCATCACTGCTGGTCATACAACATTATTGTTGAACCAATTGAACCATCCCATGCTTGGCCCACACCTGTGCCTATTTTGTGATGTCCATCATGATTGTCACAGTTACCATCACTACTGCCACTGCCACTCAATGTTGACCACAACTCGTAACCCCAGTACACAGGTTATTCCCATTGTCGAAAATCACCCTATCCTACACTTTGTCTTATTCACAAAACTGGGATATTGACTCAGTCCAGGACCCACTCATTCAGTTCCTTTGTCAATCCAATCTCAGTGCCATTTGAGATTGACTCTAGCCTCTATCATTCTATTCCAGCACCACAATAGAAGCCACAGCAATTTCCCAGATCTCTATTATCTTCATTTTCACCATTGTATTGATTTCATCTACCATAGTGTTTGTCAATCCACAACTCATCTGCTGTTAGGGATTGACATGTCTTCCAACTTCGTTGTTGGGAATATTGTCTATTTTGATCAGGGAGGGGTGTAAGCCTGGATCTGCCATGCACTCCAGACCATTTGTTTGGTTTCACAAATCTGCTATTTCTCACTCTTTGTGAACTGTGCCTGTATCCAGGTTTTCAGGTTCTGAATAGAGAGGAGTGTAAGTCTGGATGAATATCAACAGTCTTGTTTTAGGTTTTGCTTTACTTGTTCATTTTATATCTGTTTTCATGACCATGCCCCCTCACATGCACTGCAGTATTCATTATCAGTGTCTGTCATCACCTGTTGCCCCCTATATTGCACATCGTTCATTGTTTTCCTTTTGCAATTTTCATTGTTTCACCTCATTATGAAGAAGAATATCCTTGGCAAAACAGTTGCCCATATCCATACCATTGAATTTCAGAAGTGTGGACTGCCTCATACATGTCATATGGTTTGAAGATGGAGAAAAGCTTTGGACTCCTGCAGAAGTTGATTCTAAGATATCTGCAGAGTTTCCAGATCAAGACAAGCACCCATAGCTTTACAAGTTGGTATCTGAGCTCATGACTCATGTATGTGGTGAAAAATATATCGAAGATAACAAATGCACAAAGCATTTTCCCAAGCCCTTCATTAATCTACAAGTATTAATGAAGATGGCTATTCAAAGTACCACTGTATAAATGATGGCAGAAAACATAAAGTCAGAAGTCATAAGTTGGACAATCAAAATGTTGTTCCTTACTGTGCTGCCCTTCTTCTCATTCTGGAATGTCATATTAATGTTGAGATGACTTTTAATATTTTCTCCAATAAATATATTCACCAGTATATATGAAAAGGACATGATTGTACAACAATGGAGTTTGGAAAGAACAAGGATGAAATTCAGCAATATATTGATGCCCACTATGTCAGTGCACATGAAGCCTTTTGGACACTTTTGGAAAACAAGATACATACTCAAATACCTGCTGTAATAGCCCTCCCTGTACATTTAGAGAATCAACAGTCAGTTATCTTTGATGGCATGGAAGGTCCAGAAGAGGCCTTGGATGCTACCCATTGTTCCAAGACTAAGTTGATGGCATACCTTAAGACTAATGTAATAGGCCTTAATGGTCAAGCAGCCAACTCAATTTACTATGTTGGGTTTCTGGAATTTTTCACGTGGAATTCAAAAAAAAAAAGCAGAAAATGGAATACAAGGAAAAGGGGATTTGTTAGGATATGTGCAGGGTGGGTCTCCGGAGAAACCCACTGAATATCCGGTAGGACTTGGCTTCAGCTTATAGGCTGCACCCTCACTAGATCGTGTTGTCCAATTTCAGAGAGGTGGATGGGAATCCCGGGGAGTCTGGGCAGGGGTCGTGGTCGAGAGGTTGTAGGTCGGAGGTCGTGGGTCGAGAGGTTGTGAGCGGTGAGAGAGATAGATGCGCCGGAGCCCATGGGCTCCGACTAGTGTGAGCGGTGTAATTCAAGTAGGAGTTTAGAGTGGAAAATGTATTAGATTACTGGGGGGAATCTAAGCTGATTTTCTGACTGGATTGTATGTACAACATCTGCCAGTTTAAATAGACCGTGGAGTAAATGTCATACTGAATCCAGTAATAATGAAACGAAATGAGCAAAACATAAAACAGGAATAATAAACACTAAATTGGTGTTAGGAACGGAACGGAATGGAGCGGAGTCTGAATAGTGACAAATCATAAACCATAATGGGAAATGGAGCAGGAGTGGAGTCTGAATCATGACAGGTCATTTGACTAAAACGGGAATGGGGCTCGGTTAGAAGGATGATGGGTATTCTGAGCGGGGTCCAGTGACTGATGCGTGGGACGAGGTCGGACATAGACAGAGATGGAGTCCGGTGGGTTTTCTGGTGACTGAAACACAACGTAACGAAGATGAATGTAGACGAGTATGATGTACGGAGTCTGGTGGGAATTCCGGTAAACTGATAATGGGTGCATGTAGGGCGTGGGTGCGTATCAGTTAGTGCCCGGAGTCCGGTGGGATTTCCAGTTGTAACAGGATTTGCCATTGGACATATTTATTTTGCAGGACCCTCAAGTGGCCCAAGATTTTTCTTCTGTACTTTGCTCACTGCTGTCAAAGGGGCAACTTCTTTTGAAGATCTCAGGACCTATGCCTTCATTTCAAGCACCCTGCATGGTATGTTGTCTACTTGAAGATGGTAAAGAATGAAAGTTGTGTCTTCAAGAGGCAGAGGCTATGCAGACTGGATGTTATGACCGTGTTGCAACCCAAAGGTAACTGACAATACTACCAGCTTACAACACCAAGTTATTGTTCATGTCCTCATATTGGCAACCATCAGTATACTCAACACTGATGTATACTTTCATGGTGATCAACACCACTTACAACTCTGTCAAGTTATACTCATACTATCTGGTTATACTTTGATATGTCCTTTTATCCTTTTGATGATCCATTTCACATATGCCCATATATATACCTGTAACTCATGGACTGTTTCCTTTTTTGTAGTTACTGCCCTCGGTTGATCATAGCCTCTAACTTTATTGTAAATTTTCTGTTCTTAGTCAAGTTTATTTTGTCACCATTGGACACTTATGCTTTTCCCTTAATTAGTATTTTGAGACACCAATAGCCCATATATAAACCCAGCTGTAATGTAGCTACAAAGCAATCAGAATATTGACTTACATAGATACACCTCTAGTCTCTGACAACTTCAATATCAACTTCAATATTTGTCACTTCAGTTTCTGACTGTTCACATACAGCTCAGTTTCCAATCACTGAGTATTACCCTATACATTTGAAATTTAAGGATGATTGACAAGTACCTTTGTGAGGGCGCAGTACATAAGCTGAAGCCAAGTCCTTCTGTTTGGTCCCCATCAGTTCCCCAAAACTCCTGTTCCAGTTCTTAACACTGGAGCTCAATTATGGAGAATGTTTTCTATTATTCTCAGCCAATGCCTTTCTTCTGATCCAGCTGCACTCTGGCATGGATTCAAAGCAGACATTTGTGATAACTTGAAATACATTCTTCAGATACATCTTCATCAGCCAGACCCATCTGATGAGACAGTCCATGACTTTGGCCTCTTTAAGCTTGATGAAATTCTTGTAAAAGTGGGAAACCACTCTCAGAGTACCCTCATATGCCTCAATATACAGAGTCAGGGGAAGAGAGTGTGGGAAATTGATTAATCAATGAACAGAGGGCTTATGACCAGACAACTGAGCAAATGAAAGTAGATATGAATATTGAAAAGTTGAATGAGGGCCAGAGAGTTGCATACAATGAAATTATGGATGTGGTCATTGCAAGGCATGAAACTGGAGTAGATGGAAAACTTTTCTTTTTGAATGGACCTGGGGGTACTGGAAAATTAATTGTGTGGAATACTTTGACACATACCTGCAGAGGGAAAGGACTCATTGTACTCTGTGTTGCTTCCTCTGGGATTGCTTCACTTATTCTGAGTGGTGGGCAGACATCTCACAGCATGTTTCAAATTCCCCTTGAGGTTGATGAGAAATCCATCTGTACAATGAAGAAAGGCTCAGATAAGGCCAATCTAATGAAAGAGGTCAGCCTTATTATTTGGGATGAGGTTCTAATGCAGAATTGCTTTGCCTGTGAGGCAGTAGATCAGAGCCTTAGAGATATGCTTACCAAGGTCATTTATTTTGGAGGTATTACAGTAGCATGGGGTAGTAACTTTCAACATTGCCTGTGATTCCTAAAGATTCAATGAATATATTATTGGTGCATGTATCTCATGGGCTCACCTTTGGAACAATGTCAAGATTCTTTTTTTGACTGAGAATATGTATGTAAATCCTATGATCAAGAGAGTGCTGTTTTTGTTCAGTGGCTTTTGGATATTGGACATGGAAAGGACATACTTCTTGATCATATGAAGTCCCTGAACACATGCTATGTGGACCAACAGTGGATAATTTAGTCTCAACTATTTATCCAAACATACATGATCCTGAGGTTCTTACTGATGGAGTTTTTATTGGAGCAGGCTATTCTTTGTTCTCAAAATTCAGATGTAGATTGAATCAATGATTCAGGGATTGGGCAAACCTACTACAGTGCAGACAGTGTCAAAGATGGAGGCAATGATATAATGTCTGACATTATATCCTCCTGAGTACTTAAACTGAATCAACTTTGGAGGATTGTCACCAAGTCAATTGCATTTGAAACCTGGAGTCCATTGATGCTTCTTCATAATTTGGATCCAGGACAAGGACTCTTTAATGGAACAAGACTGTGGTTAATACAAATGACTCACAGAGTACTTCAAGTAAAGATCATTGCAGGACCATCAGCAGGAGAGCTGGCATTCACCCCTCAAATAAAAATTATTCCAACTACAAAACAAGTGTCATTTGAACTGCATCATTGGAGGATATCTGAAAACTTTTAAGTATACCAAATTCTAATATACTCTAAAGGTCATTTAAACATCTGGGATGTGATTCAAACATAATTTGGTTTTTAAAACTTTTTGAAAGATTTAAACTCTCTCATACATTACAAACTAAAGAATCTTTCTGGACACAAGTAGACAATAAAAAAAATTAGTAGTTTGAAACACTAATACTTTTAAAAAATAGATACCTTTAGATAGTTCATTCCATGCATATGTATATCATTGGCACCTCTAAATACATATGTATTACTTTGAAATGGATCTGTCAATCTGAACAGATTTCTACTTGATTCAACATATCCAGAATACATATATACGGGGTTTGTTACGACCAGAAATCCCGCCAGACTCCGGGCACTAACTTACAGTGACCTCAAAAACCCTTTCCATGTTGACCCCAAATGCAGTGTTTGAAGAACACCGTCTTACAGCGTGGGAATTACGCTTAGCTTTAGTGGAGTCATACATAGTACATCCTCTTGGCTACAATATTGCTCCCTGGGTCACGTGATTCTGATCACGGGGTATAGAGATATGATTAATTTAAAACAGCAATACCATGGAAAGGGTTTTTGCACTTTTGAACTGAACAGGGTATTTACATATTATCAGTACTTGGTATAACCACCTTTTGCTTTAAGCACTGCCTGAACCCTTCTAGGCATGCTTTCAATCAATTTCTGACACTCCTCAACTGGTATTCTATCCCACTCCACTTGAATCCTTTCCCACAATTCATGAATTCCATTGGGGGGGTTTTCATACTCTGCAAGCCTTCTCTTGAGACAATCCCAGAGATCTTCAATAGGATTCAGGTCTGGGGACTGTGCAGGCCAAACCATAGTCCTGAATTCTTGGTCTTTTAGCCAGTTCTTGACCAGCCTGCAGGTATGCTTAGGGTCATTATCTTGCTGAAAGATGATGTTAGAAGGATTGAGACCATAATACTCCAGGGTTTGCTGGAGCTCATCCTTCAAAATTTGAAGATAGAGGTCTCCCATCCATCCTATCATCAATCTTGCTAGCAAAGCCAACTCCCTCCCAAGTCATACAACCCCACATCATAAGAGAACCTCCTCCAAACTTCAGAGTTCCCTCTACCAGCCTATCATTCAGGCCTTCACCTGCCCTTTTCCATGCCCATTTATGTCCATCTGACCCTTGGCGATTGATTTTGGTTTCATCAGACCATATAACCTTATTTCAGTCCTCCATAGTCCAATCCTTGTGAGCATAGGCAAAGTCCAAGCGAGCTTTGCAATGCCTAGTGGAAGAAGGGGGCGTTTTGACTTGACCACAGCCTTCATACCAGCTTTCTTCAAGTGGAGGCAAACTGTACTAGCAGAGAGGGGATGGTTGATAATGTTGGTAAGGGCTTTGGTCACTTGGACAGCATTTTCAGCTTTGCCAGAGGTGATGGGATGCTGAGTATGTTGAATATTTGTAGGAGAAAGCTTTGAGGGACAACCCCCAACAGCTTTGGGAAGGGGAGAACAATGTTTGGAGTGAAGTTTGGATATGGCAGATGGGCCAACACCAGTTCTCTTGGCAATAGCTTCACCAGAGTGGCCAGAATCAAGTAAGGAGAGGATGGTATTTTGTTGAGTAAGAGAGAGGGATCTGACCATGATGGTGGTTAGGAATCAAGAAGTGTGGAAGTGTGAGAACTTTTTTAAACTCAGACATACTATTTACATGTATATATCTATTTGTACCAACAAATAATAGCCATTATTCTATGATTTGACTGAGATCCTAGTCATCAGTTCAAAAGTGCAAAAACCTTTTCCATGGTATTGCTGTTTTAAATTAATCATATCTCTACACCCTGTGATTGGAATCACGTGACCCAGGGAGCAATATTGTAGCCAAGAGGATGTACTATGTATGACTCCACCAAAGCTAAGTGTAATTCCCATGCTGTAAGGCGGTGTTCTTCAAACACTGCATTTGGGGTCAACATGGAAAGGGCTTTTGAGGTCACTGTATATGCACCCGTGCCCTATATGCACCCATGCCCTATATGCACCCACACCCTATATGCACCTGCACCCTATACACACCCACACCCTATATGCACCCACACCCTATATGCACCCACACCCTATACGCACCCGTTATCAGTTTACCAGAATTCCCACCGGACTCCGTCCATCAGACTCATCTACGTTCATCTTCGTTACATTGTGTTTCAGTCACCAGAAAACCCACCGGAATCTGTTCTGTCTATGTCCGACCTCATCTGCACGTCAGTCACAGGACCCTGCTCAGTAAAACACATTACCTCTCTAACAGAGCCCCATTCCCATTTTAGTCAAATGACCTGTCACAATTTGGACTCCGCTCCTGCTCCATTTCCCATTATGGTTTATGATTTGTCACTATTCGGACTCCGCTCCGTTCCGTCCCATTCCTAACACCAATTTGGTGTTTACTATTCCTGTCTTATGTTTTGCTCGTTCCGTTTCATTATTACTGGATTCAGTATGACATTCACTCCATGGTCTATTTAAACTGGCAGATGTTGTACATACAATCCAGTCAGAAAATCAGCTTAGATTCCCCCCAGTAATCTAATACATTTTCCACTCTAAACTCCTACTTGAATTACACCACTCACACTAGTCGGAGCCCACAGGCTCCGGCGCATCTATCTCTCACCAATCTCGACTCACGACCCACGACCTTGTTACGACCCGTTCCCGGATGTTTCAATATCTGACTTCCGATCTCCCACTCCCGACTTCCGATCCCCGACTTCCGACTTTCGACCTCCGACTACGGAACATCATAGTTACCGTATCATCCGCATTCTTCCCTTGTTCCACATTTGGTAATTTGTCTGTTGACAAGTATTCACTCGTTTTGTTTGTTATATTCCCATTACGGAATATTGTCTTCCTAATATGTCTTATTGTATTTCCGTTTTAAGAACACTTCCGTTTCCGTCTTATTATGGTCTTAGTTTGTAGTACAATAACGAGCAGACTTATATTAGTTTCCACGAATTTGTACTTTACCTTAGATCTGATATCGACTTAGTTTCTTATTCCTTCTCCCATCTTTCTGTACGCTCGATATTCGGAACTCTTCGGAACTCTGAATATCCGTATCTTCCATCATAAGTCTCACCTCCGAAATTAAGGACATTGAGCGTTTGCGTAGAGGTGCAGCACATAAGCTGAAGCTGACATCCTGACCCTATCTAGTAGTTTCCGACTTCCGGTGACTTCCCGATAGTTCCAGAATAAGTTCCCGACACGGCACTTAACAGTATATCAGATCTCAACTCTGCGACTCGCTCATCATGGGTCCCAAACGCAAAGCTGCCGAAGGACCATCCCAACTTCAATCCCCGTTGCAACTTTACACCACTCAACCTGAAACCCCAATTCAGCCGACAACATCAGCTTCAGTCGAAGAAGTTACCGAGGAGGTTACCGAGGTAACAAAGGATTCCAATATTCCCCACACTTCCGACAACGAAGCAGAAGATCAGCCGGAGACATCGAAAAAGAAATCTTCCGACGAACCGACTGAAATGTTGTTTATCAACTCCATTGTGAAATTCGCTGACTATTTGAAATCCGCTGAGGATAGTAAAGAATCATCCCGCACCGGAGTCGAAGAACCCGAGCCATTTACCAGCAAGGATCCGAAAAAATTGAAGAATTTCCTTCTCCAATGCCATTTCAGTTTCCGTGATCGACCCAATGCTTTTCAATCCGACAGTCGAAAAGTCAATTTTGCGCTCTCATATCTCAAGGATACCGCTCAGGATTGGTTCGAACCCGGACTATCCGGAATATCTGACGAGACACCTGTATGGCTCGATGACTGGGATGCTTTCATGGAAGAACTGGAAACTAATTTTGGACCTTACGATCAATCCGGCGAAGCAGAAAATGAACTAATGACGCTCAAGATGAAGGACAATCAACGAGTTTCCGATTATCTCGTCAAGTTCAATACCCTCGCCGCACGATGTGGATGGGACGATTCCGCCCTCAGGCACCATTTCTATATGGGACTTCCATCATGCCTTACTGTAAAGACGAAATCTGCAAAGATGGGAAGCCTAAAACTCTCCAACTCATGTGGATTAAAGCTCAAACATCCGATGCCCGTTATTGGGAACGAAAAGCCGAGGTTTCTCGAGAGAACCTGACGGAACATTCTCAGAACAACAAGGCGTCGACTAGCAAGTCTTCCGGCAACAACTCAGGCAATAACACCGGCTCTGGCACTAATACTGGCAAATCAAATTCCGACCGGAAGAAAGACAAGAAATCCAACAAGGAAAAACAGTCAACTTCTGACAAACCTGACATTTCCCATTTGTTGGGTACCGACGGTAAACTCACCCCGAAGGAGAAACAACGGTGTATGGACAACGATCTCTGCCTTTTCTGGGGGAAAGGCGGACACAAGGTTTCCGACTGTACTGTTAAATCTAGCTCTTCCAAGGCTCGCGCGGCAACTTCCACTACAACTACAACGTCTAAGGAAAAACCCACCATGGAGTCGAAAAAAGAGTAAGCAACCCTCCGGAATCTGCACGGTCAGAGGGTTGCGTTGACTCTCTCCGTGTATCCGAGGTTATCCGTCTCAACGTGTCCGCTCTCTCTAATCCCGATTCATTATTTGTAAAACTCGTCTCTGACTTTCTTGGAAATTTAGTGTTCCAAGCTCTAATAGATTCTGGCTCCACACACTGTTTTGTAGATACCACCTTTGCCACGAAACATAATCTGAAACTCCATTCTGTTCCCGCAATTTCCTTACGTTTGTTTGACGGCACTAGCAATATGGCAATTACTCAAGCCTGTGACATGTCTATCCAGTTTCCTTGTGGAACATCCCAGACGGTTACTTCTTTCGTAACACAGTTGGACTCTAGCTGTTCGGTAGTTCTTGGATACAACTGGCTCACCGGATATAATCCATTGATTGACTGGGTATTGGGCAGTATTACTTTCCAAATTCCCGACACTTTCATTCCTCCTGCAGCGTCTTGTCCGGCCAACGCCTTTTCGGCATCAACGGCACCTCCAGCTTCTACTGAAACTTCCGAGCCTCCAAAAATCTCTCTCATCAATGCTTCGGCATTTGTTAGGGTGAGTAAACTGGATGGTTCGCAATGTTTTTTGATCAGCTTAAAAGTTGATGAAGCATCTGGTCGTTTTGCGACTCCAGAATTATCTGAGCTAAAAGTCGACCTGGAAGGAGTTCCCGAAAAATACCATGATTTCGCGGACATTTTCAGTAAGCAAAAAGCTGACAGGCTTGCACCACATGGGCCCTACAACTTAAAAATCGATATTGAGCCCGGTTCAAACCCTCCGTTAGGACCTATTTACCCATTATCCCAATCAGAACTTTTGTCTATTCGGGAGTTCCTGGATGAACATTTGTCGATAGGTTTTATCCATCCCTCAAAGTCTCCGTATGGAGCACCCGTCCTCTTCGTCCGAAAGAAGGATGGCTCTCTTCGACTCTGCGTCGATTTCAGAGGATTAAATTCCATCACACGGAAAGATAAGTATCCACTGCCACTCGTTACCGATTTACTCGATGCCCCACGGAAAGCTCGGATTTACACCAAAATAGATCTCAAACACGCCTATCATTTGGTCCGAATTGCCGAGGGCGACGAATGGAAAACTGCTTTTCGGACTCGCTATGGATCCTTTGAATGGTTGGTTATGCCGTTCGGCCTTACCAACGCCCCTTCCGCTTTTCAATGTTTTGTTAATGATATATTTTCCGACATGCTTGACGTATGTGTTATAGTCTATTTGGATGACATTTTGGTATTTTCCGAGGATCCCACTCTTCACGATGAATAGGTCCGTGAAGTTTTCTGAAGACTCCGTAAAAACGGTCTTTCGACATGGATTCTATTGAATACTTAGGTTTCATCATCGACCCTGATGGTCTCCATATGGATGAAACCAAGGTTCAAGTTGTCCGTGACTGGCCCGAACCACGGAAGGTCAAGGACATTCAATCATTTTTAGGTTTCACCAACTTTTACCATCGTTTTATTCGGAACTACTCGGATATTACAGTACCGCTCACTCGTCTTACCCGTAAAACTCAACCATGGGTTTTTGACGACAAATGCCGCTCCACCTTCCAGACTTTAAAAAATGCTTTCACTTCTGCCCCGATTCTTTCCCATTGGAAACCTGATGTTCCGATCATTGTGGAAACTGATGCTTCCGATTATACAATTGCCGCAATTCTTTCCATTCAAGATTCCGACGGTGAAATTCATCCGGTTGCATTTCTTTCTCGGACACTTTCAGTATCCGAACTCAATTACGACGTTCATGATAAGGAACTTTTGGCAATTTTCGAAGCTTTCAAACATTGGCGCCATTATCTCGAAGGTTCCACAACTCCCGTTGACGTTGTTACCGATCACAAAAATCTCAAATATTTTTCTACCACTAAACTTTTAACCCGCCAGCAGGCCCGTTGGTCTGAATTCCTTTCTGCTTTCAACATGATTATCCATTTCCAACCTGGACGTCTTGGTGGAAAACCAGATGCCATGACTCGACGATGGGATGTCTATCCTAACGAGGGGAAAGTAACTACGCTGTTGTTAATCTGCATAACTTGAAACCGGTTTTTACAACGCAACAACTTTCCGCATCTATCCAAGCAACTTCCCTTTCCTATCCAATTATGCATAGCATCATGATTATGGACATTGAGCAATTACATCAAGATATCCTTTCCGCACTCACTTCCGACCCAGCCCTCAAGCCACATTTAGAAGTTCCCGACAATCCCGACCAACCCCGATGGTCACAAGACTCTCAAGGTTTTATCCGTCTCGATGGACGTATCTACGTTCCAGATTCCAACAATCTCCGACTCTGCGTACTTCAGTATAAACACGATCATCCAATCTCCGGACATTACGGCATCAACAATACTCTTGGTTTAATCCGTAGAGAATATACTTGGCCCAACCTCTGAGATTTCGTAACTCAGTTCTCTAAGTCATGCACCACCTGCTTACGCTCTAAGACCCAGAGGCATAAGCCATACGGCCTTCTCAAGCAACTCCCGATACCGGAAAAACCCTGGAATTCAATTTCCATGGATTTCATCGAACAACTTCCGACATCTGAAGGCTTTACATCCATTCTAGTTGTTGTGGACCGATTCTCGAAACAAGGCATTTTCATACCCACTCATGATACAATCACATCCTTACAATTAGCGGAACTTTTCATTATTCACGTATTTTCCAAACACGGAGTTCCATCTCACATAACTTCCGATCGAGGCTCCAAGTTCGTCTCCCATTTCTTCCAGGCCCTCGGAAAAGCCCTCGACATGAAACTACACTTCACCTCGGGATATCACCCGGAAGGTGATGGACAAATGGAACATGTTAATCAAACACTGGAACAATATCTCCGCATCTATTGTAATTATCAACAGGACAACTGGAAATCCCTTCTTCCGATCGCAGAATTCGCCTACAATAACTCTCTGAATGCAACCACCAGCATATCTCCCTTCTTCGCCAATAAAGGCTATAATCCGAATCTCACAGTACATTCCGAACGAGATTTGGCTTCTGTCCGTGCTCAAGAATTTATTACTGACCTCGACGAATTACATCAAGAACTTCGGAAAGCAATTTCTTCCGCACAGGAATATTATCAATGTTCCATGGACAAAAACAGGATCCCACCTCCTAATTTTAAAATTGGTGATCAGGTTTTTGTAAAAGCTCAATTCTTCCGTACTACCCGACCTTCTAAAAAACTCGCTGAGAAAGTTTTAGGCCCTTTCGAAATTATAGCACAAGCCAGTTCACTTTCATGGACTCTCCGTCTTCCCGACAGTATGCGAGCAGTCCACCCCATTTTCCACGTTTCCATGTTAGAACCTTGTGTTCCTAACTCATTCCCGGGACGTACTCAACCTCCGTCCCCTCCGGTCATCATTGATGGAGAACCTGAATTCGAAGTTTCCGAAATTTTGGATTCTAAAATCGACAATCGCCGATGTACATGTAAACTGCTCTATTTAGTCAAATGGGCAGGTTATGAAGGTACTGACGAGGAAACTTCATGGATATTGGCCACGGAACTTGGACACGCTATGGAAATTGTTACTGACTTCCACACGGCTTATCCAGGCAAACCCGGACCTTTATCATCATTCTAATCTTTCTGTTCTTTTCTGTTCAGTTTCCGACACTTCCATGTTCACACTCACTTTAGGTTTTGCAAGTCAAAAAAAATATTATTAAATCTATCTCAAAGTCTCTGACACCCCAAATCCACCTTCCATCCCAACTTCTGGCTCTTCAGCAATTTCCGCACTTTCCCCCATATCCTGCACCTCTTCATCCTCACTCTCTGATTCTTCCGGCCCTTTTCCCGATGCCCACCTCTTTTCAACACATTCCACCAACGAATCATTAGGTTTTTCCCGTGCCTTATCGGAAAACCCCTCGGATACTGTGATTACACCAATGCTAACCATTATCTTCTCCAGGAAATTGTTTTGCCTCCGGAAATTCCGGATCAACGAACGGAAACCTTTCTCCTGGATATCATTATGGTGATCCATTGTATCCCGCATTTTCATGACTTCTGTCCCGATAAAAACCAATGCGTCGACGGTTTCCTTGAGAAGCTCAATGCCCGTACTATCCGTTTTCGACGCTTCAGTTTCCGTAGCTTTGGCCACTCCTGAAATTCCCACGTCGTTAGTTTTCGGAGTCTTCTCACCTTTTGGAACCCTTTTTGAGGCAAGGGTGCACGGAAGTTTGAGAACCGCGCAGGGATAGCAAGTTACACCCCATTTTACCTTCTGCTTCCAACAAGTCATGTTCCGTATGGAACATCGATAACACGGAGTTTCGTGGACAACTTCCATTCGTTCCGGAGCTTTGACCTTTGGTTTCTGTTTCGGAAGTTAAACAACTACCGTTTCCTTTACAGATGCACTTACTTTAGGACTCAAAGGTCCAGCTTTTCCCTCTACTTCCACCTCCACGGCTTTTCGCTGCATCAATAGTTATCGGTTGGAATCACGGAATGTATGGGTCAAACTTACCTTTCCTTCCCTTATCTCCTTCAGTTTTTCCGCCACCTCCAACTCCCGCTGTAATCTTTCCACCTCTTCTTTCTTTTTCTGCGCCTCCACCATTTTCCGTATCCACGCTTCTTTTTCCGCCTTCGCCCGCTCCAATTCCCGTTTTTCCGCCTCTTCCACATCTTTCAACTCCTGCATCAACGCTCTTTCCTCCTCCTCCTGTCGTCGCTTCAACTCCTCCATTTTCTGGCATTTTTGTTGAAGTTCTGCAACCTTCGACATCTTTTGAAGTATGGATATTTCGGTATCTGAGTTTTCCGGGGTAGTGATGAACAACGAATCGACATACAAGTTGTGGTTGAAGAAACAAAAACATTAATTCGAATATTTGGAGGTTTTTATACTCAGAATAACAGCCGAAACTCTCACCTCCATATTTGCGTAAATTTCACGACACATAACAATCAGCTGTCGCTTCAAACACTTAGTACCTAATCGCCTCTATGGGATTTCGGCCTAACAGGGGGGTACTGTTATGACCCATTCCCAGATGTTTCAATATCCGACTTCCGATCTCCCACTCCTGACTTCCGATCCCCGACTTCCGACTTTTGACCTCCGACTACGGAACATCATAGTTACCGTATCATCCGCATTCTTCCCTTGTTCCGCATTTGGTAATTTGTCTGTTGACAAGTATTCACTCGTTTTGTTTGTTATATTCCCGTTACGGAATATTGTCTTCCTAATATGTCTTATTGTATTTCCGTTTTAAGAACACTTCCGTTTCCGTCTTATTATGGTCTTAGTTTGTAGTACAATAATGAGCAGACTTATATTAGTTTCCACGAATTTGTACTTTACCTTAGATCTGATATCGACTTAGTTTCTTATTCCTTCTCCCGTCTTTCTGTACGCTCGATATTCGGAACTCTTCAGAACTCTGAATATCCGTATCTTCCATCATAAGTCTCACCTCTGAAATTAAGGACATTGAGCGTTTGCGTAGAGGCGCAGCACATAAGCTGAAGCCGACGTCCTGACCCCATCTAGTAGTTTCCGACTTCCGGTGACTTCCCGATAGTTCCGGAATAAGTTCCCGACACGGCACTTAACAGACCTCTGACCTATGACCCCTCGACCCACGACCCCTGCCCGGACTCCCCGGTATTCCCATCTGCCCATCTGAAATTGGACAACACGATCTAGTGAGGGCGCAGCCTATAAGCTGAAGCCAAGTCCTGCCCGATATCCCACAGGTTTCTCTGGAGACCCACCCTGTACATATCCTAACAGGGTTTTACTTAATAAAGACAGCTGTGGTATGAAAAATTTCCAATAATATTTTGCATATTTTACATGGAAATAACTACATTACAACTTTTAAAAAACAAAGTACTAATAAAAAACTATTAGTAGGCATCTGTAAAAGGAAGGAAATTATATGCAATGGAATTTGTTAAATAACTATGGGTTGTATAAAATGTAATACAGAGAACTATTTCTGATGGTTGTTTTTTGATGGTATAATTGTTTCAGAATAGATATCATATTTAAAGATGGAGTTTTGTAAAAATAAGACTTTTATTAGTAAATATTTGAGATTATAGTAATTATAAACACCCTCCATTGGCAGTTTCTGTCAGGGCACTATCTATTACAGCACTTTGCATTATGTAAGGTGCACACTAGATTTGCATGAAATATTGCTGAAAGTAGTCTGAGGCATCCATCTCAACAATGAGCGGAAAGTCCGGTTTCCAATGCAAAAAAATTGGAGCTGAAGAAAAAGAATCTTTCAAAAGATTGAAAGGTTTTTGACACTTATCGTTAAAATTCTATGGAGTGCCCTTGCAAGTAAGACGAGTAAGGGGGACCATGATTTCGGAATATCCACAGATAAACCCTCTGTAAAAATTGGCAAAGCTGAGGAAAAATTGTATATCTTTGACTTTTCTGGGTTCTGCCCAATCTTTAATGACTTGTACTTTCATTTCATCCATGCCACAGAGTCCATGTCAAAAGTACATTTTTTACCATTCATGAATAAACCATGTTGTCTGAGTCTCCAGAGAACTTCATGGACTTGTTTGTCATGTTCCACAGGGTCCTCGGAGTAGATAAGAATGTCATCCAAGTAAACAATGATGCATACATCGAGCATGTCAGAGAAAATATCATTAATAAAATGCTGAAAAACAGACAGAGCATTGGTGAGCCTGAAGGGCATCACCAACCACTCAAAGGCCCCATAACGGGTTCTGAAAGTGGTTTTCCACTCGTCTCCCATGGAGATCCGGACCAAATGGTAGGCATGTTTAAGGTCTATTTTGGTGTAAATCCGAGAATTCCATGGAGCATGGAGCAGATCAGGTATAAGTGGGAGTGGATACTTATCCTTTTTTGTGACAGTGTTGAGTCCTCTGAAATCAACACATAGTCTAAGGGATCCATCTTTTTTCTTGACAAACAGAACAGGTGCTCCAAAAGGAGATTTAGAGGGTCTGATAAAACCTATGGACAAATGTTCATCCAGGAAATCGGGGATTGTGGAAAGTTCCGTGGAGGAAAGTGGGTAGATATGTCCAAGGGGTGGCTGGGTGCCTTCTTCAAGGTCGATTTTTAAGTCGTACTCTCTGTGGGCCAGAAGCCGGTCAGCTTTTTGCAGAGTCCATGGGATTGCTTACTCTTTTTTCGAGTCAGAAGCCGGTTTGTCCTTCAATGGAGTTTCCATGGAGGAGGCTTTGGCTGTTTGACCTTTTGTATAGTTTGCTTCGCCAATGGACATTCTGGAACTCGATGACTGGGTTTTCCACACAAGAGACAAAGGTTATTGTCCATACAACATTGTCTTTCTTGTGGGGTCAGTTTGTCATTGGGTCTGAGCTTGCCTGTGAGGTCGGGTTTTCCAGTTTGCTTGCCAGACTGTTGACCTTTGTTGTTGTTGTTGTTGTTGTTGTTGTTAGAAGACTTTTTATTGTTCTTCTTGTCAGATTGCATGGAATTTTGGTTGCTAGTGGATGGAGTGTTGTTGTTGGTTTTATTAGCTGTGGACTTGTTGACCTTGTCCATGGAGGTCTCGCAGGCAACGTCCACATGATGTTCCCAATAGCATGCATCCACATTTTGAGCCTTGAGGTGCATACAGAACAATGTTTTTGGCTTGCCATCTTCTCCTTTTGAGACTTCATCTTTAAGGTGGGATGGCAGACCAGCATAGAACTGGTTGCAGAGAGCGGGATTGCCCCACTGACAACAAGCTGCAAGATTGTTGAACTGGACAATGTAGTCCATGATGCGCTGGGTGTCCTTCATATGAAGATTGGTGAGACTATTCTCGGCTTCTCCGGTAGGGTCATACAGGCCAAAGTTGGTTTCTAGCTCTTCAACAAACACGTCCAGTCTTCAAGCCAGAGTGGCTCTTCCTCGGAAAGTCTGCTAAAAGCCAGTTCAAACCATTTCAACATGGATCCCGAGAGGTATGAGAGTGCATAATTGACTTTTCGGGAGTCTGTGGAGAATGTGGCAGATTGATTGCGGAAATGGAAGTGACATTGCATGAGGAAAGTGGAAATTTTGTTGGGGTTGGAACCCATGAAGGGTTCTGGAGCATTGACTTTTGACCGTGGAGGTTCCGGATCCTTCTTTTTACCCTCTCTGAGCATGTGATTCATCAATATTTCTAAGGTGATTGCTAAATACTCAGAAGTGGGATCTGAAAGTGGCCGTCAATCATTAGATGGGGAATTTTCAACACCTTTGCCCTTGTCGGGGGCCACAGACTTCTCCTTGTGCTTGGATTCATCTGGGTTTTCCAGGACTTCTTCGATATGGGCCTCTTCCATGGTGTCTGGCTGGTTTGTGAGTGTCTGGCTGGTATACAAAGTAAGTGGGCAATGAAGAGTCGATGGTCCAAGTAATGATTCTTGTACGTGCGCTTTTCTTCTTGGTGGCATATTGACACAATCTGCAAGTCTTGGTCAGAAAATACTGTTAAGGAGTGCACGGAGCTTAGCAGAGGGTTCTGGGGAACCCACAGATATTCCAGTAGGATGTTGCTTCAGCTCATAGGCTGTGCCCTCGCAAGATCATTTTGTCCAATTTCAGACAGGCAGATGGGAATCCCAGGGAGTCTGGGAGTAGGTGATAAGTCAGAGGTCGAGTAACAGGTCGAGTCGGAGGTTGAGGGTTGGAGGTTGAGGGTCAAGTAACAGGTAGAGTCAGAGGTAGAGATAGATAGGTCAGAGCCTGTGGGCTCTGACAGGATAAATAGTGGTGTGTTTCAAAGAGAGGAATAGAGCAGGAAATCTTAAGCTGAAAACTTAGTTGATTTTCTGACTGGATTGTATGTACAACATTAGCTAGTTTATATAGACTGTTGAGTGTATGCAGTACCAAATCTGGGAATAATGAGATCCAAACAAGTAATCATGAAATGAGGTAAGTAAACACCAAGTTTGGTGTTAGGAATGGAACGGAGTGGAGTGGAGTCCGAAACATGACAGGTCATTAGACCATAATGGGAATGGAGCAGGAGTGGAGTCCAAAATGTGATAGGTCATTTGTCCATAACAGGAATGGGGCTCAGTTAGAGAGCTGATGGGTTCTCCAAGAGGAGTCTGGTGACTGATGCATGGAACAGGGTCGGGGATAGACAGGACAGACATGCACGGGTCCCAGGTGGGTATTCTGGTGACTAATACATGAGACAGGGAAGGTCAGGCATGAGCAGGATTGATGTCCAGGTCCCAGTGGGTATTCCAGTAAACTGATAACTAGTGTGTGTAGGGTGTGGGTGTGTATAGGGTAATGCCCGGAGTCTGGTGGGGTTTCCAGTCATAACCCCCCCCCCATGAGTCATAGCCTTGTAAACTCCTAAAATATGAGGACATTTCCATAACATTTTGTATATTTATGTAATAAATTGTGAATATCCTCTATAGATGCTATTGGTCTATTTCACAAACTACATACACTTTGATTCTCCCAAACAATCCATTTTTCTCATGTTCATACAATTCTTTCTGATAACATCAGTTTCCTTGTTAACCTCTCTACCTGGTATGCCATGCCCCAGTGCATGACACCAAATCTTGAAGCAGCCATCAAAGCTTATCCACTCATCCAACACACAGGACCAGCACTATCCCAATCACCTCTGTAATTTAACATGTCATCCTCATTACCTCATTCACCAATGTCAGGCCAATCTGTGCCTGAACCTACAAGCTTAGTATGCTGTCTCTCCTCCTGCTGAACTCATGGCCTCTTTCACTTCCATATTCTCTGAGCAATTCGAATATACCACTGAAGCCATGCCTAGCACTCCATGGAGGATACCATGCATTAGGGTTGTTCTGGAAACTTGGGGTGATAAATATCCTTATACATTCAGTGGCATGCATGTGGGGAATAGAGCAGTGCGTGTGATGTTTGAATTGTTAAAGATAGGCAGATATTGGGAAGGCTCCCTCCTTGTCATTGATTCATCCTCTAAGATACTTTTCCCTCACCACTGAATCCAAATTCCTTAGAGTATCCATTCAATGAGCTGAAGGGAGATGTAGCTAGGCATTCCATATGACATATGCCATTGATGATTCTGCTTCACCAGAAACAGCAGGGAGCAGATCCAGTGTTGGTGTTAGCTTCATGATGTGGATCTATAATGGCATGATCATTGATCAACCCAGCTTGACAGGTTGATAGCAGATATATGTATGTATCAGACTTATGCCTGTCTGTAGAGTTATAGAGATGGTCCCAAAGAAGAGAGCTATGAATATTGGGGCTTGGCTTGATAGTCCAGAAAGGCTTGGTGTACCTGGAATTTGTCTAACCTCATCCAAGATCATGCACCATCTGTAATCCCAATTTGCATCCAATGTGCATCTCAAATTCAGTTCGATGCTGCATTGGGCCATTACCATGTAATTCATAGATTCTCCTGGGGGAAGAGCTGAAAAAGTGTGAGAGCTGGATGCTGTATCCAAACACCTTTATCTACTTTCATTGGTTTCCATTTAATATAATCCCTAGAACCAAAAACCTACACATCTAATCCCATGCTGTCTAGGCTGGGTGTTCCCTCATGCTAGATTTTCCCTCACAGAGAAGCCCTCCCCTTTAAACAGACTTCTGACTCGGTGTCATGGCAGTCCATGTTTGTGTGAACATCTACATTCAGCAGTGTTGACAGTTGCCCCCACACTCTGAGCCTATGAAAACAGATATCTAGCCAAGGAGAATTATAAAGTTTCCCAGATGAAGTATTGTTTACTCATTTCTAACCTCACAAAAATACCATCAGGCATTATACATAGATGAGTATGGGGGATGACCAAAGAATGCTCAATCCTCAGGCTTGGTGGAAGTACAACAAAATCAAGGTGTAGTAGGACAAATCAGTCTGGAATGGGAGAAAAAATAGCTGATTCAAATGCAGAACCACTGGGAAAAGCCCTTGTTCCAAAATTATTTAGCATCTTTAGTAGATGTTTATGTTATATAAACTTTGCCAATCACTCATCGGATCCTTGAGCAAGTTTAACTCAGTTAAGGATCCAACATGTGATTGGCAGGTTTAGAATCCAATAAGCTTTTGGATCCTTAAAGATCCATAACCAAACATGTGATTGCAGGGTTTCGAATTCAACAAACGTTTGGATCCTCAAAAGATCCCTTATCAATTTTAACTCTTATGACAATTCAATGGACGATTGTTGGAGGTTATATAAAATAAGGCTCTACTAAGGATCCTGAATTTCTTTTGGAGAGGGGGGTTATCCCAGTGAACATCACAACAGTAGTGCTGTGGTTCTGCATGTGTTACCATGTGGACCTTATCAACTGTGCTTTGGTAGCTCATGTTAATAATACAAGTCTTCACATAAACCGAGACTGGGATTGAATCCGCAATGACGAGTGTATGCGCATATATGCACATATACTATGGTGCCATAAGGGGGAACTAACTCCTTTGATTATATATCTCTCCTTTAATGATGCAATTAGCTAGAAACTTCGAGTATCTAAATTTCTTCTTTTTTACTCTCCTAAAGACTCCCCTAAATAATTACAAAGTAAATAAAAGGACACAAAATTCGCCATATACCTCAGTGAAAGTTATTCACTCACTGAGGTATGTGTGCAATCATTTACTATTATCCTATTACTTATGAAACATCTTGTAGCCGCATATACAGGTACTATAAGTGTAAGACTCTTACAGTCCCTCTTACTGTAAGAGTCTTAAGGTTGCAGGTTCGATTCCTGTCTAAGGCTGTGCTTTTATCCAGTCAAATCACTTCCTACATATATCTTTTTTTTTTGAAATGCATGAAATATTTTAAGAATTATGGAACAAGCCATTAAGTACTAAACATGCATATGCAGGACTATATAGAAGTTAAGATTCACATCCCAAGATATATTGAGTTAACCTTATGACTTTATCCTTTTCACACTGTGAATACTAGTACATCAAAGTCAAGGTGTAATATGACAAATAAGCCTGGAATGGGGGAAAAGATAGCAGATTCAAATGCAGAACGTAACAACGGTGGTGTCGTGGTGCAACATGTGTCACGATGTGGATCTCATGCCTTGGTAGCTCAATCGGTAGAGTATAAGACTCTTACTTACCGGGTAAGAGTCGTGAGGTTGCAGGTTCAATTCCTGCTTGAGGCTACACTTTTATCTTCTTAAATCACGGGGTCCTTCCTATTGGGAACTTGCGGAGACCACAGTAGATATAACTTGGCTTCTATCTATGAGTGAACTACTGGGGATGATATATATCTACAGGGAAGAAGGTTCTGGAAGGGATGACAGAGATATTACTAAAGCTATGTTAAGTATATTCCAAAATATCCTATAATATTCTAGGGATGTCAGGTTGATTACCAACACTTCCGACCAAGTTCCTAGTGAATTAGATACATATCTCTTTTTCCTTCCACGTGAAATATTTTTAACGATGTAGCTTAGTTTGGACGAATTTATTTGTCCAGGTTCTCTGATGGAGGCACATGACAAATTCCACGCAGTCAAAGAATGGGGCAAAGAGTGGGCAGCCAAGCCACACACTAATGCTTCCGCTCTCGTCCTCACCAAACCACCCTCACTCAAACTCGCTGCCATCCACAAAGGTTTCACCGGTTCCCGTGCACAGCACACTCGCTTCATTCAAGCAATCTTTGGGCACGGCTTCCTTGGGGAATACTACAACCGCTTCCTCCCCAACCTGCCCACTGCATGCCTTTGTGGATATGCACCCCTCCAAACGCGCGACCACATCTTAAAGAGCTGCCCCCTCTACGAAGATTGGCGTGGGCCCCTACGGAAGGTCCCACGCGGTCTCGACCTGGCCTTTCTGCTGGGTAAAAGTCTGGGCTCAGAGCAGTTGCAAAATTTATCTGCCAAACCTCTGCCTTTGCACCACGCCCCTACGAATAGAGCCTCCTCGTTCCGTTGCGACACCGACTCCCCCGCTCGCCCCACACCTCTCCCCCAATCCCTCCACAACAGATTGTCCCTGAACGGCATGGCCGATGTACATATCCCTCTCCCGGTCTTCTCTTTCCTTTCTCCTTCCAGCTACATCCGACTCCGTACGCCGACTTACGCCGTCCCCACCCTGACTCGAGCCCTCTAAAATCCATCGTAGCCACGTAGCTCACTCGGAACTTCTTACTAAGCATAGTTGAGCTGGGGGCCTTTCCACCCCCTAGCCGCAGTTAGCCATTGTTGCTTGAAGCGGGATACAAATATAACAAAAAAAAAAAGATGGAGGCACGTGACATGACAGACAAAGCCACTTTGTGTTTCCCTTTTGATGTCGTGATGTGTCACTTCTCACTCCGCCCTTTCCCTTCATCTCGTCTTGTCTCAATTCGCCCTCGATAGTCTTCGGGGCGTTCGAGTTAGTTCATTTTTCGCATTGCTATCTCACGTTCCCGCCAACCTTCTCCCACCCTGGCTACCGACGGTGAACACTTTCCCATTCAGGTAGGCTCGAGTTCCCTGAGAATGCGTGGGGAAATCGTGCAGGACATATCAAACGCAGACTCTCATGTCTGGCGCATGATGCCCTTCCGCGCCAACCTCGCCTGAAGAGACCGTCTATCCCCATTTGATTCTTTGGTCATGCCATCAATTGCATCTTCAAAATTATTAGCAATGTCCACATCATGTAATACAGATTCTATCAATTTGTCGTTATCCCAATCACCAACAGTCTCATCTAAATCGCACGTGGTATCACTATATCTTGGGCTCGGCCCCTCCATCCAATTGTGTATCCCATGCCTATCGAGTACTCGCTCGCTGAAATTCATGACTCCGAGCTGCTTCCCCTCAAACACAATCCTGGACACACTGCTTTGTCCCTTCACAGTCTTCATTAGTCGACTCAAATTCATTACTACTACGATTGGCACCGAGTCACTGTTCCTCCAATGCCACGCTGGACACAATTGTACCTTGACAGTCTTCGATTGGCCGCTTAAACCCATCACTGCGACGATGAGCATCGAGCCGCTGCTCCTGAAAGCCGACGCTGGACATAATAATGACTTATCCTTGACAGCCTTCGATTGACCAATGCAATTTATCTCTACTACACGTGGCGTCGAACAACTGCTCCTCCAACCGACGCTGGACTTACTTACTAATCCGCCTCATGACAGGCTCTGACTGTGCGCTAAAATTCATCCTTACTATACTTGGCATTGAGCCCCTGCTCCTCACACTCAACTCCCCGGTGCCCCCTTCCTAGTTTACATGTACAGCAACATTCCGACTTCAAGGTCCCATGGCCACATCCCACTCCTGCATTCCCCCCAACCGACAATTGACCTCAGGGGTTCTGGCAATGAGGCTTACCTATTCTACATTGGCTCCTCCAATTAACGCGTCCTCAACCTTGCTGCACTTCCTTGGACTGTTCCCAGCACTCAACCTCTCAGTCCCCTGGACCTCTGGCTCATTCGTTCTTTGGCTTGAGCACGGCCTGATCCCCTGGCAGGTTGTATGAAAGAGGAGTAGCGACGCAATAGATTCCTTTCCTTGCCGAACGTCACGCAGGAACTGTAGCGAAGTCTATGAACTCGGCTAAAAAATGAGAGCTAAAACAAGGATACCAGGTGCAATTTGGACACCACTATGTATATCACTTTGGAACTTTTGAACAAAAATGGTCCCTCCTCGTGTTAACCAAAGCCTACTGGCTCTGCAGATTGACAGCCTTATTGTTTCCCTTCAAACGAGAGCCTCAAGTCTCATCCAGCATCCAACCGCCTGTGTGGGGGAACACTAATCTTCATTTGTTCGAAGGTAAGCAATGTACTGGTTACTGTAAAATCTCCAGAAATCAAAAGAATAATAATGATAGGATTCAGGTAGAATTGTAGCTACACAGACATATATTGTTATGGAATTCAGCAAGCACGGCTGTCGCTATCGTGGCTCTTGTTGAGGATATGTAATATTCTGCTGCACACCAAAATATTCCCGCAGAGTGTTGTGGCCCCCCTGAGAATGCACATCGAATCCTCAAATGGCGGAGTTGTTCTGATACCCCAGATCACATCCGTCCCGATAGTCTGCCATATTTTGCACATCTCACAAGTGTTTCTCAGTCCCTCATATGTCTGATCGCCACTCCGTTCACGGGAACAGGAAGAATCTGGGTGGGTTCGAAACACCATGAACGAATACGCCGCCTAGCAAGCAAAGTCGCCCTGCAAACCCCGGTCGTAGTCTCGTGCACGTGCTCAACAAAATTGGCGGGTATCTATGTCTCTGCGCTCAGATTCAATTGGGACATACATAATAGCGGGAGACGAAGACACTGTCTGACAGAGAGCAAAGAGGAAACTGCCGCTGTGGGGACCCTCCATCTTTGTCATCTGCAATCTACCCTCCTGTCGAGCCCACATGCTAGCCATCGTTCTGCGCGTGTCCAACTATCCTCCCATTCCGACTCTTCATTACCACGTCGGACACCCTCGTCTCTTCTATCTAACACAATCCCTCTTCCATATGGGCCACAAACATCGCCCGAGTCCATGTATGACGCGTCTGTCTCTAGCAAGGGTGCATCAAGCTAGGGTCCCGGAACATATTCAGGTACATGACGTTTTTTTTTAATGACGTTTTTTTTTTACAATGACCATAACTTTGTGATTGAACTTGATGCAAACGTGTAGCGAGAGGCTCCTCCATTATCTCACCGCGACTATTGACGGCTGTGAACACTCGATCGGCCGCTGCGAGACCCGACTTCAGGCGGATGTCCGTCGCTCTGCCTACACTGGCGGCGGCGCGCTGGATGAACCAGAGAGCGAGAGTTGAAGCGATAACGACGACAAATATTACGTCTATAGTAGTGAGAGTGTAGGAAAGGCCATTCTGTAGGCGACGGACGGGACGTATCCAATTCGAAGAAACCCCTGGAATATCATCTTCATTCATGGAGTCCTCACTTCCTGCAAGCCACACATCATCCTTCACCACCGATACCCGCTCTACACCATTCTTTAAAAACCTGAACGCACCATCCAGCTTCTCACTCTCGCCTCGCACCGCGTACACCCGGCGTATCCCCCAGCCGCTCCCGTTCTCACTTCAGCCCGTAAATCCGCAAGGGCCAACCAAGCCGCAGTCCGCTCTCGAAAAGCATCGTCCAACTTCGCGAAGGATCACCCGATACCCATCTCGCGAGTGATGAGCGTAGCAACGAGGAACAGTAAATCAAAAATACATTAAATCAAAATAAATAAATCAGATGAGCACAGTAATTACTTGCAGTTGACAGTCAATTCAACCATTGGAACTGTTCTTTCTTTTGTAACTGTTGTTTCCTTTTGTAACTGTTGTCTCCTTTGTAACCATTGTCTCCTTTGTAACTGTTGTTTCCTTTGTAACTGTTAAGAATGGAGCTTAATGGAGGGTTCTGGGGAACCCGTGGATGTTCTGGTAGGACATGGCTTCAGCTTATAGGCTGTGCCCTCGTGAGATCATCTTGTCCAATTTCAAACAGGCAGATGGGAATCCCAGGGAGTCCGGGGAGTAGGTGATATGTCGGAGGTCGAGGGTCAAGTCAGAGGTCGAGAGATAGATGAGTCAGAGCCCGTGGGCTCTGATGAGTAAGAGCGGTGTGTTTCAAAGAGGAGATTAGAGAGGAAAATAGACTGAGATTACTGGGGAGAATCTAAGCTGATTTTCTGACTGTACAACATCTGCCAGACTATATAGACTGTGGAATGAATAACATACCAAATCCAGTAATAATGAAAATGAAACTAGCAAACATAAAATGAGATAAGTAAACACCAGATTTGGTGTTAGGAACGGAATGGAGCGGAGTGGAGTCCACGGGAACAGGGCTCAGTTAGAGAGCTGACAGGTATTCTGAGAGAAGTCTGGTGACTGGTACATGGGACAGGGTCAGAGATAGTCAGGAGTGGAGTCCGGCAGGTATTCCCGTGACTGATACATGAAGTAATGGAGGTTGAGCATGGACAGGTCTGACGGATGGAGGCATTCCGGTAAATTGACAATTGGTGCATACAGGGTGCTGGTGCGTATAAGTTACTGCCTGGAGTCTGGCAGGATTTCTGGTCGTAACATAACCATTGATTCCTTTGTAACTGTTGATTCCTTTGTAACCTTTGATTCCTTTGGTAACCATTGATTCCTTTTGTAACTGTTGATTTCTTTTGTAACCACTGATTTCTTTTGTAACCGTTGATTTCTTTTGTAACTGTTGATTTCTTTTGTAACTGCTGTATCCTTCCTTTGTAACTGGTATCTTCTTTGTAACCATTGTTTCCTTTCTTTGTAATGGGTGTTTCCTTCCTTTGTAAAGGGTGTTTCCTTTGTAATTGGTGTTTCCTTTGTAATTGGTGTTTCCTTTGTAATGGGTGTTTCCTTTGTCACAATTGTTTCCTTTATAACACTTTCCGTTCCCTGAACATTTTCCACTCTAACGTGACTTTCCATTCTAACATGACTTTCCATTCTAACATGACTTTCCGTTCCAATGTGACTTTCCATTATAATGTGACTTTCCTTTCTAACATGACTTTCCTTTCTAAGGTGACTTTCCTTTATGTTAAGTGCCGTGTCGGGAACTTATTCCGGAACTATCGGGAAGTCACCGGAAGTCGGAAACTACTAGATAGGGTCAGGACGTCGGCTTCAGCTTATGTGCTGCGCCTCTACGCAAACGCTCAATGTCCTTAATTTCAGAGGTGAGACTTATGATGGAAGATACGGATATTCAGAGTTCTGAAGAGTTCCGAATATCGAGCGTACAGAAAGACGGGAGAAGGAATAAGAAACTAAGTCGATATCAGATCTAAGGTAAAGTACAAATTCGTGGAAACTAATATAAGTCTGCTCATTATTGTACTACAAACTAAGACCATAATAAGACGGAAACGGAAGTGTTCTTAAAACGGAAATACAATAAGACATATTAGGAAGACAATATTCCGTAACGGGAATATAACAAACAAAACGAGTGAATACTTGTCAACAGACAAATTACCAAATGCGGAACAAGGGAAGAATGCGGATGATACGGTAACTATGATGTTCCGTAGTTGGAGGTCGAAAGTCGGAAGTCAGGGATTGGAAGTCGGGAGTGGGAGATCGGAAGTCGGGAGTGGGAGATCAGAAGTTGGATATTGAAACATCCGGGAACGGGTCGTAACACTTTATAACACTTTCCGTTCCCTGAACACTTTCCATTCTAATGCGACTTTCTGTTCTAACATGACTTTCCATTCTAACAATTTCCCTTTTAAAACAATGGGCCTCAGAAATACTTAAGAGTTGTGGGGGTGGGAGGGTTTGGGGGGCTTCTGTTAAGTGCCATGTTGGGAACTTATTCTGGAACTATTGGATAGGGTCAGGACGTCAGCTTCAGCTTATGTGCTGCGCCTCGACGCAAACGCTCAAAGTCCTTAATTTCAGAAGTAAGACTTACTGTTAAGAACTGGAAACTGACTAATGTCAGTGGCCAACGGGGACTGATCTGAAGGACTTGGCTTCAGCTTATGTGCTGTGCCCTCACAAATATCTGTAGGTGTCCTTAGATTTCAGACTGGCGAAGACTAATCCTAAAGAGTTCCTTTCGGCGAGATACCGATTGGAACTGAAGGACAAGTCGAGTGTCTGGCCAAGGGGTTGGGGCCGGGAGTGGGCGAGCGCACGTGAAGGCGGATGGGGGGATTCTTAGTATGAGACTGTTACAGACGTATGAGGGTATTCTGAGTCGATATTCTGATTGCCTAGTAACTACAACTACAGTGGGTTCATATACAAGTGACAGGCGTCTAGAAAGTACTAATGGGGAGAAGGGTGGAAAACGGTATTAACAATAAGCTTGACTAGGAACGGGAAGTTTATGATTAGTTCAGAGGCCGATGATAACCAAGAGCGGAATTACGATAAAAGGAAATAGTTCGAGGACTACAAATATAGATAGACATATATGAAACATAGGATAGAACGGATCAACATAATGAAAGGGGACGTATCAAAGCATAACCAGACAGAAAAGGCGTAGTCGGGTTTGAATGACCAGAAGGGCATATGTCAGCATCGGGGAACCGATGGCTTCCGAGATATCGTCTTGATTGAAGACAGACAAATATGATGATATACCATCGGGGACTGTTGGTGTGCGAAGGGTCGCGACACAGTTGTAACACTTACGATGGAAGATATGGATATTCAGAGTTCCGAAGAGTTCCGAATATCAAGCGTACAGAAAGATGGGAGAAGGAATAAGAAACTAAGTCGATATCAGATCTAAGGTAAAGTACAAATTCGCAGAAACTAATATAAGTCTTCTCGTTATTGTACTACAAACTAAGACCATAATAAGATGGAAACGGAAATACAATAAGACATATCAGGGAGACAATATTCCGAAATGGGAATATAATAAACAAATGAGTGAATACTTGTCAATGGACAAATTACCAAATGCGGAACAAGGGAAGAATGCGGAAGATACGGTAACTATGATGTTCCGTAGTCAGAGCTCAGAAGTCAGATATTGAAACATCTGGGAATGGGTCGTAACAGCTTCACCCCCCAACAAGCTGGAGCCTGCAGTGACAGTGGGGCAGGTCACGAAGTGACTGCCCTGCAGCGTAGCAGGTTCCCAGGCTTGTCATCCATATATATGAATTTTGCTTGGTGGGTTGTGGGTCCATGTTGCCTTTTTTAGAAATTTAGCACTGGCAGGTGCCCATCTTATATCAGCACAGAGGCATTTCAGCCACCACAGAAGCAATTATGCGATCGCAGGAATATTTGGCATGCCGCAGGGGCATTTTCACCTGCATGGAATTATGTTATGCACACATGGGAGCATTTTCACCTGTGCAGAATTACTTTAGACATGTGCGGGAGCATTTCCAGTGGCACAGAAGAATTTTCCATGCCTCTCACCAACAGATTTCCCATGACTCATTTTCCATGCCCTACGTGCAGATATTTCCCATGCCCCTTGCATACGCACTTCCCATGCCCTTCACGGAGGCATTTCAAAGCCAGTGCCTGGAGAAGGATTACATATCCCTGGGAGGTCTAGTAGGATTTCCAGGAAAATCACAATAAAATCAGAGAATAAATTGAAATAAAGTACAATAAATTAAAATACAATGAGTCAAAATAAAATACAATAAATCAAAATAAAATACAATAAATCAAATACAATACAGTAAATCAAAATAAAATACCTAATTAAATAGATCAGGTGACCACAGTAATTACTTGCAGTTGACAGTCAATTCAACCATTGGAACTGTTCTTCCTTTTGCAACTATTTGTTACAACCCGTTCCCGAATGTTTCAATATCCGACTTCTGACCTCCGATTTCCAACCTCCGATCTCCGACTATGGAACATAATAGTTACTGTATCATCCGCATTCTTCCCTTGTTCCACATTTGGTAATTTGTCTGTTGACAAGTATTCACTCGTTTGTTGTTATATTCCCGTTTCGGAATATTGTCTTCCTAATATGTCTTATTGTATTTCCATTTTAAGAACACTTCCATTTCCGTCTTATTATGGTCTTAGTTTGTAGTACAATAACGAGAAGACTTGTATTAGTTTCCACGAATTTGTATTTTACCTTAGATCTGATATCGACTTAGTTTGTTATTCCTCCTCCCGTCTTTCTGTACGCTTGATATTCGGAACTCTTCGGAACTCTGAATATCCGTATCTTCCATTGTAAGCCTCACCTCTGAAATTAAGGACTTTGAGCGTTTGCGTAGAGGCGCGGCACATAAGCTGAAGCCAACATCCTGACCCTATCCAATAGTTCCCGACTTTCCGGTGACTTTCCAATAGTTCCGGAATAAGTTCCCGACACAGCACTTAACACTATTATTCCTTTTGTGTAACTGTTAGTCCTTTTGTAACTGTTGGTTCCTTTTATAACTGTTGGTTCCTTTTGTAACTGTTGGTTCCTTTTGTAACTGTTGGTTCCTTTTGTCACTGTTGTTTCTCTTTGTGAACATTGTGAACATTGTTTCTGTTCTTTAAATGGTTTTCTTTTTAACAGAATTTCTGTTCTTTGAAGATTTTCCATTCAAAAAGAAATATGATCCATCAAGGAGAACAAGCAAGAATTGAAAATAAAATCCAATAAATCCAAAAAACAATATAATAAATCAAAATAAAATAAAATAAATCAAAATAAAATACAGTAAATCAAAACAAAATACAGTAAATCAAAATAAAATACAATAAATCAAAATAAAATACAATAAATCAAAATGAAATAAAATAAATAAATCAGGTGACCACAGTAATTACTTGCAGTTGACAGTCAATTCAACCATTGGAACTGTTCTTCCTTTAGTAACCTTTGTTCCATTTGTGACTATGTTTCCTTTTGTAACCCTTCAATCTTTTGTATATTGTTCCCTTTGGAACTATTTTTCCTTTTGTAACCGTTGATTCCTTTGTAACCTTTGATTCCTTTGTAACCGTTCATTTCTTTGTAACCATTGATTCCTTTGTAACCTTTGATTCCTTTGTAACCGTTGATTTCTTTTGTAACCGTTGATTTCTTTTGTAACTGTTGATTTCTCTTGTACCTGTTGATTTCTTTGTGACCATTGATTCCTTTGTAACCGTTGATTCCTTTTGTAACTGTTGATTTCCTTTGTAACTGTTGATTTCCTTTGTAACTGTTGATTTCTTTTGTAACCATTGATTTCTTTTGTAACCATTGATTCCTTTGTAACTGTTGATTTCTTTTGTAACCATTGTATCCTTCCTTTGGCACTGGTATCTTCTTTGGAACCAGTGTTTTCTTTGTGTCCATTGTTTCCTTCCATTGTAATGGGTGTTTCCTTTGTAACAATGTTTCCTTTGTAACAATGTTTCCTTTATAACACTTTCCATTCCCTGAACACTTTCCATTCCCTGAACACTTTCCATTCCCTGAACACTTTCCATTCCCTGAACACTTTCCATTCCCTGAACACTTTCCTTTCCCTGAACACTTTCCTTTCTAATGCAACTTTCTGTTCTAACAGTTTCCCTTTTAAAACATCCAGTTGGTGTGCACCGTTTCCTTCTCTCTTTGTCTCTGATCAACCTCCTTTCTCTTTCCTCCAGTTGGTGTGTGTACCATTTCCTGCTCTGTCCATCCTGCTCTGATTGGCCTTCCTGCTCTGATTGGCTTCCTCTCTCTTTCCTCTAGGTCGTGTGTTACACTTTCCTCCACTCTTCATCCCCTTGATTGACCTCCTCTTTCCTCCAGGATGTGCATGTACCCATTCCTCCTCTTTGTCCCCTTCTGATCAGTCTCCTCTCTCTTTCCTCCAGGATGTGCATATCCCCTTTCCTTTCTCTTCATCCTCCTCTGATTGACTTCCTCTCTGTCCTCCAGGATGTGCGTGTCCCCTTTCCTTTCTCTTCTTCCTCCTCTGATCAGCCTGCTCTCTCCTCCAGGGTGTGCATGTCCCCCTTCGTCTCCCTTCAGCCTCTCTCTTTCCTCCAGAGGTGCATGTCCCCTTTCCTTCTCTCTTCATCCTGCTTTGATCGGCCTCCTCTTTCCTCCAGACAGCAGTGCATGTACCTGTTCCTTCTCTCTCCATCCTGCTCTGATCAGGCTCCTTTCTCTTTCCTCCAGGAAGTGCATGTACTCTTTCCCTCTCTCTCCATCCTGCTCCCACTGCTGTTTGAATCAAAATAAAATACAGTAAATGAAAGTAAAATGCTTCAAAATAAAAGAAAATTGGAAAAATAAAAATAAAATACAATAAATAAAAATAAAAAGTTCAAGTGCTTCCTTAGTTCAAAGACTGGGATTAAATATGTAGAGACCAAAATATAATATTTTGCTTTGTTACTGGCAGCTACATACAGTAGGCAACAAAACCCTTACAATGTTTTGTACTTTTTGAAAGACATGGCTATTCCTCCAGAAATAAATTCTGAAAATTGCTGAAAATATTATGTACTATACTTCAACATCATACCTTCCAGAAATGCACAGCCACAAGGCACCATGTCCTTATTTGGTAAGTCCACATCACACACAAACCAATAGCTCATTGTAAGGGTTTTGTTGCACACTATTTTGAGACTATTATTACAAGAAATTAGTATTTAGTATGGCCCCCCTTTGCTCTAATCACTACTGCAAGTCTTCTAGGCATACTCTCAATAAGCTTCTGACACTCCTCCTTTAGAATCTCTTCCCACACCTTCTGCATCCTCTCCCACAGTTCATGAACACTATTTGCAGGCTGTTCATACTCTCCCAGCTTCTTTTTGACATGATTCCACAGATGTTGAATAGGATTCATGTCAGGAGATTGTGCAGACCACTTGAGGACTGTAACATCATGGTCAGTGAACCATTTCTGGGCCTTTTTGCTGGTGTGTTTGGGGTCATTGTCTTATTGAAACACAATGTCAGCCACTGTTTTGTTGTAATATTCGAGGGTTTGCTGGAGTTCATTATCCAGGATCTCCACATAAAGCTCAGCATCCATCCTCCCGTCAATTTTGGTTGCAAACCCAACCCATCCCAGCCCACGCATCCCCACATCATCAGGTTTCCTCCTCCAAACTTGACTGTTCCCTCTACTAATCTATCATTTAACCCCTCACCCATATTTTTCCACACATATTTCCTTCTATCTGATTTCAGCCTATTAACCTTAGTCTCATCAGACCATATGACCCTCTTCCAGTCCTCCAGGTCCATTCCAAATGCCTTTCTGCAAACTCCAATTGAGATTTCCGATGATGAGGTTTGAGAAGTGGCCTTTTTTTCTTTACCACAGCCCTCATGCCTATGGTTTTGAGGTGGCAACACACTTTTTGTGAAGTAATAGGAGTGTTGATGATGTCTATAAGTTTCTTGGTTGCCTGTGTGGCATTATCAACCTTCCCCATACAAATTATTCTTCTAGCATAGGCAATATTGGCTGTGGTAAGCTTTGTAGGATGGCCACCAGAGCATTTGGGGAGGTCAGGGCAATGCTCAGAGTGAATACAACTGATGGTGGTACTGCTGAGATGAGTTTGGTAACATATTTGAGCTCCAGAAATGCCAGAGTCAAGTAGAGTAAGAACATGTTGGATTTGGCTGGAGGAGAGCTTTTTCATTGTGAGTAGGGTAATTGTAGGATTCCAACTGGTTGGTTTCATCTTATATACATTGAGGAAGAGTGGTCACATGACTTTGTTGAACTTTATAAACAAAGTCATGTGACTAGGACCCATTTTGAACTTTAAAAATGTGTGCAACAAAACCCTTACAATGAGCTATTGGTTTGTGTGTGATGTGGACTTACCAAATAAGGATGTGGTGCCTTGTGGCTGTGCATTTCTGGAAGGTGTGATGTTGAAGTATCTTACATAATATTTTCAGCATTTTACAGAATTTATTGCTGGAGGAATAGCCATGTCTTTCAAAAAGTACAAAACATTGTAAGGGTTTTGTTGCCTACTGTATAGTGATACAAAATAATATTCCAGGAGCCAAAAGATAATCCATGCAAGCTTGAAGGGCAATAAAGGAAACTACAAGTCAATATTCACACTGAAGATACATAGTTCACAAAACAATAATTTATACTAAAAAACTCAATATCAAAGAGGTGAGTGGAATGGGGAAGAGGTCAATGGAATATCTATACAAACTAAATGGGGATCCAGAGTATACAGGAGCTATCAATGTGATGTGACCATATAAAAAGACTCATGTGGAAGGAATAGAAGAGCAATATGGAATGAAACAACTGAATGACAAAAGGTTACAGTGAGGGACAAAACCCTTCCAATGATTTTTAGTTGTGCAAACATTCTTGAATAACTCAAGAACCACTGTAGATACAGACCTGAAATTTGGTGGTTGGTTAGGTATACATGTTATCTATATGCCCTTAAAATATTATGACATAAGCATTAGTATTTCCCATGCTATAAATAAAATAATAATAAAATCACATTGGAAGGTTTTTGTCCCAGTCATATGATTAACACAAAACCTTATTGATTATCAGCAAATAAGGTTTTGTTTAATCATGTGACCTGTCAAAATTAGATATATATATAGCTGTTCACTTTCTAGTTCAATAACGTCCTCACAACTCAACATTCTACACCATGAAAGCTCTTACTCCTCCTCAGGTTAGCCACATTCTCATTTTGCTCAATGAGGGCAAGTCTACTTCTCAGATCTCTGAAATCAGTGGCAGAGACCTATTTACTATATCCAGAATTCACTTTATCCATTGCCCATCACTTGCCAAAGCACCTGGTGGCCATCCATGCAAGCTTTCTCCCTCAGATATTCATTATTCCCTCTAACAAATCACTTCTCAGAAAGGCAGAACATGCCACTGAGGTGACCAAAATCCTTCAAAATATGATCCATTTCAGTGAAGACTGTTTATAGAGCACTCAAGAAGGCTGGAATGAGGGCTGTGGTGGAGAGACAAGGCCTTTACTCACAAAGAGGCATAGGAAGGCAAGGATGGACTTTGCTCTGGCACACAAGGACTGGACTGTGGATGATTGGAAGAGGGCTGTTTGGTTAGATGAGACAAAAATCAATTGTTTGGAGTCAGATGGGAGGAAGTAGGTGTGGAAAAGGGCAGGAGAGGGGCTCAGTGATAGGATGGCTGAGGGTACAAGCAGGTTTGGAGGGGGAAATGTGATGTTGTGAGGCTGTATGTTGTGGGAAGGACCAGGATATTCCACCAAAATTGATGGAAGGATGGATGCTGACCTTTATGTTAGCATTATGGAGGATGAAATTCAAGAAATAATGGAGTATTATGGCAAGAACACAGGAGATGTGGTCTTTCAGTGAGACAATGACCCCAAACACAAGAGCAAAAAGGCCACCAATTGGTTAAAGACAATGGATTTGTGGTCATGGTATGGCCACCTCAGTCTGCTGACCTTAATCCAATTGAACACCTCTGGTATTACCTCAAAAGGAGGCTGGGTGGCACCCAAGAGTATTCATGAGTTGTGGGAGAGGGTTCAGACAAAGTGGGAGAAGATCCCTGCCTCTACTTGTCAGAACTTGATAGAGAGTATGCCTAGAAGGGTTGAAGCTGTTTTGAAGGCCAAGGGAGGCTATCCCAAGTACTAGAGTGTTTAATTTGTATTTGTTTTATACCAGGGACAAAACCCTTCCAATGTGATTTTATTAGTGTTTTATTTATAGCGTGGGAAATACTAATGTTTATGTCATAATATTTTAAGGGCACATAGATAACATATAGACCTAACCAACCTCCAAATTTCAGGTCTGTATGTACAATAGTTCTTGAGTTATTCAAGAATGTTTGCACAACTAAAAATCATTGAAAGGGTTTTGTCCCTCACTGTATACCAAAATATAAGTGTTAAGAGTGGGACAACATGGGAAAGGGGAAAATGGGAGACCAAAAGGTCATTGTATACTTAACCAGCAACTCCATTTCTAAAAACAAGTGGAGCTTGGCTTTAACATGTGTTGTGCCTTTACACAAAATTGTCAGATGCTCTGATACTTTGAAACAAGCAAGAAAGTATATTACAGGATGGATTATGGCACTTAGCAAACATGAGAGGGGGCTCTAAATGAGTGTTCTAAGTCAATATTCAAACTGAAAGATAGTAGTGTACATGATGGGGTTTTATACTAAAGTGAATGGAAGCACAGAGCTGAAAGTGGAGATTTGATATTAGCAGAACAAAGGAAATTGGGAAACAGAACAGGACATTAAGAAAAGGAATGCAAGACAACAGAAAAAAGATAAATATTCTGAGGTGGCAACTGATATGGTGAAGTGATGCAAGGAATAATGGAATGTCATTAGAACAGAACTGAGATAGAGTGGCTGGAAAAGGAAATAATTAAGTGATGTGTTCTTGGGTATTACAATGCCAGAGGACAGTATATGTACTGTAGGTTGAAAATCCAGGGGCCTGAACAATGTGGTTCTTAACAGAAAGGTTCTAAATCAATGTTTGAACTGGAGATTAGTAGAATACAAGACAATAATTTATCCTAAAAGATTCAATGACAGACAGATGAGTGGAATGGAAGGAAAGTGGGGTATGAATATGAAAAAGAATAATTGGGAAGATAGAATTTGCAGAAATCCCCAATATGACATGGGGGAAGGGTAGAAGGGTAATCACAGCCATATGGGAAGTTGGAAGTCCAATGTGGAATAAAAAACCTGACACTTCAAGAGAAACAAACTGAGGAAGAATATAAATACTATTCCAAGCCAAATACATAGTGTTTAAAAATGTTATTATTGATCCATGAATAAGTATTCAGCAAGGTTCCAAAAGGAGATTGACTTATGTTTTTTAGGTTCAGTGAATTTACAAATGTATATAATGTATATAATTCTAAATAATGTAAAATTTAATCACTTTAAAATAAGTGTCTAAATAAGATGCTGATGTAGTGTTTTAAGACATTATTATTGATTCACCAGGTCATGAAGCGACCAAGTAAAGTTGTGGGGTGGTAGCATGGTGGGGGCTTGCCCCCCACAGGTCACAGCCTTGTAGTGATTGTATAACATTGAACTCATGGGCCTCGCATTTATAAAATTGTTATATAACCTGACTGACTAGGGTATCTCTGCCGATGGGATGTATGTACATTGTAAACCATTTGTAAGGCTGTCGGTATCAGCCTCACTCAGTCAACACGGACAGGACTAAGTTTTCTTTATTTGTAAATATCAGTAGGATACAAGGTGAATGCGAGGTTCCCTAGGGAAGAGTGGGGAAAGAATTAATGGTCAAAGAGAAGATATTCTATCAATATAGGATATGGGCTTTTATATGGAGTCAAGGTGAATGTGGCGGGAGAACAAAGAACTGCATGATCAGGCACAGGGGCACTACTTAACAATCAAGTGGCAGAACAATGAGTGGTTGATGGGAGAGGTTGGTGATGGCAACCGCATAATAAGGCACAAGGGTGCTACTTAACAATCAAGTGGCGGAAAAATGAGTGGTTGATGGGAGAGCTTGGTGATGATGTATGTGGTAAGGTGGCCAGGCTTACACCATTCATGGTTAAACGTTCAGGATATTGGGCGAGTCGAGTCCTTTGATTACTAGACACTATCACCTTAAACCCAACACCCTTTACTTTTGTAATCCTTAACGTTGTTTGTTTTTTGTTGAGCCTATCATTGTCCTCGTGCTGTCGTTATTTGCATCTGGTGGCTATGTGTCAATAAATTGTTTTTTGGCTTATCTCCTCATCTGGTTCATAAGATAAGAAAAATATTTTGTATGCATGACAATAGCTCAGGGATTCTAACAACGGTAGCTAGCCTTTCCTCAAAAACCTGTAAAATCTCAGTCCAACATCATGTCAGGCAGTATCCACATGGGAGTGCACAGGTGCACGTGCTAATTGGTTTGAGGGACCCAAGAGCCCACAAGGAACCTACATCACCTTCAACACATCACTCAGAACCCAAACACCTTACTCTTTGATATGTATGTTCCACTGCTGCATATTTAGGAATATGTCACCGCTGTATATTCAGCGTCTAATGTGTTTCCCATTCTTTAGGTAATTTCACATCACTGCTGCTATGCTATGTGCTCAACCACAAGAGATTTTGGACGCCATTGCATCAGAAATTGAAAATCCCTGCAATCTATTACACTTGGCATTAACTCAAAAACATTTTAGAGATTTGATAATTCCGTGGCATATCCGGTATTGAGTCTGTTAATGCAAAATGCGCAGTTCTAATAAGAACTCTTAGTGAGTGATAACTCCACTAAGTATATATAAGTATCTACCTAATAAGAACTAGAGGTAGAGTAAGTAACATGACTAGTAAATAATAAAATAATCCTTTACATACCTCTTAGTGAGTGATAACTCCACTAAGAGGTTATGCATTTGGAGGTATAACTATATATAGTATGCCTTGCTGTAAGAAATATGCTCAGTCGACACAGATAGTGACTCGACTAATATTTACTACCTGTAAGAAATACACTATGTTACATTAAGATAAGAGTCTGAAAATGAGATATAGTTGTGGTAATGTACCTCAGTCGACACAGATAGTGACTCGACTGAGGTATGGGTATTGAAACGTTCAAGACTAAATAGTAAAATATCTAAATTATATAGATGATGGTAGTAAGTTGTGGTATATTAGACAGGGGATAATGCGGCTTGGTATAACCGTATATGGGGTGGTATATCCGAATACGGTGTGAGGTAGCTGTTGGTCAGAGTGCGAGAGCGTAATATTCAACACTCCCCCTGGCTCGATGCACTCTCACAGAGTCGCAGTGCAATACATTGCTGAGTGAACGTTGATTTGGGCAACAGTTTTGTGAACATGTCGGTGAGGTTGTCAGATGATGTGATGCGACGGACTTCGATGTCCCCCTCCTCGACCAGTTCTCGTATGTAGTGATACCATATATCAATATGCTTAACACGTGCATTGTCTTTCGTATTCTTGGTTAAAAGAACTGCGCCTGAATTATCATTGTAGAGGATTGCTGGCTTCGGCTGTGGAAAACTGACTTCGTCCATTGCAGCGTACATCCACAAGATCTGCTTCATGGCTCGGGTGAGTGCCATATATTCCGACTCTGTTGTTGATAGAGCGACTGTCGGCTGGTACTTTGATCCCCAAGCAGTAGGTCCCCCTGCCTGAATAAAAACGTGCCCAGAACAAGATCAGCGTGTGTCAGTGTCCCCTGAAAAACTCAGCATCGACGTACCTGACTGGCCTGACATCCTGGAGTGAACCCCTGTATGTGATGCCATAGTCGAGTGTCCCTTTGATATATCGTAAGACGTGGGTCAATGCGTTCCAGTGAGCCTTCCTGGGGTTTGAAGCAAACTTGCTCAGTGTGGATATGGCATATGGGAGGTCTAGATGCGTTGTGATTTGTGCATACATAATCGATCCTAGTAACTCTCGATATGGCTTATCAGCCATGAAGATGTGGTCTACAGTCGTCTAAGGTCCCTGCTCCCTGTTCAGTATAATGCCCAGGGGTAGTGGCATGCCACGAGGGTTTGACTCTGTCATTCCAAAACACTCAAGAATGCGTTCAAGGTATGCGCATTGTGATAGCCTGATTGTGCCACGTTCCCTGTCTCGGTCGATTTGGATTCCAAGAACTAAGTTTGCATCCCCCATATCCTTGGTCTCATAGGTCCAGCCTAGTTCTTCCTTGGCTCTATTTGCCTCTTCTTCAGATTGACGAGATCCCAGTTGTGTCGTCAGTATATGTGGATGTTATCGTGGTGCTACCGTTCGCATGGCGGGAGCGTACTGATGGGTCGGCTTTTGACCGGTAATATTCCAACTCACCCATTTCTCTGTCCAACGTCCTCCACCAGTTATTGGCACCATCCATGGTGCCATATAATGTCCTTTCCAGTCACCCAACCTTCCCTGCCTCCTTCACACCATCAGGGAGTTCGATGTATGTAGTGGCTTGTGGAACTGAGTTGAGGTATGCTGCAACATAGTCTATTTTCCATGACTCCATGTTTTTGGCAGCTGCAATGGCCAAATTCATCCACAATGACTCATACCGGATGACAGAGGCGTATGTTTCGAAAAAATCGACGCCGGGAATTTTTGTAAATCCTTTAGCTACAAGTCTTGCCTTGCAGGCAATAAGTTCGCTGTTACCGTTGTATTTGTGTGCAAAGGTCCAACATGTTTTTACCAGTCTAACATTTTCAGGACAATCCACAACTGTCCACACCCCGTGTTTCCTCATGACCGCTAATTCTTTGTGGATAGGGCCTGCCCATATGTCGGGATGCATCATCGCCTCGCTATATGTATTGGGTAGCCACATATTTGTTGGGTCTGGCACTGTCATGGTGTCAGTATGGAATGCACTATGTACTCTGTTATCAGCCCATGCCTCCCCCGTGAGTTGGGCTTGCTGTATATTCATTTCTGAGTTGAGAGAGTCCTTAAGTGCCTGTGTTGGGACAGATATGTGTGTGGAGCGACGTGGCACAGATTCCATGCCGGTCGGTTCAGTGACGAGTGGGGATGAGATATTGGTCGGGGCGATTGAAGGAGTGTGATCTTGTATTGGTGCCAAACCTCTTGAGTCTCGTTAACCGGTGTGGCAGGTGTAACATGGTCAAGATTCTGTGTTTCCTCCTCTCCCGATATCTCAGTTAGTGTCTTGCAACTGCAACCTTCCTCGAATATGACGTCACACGAGTGAAAGATACGACGCGTTTCTGGATCATAAATTCTGTAAGTGTCATGTCCAAAATATCTGATATGCACCCCTTTGATGCATCTTGGGTCCAGTTTACTGAGCCCACCTCCTGTTTCGATGGGAATCTTAGTGTAAGCTACACAGCCAAGGGGATGCAGGTGAGAAATATCAGGTTTCTTCCCATGCCACAACTCAAAAGGAGTTAGATTGGAGTTTCTGGTAGTAGGGATAAAATCCATCACATATACGATCGCCGCTGCAATTTCGCACCACAGCGCAGTGGGTAACTTATTCTCGTACAGGCAAATGTGCACTTGCTCGATAATGGTGCGATGACACCGTTCAACAACACCATTGGAGCAAGATGAGTACGCAGTGGTGGTCTCATGTATAATCCCCTGTTCATTGAGATATGTGGTCCACAAGGAATTGGAGACTTCTGTGCCTTCGTCGGTACGTATCATGCACACCTTCATCCCTGTCTGACGTTCAGTGAGCACTGTATAGTGCTTCAACGCGGCTAGGGTTCCTTTGGCTTCCTTACTGGACAGGAAGAAAACTTCCGGGTGACCGCTGTACCCGTCGACACATGGCATCATGTAACTTCTCCCACCGATGGACTGGACTCGGGATGGTCCCCACAAGTCAACTTAGGTCCATTCCCCAATTTCTGTTTCACGCTCATCATTAATGTAGAATGGGTGGCGTGTGTGCTTCCCCATTATACATCCTTCACATGTCCCCGGTTGGGGCGTCATTGTGGTTACCTGCATACCACGGACGACATTATGCTTGGCCATTTGTTGTACAGTATCATATCTAGCATGACCAAGGCGTCGATGCCAGGTATCTATGTCGGTTGGTCGGTTGTGGGATTTGGCGGCGAAAGCATGTGTAGTTGTCTTGACTACAGTTGTTGGGCGCTTTGCCATGTCCGGGGATAATTGCACATTATCTGGGAGGGGACCAGCTGGTGGAAAGATGTCGATCTTGTACATTGTCCCTTCTCCCCTCCCATACATAAATGGGTGACCATCTGAGTTGATAAAGGTAATGCCACTGCCCCCGAAAATCACGTAACATCTGCTGTTATCGAGTTTTCCGATGGACACGAGATTGTGAGACAAGGTCGGGCAATGAAGTGCGTCCCAAAATATAATATTGACAACATGTCCATCATATACGCAGCGCTTGCTAACTGTCCCCTTTCCGCAGATTGAAAAGGTGCTACCATTGTTAGCCATAGTCCCGTTCTTCCCATTATAATTCTTGTAAGTTTGAAAATCATTTATATCAATAAAAAAATGATCACTCGCTGTGGAGTCAGCATAGGTGACAATAGTGCCAATAGTGGATACCGTTGGATCTACCTGCATCATAAGAGTGCAGAATTCTCCATATCCGGGCATGAAGGGAGTAGAGGGTGCGACCGCCACGTTAACTGTCGATTTGGTAGGTATGGCGTCGGTCAATGGTTTTTGCTGCTGCACAGCTTGACTTCCACCAGTACTGGTCCCCTTCTTTCTCCACCAATCAGGAAACTGACCTTCCATCCCTCCTCTGACTTTGAAACACTTCTCAATTGTGTGTCCTACATGTTTACAGTTGGGGTTGGAGCAGACATCACTAGACCAATTGGATTTAGTGGTTGTGAGAGCTTGTGAGGTTTGAGGTGTGGGTTTCCTGTTTTGTGCGATTGTTTTGTCATATAAAGTGAGGTTTGATATTACTTCCTTGGAGGTCTTCAGTTAAAAAAGAGTTCCAATTACTAGATCCCACTCCTTAGGCATCGACGCAATGACGATTGTGTGGAAGGTAGAGTTGTTCATTTTTCCCCCTTGCGCGTTGACTTTTGCCCATCCTTGATGCAGTCGTGTGAAATGGGATATGATGTCCATGCCATCAATATGTTTGATTGCACGCAAATCATTATCGGTATTAAGCAATCCTATATCAGAGGTTGCGCTGTGTATTGCTTTCAGGGCAGACCAAGCCTCACTTGCGGTATCTGACGGTTGAATGCCATGCCATTGCTGATAGGATTTTTGACGTTCAGGTCAATCATTGCCTTTGCATACGCATCGTGCTGTTCCCATTCCTCGGGTGAAGGATTACATATGTGATCCCCAGTAAGTCGTTGGTACAGGTGTAGTATTGAGGGCAAGTTGGGAAGGTTTCTTTATGGTCCCATCCATATACCCTCAGATGTGCACCCGCTGCAGACCAGATAGTGTCATGCCACACGAACCAATTGTGTCCATAGAGGTGATCCTCAGGTTGCAACATGAATAGTGCTGGTTGGTTCGACGCCATGTTCGTTTTAGTCAGGTGGGTCGGGGTCAGGTTCAGTTGGTCAGGGTCAGGTTCAGTTGGTCAGGGTCAGGTTCAGTTGGTCAGGGTCAGGTTCAGTTGGTCAGGGTCAGGTTCAGTTGGTCAATGTCGGGTCAGTTGGTTTGATCAGTCAATTGTGATTAACAGCTTTGGACGGGGCCCATAACCTGTAAGAAATATGCTCAATCGACACAGATAGTGACTCGACTAATATTTACTACCTGTAAGAAATACGCTATGTTACATTAAGATAAGAGTCTGAAAACGAGATATAGTTGTGGTAACGTACCTCAGTTGACACAGATAGTGACTCGACTGAGGTATGGGTATTGAAACGTTCGAGACTAAATAGTAAAATATCTAAATTATATAGATGATGGTAGTAAGTTGTGGTATATTAGACAGGGGATAATGCGGCTTGGTATAACCGTATACGGGGTGGTATATCCGAATACGGTGTGAGGTAGCCGTTGGTCAGAGTGCGAGAGCGTAATATTCAACACTCGCGTAGTGGGGACTATACAATGTACTATGTTCCAGCTTACCAAATATGGCTTACGTAACGCCATTAGAGTCATCTTTGCTAAGCTCTCGGATGTGGGCCTTTGGGAACATATCGCTTCTCGACGGGATCTCGCATCCCGCGTTCACATGCTGGATATAACCACAGGGGAACATTCAACGGAGTCGCCGGGACGTCAGATTTTAGTACGCAGGTACCTTCGAGATGATCAGTCATATTCTGCAGTGGAATTAAGCAACGAGGAGAAGGCCTCGTGTCTAGCTACCTTCCGCGCGGCTCTAAGGTCAATGGTTAACCTACATCGTTTCTTATATCATTTGGTTTCAAAACCGACTTTGTATCACCACTGGGTTTTGCAAACACGTTGAAGCAAATAGTTCCCAGACATATTCGAGAACTGTGTCTTCGTGAATTTGATGTGTCCATTAATAGTTTAAATGAATGGCTCCAGGTGGGTTTTGTGCACGGAATGTCGAATAATAAAATAATAACATTTCAATTAGATCTTCCACTTTTCATATCTTACTCAACTCTCCATTGCGGTCTACTCCTGGAAGTCGCCCCCAGATGCCGACCAGAACCTCCTGACCATTCTTTGTCTCGCACCACAACTACGTGATTTATATATCGAGGTACCCTACCCACAACCTTTGCTTGCGATACTCCGCAATGTACATTTGCCGAACTCTTACGCTTTACCCTTGACGGCGGACAAGGCCTAAACGAAGTTTTCAGCGGCGATGAATCACAAAGTATCATGTTCAAATTTTGCAGAAGGCATAACAAATTAATAGGCCTTTCATTGCTGGGTCCACTTCTTGCACGTGGTATTTTCCATAAAAACAGCCTCCCGAGCTTGAGAAGTCTGAATATATGGCCGTATGAAGCGGGGATATCAGACCTTTTGTCCGGTGGCTTCGCTAAACAACTTCGCCAGCTCCAGCTTACCGCCACACTAGACGCAAAATCCTTTTCTCTGCTCTCGCATATTGTAAAAGGTCGCAACTTGTATGCGCAGTGCCACTCAGGAAACTCCTGAGTGCGAGTAGAGGAGTGCGAGTGTAACTGACTCTGTTGTTTTTACTATTGTACAATACCTATTTACTTTATACTAATCTACGTCCATTGTTCTATCTAAATGAGTATAACAATGGGCGTATATATCCACAGTCATGTGCCACTTAGAATAAGGGGCAGAATAGGAATCTAATAATAGATTCAAGTAGTCATTGTGCTCGGAGGTAATTCGACCGTTATTGTTCCCTTCTCACAACATCGCATATGACTGAATCAGTTATCTTGAAAGTCTCGATAGAGTGCTATTCCTCGTTGACGGAACTGGGAGTGCTGCCGAGTCTTCAACCTTTGGACTTGGAGTGTTTCGTCCCATATAGGAAGGGGCATGGTCCAGACCAATTTGTACGTATGTTGGTAATACCTTGCGATCCGTTTCCTTTGGCAAACGCTTGCGTTCTAGCTCAGCCAGTTATACAAATTTCCCAACCTGCGATATCTTTCTGTTTACAACAATTTATTCGAATCATCCGATCCTAGTATTATTTGCAAAAAGGTTACCAAGATACCTTTTGGAATGCCTCAGGGTCAAATTTTATGATGGGACGGGCATAAAAGTTATCGAAATACGGTGGATTCATGACCAGAACATGTGCCGATATACCACAAGTGAGAGACAGGGCACTCCGTTTGAGATGTGGACGGGAATGAAGTACTCCGATGATTTATATTACGGGTTAGGGTACCGCTAGGATGCTAACCTTGCGATATGCAGTCTCGTTCCCATCAGAACGAAAGTGCTGAGCACAATTCTATAAATTGTCACCCATGTTGCACCATACCAACTGCGTGTACTGAAGTTCTTTTGGCAATATTTATATTACGATTTCGCCGACTAGTACTGGGGGAATTCCGATTCACGCACTGAGGGTGTGACAATGGATCCCTCAGTTAGTGTTTATAACCAAAGCATAGGTGAAATAAGGATATCCAATAAAGACGTTATCAGGTATTAGACGTAATAAACTCTGGTGTTAATAAGCCTCCCCTTGCTTAATGGGCGAAGCGTGTCACTAGCAAGGAAATCAGAACACGAATTCCGAACATCAAGTGGGGAGTGGGGTCCGAGCTGGCGTTACAAAGAGATATACATGCTATTCTTGGGAAAAAACCAACAGGTATCAGTGGCCAGAGACGAGTGGCCACTCAACTATTTTTTTACGACTTGAAACACACCCTGTCATGCGAGGGTGTCGACGAAACCGTGATAGTGATTGTATAACACTGAACTCATGGATCTCGCATTTATAATAAATTTTTTATAAAACGTGACTGATTAGGGTATTGATCTGCTAGTGGGACGTACGTCATAAACCATTCATGATTTTTCTGGTTAAACGTTCAGAATTTAGGCGAGTCGAGTCCTTAGACACTATCACCTTAAACCCAACACCCTTTACTTTTTTAAACGCGTAATCCTTCAAGTTCTTTGTTTTTTTGTTGAGCCCATCATCGTCCTCGTGCCGTCGTTACTTGCGTCTGGTGGCTATGCGTCAATAAATTGTTTTTCGGCTTATCTCTTCATCTGGTTCATGAGATAAGAAAAATATTTCATATGCATGATAATAACTGAGCGATTCTAACAATAATAGCTAGCCTTTTCTCGAAAACCTATTAGAAAATCTCAGTGCAATACCATGTCAGCCAGTATCCGTGCACAGGTACACGTGCTAATTGGTCGGGGCACCCGAGAGCCCACAAGCAACCCACATCACCCTTCAACACATCACTCAGAACCCTAACGCCTTACTCTTTAATATGTATGTTCCACTGCTGCATATTTAAGAATATATCACCGCTGTATATTCAGCTTCTAACGTGTTTCCTATTCTTTAGGTATTTTCACATCGCTGCTGCTACGCTATGTGCTCAACCACAAGAGATTTTGGACGCCATTGTATCAGAAATTGAAAATCCCTGCGATTTATTACACTTGGCAGTAACTCAAAAACGTTTTAGAGATTTGATAATTCCGTGGCATATCCGGTATCGAGTCATCTTTGCTCAGCTCTCGGATGTGGGCCTTTGGGAACACATCGCTTCTCGACGGGATCTCGCATCCCGTGTTCACATGCTGGATATAACCACAGGGGAACATTCAATGGAGTCGCCGGGACGTCAGATTTTAGTACGCAGGTACCTTCGAGATGATCAGTCATATTCTGCAATGGAACTAAGCAAAGAGGAGAAGGCCTCGTGTCTAGCTACCTTCCACGCGGTTAATGGTTAACCTACATCGTTTCTTTATATCATCGGGTTTCAAAACCGACTTTGTATCACCACTGGATTTTGCAAACACGTTGAAGCAAATAGTTCCCAGACATATTCGAGAACTGTGTCTTCATGAATTTGATGTGTCCTCCAATAGTTTAAATGAATGGCTCCAGGTGGGCTTTGTGACGGAATGGCGAATAATAAAATAATAACATTTCGATTTGATCTTCCACTTTTCATATCTTACTCAACTCTCCATTGCGGTCTACCCCTGGGAGCCGGTCCCAAATGCCGACCAGAACCTCCTGACCATTCTTTGTCTCGCCCCACGGCTACGTGATTTATATATCGGGATACCCTACGCACAACCTTTACTTGCGGCACTCCGCAATGTACATTTTCCAGAACTCTTACGCCTTACCATTCAAAGCATAAAAGGCCGAAATGAGGTTCTCAGGGAGGATGAATCACAAGACATCATGTTCAACTTTTTCAGAAGGCATAACAAGTTAATGAGCCTTTCATTGACGGGTCCACTTCTTGCACGCGGTATTTTCCATACAAACAGCTTCCCCGGCTTGAGAAGTCTGGATATATAGCCGTATGAAGCCGGGATATCAGACCTTTTGCCCGTTGGCTTCGGTAAACAACTTCGCCACCTCGAGCTTACCGCGGCACTAGATGCAAAATGCTGTTCTCTGCTCTCGCACATGGCTGAATTAGTTATCTTGAAAGTCTCGGTAAAGTGCTATTCCTCGTTGATGGAACTGAGCGTGCTGCCGAATCTTCAAGTTTTAGACTTGATGTGTTACCTCCTATATAAGGAGAGGCATGATTACCAATTTGTACGTATGCTGATAATAACTTGTGATCCGTTTCCTTTGACAAAGCTTGCGTTCTAGCTCAGCCAGTTATACAAATTTCCCAACCTGCGATATCTCTCTATGTACAACAATTTATTCAGCTCTAGTGTTATCTGCAAAAGGGCTACTGAGATACTAACCCTTTTGGAAGGCCTCAGGGTCAAATTTCATGATGGGCAGGACACAAAAACTATCGAAATACAGTGGATTCATGACCAGAGCATGTGTCGATATACCACAAATGAGAGGAACGGTGGAAGATCAAATCCTCGGGACACCACTAGGACGCCGTTTGAGATGTGGACGGGAATGAAGTACTCGGATGATTTTTATTACGGCGGGTTAAGGAACCGCTAGGATGCTAACCTTGCGATATGCAGTATAGTTCCCATCAGAACGAAAGTGCTGCCCACAATTCTATAAATTATCACCCATGTCGCACTGTACCAACTGTTTGTACTGAAGTTCCTTTGGCAATATTTATATTACGATTTCACCAACTAGTACTTCGGGAATTCCGATTTACGCACTGAGGGTGTAACAATTGATTCCTCAGTTAGTATTTATAACCAAAGCATAGGTGAAATACGGATATCTAATAAAGACGTTATAAGGCATTAGAATCAATAAACTGTAGTGTTAATAAACCTCCCCTTGCCCAATGGCGAAACGTGTCACTAGCAAGGAAATCAGAACACGAAATCCGAACATCAAGTGGGGAGTATCGGAACGAGCTTGAACAATCATGAGCAAGACCGAAACGAAGACCAGGAAATTGACGTTGAGAAGACATCCCCTATTACACGGCCAGGATCCGGATGGAAATGTACGAAGTCAAAGTCAAAGACACAGTTCTCGTCATTGTTTTCACCGTTGGGTATGAATATGGGTGTGGGTTGTATGTCGTTTTAACCCAATGTATACCTCCGAATCTATCATGGTCTACTCCTGCCCAGATTTTGATGAGAACCTCCTGACTATCCTTCGTCTCACTCCACAACTACGAGATTTATGCCTTGCAGTTTAGTTGCGACACCCCGCGAAGTCCATTTACCAGAACTCTTACGCCTTACCCTTCACGGCGGAGGAGGCATACATCCGGTTAGCGGCGATGAATCACAAGACATCATGTTCAACTTCTTCAGAAGGCATAACGAGTTAACGAGTCTTTCGTTGAATAGATCACTTGTTTCACGGGTATTTTCCATCCAAACAGCCTCCCGTGCTTGAAAAGCCTGAGTATATGGCCGTATCAAGCCGGGGTATTAGACCTTTTGCCCGTTGGCTTCGCTAAACAACTTCGCCACCTCGAGCTTACCTCCCCACTAGACGCAAAATGCTTTTCTCTGCTCTTGCACATGACTGAATTAGTTATCTTGAAGTCTTGATAAAGTGCTATTCCTCGTTGATGGAACTGGGAGTGCTGCCGAGTTTTGGACTTGACGTCCATACGCTTACATGGGAAATGGCATGATTTAGACCAATTTGTACGTATGTTGGTAATAGCCTATCATCTGTTTCCGCCGACAAACCCCTCCGTTCTAGTTCGGCCAGTTATATACAAATTTCCTAACTTGCGATACCTTTATTTGTCCACTGATTTACTCCGGTTACCCGACGCTAGTATTGTACGCGAAAAGGTCACCACGATACTATCCATTTTGGAAGGCCTCAGGGTCGAATTTTATGACGATGAGAATGATTTCAATGAGGAGAGAAAAATTATCGAAATACAGAGGGTTCATGACCAGAACACGCGCAGATATACGACAGTCGAGAGAAGAGGCGGAGGTTCAGGTAACGACACTAGGAAGTCGTTTGAGATGTGGACGGGAATGAAGTACTCTGATGATTTTTATTACGGCGGGTTAAGGCACCGCTAGGATGCCAACCTTGCGATATGCGGCATCGTTCCCATCAGAACGAAAGTGCTGCGCACAATTCTATAAATTATCACCCATGTCGCATTATACCAACTGTTTGTATTGAGGTTTCTTTGGCAATATTTGTATGACGATTTCGCCGACTAGTACTTCGGGAATTCCGATTTACGCACTGAGGGTGTGACAATTAATTCTTCTGTTAGTATTTATGGCCAAAGCATAGGTGAAATAAGGATATCTAATAAAGACGTTATAAGGTATTAGAATTACTAAACTGTAGTGTTAATAAACCTCCCCTTGCTTAATGGCGAAGCGTGTCACTAGCAAGGAAATCATAACACGAATTCCGAACATCAAAGAGAGAGTGGGGTCTGGGCTAGCGTTACGACGAGATATATATGCTATTCTTGGGGAAAAACCAACAGGCATAAGTGGCCAGAGACGAGTGGCCACTCAACTATTTTTTTACAACTTGAAACGCTCCCTGTCATGCGAGGGTGTCGACGAACCACGTGATAGTGATTGTCAAACGTAATACTGAGTTCATGCGTATCGCATTTAAAATATGATTGTTATGAACATTGATGGGTATTATGCTAGTGTCAGGTCGTAAACCACAGCCACACCCCTGAGTGCATCCATTTTTTGGTTAATACGAGGCTTCAACGTTCAGAAATCGCCCGAGTCCTTTGATTACTCCACACCATCACCTTGGATACACCGGTGGAGCCTCATATTCACTATCTTTTATTTAAGCCTCGCAATCCTTCAGGTTTTTTGTTTTTGTCTGAGCGTATCTTCATACACCCTAGCGTCTCCCTTGTGGCGGTGCTATCTGCGTTTCGTAGTCGTGTGTTGGTACATTGCTTTCTTGGCTCATTTAGTGATAAAATAAGAAAAATATTCTTATGCATACTTATATATACATTGTGGGAATGCGGTAGTCTTTAGGAGAATTAGCCCTGTGCGGGGGTAGATATGATAGCTCGCGCACCGTGATTCTAACAAGGGTGGCTACCGTCTTCTCAAAAAGCTGCTTTAGCACAACTTCGTGCATTACATGTTGGCGAGTAAATGCTTAGGGACGTGTGATTCACACGCTACCATGGTGCCGGCACGCGCACACGCACACGCACTAATTGGTCGAGAATGGGGCACCAGAGGACCCACTTCCCATTTGAAGCAACTCGTCACCTTCATTAAAACACACATCACTCAGAACCCTAAATCCATACTCCTGAATATGTATGTTCCGCCCCTGTACATGTAGTGTCTAACCTAGTGTCATTAGTAAAGGAGAACAGATGAAGCAATCTCTTCATGTCAACCATCCGGAAGGGTTGCGGAGGGAAGACCGTGACAAAAATGACAGATGTAACGACGAGAGTGCGTTGCCTGTACCAGCGCAACAATCCCATTTGGTCCACATAGCTAACAGGTGTGGTGTAAGGTCGTCGATTGACCTCACTCGGTCGGTACGGACAGGACTAAGTTTTCTCTGTTCGAGTCGTTAGAGTATGCGAAAGATACAGGTAGAAGCTTCTGCTTGTAACTACATTAATCATGGGTTAATATATCTTGGCAGAACAAAGGAGTGGCATCAGAGACATAGGGGGAAACAAAAGGACAATGGAGGTGATGACACGAGGTAAGAGAACAAAGGGACAGCTTGGCGGAAGACAAAGGCGATTAGGTAAAACAAAAGAGAGTTGTGTGGAACAATGGGGATCCTATTGGTAATGTGTGCCTGTGGTAAGACGGCCAGGATTACATGTGGCTTGTCGAGATCAGCTACTTTCCTCGTGTTCCGTGCAACACCAGAAATAGGGGAAGATGAGTAAATATGCTGTCTAAAACCATCTAGGAGTGTTGGCGAGTTCGGCGAGACTTCGCCTGCTACTTTTTCATGATCGTTATATACTGGCCGATTTCAAAAGTTTACGAGGTAGTCTAGCGAATCTAGGTAGCCTGCATAATGGCGCTTGGACCCCTTTTTAGACGGATGGGATATGGAAATTAACTTAATATATATATATTAGTATGGTACGCGCAACAACTCCTCATCCTGCGATTCCTATAGCTACTTCGGGAATTCAATCTGGCCTGAAAATTGTCTAATCAAAGGTGGTTTTATTACAGAATGTAAGGGTCGTTAAATTTTATACTGTGGTTCCCCGGCTTGCAGTTTACTCTAATAGTTCGTTCACTAAGGTCTTCACATTCGTATAAAGTTTATCTAATTAGTTTACCCACCCACCGTCGCCCTCAGGTTGATGACACTAGTAGTAAAGCAAAAATAATTCTTAGGATTAATGGAAAGGAGTGAATATAGCGGAATAGTAGAGCGAAAGTTGTAAATCCACAAGGAAACCCGCTCTCCCGAGTGGCGAGTCGCATACGCGGAGAGCTCACGCTCTCCCACTACCAACCATGCAGCTCTTCGCATGGAGATATTCCGAATTAGACGAAGCTGGATGACACCATTCATACCTTCACAGTGCTTCTCGGTTTTTGCTGGTAAGAAGACTTAAACTCGAAACGCTAAGGGTCGGTGGTAATGATATCTTTTTTGTTCGACCACAAGACTATAGAAAGCCCCGACTAGGTATAAAAGTGGGAATGAATCTGAATACTCCCTGCACACGTATGCGTGTGGTCAGAAATTAGAAAATGAATTGGGACCATGATCTTGTCCAATGCTAAATGAACCGTACTCATAAAAAAACATGTTTGTGGGTCTGTGGTGCTTCGGCTCTGGTATAACGATCGTTCCAGGCGTCCAATACCAGAAGCGAATAAACAGCATGGTTTCTGCTGGGAAGTCGTTTAGGAATTTGACGGCGAGGAGTACGCCTGGGGACATTTGGATTAAGTGTGTTGCGAAGAATGAGAGGGTTGTGGTATTTGCTCGGAATCAAATTTTCTCTTTTTGTTCTGTTTGTTCCCTTTTCGAAAGAGATGCAACATGATGCGAACGAGATTTATTATTATTATTTAAATTAGGGAAAGGTAGATGGAGGCATGTGTCGAAGCTTGAATTATTACTGAGCCTAACGAAATAATTGATCTTTTGCATTGCTTTCCAAATCCTCACCGGTCATCCTCCCTCCCTCTACTCCCTTCGAGACAGGCCATAAGAAAATATGTTAGCTGTCTCTGCAATTCGTACATGACTCATTACGCTTGTATCACGGCTGTGGAATTGCGCATAAGTGTAAGCCTGGCGCCCCAGGCATACCAGTGGACCTTTAGTTACTTATGTAATCATCCTGTTTTTCTCCGCTGCCCAGCCATGTATCCTGTTCGTTAGTTCATCGAGCAATACACCGTGGTCCTATCAACCCGTATGACCCGGACCCAGTGAGCCTATTTGACGACAGGCTTCCAATAAGTTGCACCAGGGAAAGCATTACTAGCAGGAAAATTTCCTAATAACCCTAATATACATATTATGGTGGGTTCTGGCAACTCACCACCGTATGCGTCGGCGTGTCCCATTCCTCGACCGGTCCAATCCTTCGTTCGTTGGGTGTTACAATGGTGCATTGAGCATGCGGTTGGACATCCGCTTAATAAAATCAACGTAGGCATCGCCAGGACTCGCACAAGTATTCCCACCAAAGCACCCATATGGATATGCTGCGAATGCTACATCTCAACCCGGATGATATCTCTCCATAGTCAGGTCTTGCAGCTCATTGTTGAATTCTGACTTGTCAAACATCGATTTATTCGGACGTTAGGGGGCTCTCGAGGAGGAAGTGCCTGGAAACAGACAATAACATCCACACTTCTTCGACCTGGACAATGTCGACGCTGAGGAAGAGGTTGAAATGGCAAATTCGTTACTTTCCGTGCTTTTAGGCGGTTGTAAGCCACTAGGACGCGACGACGCACCGTCTTCTTCACCTTTCCCCCCCTGCATTACAATTGAATATAAACTTTACGATTGGAAAAATGATCAGAGCCTGATAACCTCTTTCAACGAATAGCTTTTGAACCGCAGCTAGAGCTTGTTGCACTACGTACCCCACACTCCTGGGAATTATTCTATTGACATGTGGTCTACTTGTATGTGTATTGACCAGTCCGAAAGGAGGAAAAAAGACACCGCGCATATGTGTATACATACATGTATCAGGGTCAACCTTCGGCCCTAAACAACGTAATACTAATACTTCAATAACAAGGTACTGGCTGTGCACCTCGGGTACAGAGAAGCGAGTCATGGAGTGACCAACGTATCGCACGTCTGCCACGCGTCCTTAGCACCTACTTACTACCGCCATACGATCTCAGCATGCCGTTCTTTTCAAACCTGCGCTATCCTTTTGCCAAAGAAAAATAACAAGTGCTAACTCTCCCCATGTAGTGAACCAACCGGGGGATACATACAATGATCCCGGTTTTGGATTTACAGAGCTTGTACCAGGGACGGCCCCTGCTGTCGAGTGAGTGATCGAGCTCAAACGTATCAGTGTCCGATTCGTAAAAAATTCGCATTTATAGTATTGTCGCTATTCATGGGTTCGATGGGATCACGAAGACTCCTGGATAGCCGATAATGGGAAGCTTTGGCTGCGGGACTTTCTCCCTCACACCTTACCTACAGCGCATTTTGTCGTATGGTTACGATGCCCACACAACCGGTTCATTGTCTAAGCAAAATCTTCATGGTCATGTCAAGGACTTCCTTGCAAAACGTTCCATGTCTAGGGAAACAGGAGAAACTAAGGTTCACTGACTGATAATCACTGTTGTTTGTGTTGCGTCCTGATAATTTCTTCCTATTTGCCGTAGGAACGCCCAATAATCTTCATTGCGCATAGCCTAGGTGGCATTATTCTCAAGAGTGTACGTCGCCTCTTAATGAAAAAAGTCTGTCTGCTATGTCGGAACAATCCGAAAATCCTAATCAGGCCTGTCGGCCCGACTAGGTGCCGGTTTGCCTGATCCCGGCTGCCCAGGATCTGAGCAGGCGCCCAGCAGACTTGTTGAAGTTTTACATTCTACGACATTGAGCTTATGTATATCAGCCTTTTGTACACATCTTCATCTACATCATCCAAGGTCCAATCTTAATCCTCACACTCTGAGTGTGTTCAGTTATGTATAGACTGGTTATCGAACAACTATGTTAGTGACTGTCATAATGACCTGACCATTATGTGCATGTTATTAGGTATATTCCTAGTAACAAACTTACAGTGCCTGCTGAACTATTGCCAGAATGATGAGAACTAGTGTTAAGAACAGAAAACTGACTGATATTGGTAGACTGATGGGGACCGAATGGAAGGACTTGCTTCAGCTTATATGCTGTGCCCTCACAAGTTACTGTCAGGTGTCCTTAAATTTCAGGCAGGCAAAAACTAGTCCTATCAGTGAAACCTCTCGGTGAGTTACTGATCGGAAACCGAGGGATAAGTTGCATGTTGGGTTGAAGGGTCAGAGACTGGAGGTGAGCGAGCGCAAGCAGAGGTGGAGAGCGGGATACTTAGAGTGAGACTATGAGAGATGTATATGAGTGTTCTGAGTCGATATTCTGATTGCCTAGTAGCTACATTACAGGGGGTTTATCTACAAGTTATTGGCATCTAGAAACTACTAACTAAGGGAAGAGCAGAAGTACTACTGACAAATAAACTTGACTGGAAACTGGAAGGTTACAATACGATCAGAGGCCATGATTAACCGAGAGCAGGATTACAAGAAAAGGGAATAGTCCATGGGCTATAAGTATATATGGGCATACAGTGACCCAAAAAAGCGTCCGGATGTTTGGTGAAATTGGAAAGATGTGTTTGCAGCTCTAGAAATAAAATAGATAAAATTCTGAATAAATAAGGGGTAAGAGGTATACATCTGACCTACATGATGACATAAGCATGACATAATAGCTTTCCTTATCAGGGAAGTAGGAAATGAACAATGGACATGGTGCATCCGGACATTTTTTTTGCTCTGTCAACTGATACATGAAACTCAATAAGGTTCATATAACTGTGGGAATTTCTGGTTAGGTTCAACAATGTCATGTGACCACATGTTTAAATAACACATTTACATGAACCTTTGCCTCAATTCACCACCCCACCACATGATGAAGAAGCACTCTACTGAAACAAGGCTCTCTGTCATTTCTCTTCTCCAGGAAGGTCACTCCTGCAGAACAATTGCTTCTAAACTTCATATTGGGCACTCTACAGTATCAGAAATTCGCTCCCAACTCCCTGGTCCACTTCCAACACCTTCCAGAGGTTGTCCTCCCAAACTCTCCCCCAGGGATCATCACCACCTGGCTCGTTCTATCACCTCTGGACAGGTTGGCCTCCCAAGCCAAGTCCCACCTCTCCCTCAATGTCTGCACACAGACAATTAGAAATGCATTGAAGAAAGAGAATTTGAAGGCTGTGGTGAAGGCCAAAAGACCTCTTCTTGCCTGTTGACACATCAAGGCTTGATATGAGTTTGCTATCAAGTACCAGCATTGGACTGAGGAGGACTGGTTTAGGGTTATCTTCTCAGATGAGACCAAAATCAATCGTTTGGGCTCTGATGGGAGGTTGTGGGTATGGAATAGACCAGGTTCTGCACTCACTCAGCAGCATATCAATGGAACTATCAAATTTGGAGGGGGGAGTCTAATGATTTGGGGATGTATGACAGCACATGGTGTGGGGTACATGTGCAAGATAGATGGGAGGATGGATGGGGAGATGTACAAGGACATATTGGAGGACTATATCTTCAAAACAGTGGAGTATTATGGGATGGACAGGGAAAGGTTTGTCTTCCAGCAGGACAATGACCCTAAACATACTTGCAAGTTGGCCAAGGATTGGTTCAAGGACCATCAGGTGGAGGTTTTAGACTGGCCTGCACAGTCTCCAGACCTGAATCCAATAGAACACTTATGGTGGGAGTTGAAGAGAAGGCTTGGAACATACCCTGAGGCACCCAAGAGCATAATGGAGCTCTGGGAGAGAGTGGAGGTGGAATGGGAGGGTATTCCAAGGGAGAAATGCCTTGAATTGATCAAGAGCATGCCTAGAAGGGTTGCTGCAGTACTAAAGGCCAAGGGGGGGTACGCTAAATACTGAAACTGGTAAAAACTAGTAATTAATTACAAGAGCAAAAAAAGTGTCCAGATGCACCATGTCCATTATTAATTTCCTACTTTCCTGATAAGGAAAGTTATGATGTCATGCTTATGTCATCATGTAGGTCAGATGTATACCTCTTACCTCTGAGTTATTCAGAATTTTATCTATTTTATTTCTGGAGCTGTAAACCCATCTTTCCAATTTCACCAAACATCCGGATGCTTTTTTGGGTCACTGTAGGTGAAACATAGAGTAGAACAGATCATTATAGTGAAAGGGGATGTATCAAAGCATAACCAGATGGTACAAGTATATTTTGACAGGGGTGTAAACAGGGTTTGATCACCATGAAGGTATACATCAGTGTTGGTGTTCCAATGGTTGCTGAAATGAAGACTTGATCAATAACTTGGAACGTCAGTAGATGGTAATATCCTTGGGGACTGTCAGGTTGTGACACAGTTACAACACAGTCATAACAAGCATACACAATGACACATTGCAGATTTTGCACATATTGATCATATGTAATCATGTTCTTCCCAATATTGACTACTGAATATCTGTAGAGTATTCTCTTTATGAAAAGTCACCCAATATACCTTAAATACACGCCATCCTAGTTAGCATCACCTCAGCTATTGTATTTCAGCCTCCAGTCTAGACTCATGCACAACCAAAGAAAACACAAAGAAATGATGATGGAATTACTGCATGACTATGATGAGATGATGCAAATACCCTGGTCTCCAGCTTCTATGACTGACCCATTTGTACGAGAGCTCAATGGTTCCCCTGATACTTGCTTCCTCCATTCACTCAATCATCCACTGATCCTGCAAGATGTTCTGACAGACATAAGGATTGAAGTGATGGAACACCTCAGTCACCCCTTCCCTTCACCAACCACATCACCTTCTCGGCGTGGCTGAACTGGAAAGGGAAGCTTCAAGGGAATGATAAACAACTCCCAACATAAAACCCCTGTGCTTGAGTAACTTTTGACACCACCCCTAACACTCTGAACCCCTTTGACGACTCCCACTGGACTCTAGACAGACTGATCACCAATAAAGGTTGACCATCTTTTTTGACTGCATTTGTTGAAGGAATAGCAGGTCGAGTATTCAGTCAAGGATCACTGGACCCAGATGAAACTCACTGTCCCTTGCCTATGAGGATTAACCTGCTCCTTCCTCCAGGAGGAGAACTGACCAACTCATCTGGAAGCTCAGACGGTCCTAATGGAAACCAGGGATGTGGGGGGCAGAACCCCAGAACTCCTGGACTGCCAAACTCATCTTGAGCTAGCACTAAAGACAATGAGTTACCAAAGAATAAGGCACTTACCCTGAATACTAATGACATCAAGATAAAATGGTCTGATCTCCCTGAATATGATGGAAGTCATTCCAAAGTGTTAGAGTATATGTAACCTGGACATTATGAGTCTTTTGGAAATTTCAGAATCAATGAGCTCACTAGTAGGGGTCACTCTCCCTAGACAACTCATGGGCAATGCTACGATCTGGTGGAGTGCTTGGGACTGTGATCATGGGACTGATTTCAGTTGATCTCATGGGGTCCTTCCTTTGGGGTATTGTCAAAGGTCTGTTTGGAACTAAATGGCATGAATCTTTAGTCTTGGAATGGGAAGAAATGAGATTTCACCAACTATCACAATCATGAAACTCCAGTACAATATATCCAATGAAGAATTAAGCTGTATCACTTCCTCTATGTTCCATCAAGACTGGAAGGAAGAAACACATTGTTTGATCTTGACTCTACCTACAGAATAGCTTTACCTACTGGAAGGCCAACCCATTGATGACATCATGGGATTGAAAACCTATGCCAACAATCTGTAAGAACCTCTTGTTAAGGAGTGTGGGTGGAGCTTATCGGAGGGTTTCTGGAGAAACCTATGGGAAAGCCAGTAGGACTTGGCTTCAGCTTATAGGTGTTACGACCCATTCCTGGATGTTTCAATATCCGACTTCCGATCTCCCACTTCCGACTTCCGACTTCCAATCTCCGACTACGGAACATCATAGTTACCGTATCATCCGCATTCTTCCCTTGTTCTGCATTTGGTAATTTGTCCATTGACAAGTATTCACTCGTTTGTTTGTTATATTCCCGTTTTGGAATATTGTCTTCCTAATGTGTCTTATTGTATTTCTGTTTTAAGAACACTTCCATTTCCGTCTTATTATGGTCTTAGTTTGTAGTACAATAATGAGCAGACTTATATTAGTTTCCGCGAATTTGTACTTTACCTTAGATCTGATATCGACTTAGTTTCTTATTCCTTCTCCCATCTTTCTGTATGCTCGATATTCGGAACTCTCCGGAACTCTGAATATCCGTATCTTCCATCATAAGCCTCACCTCCGAAATCAAGGACATTGAGCGTTTGCGTAGAGGCGCAGCACATGAGCTGAAGCCAACGTCCTGACCCTATCTAGTAGTTTCCGACTTCCCGGTTGCTTCCCGATAGTTCCGGAATAAGTTCCCGACATGGCACTTAACAATAGGCTGTGCCCTTGTGAGATCCTGTTGTCCAATTTCAGACAGGCAGACAGGAAGCCCAGGGAGTCTGGGAGTGGTTAGTGGGTTGAGAGGTCAGAGGATTGACTGTGGGAAGCCCATGGAGGTTGAGGGGTCAGGCAGTGATGAGTCAGAGGTCAAGTGATGGATAGGTCAGAGCCTGTGGGCTCCAATGAGGTAAATAGTGGTGCGTTTCAAAGAGAGGAATAGAGTGGAAAATGTACTGAGATTACTGGGGGAATCTAAGCTGATTTTCTGACTGGATTGTATGTACAACATCTGCCAGACTATATAGACTGTGGAATGTATGTTATACCAAATCCAGTAATAATGAAATCCAAACTAGTAATCATGAAATGAGATAAGTAAACACCATAATTGGTGTTAGGAATGGAACAATTGGAATATAATTCTAATTTCAAACAATCAAACAAACAATTTATTTATTACTTGGTTGATAGCCAACAACTCTAACCGAGGTGGCAATGGATTCCAACAACTTAAATAGAAGTCAGAAAAAGTAATAAAGCCAGCTACTCAATTAAGAGGTGGCAAGGGGGAACAAATAAGTCAACAACTCAGATTGAGGTGACAAGGTGAACAACAGATCAGTCAACAGCTCAGATTGAGGTGACAAGGGATCTGATTGGGCCAACAACTCTGATAGAGGTGGCAAGGGTTTCCAACAGCTCTGATAGAGGTGGAATTAGATGTCCAACTGCCCAGATTGGGGTGGAGTAGGCTGCTTGCTGCAGTGACACACAGATGTGGTGTAAATGGGTTGATAAAATTGGTTATATTTCATGGCTGGAGCAGAGCTCCTTATATACACTGAGATCTGAGACATTTAGAGACATATTGAACTTTATTTCTATCCTATTTTAGCTATTTTACTTGGAATGTTTTAGACATTTCCACCATTCTCTGTTGTAGCATATATGATGACATAATATATGACATGTATTCCCAGATGACATAATGTATGACATAATATTCCTAGATGACATGGAGTATGACATAATATTCCCGCGCTAGTGCACGTGTGATGTCTGTCGCGCCTTGTGACTGTCACGCGCCCTTGTGACTGTCACGCGCCCTTGTGACTGTCACGCGCCCTTGTGACTGTCACGCGCCCTTGTGACTATCACACGTTGTGACGATGGTCACTTGTTGTGATGACTGGTCACTTGTTGTGACTACCGGTCACTTATTGTGACGAATATTCCGCACGTTGTGTAATAAGCGCCAGGTGGCCAGTTTGTAGATATATAGTTAAAAAAGAATAAAAGTAGAAATTTCGTAGTCCCCTCAATTTATAAGATAAAAATACAAACTAAATTGCATAAATTCAATATAAATCGAGAGAATATTGTACAATTTAATAATCACGATATAAGTACATTTAAAGCCTTTGTTAAGAAATTCGTTTTGGGGAAATTGCGAAAAATAGAAAAACCTTTAAAAATACATAACAGACATCCTCATATTTTCAGAACACCCTACACTTCATGACAAACATGTCTATGAAGTTCTCCAAAGACTTTGAAAACATGGTCTTTTTGCAAATGGAAAAAATGTTCTTATGATGTTGACACAGTTGAATATTTAGGTTTCATGATGGGACCTGATGGTCTCTGCATGGATGATGCTAAAATTCAAGCCATTCAAGATTGGCTGGAACCCTGAAAGGTTAAGGACATTCAGTCCTTTTTAGGCTTTGCCAATTTTTATCGTTGTTTCATTCACAACTACTCAAAATTTACCATTCCACTCACTTGTCTTACTTGTAAAGATGCCCCATGGAATTTCTCCAAGGAATGCCAAGAATTGAAAAGTGTGTTTACATCTGCCCCTATTTTGTCACACTGGAAGCCCAATGTTCAACTCATTGTGGAAACTGACACCTCGGATTATGTGCTTAATGCGATATTGTCCATTCTGGACACCGACAGTGAAGTTCACCCAGTAGCCTTCTTGTCTCACATGTTCTCAGCACCCAAACTCAACTATGATGTTCACAACAAGGACCTACTCGCAATATTTGAAGCTTTCAATACATGGTGACATTATCTAGAAAGATCGGCTCATCCAATAGATGTTATAACCAACCACAAAAATTTGGTTTACTTTTCAACCACTAAACTCTTGACCGCTGGTCCAAATACATATATTCTTTCTGACAAGAGTTTGGATTTACTGTAATTACCTTCACAGCATTGGTTTTCAGCCAATTTGAAATTTCACAATGTCGTTATTTCTCTTCCTATATCAATGGGGGTTCAGCACAACCTTTCATAGCTTGAAGCATTCAAGAGCACCGGGTGTAAATCGGACACGGCAACGGCCTTGTGTGAATATGGCGTTCCCTGCCTTCCTTACCGCTCGTGGTATCCTCCCGTTGACTCCATGGTCTGAGAAGTCAGGAAAGATTTGGCATTGAAAAGATTCTTTCCTTGTATTATTTCAAATATATTGACTCGAACTCTTCTTTTCATCGGAATTTTCTTATGACCCATCCAATGATGAAGTGAAGCTTTCTGTCAGTGCCGATAACAGACTGTTTCTGCAACTGCCTAAGGACATGGTATGCATTATCCGGTTGCCAGTGCGATCAGCAACCCCGTTGTGTCCCCTCCTGATATTTGATATGACAGAGCCGATGATAACAATCATCTTACCCTACCTGAATTGGCATGCCGAGACCCCAACAAAGGGTTATCATAAGTGAGCATACACTAATCCTTCTTTGGTTGTTGCACTACATAACCATTTTTGTTGAAATTGTGTTCTGAGCTCACTGGGAATTGCCTAACCTCGAACTACAAATTAAGCGTGTCAGCGTGTCAGTGTGTACTGCATTCTGAGCTATAAAAAGCACATCTGCTTGTGAAGGCACAGTACTAGAGTGTCATGGATATATCCATGTAAACAATTGCACGTCCCCGTTAGTTTTCAATAATCCATTTCAAATTAATTGCATATCCCTGCAGAACTTGACAATTAAAAGGCGTCTGAACTACTTCAGAAGTTTACAGACATGGTGTAGTTTCTGATAGGTACTACATGGCCACAAAGTGGCGTTTCGCAGTCTAGCATTGGCATGAATCACTTGAATCGTTGAATGTGATGTTACAGGTATTGTTTGAGGTCTTCTCCGCATAGGTCAATTTTCTACACATTACCTCCTCTTGGGAGCACCCAATTTAGTTTTGCGATTTCCACTCGACTGATCTGGAGAGGTGCTACCCTGTAATCCTGGTGCCCCCAGTCTTACGCATGGACCCTTTAGTTTTACATGATTACATAATCACCGTGTTGTACAGTATAAGTAGCCGGGAAGTTTTCAGGACCTTAGATCTTACCGTACGCTGCACTTGCCTGTATCTTGTTCTGCTCTGGACAATACACCGTGGTCCTGTCAACTTGTATGACCGCCAGTGATCCCAATTGACGATGGGATTACATACCCTCCCCTCTCTGCCTTTGCGCGAGTGCTCGCGCTTCAGTCTCTGCTATCGAGGTGCACTTCCTGCATCTACTACCATGAATAGTATGAGTTGACTCTATTGCAATACACAATATACAAGGGTTTAATAAGCTTGTAATAAAAGTACTTGTGTCTCAATATCTTGTGTCAGTTAGTGTAGCACCTTCTGACAATATAGGTTGGATGCTCTGGGAGGTGTATAGTGGTTCTGACACACATTAACCTCCAAATGCATGGTCCACAATTAGCATCTTCATATGAAAAGTTGCAATAATTGGTGGACTCCCCCTATAAAAAGGTGTGTTTCATCATCAAATTTAACAGATGGCTTTGAATTAGGATGCCCCTGAAAATGTATGTTGTTTGCCAGGCTTCTAACTCTTTCATTTACTCTGCAGACGACTGATGTGCCATATTATATATATGAACAGCTATGTGCATCCGAATTCCGGAAGACTAAGGTAAACTAGTTGAGTCCGTTTCTCATTTGGATAACCTATGATTGTGTTAAGTCTGAATTGACTTTCCCGAAGTGGATGTTGGTTGTTTTTCCACTAATAGACGGGGTCTGCGGTCATTCTATTCCGTTAGTATCAGAAGTCTTCACACCGCCCTGACCCATCAGCTGCCAAAACATGAAAAGTATGTAACATGATTTTAACGTTAAAACTGATCTTCTAACAACAAGCGAGATGCAAGAATCGGACATCTGTACATTGTCGCAGTGACATAGTCACTTGGGCTCAGATAGGCTGTGTCGCAAAACACTGTTTTAGATAATTTGCCATGAGCGGCATTAGATTACAATGTTGCGCCCTGTTTAGGTCAGTAAGAGGTTTCCCAAACATAGGATTTCGATGTTACAGCTGTTTCGGGTACGTAGTGTGGAATTTGAAAATCAATAAAAAAATTCCGCTTTGGTCCCAAAAATAAATTGCCATGTGACTCCATAACGGGGAGAATGTAAGATATAATACTTTGTATTCACCATATATATATATGGGGCAAGCTATTCTGATACTCAGAATTTCTTATTTCCTGCTATTTAACATTCGGACCTCTGTCAAAGAATCAGCTCCCCCACCACAATTACACCCTTTTTGGGTTGGAAGCTTGGGGAGAATAATATTATATATTATATATAAAACTATAAATAAGAATGGATGCCTATACAGCGCAGAATGTAGGGAAAGGGCAGACATACACTAATGCAGCATACAATTGTCACTGTTCCCTACATTCTGTACAGTATAAGCATCCATTCTTGTTTATACTTTTATATATAATATATAATATTATTCTCCCCAAGCTTCAAACCGAAAAAGGGTGTAATTGTGGCAGGGGAGCTGATTCTTTGACAGAGGTCCGAATGTTAAATAGCAGGAAATAAGAAATTCTGAGTATCAGAATAGCTTGCCCCATATATATATATGGTGAATACAAAGTATTATATCTTACATTCTCCCCGTTATGGAGTTACATGGCAATTTATTTTTGGGACCAAAGCGGAATTTTTTTATTGATTTTCAAATTCCGCACTACGTACCCGAAACAGCTGTAATAGGTAGTGATAGGGAAAATATATCAGATTACCTCCAATTTGGTATATATTTACTTTGAACCGGCGTGAGGGACATTCTGGTAAATTCAAGACACCAAGATCTGAACCGCAGAAGCTATGGACTCCGCTCATGATGGCCATTATGTAATTGCACGATCTTTCGATTTCTGAGAGAGCAAGCACATCGGTACTTTGAGTTTGAGAGGAATGTGGCGAGATGGTGAAGTTATACACAAAAAGTGCATGATGGTCGTCGTAACACAAACAACACGATATAATAGGATTATGGGAAGAGGACACTCGTACATCACGTTGGGACAGACATCGCATTATCCTGTGAACGATGCAATATTAGTGCTAAGGAGCTCTGACAGAGAAAATTGAGATTAATCCTACGGACACGCGGTTAATTACAGGCATAGCTAGCTAAGGCCGGACGGTCTTTCTGTTGTAGTAGTTTGAACCTATAGCAAATATACTAATAACAGATCAGCATTAGTTAGGGATCATTATTTCTAGAATATCCACTAATCTCAGTCTCGTATAAAGTAAACGAGAACTGAGGAAAAACTTTTCCAACTCAGACTAATAGAATATAATGCTTTTTTGACATCGCATAAATGCGACAGTTGTGGACGTGTGACACAGACACATCGCGATATAATCCAACACCTGTATTCCTCCACTATTTGCTATTATTTGAACGATAATATACGTAAATAAAACGACTCATTGCTGTCCTCTGGATGTCGAGAAATTGAAGAGCTACTTAACTTTGTCGAATCTTCAGTTCATACAGGCGAACTTGGTGCCAACGCATCACGCCTCCGAAATGGGCTACACTTACACTGTACAATCGGCGAGAAAATATGGGGTGGTAATTAATATTTTTGTTTGTTTTGCGTGCCATCTCAAATCAGAGCCGGATAATAGGGTCAGAGTGTCCTACATGTTGATGGAACGTTTACCGGGACATAGCGTTCTCCTTACGAATGTTGACAGTCTAAGCGATATTCGCCTTGATCGTTCAGATAATAAGCCGACGGAGGAAATCAGCCTTGAGGACCGCTCCAGATTGGTTAGTGAAGCCTTTGTTCGCCTTCTACCGACAGCCAGAAGTTTCCATCGCCAACTTTCTGAATATTTGATGGAGCTAGGTAATTGTCTGCAGTATTATTTACCAATTGCTACTGATTAAGTGCATAGCTTCACACCCTTTTGACAAAATTGGCTCAATACATTGTGGTTGAAGAGTATGTCACTCCCACACCTTGGTGAGTAGTGAGGCGCGTCAGAGGGTTTGGAATGCACCACCACTCCCATTGAAAGGACCATACACCCGAGCCTCGAGTTTCTATTCCGCAATCATGGATTTTAATGAGACAGTGGGTCTGCACTATGCCAGCGCGGACAGTGATTCCAAATATCTATCATCCGTACGCCAGTGCCGTCAGGTGGCAGACCTGCTTGCCCTCCCCGAATTTGAGACTGGACCATTTGTTATTGAACATGACGATTTGAGCAGCGCCAACATTCTTGTAAGTCAACATGTGACCATGATTTCTCTCAATCGAACTCAATGGTTCAATTATGATTCAGGTGGATGATGACTTCAACATCACAGGGATAATAGATTTCCCTGGGACCACCGTGCCTTTCCCCTCTTTTCTTACCTACCCTTTTTTCACCTATGAGAACTTTTATACATTAATGAACGAAAGGGAAGTCTGGAAAACTGCCCTGAAGGGTATTAAATACCCCTCTGGAAGCCCTTTGCAGGATGAAGCTACACTGGAGAGACTAACAGAAAGTCTGGACCATAGAACCGAATTTGAGCAGGCTTTGAAAGTTGAAATTGCTCGTCATCAGATCTCGCTTGTATTGGAAGAACTCGAGGCCGAGGATGATAGTGACGGCGATGGCGACGATGGTGGCATTGACGGTGATGGCGAGGGTGACAGCGAGGGTGATGAGTCTGACGAATAGTCTAATAAATAGAATAAGATGACGGGCGAAGGCGAGGGGAGTAACGGTGAGGAGTTCAATGCCAATGAAATCTGTATTGTCAATCCCCTGTACTGTGTAAAATCGTAATCCTTCAAGTTTCTTTGTTTTTTTGTTGAGCCTATCATCGTCCTCGTGCCGTCGTTACTTGCGTCTGGTGGCTATGCGTCAATCCAGCCTTGTCCAATTCGGACTGATCTGTGCAAAGCTGTATGGTTGGGTAGGGGGAGAGTGTTAGCTCTCCGCGTATGCGTGGGAAGACTCGCCGCTCGGGAGGGCGGGCATCCCATGCATCTACAACCTTGCAAAGATAATCCAATAAACGAAATTCAAATATCTCTCGATATTAAACTGATTATTACTGTATTAAAACTGTTCTCAGCCTAAGGGCAAGGGTGGGTGGGTAAACTAATTCAGAAGGATTAAAGAAAGATAATGTGTAATGAGTAAAATTATAACGACTGCGAATCGCTTGTCGTCGTCGTCAGGAAAAGAATGCGTGGGAGTCCCCCATCTGCTCAGCTGGACGTTGAGTGTCGTACTTTCCTGGCAAGCGTGGGATCGTACGACACTCGACACTATCCAGCCTTGTCCAATTCGGACTGATCTGCGCAAAGTTGTATGGTTGGGTAGGGGGAGAGTGTTAGCTCTCCGCGTATGCGTGGGAAGACTCGCCGCTCACCCACAATGGCTGCCTACAAACAACGCGGCGAGACTATGCCACCCACCCAACCACCCTAGGCAGCTGCTGTCCTGTTTGAAAGATTCCTTAAATGATGCAATGCGATCTGTTCGAAGGCCCTAATGTACGTCTGGTATGCTAGTGATTTCCATCTGCCCGCTAACCTTACTATTTCGGGGTCAACTCCCTGTGCCAGGAAAAAGGAAGCACCACCGATACGGAATGAGTGGCCGAAGGATGTTCCCCATCCCTTGTGAGTAAGAATTGAATTTATCCGCTCGAGAGCTGCAGTTCTGACTACTGGTCTGATATCGCCTTTGGTGTCTCGCCAGCAGAACAGTGGGTCGCTGGGCCCGGCCGGCACCACTCTCGATAAGTTGATCAAGGCTTCGATTGGGCATGTTTCTTGTTGCTCTGTCAAGAATACTGACTGTGTGATACCGGCTTTGGCTGTTTTCAATGCAGGTAAGTCCAAGCGTGCATAGCGCTTTCCATTGTCGTCTCAACTAATCATGGCGTCCTTTCGTTTCAGGTGCTTTCTGGTGTCAAAACGCAACCTAGATGGTACTGTGACTTCTCCAAAACGCATTAGACCCCAAAAGGCGCATGTCGATACTGCCCAAATGCAGGCATCAAAGGGGTCCTCCAGATCCAAAGATGATTTTAATGTGAACAGCATATTCAACTTCACTGGAGGCCTTGGAGGTCGTCTACGTGTACTCCCTTGTAGGTTCTCTAACCCCCGTAGTGACCATTCAACCCTTGTGTGCTCATCATCTGACAGTGGCGGTGGCCAACCTTGGGCTATGTGCCAGGCCCTAATTGCTGACAGATACTTTCACGTCATGCTGACTGATCTCATCTCGAAGGCAGTCCCAGCCACTAGTTCCTCTCCTAGCAATGATGGGTCTGCTGCTGCCCATAATGCAAATGAGTGTAAGACTGGGAAGGATGCAGGGAGCCTGTCTGATTCCACCACAGAAAAAATGTCGCAGAAGATGTGAAACTTGCGCAGGCCGGCTCCATAACTATTCTCCTCCTTCAGTGATGCTTCTGAGGCCAAGGATGCAATTGCCTGCAAGACTGGATGCCTCATTGTGGATGGTGGTGGGGCAATGGTCCCTTTCCATTTGAATAGCCTCTCGTTTGCCTTACATGGTGGTCTGAGATTCGATGGAACTCCTTGCAACCGGCTCGGTGCTGACATTTGTAATGTAGGGGCAAACGGTGCTGATGTCAACACGGTTGCTACAATAATTGGATCTGATGCACCAGGTGCCCAGGAATATCGACTCTGGCTTGTGTTTCAGCTTTTGGAAAACCTCTGAGGAATTCGCCAATATGCCCTCGTGATAGGGCATCTGAAACATTGTCCCTTGATGGTACGTATATTGCCTTCAGCTGTATACGGTTTGATACTAACAGTTTGTAAATCTCTTTTAGAATATTGTTTGTCTCCTTGCTGCGTGATCGGCCTTTGTTTAAAACAGCTACCACGCCACAGTTGTCCGACTGCACCAAAAATGTCGACTGTTCCGGGCTCCGCTGTCACATCCAATCCTGCTGTAATGCCACCCGTAGGCCCATCTCGACTGCGACAGCTTCGGCCCAGCCAATGTTGCACTGGCAATGTGGACCCACTTTGAAGCTGGGTTCCCACCTCCATGCTGCCCATTGGTTGTCTACTACGACACCCAACCCGAAGGATGTGCTGGTGTCGCCCCACCATCCCATGTCCACTACCTCTGGTGATGCGATTGGTAACTCATTTGGTAGGTGGAGAAGTATATACTGGATCCATGATATATCTGCCTGGACTGCTGCACCTGGGGATAATGATGCTCTCCTCGGATTGAAGCTGTTTGCGAATGAGGCGATGGAACGTAAGAAAGGTCTTATCCACGGAAAAATGGATGAGATGTGCACTAGTTTCCCATGCAGTCTGTCTGCTTCCTTCCCTGAGAAACGTGCATCTTCCACTGCCCAGCCCTTGATCAAGTTCAGCGTTGCATCTAGCTTCTCCTTTGGTACTGAAACCATCTTGGTATCCAGGTTCCACAAAAAACCTATGTACTTCTGGATCGACGAAAATGGTCTCGTCTTGCTCTGGCTCCATGGCACACCGAATTGTGCTGTCAGGGCAATGAACTCATCTTCGGTCCATTTCTGACCTGGGAGGCGCACGGCCAGGAAATCGTCTACCCATTTGAGTAGGCGTCCAAAGCCAGCCTTCCGATATAGAGCTATCAGCATGTCGGCTCTGCTGCCAAACACCCCAACGCTCGAAGCCAGACCAAATGCCACTGCATGGTCGACGTACACCAGGCCATCCCAGCAGATGCAACAGGCATTCTGCTGGCCCAGCTTTACTGGCGTCATTCTGTATGCTGCCGAGATGTCAAATGTGGCTGCTACAGAACCTTTTGGGAGTGAGAGAATCAATGCCGCAGCATCTGTGAAGGTGCCCCATTCTGTTGGGAAGTCGCTGGGGTTTATGTGGCTGTTTATGGAAGAATGGGATGGGTCCCCCTGGGAAAAGGATAGGTCTTGTATTAAGCGGTAAGTACTTGAATTTGGTTTTGGTATTAGCCCCAAGGGCGACGTTTGGAACAGTCCAATAATCCGCTCCAGTGTTACGACTGTGTCGCAACCCTTCGCACGCCGACAGTAACCGATGGTATATCGTCGTAGTTATCCTTTTTCAATCAAGACGATATCTCGGAGGCCGTCGGTCCCCCGACGCTGACATATGCCTTCCGGTCAATCAAACCCGAACTACGCCTTTCTATCTGGTTATGCTTTGATACGTCCCTTTCATTATGTTGATCCGTCTCACTCTATGTTTCACATATGTCTATCTATATTTGTAGTCCTCGAACTATTTCCTTTTATTGTAATTTTGCTCTCGGTTATCATCGGCCTCCGAACTAATCATAAACTTCCCGTTCCTAGTCAAGCTTATTGTTAATGCCGCTTTCCACCTTTCTCCCCATTAGTATTTTCTAGACGCCTGTTACTTGTATATGAACCCGCTGTAGTTGTAGTTACTAGGCAATCAGAATATCGACTCAGAATACCCTCATATGTCTGCAACAGTCTCATACTAAGAATTCCCCTATCCGTCTTCACATGCGCTCGCCCACTCTCGGGCCCAACCCCTTGGCCAGACACTCGACTTGTCCTTCAGTTCCAATCGGTATCTCGCCGAAAGGTACTTCTTAGGATTTAGTCTTCACCCGTCTGAAATCTAAGGACACCATACGGATATTTGCGAGGGCGCAGCACATAAGCTGAAGCCAAGTCCTTCCGATCGGTCCCCATCGGCCACCGACATTAGTCAGTTTTCAGTTCTTAACAGTATATTCTGATTTCACACTCGCATTTTCCGTTCAATCATGCCTCCGAGAAAAAATGCCAAGCCTAGCGGCGAAGCAGAATCTTCCACTCTCAAGGCTCCTTTCCTGTATACAGCCCGAGCTACTCAGAGAACCCCGCTACCAGAAACCTCCAAAGAACCTCGCTTTGTGGAGATTACCGGCGATGCTGAAGAAGTAACTGAAGCAACCAAACCCGAAGCAACTGAAGAGATTAACAACCAATCAGCTCCGGAACATGAACCCGAGGATGGCGACCAACCTCAGGCTAGCGGTTCCAAGAAGTCCACAAAAAAGAAACCGGCTCTCAACCCTGAAGAGACATGGGAATTGTTCTCAGGTACACTAGGATCCCTTAACGAATTCCTTGAAAGCAATATCAAGGAAAAGGAACCTGGGCAAACCCGAGTCAACAAACCCGAGCCATTCACTCGCTCAAACCCAAAGAAATTGCCGAGATTTCTTATGCAATGTCGATTCAACTTTTGGGACCACCCGGCTGCATTCGCAAAGGATGACCGAAAGGTAAACCTTGCACTCTCATACCTGAAGGACTCTGCAGCAGCCTGGTTTGAACCTGCATTCTCTGGCCTCACCTCCGAAGACCCTGATTGGCTTCACGATTGGGATGCCTTTGTTGAGGAACTAGAAACCAACTTCGGTCCCTATGACCAAACCGGCGATGCCAAAACCATGCTTTCTAAGCTCAAAATGAAAGACACCCAGCGCATCACCGATTACATCGTCCAGTTCAACAACCTCACCGTGCGTTGCGACTGGGGCGATTCGGCCCTCTGTTACCAGTTTTACTCCGGCCTTCCGTCTTGCCTCAAAGATGAAGTTTCCAAAGGAGAGACTGGCAAGCTGAAGACCCTCCCTCTCATGCATCTGAAAGCCCAAAACGCAGATGCCCGATACTGGGAACAACATTCGGAAATTAGTCGTGAAAACCCCTCGGACAAGAAATCGTCAGACAATAAGAATGCCAACAAGTCTGGTAATCAAAACACCAACAACAGTGGCAACTCGACCTCCGATAAGAAGCCTGAAAACAAAGGGTCTAACGACAAAAAAGGCAAGGGAAAACAGTCAAATATGTAAGTCTCAAGACAAAGACAAACCCAACTTAACTGGCAAACTCGGCTCCGATGGCAAGCTCCTACCACAGGAAAAGCAATGCCAAATGGACAACAACCTTTGTTTGTTGTGTGCAGATCCCGGACACCGAGTTGCTGCATGCCCAAAAGCCACAAAAGCCTGATCGGCCAATACGGCCACGACCTCGCAACCGGCCAAGCCAGCTGCCGAGTTGAAAAAAGATTAAGCGACTCTCTGGATTCCGTGCGATTGGAGAGTTGCGTTGAATCTCCTCGCACACTGGAAAATTGTCACCTTAACACATCTGCCTTGTATGATCCTAATTCTTTGTTCATAAATCTTACTTCGGAACCTCTCGGGAATCTCACTTTTCGAGCTCTCATAGATTCAGGTTCAACCCATTGTTTTATAGATACAAGTTTTTCCCGAAAAAATCAGTTAAAAACCTATGCAATAGATCCGATTCAGCTCCGACTCTTTGATGGTACCTCAAACTCCATAATCTCACAAGCCTGCAAACTCCAACTTCAGTTCTCATGTGGAACCTTTCAGACAGTTACATTTTTTGTAACACAGTTGGACCCGAGTTGCTCTGTGGTTCTAGGACATAACTGGCTCACCCGCTACAATCCGTTGATTGATTGGGTATTGGGCAGTATCCATTTCCGAACCCCGTCGGCACCTGATACGACTGGTCCGTTTCCACCTGTTTCAGCAAATATGGCCTCTACAGCACCTCCGGCCCCCGTGGCAAATCCGAGCTCTCCGCCGCCCATCTCTCTAATAAATGCCGCAGCTTTTATGAGAGCCATCAAGTTGGACGGCTCCCGAGCATTTACAGTCAATCTTAAAGTTGACAAAGTCACCGGTCGCTTTGCATCCCCGGTGGCCGAACCAATCACAGATTTGGAAGGTGTTCCCAAAAAATACCATGAATTTGCAGATGTCTTCAGTAAACAAAAAGCAGATCGACTCGCCCCTCACAGGCCTTACGATTTGAAAATTGATATTGAAGATGGTTCACATCTGCCCCTAGGCCCAGTTTTGTTAAGTGCCGTGTCGGGAACTTATTCCGGAACTATTGGGAAGTCACCGGAAAGTCGGGAACAACTAGATAGGGTCAGGACGTCGGCTTCAGCTTATGTGCTGCGCCTCTACGCAAACGCTCAATGTCCTTAATTTCGGAGGTGAGACTTGTGATGGGAGTTACGGATATTCAGAGTTCTGAAGAGTTCCGAATATCGAGCGTACAGAAAGACGGGAGAAGGAATAAGAAACTAAGTCGATATCAGATCTAAGGTAAAGTACAAATTCGCGGAAACTAATATAAGTCTGCTCGTTATTGTACTACAAACTAAGACCATAATAAGATGGAAACGGAAGTGTTCTTAAAATGGAAATACAATAAGACATATTAGGAAGGCAATATTCCGTAACAGGAATATAACAAACAAACGAGTGAATACTTGTCAACGGACAAATTACCAAATGCGGAACAAGGGAAGAATGCGGATGATACGGTAACTATGATGTTCCGTAGTCGGAGGTCAAAGTCGGAAGTCGGGGATCGGAAGTCGGGAGTGGGAGACCGGAAGTCGGATATTGAAACATCCGGGAACGGGTCGTAACAGTACCCCCCTGTTAGGCCGAAATCCCATAGAGGCGATTAGGTACCAAGTGTTTGAAGCGACGGCTGATTGTTATGTGTCGTGAAATTTACGCAAATATGGAGGTGAGAGTTTCGGCTGTTATTCTGAGTATAAAAACCTCCAAATATTCGAATTAAGGTTTTTGTTTCTTTAACCACAACTTGTATGTCGATTCGTCGGCCGTTGTTCATCACTACCCCGGAAGACTCAGATACCGAAATATCCGTACTTCAAAAGATGTCGAAGGTTGCAGAGAAATTGAAAATCCCTGCGATTTATTACACTTGGCAGTAACTCAAAAACGTTTTAGAGATTTGATAATTCCGTGGCATATCCGGTATCGAGTCATCTTTGCTAAGCTCTCGGATGTGGGCCTTTGGGAACACATCGCTTCTCGACGGGATCTGGCATCCCGTGTTCACATCCTGGATATAACCACAGGGGAACATTCAATGGAGTCGCCGGGACGTCAGATTTTGGTACGCAGGTACCTTCGAGATGATCAGTCATATTCTGCAATGGAACTAAGCAACGAGGAGAAGGCCTCGTGTCTAGCTACCTTCCGCACAGCTCTAAGGTTAATGGTCAACCTACATCGTTTCTTTATATCGTTTGGTTTCAAAACTGACTTTGTATCACCATTGGGTTTTGCAAACACGTTGAAGCAAATAGTTCCCAGACATATTCGAGAACTGTGTCTTCGTGAATTTGATGTGTCCACTAATAGTTTAAATGAATGGCTCCAGGTGGGTTTTGTGCACGGAATGTTGAATAATAAAATAATAACATTTCAATTAGATCTTCCACTTTTGATATCTTACTCAACTCTCTATTATGGTCTACTCCTGGAAGTCGCCCCCAGATGCCGACCAGAACCTCCTGACCATTCTTTGTCTCGCACCACAACTACGTGATTTATATATCAAAATACCCTACCCACAACCTTTGCTTGTGACACTCCGCAATGTACATTTGCCAGAACTCTTACGCTTTACCCTTGACGGCGGACAAGGTCTAAACGAAGTTTTCAGCGGCCATGAATCCCAAAATATCATATTCAACTTTTGCAGAAGGCATACCAAATTAATAGGCCTTTCATTGCTGGGTCCACTTCTTGCACGCGGTATTTTCCATACAAACTGCCTCCCGAGCTTGAGAAGTCTGAATATATGGCCGTATCAAGCAGCGATATCAGACCTTTTGCCCGTTGGCTTCGCTAAACAACTTCGCCAGCTCCAGCTTACCGCCACACTAGACGCAAAATGCTTTTCTCTGCTCTCGCATATGACTGAATTAGTTATCTTGAAAGTCTCGATAGAGTGCTATTCCTCGTTGACGGAACTGAGAGTGCTGCCGAATCTTCAAGCTTTGTACTTGGAGTGTTTCCTCCCAAATAGGAAGGGGCATGGTCCAGACCAATTTGTACGTATTTTAGTAATAACTTGTGATCCGTTTCCTTTGACAAACGCTTGCGTTCTAGCTCAGCCAGTTATACAAATTTCCCAACCTGCGATATCTTTCTGTGAACAACGATTTATTCGACTCACCCGATCCTAGTATTATTTGCACAAAAGTTACCAAAATACTAACCCTTTTGGAATGCCTCAGTCAGATTTTATCATGGGACGGGCATAAAGGTTATCGAAATACGGTGGATTCATGACCAGAACATGTACCGATATACCACAAGTGAGAGACAGGGCATTAGGACGTCGTTTGAGATGTGGACGGGAATAAAGTACTCCGATGATTTTTATTACGGGTTAGAGTACCGCTAGGATGCTAACCTTGTGATATGCAGTATCGTTCCCATCAGAACCAAAGTGCTGAGCACAATTCTATAAATTGTCACCCATGTCGCACTATACCAACTGTTTGTACTAAAGTTCTTTTGACAATATTTATATTACGGTTTTGCCGACTAGTACTTGGGGAGTTCCGATTTACGCACTGAGGGTGTAACAATTGATTCCTCAGTTAGTATTTACAACCAAAGCATAGGTGAAATAAGGATATCTAATAAAGACGTTATAAGGTATTAGAATTCATAAACTGTAGTGTTAATAAACCTCCTCTTGCTTAATGGCGAAACCTGTCACTAGCAAGGAAATCAGAACACGAATTCCGAACATGAAGTGGGGAGTGGGGTCCGAGCTGGCGTTACAAAACCAACAGGTATCAGTGGCTAGAGACGAGTGGCCACTCAACTATTTTTTTACGACTTGAAACACACCCTGTCATGCGAGGGTGTCGACGAAACCGTGATAGTGATTGTATAACACTGAGCTCATGGATCTCGCATTTAAAATAAATTTTTTATAAAACGTGACTCATTAGGGTATTGATCTGCTAGTGGGACGTACGTCGTAAACCATTCATGATTTTTCTGGTTAAACGTTCAGAATTTAGGCGAGTCGAGTCCTTACACACTATCACCTTAAACCCAACACCCTTTACTTTTTTAAACTCGTAATCCTTCGAGTTCTCTGTTTTTTTGTTGAGCCCATCATCGTCCTCGTGCCGTCGTTATTTGCGTCTGGTGGCTATGCGTCAATAAATTGTTTTTCGGCTTATCTCTTCATCTGGTTCATGAGATAAGAAAAATATTTCATATGCATGATAATAACTCAGCGATTCTAATAATGGTAGCTAGCCTTTTCCTCGAAAACCTATTAGAAAATCTCAGTGTAATATCATGTCAGCCAGTATCCACACAGGGTGCACAGGTACACGTGCTAATTGGTCGGGGCACCCGAGAGCCCACAAGCAACCCACATCACCCTTCAACACATCACTCAGAACCCTAACGCCTTACTCTTTAATATGTATGTTCCACTGCTGCATATTTAAGAATATGTCACCGCTGTATATTCAGCGTCTAACGTTTCCTATTATTTAGGTATTTTCACATGGCTGCTGCTACGCTATGTGCTCAACCACAAGAGATTTTGGACGCCATTGTATCAGAAATTGAAACCCCCTGCGATTTATTGCACTTGGCATTAACTCAAAAACGTTTTAGAGATTTGATAATTCCGTGGCATATCCGGTATCGAGTCATCTTTGCTAAGATCTCGGATGTGGGCCTTTGGGAACACATCGCTTCTCGACGGGATCTCGCATCCCGTGTTCACATGCTAGATTTAACCACAGGAGAACATTCAATGGAGTCGCCGGGACGTCAGATTTTAGTACGCAGGTATCTTCGAGATGATCAGTCATATTCTGCAATGGAACTAAGCAAAGAGGAGAAGGCCTCGTGTCTAGCTACCTTCCGCGCGGCTCTACGGTTAATGATTAACCTACATCGTTACTTTATATCATCGAGTTTCAAAACCGACTTTGTATCACCACTGGGTTTTGCAAACACGTTGAAGCAAATAGTTCCCAGACATATTCGAGAACTGTGTCTTCATGAGTTTGATGTGTCCACCAATAGTTTAAATGAATGGCTCCAGGTGGGCTTTGTGCACGGAATGTCGAATAATAAAATAATAACATTTCGATTAGATCTTCCACTTTTCATATCTTACTCAACTCTCTATTGCGGTTCACTCCTGGGAGCCGCCCCCAGATGCCGACCAGAACCTTCTGACCATTCTTTGTCTCGCCCCACGGCTACGTGATTTATATATCGGGATACCCTACGCACAACCTTTACTTGCGGCACTCCGCAATGTACATTTTCCAGAACTCTTACGCCTTACCATTCAAAGCGTAAAAGGCAGAAATGAGGTTCTCAGGGAGGATGAATCACAAGACATCATGTTCAACTTTTTCAGAAGGCATAACAAGTTAATGAGCCTTTCATTGACGGGTCCACTTCTTGCACGCGGTATTTTCCATCCAAATAGCCTCCCGGGCTTGAGAAGTCTGGATATATGGCCGTATGAAGCCGGGATATCAGACCTCTTGCCCGTTGGCTTCGGTAAACAACTTCGCCACCTCGAGCTTACCGCAGCACTAGATGCAAAATGCTTTTCTCTGCTCTCGCACATGGCTGAATTAGTTATCTTGAAGGTCTCGGTAAAGTGCTATTCCTCGTTAATGGAACTGAGCGTGCTGCCGAATCTTCAAGTTTTGGACTTGACGTGTTACCTCCTATATAAGGAGAGGCATGATTTAGACCAATTTGTACGTATGCTGATAATAACTTGTGATCTGTTTCCTTTGACAAAGCTTGCGTTCTAGCTCAGCCAGTTATACAAATTTCCCAACCTGCGATATCTCTCTATGTACAACAATTTATTCAGCTCATCCGATGCTAGTGTTATCTGCAAAAAGGTTACTGAGATACTAACCCTTTTGGAAGGCCTCAGGGTCAAATTTCATGATGGGAAGGACACAAAAACCATCGAAATACAGTGGATTCATGACCAGAGCATGTGTCGATATACGACAAATGAGAGACAGGGCACTAGCATGCCGTTTGAGATGTGGAAGGGAATGAAGTACTCCGATGATTTTTATTACGGCGGGTTAAGGCACCGCTAGGATGCTGGCCTTGGGATATGCAGTATCGTTCCCATCAGAACCAAAGTGCTGAGCACAATTCTATAAATTGTCACCCATGTCGCACTATACCAACTGTTTGTACTGAAGTTCCTTTGGCAATATTTATATTACGGTTTCGCCGACTAGTACTTGGGGAGTTCCGATTTACGCACTGAGGGTGTAACAATTGATTCCTCAGTTAGTATTTATAACCAAAGCATAGGTGAAATAAGGATATCTAATAAAGACGTTATGAGGTATTAGAATTAATAAACTGTAATGTTAATAAACCGCCCCTGCTTAATGGCGAAGCGTGTCACTAGCAAGGAAATCATAACACGAATTCCGAACATCAAGGAGAGAGTGTGGTCCGGGCTAGCGTTACAACGAGATATATACGCTATTATTGGGGAAAGACCAACAGTATAATTGGCCAGAGACGAATAGACACTCAACTATTTTTAACAACTTGAAACGCTCCCTGTCATGCGAGGTGTCAACGCAACCGCGATAGTGATTGTCAAACGTAACACTGAGTTCATGCGTATCGCATTTAAAATATGATTGTTATGAACATTAATGGGGTATTATGCTAGTGGCAGGTCGTAAACCACAGTCACACCCCTGAGTGCTTTCATTTTGCGGTTAATAAGAGGCTACAACGTTCGGAAATCGCCTGAGTCCTTTGATTACTCCACACCATCACCTTGAATACACCGGCAAAGCCTCATATTCACTATTTTTTATTTAAGCCTTGCAATCCTCCGAGCTCTTTATTTTTGAGTGAGCGTATCTTCGTACATCTCAAAAAGCTGTTATAGCACAAAACTTAGTGCATTATGTAGTAATTGGCCGGCCTCAGGCCGTGGGCCGGCTGAGCCGGGCCCTGAAAAGCCCAAGCCGAGCTGGGCCGAGTAATACTTAGGCCGTCCAACTCTGGAAAGCAGTGACGAAATTCTGATAGATAATGTGCAATGTGTATGATAAATGTTGATGCAACCTCATCAAAATTAGTGTGTAGCGGTGACTTGACTAAAATGTTGTAACGTGATGGCTTAATCGCAGTTGACCTATTCCTATCTAATCAATAGCCACCGGAAAACCATATGAAGGCCGAAGCGAAAGATGGCATAACGCAAGTAGTGTGACCTTTGCTACCGTATACAAAGTAAAGGCACCGGGAACCAATCATTTAACACCATTGGGGCTCTTCGTTCAATTTGAAGTGGATATGTGGGTCTACAAAGATGTCGGAATTTCGAGTGTATTCAACATTGACGCTGAGTTATCCTTACTTCATTAAATCGACAGTCTCTTGGAGTATTCTTTCCAGTCTTGGTAGCGTTAGACGGCTGCGTAGAAACTTGCTCAAGGCAGCATCTTGAGATAACCGACTTATGATTTACCTGTATATTGTCAGCTTGGCCATCAGCGAAGCTTTCTTTGCACTATGGAAGACTTTCATTCATCCTTTCCAAACAGAGTCCACAGTAACACCCGGGGCCTTTTCCAACACTTGAAGATGTCCCATGACTCCGTGAGATAATTCCCCAGTCCTCGACATGACTGCGATACGGGCCGACGTCGGACATCTTGTTGGTGGATATCTTAACAACGGTGGGTGGGTCACCCACGCGTCAACCCAAATCTCTATATGGTTTACAGACAGTTGTACCGCATCGTTCTTGAAGCTTCTCCCTGTCTTGCAAGGTTTGCCTGCAGCTACGACATAAAACTCAGCCTCGCCCTCGGTGACTTTCGCGAGTGACATCGTGGGTGGGTGATATTTATACTCGTTATTGAGGGTCATTCACACTGCCACTTATAGCGTGCATTTATCCGGCGAGATTCCGTGCTTCCCGTTTAATTGTATCAAAATTTGTAATAAGAAGAAACCCGACTCAATGATAGTCTAGTAAGGGTAATGGCAAGCAATGTGGTTTCTTCATGCACCCTTGCAACATCAAACGTATCTTCGTAAAATAATCACTACGTTCTACATCATAACGAGTATGTACGTGGATTTCAGCGAGAAAAAAGCTTGAAGGCGTTTGTGACTACTTGCCGCTTAACTTACGTACGAACAATTGTGCGTCACAATTTTGTATTTAATCAGGTGTCTCCTTATCAGACCGTGTCAAGTTGCTTTGGATTATTCACAAATTACATATAGTACATTTTATGTTTCAAGCACGATAAGCTTGATAGTCTGAGAGCAGTCGGCGGCAGAGCAAGTGGCAAGTAATCGGAACCAAACCCAAAAGAAACCGAACAAAAAATGATGCAATCAGAGAAAGTCAACAAAAAGAATGAAAATATTTGGTTTGGACAAGGGTGAAACGCGGCTTGGTTCAACTCGTTAACTTCAAGAACATGGCTGGATCTAAAGGTCTGTTTGTTAGTACTTATGTGTCATCTAAACAAGATGTCAGAATGCAGTTTCAAAATGTTTATCATGAACGGAAGCTTACCAGAGTTTCGAGAGGGCTGATAACCATGTTACACTCTGAGACGGCCACAGAGGGGGAGTGCTGGCGATGGACAACCAAACCGTTAGTTGGGACCGCTGCAGATCGGATGAGCTCAGGACGAAAAAATCACTGTACGGGAGCGAGAGGAACTTACAGTTACATCGTTTCAGGGCCGCCATTCGCCGGATTTCACGCATCCCAGCTGATACAGTCCGAGGTAGGCCGCTAACAGAGCTGTCGCGGGAGGGGGGGGTCGAAGCCAAGAAAACCCTACGAAATCGAGTTAGTAACCCGATATTGACTTCCTGCAAAGAAATATATAGGTGTATAGAGGTGTTATTGTCTAACTTACGCAATATATAGGATAATAAACAACTCACTGGGTGATAATTTTGAACATTGTCTCAGGTCCACCAGCCAATCTTGAGTCGGCTCAGTACTATGTCGAATTGGCAGAAGTGGGTGCTGACGCAGCCGTGCCTCGGTTACGGTACTGAAACATTTGTGTTAGACGAGACCAAAACAAATGAGAATGCGGCGTACTTCAGCAGTCAGGAATTGCCAACCAGGCCTTGAGTGGATGCCCCGGTACCAAGCCGCTGAAAGACCAAGAAAGAGGGAAGATAACGTTAGAAAGGACTACGACGGTTTGAGAGATGGACGTACGTTTAATTATCCACCACGCAGAACCTCCTCAGTGACGTCTCAGGTGCTTTCACAGCAGGTATTCGGCCTAGGAAACTCCAAAGACACAGTACTCACAAACAGACACAGCTGAACGATAATGAATGGGTCAACTCGAGAAAGGTGATAAAACAACGCACCCCGTTCTCAAAGATACGAGCCAGAACCAACCGAGTGACCCCACTAGCCCATTAACCAGAGAAATGGATGAAAAGAAAGAAGTAGAAATATCCAAAGAAAGAAGAAAAAGGAGGAGAACTGGAAAAGAAAGAATTATGTCTGCCCGCTGCCACTACTCCTCGTCCGCCGCTGCCCCTACTATTCGTCCGCCGTTGCCCCTCTTACCCCTGCTTTTGCTTCTGCCCCTGCTTAATCGGCTTTCTTCTCTTTCCGCCGTCGGTTACGTTGCGGTGGAGGCGCAGCCCGAGGCAATGGTTCCATCCGAGCAGCTAGAGGTCCGCCAAGTGTCTTTGACGAACGTTGCAGTGGGTCGTTGTGCATGCGGGACTCGTTTTCCAACCTGTCGCCACCTCAGTTCAGGCGTAAGTGCTGTCGCACCGAGGCATTAGCCAATTGCCTAGATGGTAACAGGTAAGTATAATCGCCAAGATTAATGACACGAAATCATACTTGTCTAACCGTGTTGGCGGTTCTCCGCTGTTATTAAAGGCCTTGTCTCGCCTCTCTTTTCTCTTTCTATCGTAATGGGGCTGAGGTGTTAACGACTTATGTTTGAAACGCTTTTTTCTGCTAAGAAATCAATGTTAGTTGGTGTCAGAAATATGGCCGACGGGATTCACCTGCAACCCGAAGACGTTCCCGCCCCGGAGGACGGATTGTGTGAGACATGCGAACTATCACCATGTCCTTTATACCGGCTCTGGTTCTTAGTGTAGCGCATTGATGCAGGCGACCCGTTAGATTCGGCTTCGTCCCGGTAAGGACGCCTGGGATGTCCATCGGTCGGAGAGCTTGTGCTTGGTGTCACTTTAGGAGCTGCGACCGCTAGGGTGGTCGTCACTTTTGTGTTTAATTTGGTATTAAAATAAGTCACAACTAACGAGGTATTTCCTGATATTTGAAGTCAGGGAAGTCAGGAGGTGAAGACCTTGGCCTCGGCACAGGATCCGGGCTGCTCAGAAGCTCGTCCGGCAAGCACACCGTGCCAAGTACCGTCGTGTGAGGGCAGTTCCTTAATTTAATGAGAGTCAAGGACGTATGAGAGAAAAGAGTGGTGCAACGTACTGCGTACTAGATGATGAGCCGCCCCAGATGCCCCTAGACGACGTGTCTGCATAAACTTCTATATTTGCACAAAATATCAATTTAGTCAATGACACATTAGAATTAAGGAGTAACTACCTTGTCCGTATCCATGATTATTGATCCCTTCACTGACCATCGCGGTGGGGGTAGCGCTAGCGTGCGGGGGGTCGAGTTGGCAAGACACAGCATGGTGAACGAATGGGACAACCGGGAGCAACGCTGTCACAGGCATATCTGCAATTATCGCGGATTTTGATGAGTTTTTATAGATCCGGGCAAAGGGATGATACGAACCAAATACTGGAGACAAGTCTGTCTGCGTGCCCGTACTGGCGAACACTTTCTGATCAGTGGCTTCATCGTCGTGGTGGATAAGGGAAGATTCTGTGAATAGTAGGACAGTTAAGTAATATATTATGAAAAGTAAAAATAAACCACACGAACCCGGTACCATATACTCCGATCCATCATCACCGGCAGTTTGTGACTTTGGGCGGATGGTGGTATTCGCCTTGGGAACGATGTGGGGATGGAACGTGCCAGCATTGGGTCCTGCTCAAATTAAGTCAGTATATGATGACATTAATTACACGCGTCGGACAAACCTTGCAAGTGCTGGGAATATGAGCCTGTGAACAGTGATCCATTCAGCATAAGAGGCCCATACTCTCTGGGATCGACTCCCTTTCCCTTGTCTTCCCACGAGATACGAGGGGTAGAGTCGGAATTGGCGTGAGTGCCCTCGACGTCCCCGTCATCCACAGCAGATGAGTTATAGGCCGGGTCGTTGCCCTCGACATTCCTGTCATCCACAGCGGGTGGGTGATCATCCGGGATGCCCTCGACATGACCCGCATCCACAGCGGGTGGGTGATCAGCCGGGTCGATGCCCTCGACATTCCCGTCATCCACCGCCGGTGCGCGATCAGCCACGTGCGCGTTTTGAAAACGAGAGTATATGAAATAGACGATGGCGCAGAACAGCGTGAATACGAGAGCGATGTATATCAAGGCAATACACGCATCGCCGATCACCGCAGCATGTCTATGAAAATCATTGTCAAGTATCTCACTATTGATCGCTACATATAACACTGACCGTTGCTTGAGCTCACGACAGATCGTCTCCTCGACGTGTACACGCAGGGCGTGTGGCAGGTGCGCGACGCTGCTAGGTTCGCCTTTGAATGCCTTGCTCATCAACGCCGTGGCAAGGCTGCCTTTTGAGAATGGATGCAATCTAACGGGAACGTAACCGGTAAGTGACAACATCACAGGCAACAAAGAATAGCCACCGCCACTCACACATCGTTGTAGCAAACCGAATATAAGGAGTGTTTCATGTCACTCACTGGAAGCAAACCAAACAACCTTGCAGCCTGCTCTAGGTTTAACTCGATGTTTGCCAATAGCTTGAATCCTGTGACGGCAGCCGCGACGGGCCTGAAACCTTGGTTGAAACGCGGGAGCTGGTAGCCAAGTAATATGGATATATCCGTCAGTATATCCAATACCTTGAACTGCGTATCCGAGACGCAGTGGTGAAGGATTACTGATAATATTCTTTGCAAGGCGGTGTTGACATTGGTGCTGTGGCAGTAATATGAGTATGGTGGAATGGGAGAAAGAAGGGCAGATACACGTACAAATACAGGAACATTGCTAGGATTATCACGGCCGTCAGAGTGATTCCGCTCCGGACCACAATAGTTTTGGTGAAGCCGAGGGGCTTCATCTTTGTTGTGAAAGTTATGATTTTTGGATTCGGTGGTGGGGTGGTAAGGAACAAGGCTATACCAATGGGCAATATTAGAGCGCCAAAAATATCAATTGATAGCATTAGGAACCATGCATCCAAACTTGGAAGATCAAGAAATGCGGGGCAGTTTGTATAGATCTTTATCAAGGCAATGAATAGTGATTGTCAAGTGTCCCGCACAGCCTGACGCGTTTTCTTAGGAATAGATCAAGCTATAAAATTCCGTTGATTATGTATTAAAAAAAAAGTATGGGTTGGGTTAATGTCAATGCACAAACTACAATGGTTCAATAAGCTTGTAATGAAGTACTTGTACGAATCAATGTGTCAGTCAGTGAACAGTGAATCACCTTCTGACATGATAGGTTTGGTGATAGTTTGGGTATACATGGGTTAAATCAGGGATCACCCCACTGAGTATGGACAAAGTACAAATCGGTAAACTATTTTTTTTTCCTTTTGACATCAGCGGAATGACGATAATTCTGAATTATTTATGGACAAAAAAAATAAGAGTATTTATCTTTATTGTTTTAGATGTAATTAAATCATAGAGGCCGATACCCTACACAACTTCTATTTGGCCATAGACGCAGAAAGACCAGACGGTTGAGAAACGAAGCATCGATGTGTGATCGGGATCGCCTGTTTTAAGCGGTGGAAGGATGCTTCTTGATGGCGCTTAATCTGACATGGGTGCCTTTGGGACCCATGATAAGCAAGTCGCTAATGTTCATGTCGGTCATGGGAGGCCGTAGGCTGTGCTACGTGACTCGTGTATAGTATTTGAGCCGATTTTCGGACGTCTCGGGGATCAAATTCTTTATTTGCCCCTGCTTTTTGAATTGTGGATTTAATACGGAGACATCGGCTCTATTTTTAGCCTGGCTTCTTGAGTGGTCACACTGGTCACAATCACACGAGGCTTGGAGCACCCATCAAATGGTGGAGGATCGCCAGGAGGGCTGAAACAGCCGAAATACATGGCTCAAGTGTGGAGACTGTATAATGACGAGAAACATGTATTGGTGTTTATATCTAGGGAGGCCGAGTTAAATTCGTTGACTACCTACCCCCCTTCTTGACTGGGGTAGTCGTAGGGTCTATGGCATCGGTAGTGCATTGACTTGGTATAACATTAAACCTGTGACACGACATCAGGTGGGGCTAAAGATGGCAGGGGGAATGCTAGCATGGTGAAGCCCTTCGGTAGGAGATAGATTAACTGATACGTTAAAAATTTACATTCCTAGTCAAATATGCGCGCGATGATTGGGTAGCGTCAATTCATCCGCGGATTTGTTGGGTATATGCGCTTTGCATATTAATTGCGCGGATTCTTCATAACAAGGTGCTCAAATACACGGCCTTGGGAGGTTCTACCAGCGTTATACATCGATATCGAGACGAGATAAGCAAGTGTGTACGATAATGCGAAAGGGTAAGGTAGGCGAGTAGCGACGGGCGCTGTTTCTGTAAGAACGTTACCTACGTTTGTACCGTTCAATTTTAAGCGACTCTGAAATGGATGTTGACTCGTGACTTATCTCGCGCGATCGATATGGATTTCTTGTCAAGGAATGTTAAAAGCCCATGTCTGACCTAGCCGCCCAGTTTGGGCGAAGCGATGGCATCCATTCACGTCAAACTTCGACTTATCTATTGTTTCCATTGTACAAGTCAAAACCGGCGAAAATGCCACCTATTTGAATAACCGTCATGATAGTTATTATTAGATAGTTCCTGAGCAGATAGTCCTACAGACCAATGCACTGACCACTTAGTACAGTATATAGTTAGTCCAGTTGAGGGGTAGAAACCTCAACTGGAAGCCCAGCTATATCACTGGTTTATATTCTACACCGCTCTATCTAAGTTACTTAGTACGTAGATAGAGAGTCTCATACTGTGGTTCCCTGGCTTGCAGTTTATCCTAATAAGATCAATGATTTATATGGCCTGGCCTGGGATATTTTAAGCCCAAGCTGGACCGCCAGGCCATGGCCTGCTCGTGGCCCCACAAGGTAAGGACAAGGTACCGCATGGCCAAGGATGGTCATATTTTCTTGTTAGATTTTTAGGTAAAACGAGCAGCCGGAGTCGTATAGTGACTGGGGTCATTATTGCCCACATTCATTACTGCTCTTGTTCTGAGTATATAATCCCGTAGTTACACGTGAGACCCCCCTATGCGTTTATAACCAACAATATCACTCAGACAGTATTGTGCTCGTCCTCTATAGGTCTGGTTATATTTTTGCGGAAAATTCAACATTTCTTCTGAGTTCAATTTCTGTTCAGTCCCTTTGTACACAATGCCCCCAAAGTCAAAATCCTGCCTGGGACAGCCAAGTAAGTCCCACGGAGCCATACAATGGTGCTCTGTGATCCGAATATTGAATTGAGACAACTTCCGCAAAGTGTAGTTGAGTCTTCATCTACATGCCTGCTGATGTGCCCACCACTGAAATGGGATCAAAAAATTCATTGAAACATAGCCTACCAATAGAGGAGATTGTACATGACACAGGCCCTGGAAAAAAGTGATCAAGTCGGCTATGACTGCTCCTGTCAACAATGTGTTTTTTGAAATTCAAATATATTTAAAACAAATTATATAATCTATTTAAATATTATTTCAGCCTCAGATGCCCTAGTGGGTAACACAAGTAAGGATGTGATATGCAATGATATGGATGGTATTGAAGAGATTGGAGAGGAAATGACAAAGGACAAAAATAAGACTAGAGATATAGATCGTTTTGTTCAGAGGGCACATTACTTGAAGTTGAGCTATCCTCTGATGAAGAGGAAATTTATGTGTAATATACATTCATAATATTTTTGAGAAGTTTATTTTATTTTATTAGTAGACTACAAGTTTATAAATGCCATCTTGTACCATTTTTACCCGCGGCTTGGGCCCAAGCTGTCTCTTAAAGCCCGGCCTGAGATATTGGCAGGTCCAAGCTGTCCCAGCCGAGCCCAAGCCGGGGCTTTCACACATCAGGAGTTACAACATTTAAGGTGGCACTAAAATATTATCTCAACCTGTTTACAAAACTTTAAGTCTTAAAATGGATATGAACTCAGTTATTACTTCAATTTTAGACGTGATTTGAACTTGTTGTTTAGGACACACTTTTACCAGAGTTTTTATTCTAAGTCCAGACAAATGTTTACCCCTTATAGAAACCTCAAGTTTGAACATAGGTTTAAAGATAAAATAAGACCCTAAGTTTTGTAATGACCCTAAACTAATTGCCCACTCATCACCCACTCATGCAGGCAATTAGTTTAAGGTCATTACAAAACTTAGGGTTTTATTTTATTTTTAAACCTATGTTCAGGCTTGAGGTTTCTATAAGGGGTAAACATTTGTCTGGACTTAGAATAAAAACTCTGGTAAAAGTGTGTCCTAAACAACAAGTTCAGATCACATCTAAAATTGAAGTAATAACTGAGTTCAAATCCATTTTAGGACTTAAAGTTTTGTAAACAGGTTTAGATAATATTTTAGTGCCGCCTTAAATGTTGTAACTCCTGATGTGTCAGGTTGCCAATCACTAATTATATGTTGGCCAGTAAATGAATGTTTAGGGACGAGTGATTCACACGCTACCGGCACACGTGCACGTGCACGCACTTTTTTTGCACCAGAGGAACCACTTCCCACTTGAAGCAACTCATCACCTTCATTGAAAAACACATCACTCAGAACCCTAAAGCCGTACTCCTGAACATGTATGTTCCGCCCCTGTACATTAGTGTCTAACCTCTTTCTTCTTTAGGTATTCCCACACTGCTACTACTTCGCTATGTGATCAACCACAAGAGATTTTGGACGCCATTGTATCAGAAATAAAAAATCCCTGGGATTTATTACACCTGGCATTGACTCAAAAACGTTTTAGGGATTTGATAATTCCGTGGCATATCCGGTATCGAGTCATCTTTGCTAAGATCTCGGATATTGGCCTTTGGGAACACATTGCTTCTAGACGCGATCTGGCATCCCGTGTCCACATCCTAGATATAACTACAGGGGAACATTCCGTATACCCACCGGGTCATGACAGTTTAGTACGCAGGTACCTTCGAGATGATCAATCGTATTCTGTAATGGAACTAAGCAAAGAGGAGAGAGCCTCCTGTCTAGTTACTTTCCGCGCGGCTCTAAGGTCAATGGTCAACCTACACTGTTTCTTTATATTCGTTAGGCAGGAAACCGATTTTGTATCATCCCTGGGCTTTCCAAACACGTTGGAGCAAATTGTTCCTAGCCATGTTCGAGAAATGTGTTTTCACGACTTTGATGTACCCACTAATGGTTTAAATGAATGGTTTCAGGTGGGCTTTTGTGCACGGAATGTCGAATAATAATTACATCCAAATTAGATTTTCCACCTTTCATTTCTTACTCAACTCTCTATTATGGTTTACTCCCGGGAGTCGCCCCCAGATTTTGACGAGAACCTCCTGACCATCCTTCGTCTCACTCCACGACTACGAGATTTATGTATCAGTATACCTTACTGTTTAGTTGCGACACTCCGCGAAGTCCATTTACCAGAACTCTTACGCCTTACCCTTTACGGCGGAGGAGGCGATGAATCACAAGACATCTGGTTCAACTTCTTCAGAAGGCATAACGAGTTAACGAGTCTTTCGTTGGAGGGACCACTTGTTTCACCGGGTATTTTCCATCCAAACAGCCTCCCGTGCTTGACAAGTCTGAGTATAAGGCCGTATAGAGCTGGGATAGACCTTTTGCCTGTTGGCTTCGGTAAACAACTTCGCCACCTCGAGCTTACCGCCACACTAGACGCAAAATGCTGTTCTCTGCTCTCGCACATGACTGAATTAGCTATCTTGAAAGTCACGATCAAGCGCTATTCATCGTTGATGGAACTGAGAGTGCTGCCGAATCTTCAAGTTTTGGACTTGACGTGTATACGCATGGAACGGCATGATGTAGACCAATTTGTACGTATGTTGGTAATAGCCTACCATCTGTTTCCGCCGACAAACCCCTCCGTTCTAGTTTGGCCAGTTATACAAATTTCCTAACTTGCGATACCTTTATTTGTCCGCTGATTTACTCCGGTTACCCGACGCTAGTATTATACGCGAAAAGGTCACCACGATACTATCCATTTTGGACGGCCTCAGGGTCGAATTTTATGATGATGAGAATGATTACTATGAGGAGGGGAAAATTATCGAAATACAGAGGGTTCATGACCAGAACATGCGCGGATATACGACAGTCGAGAGAAGAGGCGGAGGTTCAGATAACGACACTAGGACGTCGTTTGAGATGTGGACGGGAATGAAGTACTCCGATGATTTTTATTACGGCGGGTTAAGACACCGCTAGGATGCCAACCTTGCGATATGCGGCATCGTTCCCATCAGAACGAAAGTGCTGCGCACAATTCTATAAATCATCACCCATGTCGCATTATACCAATTGTTTGTACTGAAGTTCCTTTGGCAATATTTGTATGACAATTTCGCCGACTAGTACGTTGGGAATTGTAAGCCTGGTGGCTTACGACATACTGATTACATTATCACAGACGCGCATAGTAGTTTTTTCATATCGTTTTACTTACCGTCATCATCGTGTATCGTACTCGCCGTTCTCGAGGAATACAGTTTGGTCCTATCAACGTCTGGACCGATGCCAATGTAAGGCTGCATTAGGCAGCAGCCTTTCAGGAATTCCGATTTACGCACTGAGGGGTGTGCTAATTAATTCCGCTGTTAGTATTTATAGCCAAAGCATAGGTGAATTAAGGATATCTAATAAAGACGTTATAAGGTATTAGAGGTAATAAACTGTAGTGTTAATAAACCTCCCCTTGCTTAATGGCGAAGCGTGTCACTGCAAGGAAATCATAATACGAATTCCGAACATCAAAGAGAGAGTGGGGTCCGGGCTAGCGGTACAACGAGATATATAAGCTATTATTGGGGAAAAACCAACAGGTATAAGTGTCCAGAGACGAGTGGCCACTCAACTATTTTTTTACAACTTGAAACGCTCCCTGTCATGCGTCATGCGAAGGGTTGTCGACGAACCCGTGATAGTGATTGTCAAACGTAATACTGAGTTCATGCGTATCGCATTTAAAATATGATTGTTATGAACATTGATGGGGTATTATGCTAGTGGCAGGTCGTAAACCACAGCCACGCCCCTGAGTGCATACATTTTCTGGTTAATACGAGGCTTCAACGTTGAGAAATCGCCCGAGTCCTTTAATTACACACTATCACCTTGAATACACCGGCGAAGCCTCATATTCACTATTTTTTTATTTGAGCCTCGCAATCCTTCGGGTTCTTTATTTTTGTCTGAGCGTATCTTCATACACCCTAACATCTCCCTTGTGGCGATGCTACCTGCGTTTCGTAGTCGTGTGTTGGTACATTGCTTTTTGGCTTATTTAGTGATAAAATAAGAAAAATCTTCTTGTGCATACTTATATATATATATATTATGGGAATGCGGTAGTCTTTAGGAGAATTAGCCTGTGCGGCGGTAGATATAATAGCTCACGCACAGTAATTCTAACAACGGTAGCTAGCGTGTTCTCAAAAAGCTGCTTTAGCATAACTTCGTGCATTACATGTTGGCGAGTAAATGCTTAGGGACGTGTGATTCACACGCTTACCGTGGTACCGGCACGTGCACACGCACGCGTACTAATTGGTCGAGAATGGGCACCAGAGGACCCACTTCCTGTTAACTTTCGGCGAAAATATGGCCAGACCTATAGAGGACGAGCGCAATACTGTCTGAGTTATATTGTTGGTTATAAACGCATGGGGGGTCACATGCGTAACTACGATTATATACTGATAACAAGAGCGGTAATGAATGTGAGCATTAGTGCCCCCGGTCACTATACGACTCCGGCTGCTCGATTTACCCAAAAATCTAACACTTCCCACTTGAAGCAACTCGTCACCTTCATTGAAACACACATCACTCAGAACACTCAGAACCCTAAGCTGTACTCCTGAATATGTATGTTCCGCTCCTGTACATTTAGTGTCTAACCTCTTTCTTCTTTAGGTATTCCCACACTGCTACTACTTCGCTATGTGATCAACCACAAGAGATTTTGGACGCCATTGTATCAGAAATAAAAAATCCCTGGGATTTATTACACCTGGCATTAACTAAAAAACGTTTTAGGGATTTGATAATTCCGTGGCATATCCGGTATCGAGTCATCTTTGCTAAGATCTCGGATATTGGCCTTTGGGAACACATTGCTTCTAGACGCGATCTGGCATCCCGTGTCCACATCCTAGATATAACTACAGGGGAGCATTCAAGATGCCCACCGGGTCATAACAGTTTAGTACGCAGGTACCTTCGAGATGATCAGTCGTATTTTGCAATAGAACTAAGCAAAGAGGAGAAGGCCTCGTGTCTAGTTACTTTTCGCGCGGCTCTAAGGTTAATGGTTAACCTACATTGTTTCTCTATATCCTTTACTCACGGTGCCAATTTTGTACTACCATTGGGTTTTGACAACACGCTAAAGGAAATACGTCTTGGACATACTCGAGAAGTGTGCTTTCATACATTTGATATGTCCACTGATGGTTTATATGAATGGCTCAAGATGGGTTTTTGTGCACTGATGTCGAATGATAATAACATTCGAATTAGATTGTCCAATTTTCACATATCACTCAAATCTCTTGTTCGATCTACTTCCCACAACCAAATTGGCACCAGAATATCCTGCCCCTCCTTCGTGACTTTCCAGAACTACGCGATTTCCGTCTTCGCATACCTCGCTCACAAAGCTTAGTTGCGATACTCCGCGATGTACATCTTCCGGAACTATTGCGCCTTACCCTTCACGGTGGACGATACCGTTTCATCGGTGACGAATCACAAGTCGACATCATGTTCAACTTTTTCAGAAGGCATAACCGACTAATAGGTCTTTCTTTGTATGACCTGCATATTCCCCGCGGCGTTTTCCGTCGAGACATTTTCCCGGACTTGAGAAATCTGAGCATATTTCATCATGAAGTCGAGATATCAGACTTTTTGCCTGTTGGTTTCGGTGAAAAGCTTCGCCACTTCAGCACCAAACTAGATGTAAGGTGCGGTCCCACGCTCTCGCACATGACTGAATTAGTTATCTTGCATGTCTCGATGGACTGGGTGTTCCCGTTGATGGCAATGAGAAGGCTACCGAATCTTCAGGTTTTGGACTTACAGTTGTTAAAATCCATGCCCCCAGATGAAGAAGATGTAGACCAATTTGTACGTATGGCGGTAATAAATAAATATTTGTTTCCTATGACATACCCTTTCTTTCTAGGTCGACCAGTTATACAAATTTCCCAATCTGCGATACCTTAAGGTGTTCAGTAATATATTCAGTTTATCCAATGCTAGTGTGATACGCGACAAGTTCACCACGGTACTCCCCCTTTTGGAATGCCTCGTGGTCGAATTTTACTACGACTTCGGTGACACAAAAGTTATCGAAATACGGAGGATTCGTTCCCGGGACATGTGCCGATATACGACAGTCGAAAGGCGGAGCGGAAACTCAAATCATGTTCATAACAATAGGACGACATTTGAGATGTGGACGGGAATGAATTATTCCGATGATTTTTATCATAGCAGGTTAAGGCTCAACGCATCGTAGATTTGACATATTATGCTGCAGGAGCTAGAATGCCAGCCCCATGGCATGCAGTATTGTTCCCACCAGAACAAACTCGATGCTGAGCACACTGATTCTACACATTCTCACCCATGTCCATTTGTACCAACGACTTGGACTGAAGTTCCTTAGTAATATTCATACCATGATTTCGCTCAACTTGATCGAGAATTTTGATTTCGCTGACAATAATCAAACATCTTTATACTAGTAGAACAACCTCATTGTTGATTAGTCTCGCGGATGAGCAACGCGCAAGGCTACGTTGATCGTCATTTGATATATGTCCTGTCCCAAATACAACTTGTTGAATGCTTCAATCGATCGCGCAATTGTCAACTTAAAGATCAGAGAAAATAATTTGTGCATGTATAGTATTATTACTAATTGTGAAAACTGATCATATTTACTGTTGTCACCTTCCAAGTTTGCACACACGATTGCACTTTCTCTCTTTGGAGCTACAAATTTATATATGCCACACATTGCGACAGTTCGAAGCATACTACCAGGGTGGGTGTGGCACTGTGATCCCTCAGTGTAATTTAGCATTTATAACAAGTGGGGGTATAATGGAGGAGATACTAAACATTATCAACTATATCATGGAATATAAACTTTTTCAATTTTGTATAGTCCAGTGATATTTTGTATCCCTTTATCTTTCCTGTGACGTGTCAGAGGATGATCCAATTAAAAATCCACAAAACTCCCCAGATGTGATTGCAGGATTTAACATCATCACATAGAACATGTGTATAATCACTCAATTTAAAATCCCATTCACATCCCTGAATTTGACGGAATTACAAAATGATATAGAATCTGTTAGATGCTCTATAATTGAGTTTAACTCTCCTTTGTTCCAACTGCTTGGTAAATATAAAATCCCTTTCTTTTCCACATGATCAAAGGAGGCTAAATCACACTGGCTCCATGTTTTGTATGATCCATGTTTTGTGTGACAATTGTGGGGAGCCAGTGTGTAGTTATTTTTTAATTGTGGTTATAATAAGTGTTTATATGAAAGCATGTCACATTCGTGAGGGTGGATTCGTTGAATGAAGGAATATGACAGGCAAGTAGCCTGAGGATGGATAGCCACTTGCCCACCTCTTTTAACAAGCGCATTGTTGTAATATGAGGGAGTCTACGAAACCATGATAGTGATTGTATAACATTGAGTTCATGGGTCTCACATTTATAAAATTGTTACAAAACATGACTGACTAGGGCATTGATCTGCTAGTGGGACATATGTCATAAACCACTCATAATCTTCGTGGTTAAATTTTCAGAATTTAGGTGAGTCAAGTTCTTAGACACTATCACCTTAAACCCAACACTGTCATATAACCAATATTGACCACCATCCCCCAAAGGCGCATTATCTTCCCATAGTGTGACTGAGTTAAGATACTAGTAGTAAATATTCCCTGCTGGACAGAGGCGAAACAGATAAACTATGTCACCTAATGCCAGCACCATGGTATTTGCATATTGGTCTCGATTTCTAACCTTCCTACCTCACATGGGAATTATCAGTGCCTGGCAGGATGCTTGTTGCATTGTATAGTCAATATATAATTGATGTATCACAAATAGCACTCACATCTAAGATGTATACATTGGTTATTGGAAGACAGGATGTTCGTCATCTATATGGGTTAAACTTGCATGCTCAGCAACTTTGTGGTTAAGTGATGGCATAATAAAGAAAAGGGGGATTCATGGATTCACTTCAGTACAAGGCTATGACCTGTGGGGTGCAAGCCCCCACCATGCTACCACCCCACAACTTTACTCAGTCACTTCATGACCTGGTAAATCAATAATAATGCCTAATCATATCTGTCTTCTGTCTTGGAATAATATTTTCAAATACTTCATCACATAACTGTTGTATTACCTTCTGTGACCATGTCATGTTGAGGGTTCTGTACATTCCAGCTTCCCAGTTATTCTCATTCAGAAACTTATGTTTAAAGTGATTGAAGTTTACATTATTCAGAATTATATTGTTATGACTGGAAAACCTGCTGGACTCCGGGCACCAACTGATATGCACCCGCACTCTAGATACACCAGTTTTCAGTTAACCAGAATACCTGCTGGAACCTGGATGTCAGATTTGTCCATGCCTGACTTCATTATCTCATGTACCAGTCACCAGAATACCCACCTGGACCATATGCATGCCATCCCTGTCTATCCATGACCCTGTCCCACACATCAGTCACCAGACTTTACTCGGAAAAGCTGTCAGCTCTCTAACTGAGCCCCATTCCCATTATGGACAAATGACCTGTCACATTTCGGACTCCGCTCCCACCCCGTTCCCATTATGGTCAAATGACCCGTCATGATTTGGACTCTGTTCCACTCTGTAATGTATTCAAGGGTTTCTCTTAGATAGCTCAATATATGCTATAGTGTCACAGAGCTTCAACAATAAAACAAGCAAAGGTCCAGTAATTTAAATACTGATAGATTAATGAGCTGCACTATTAAGCTTAAACAACTCAAATCAATGCTTATTTTGATTATTGAAAGGTTCAATAGAACAATATATGACTCTTTCAGCAAATAAAAGAACTATTCCTTGAGAATAGGGGCTAGAAGCTGAGTATATACACAGTAACTTAGCAGAGACTTGATATAAAGCTTCGGATTCTTGTATGCTTATTTGTAGCTATTAATATATATTTAACAGGGTGTTAAATAATTTATTAATAGAGAAAATAATTTGTATTGAATTTCTTGTGTGCTTGTACTTGATTAATTCACTAGCTTAAGGATCCTTGAATAATCTAGTATTGGCAGGGATTTCAGTAAGGATACTTATTTTAGGTTTACTATGTATTTAGTAAGCCTAAAGGTAGCTGTGAGGCTGGGGGAAGCTTAGATGATTAGCTACAGTAAGTTCAAAAGTGCAGACAAAGATTCAAGATTCTGCAAGTGTAGGTGCTTGCATTTAGTGTATCAGACTGAGGCTATTATTGTCCTTAGGATGATTAGATAAGCTTCTGAGCTGTGCAGTAAAATGTGTGTGTGATATGATGATTTTATTGGAAACTTGGCTGTTAGGATATGTACAGGGCGGGTCTCCAGAGAAACCCGCGGGATATCCAGTAGGACTTGGCTTCAGCTTATAGGCTGTGCCCTCGCTAGATCGTGTCATCCAATTTCAGACGGGCAGACGGGAATCCTGGGGAGTCTGGGTGGGGGTCGTGGGTTGAGGGGTCGTAGGTCGGAGGTCATGGGTCGTGAGTTGAGATTGGTGAGAGAGATAGATGCGCCAGAGCCTGTGGGCTCTGACTAGTGCGAGCGGTGTAATTCAAGTAGGAGTTTAGAGCGGAAAATGTATTAGATTACTGGGGGGAATCTATATTAGAATAAACTGCAAGCCTGGGGAGCAAGTTGAATGACTCTCTATGTAGGGCAGAGAATGCGACTTAGATAGAGCGGTGTAGAAATAAACCGATGCTATAACTAGGCTTCCAGTTGAGGTTTCTACTCCTCAACTGGGGCTAACTATATACTATATTACATGGTTAGTGCATGGGTCTGTGCTCACAAGGAACTCGGAACTCCGTCACTAAACTAATAATACTATCACAGAAGTCCATGAACCGGCGATAACCTAAGCAGTCACAATACAAGGTATGAGGTCATACTAATAGATGATACCTCATATTCCAACAATCTAAGCCGATTTTCTGACTGGATTGTATGTACAACATCTGCCAGTTTAAATAGACCGTGGAGTGAATGTCATACCGAATCCAGTAATAATGAAATGGAATGAGAAAAACATAAAACAGGAATAGTAAACACCAAATTGGTGTTAGGAACGGGACGGAATGGAGCGGAGTCCGAATAGTGACAAATCATAAACCATAATGGGAAACAGAGCAGGAGCAGAGTCCGAATTGTGACAGGTCATTTGACTAAAATGGGAACAGGGCTCTGTTAGAGAGGTGATGGGCTTTACTGAGCGGGGTCCAGTGACTGACGCGTGGGATGAGGTCAGACATAGACAGAATGGAGTCCGGTGGGTTTTCCAGTGACTGAAACACAACGTAACGAAGATGAACATAGACGAGTCTGACGTACGGAGTCTGGTGGGAATTCCAGTAAACTGATAACAGGTGTGTATAGGGTGTGGGTGCGTATAAGTTAGTGCCCGGAGTCCAGCAGGATTTCCGGTTGTAACAAACCCCCTATATATTCTGGATATGTTGAATCAAGTAGAAATCTGTTCAGATTGACAGATCCATTCCAAAGTAATACATATGTATTTAGAGGTGCCAATGATATACATATGCATGGAATGAACTATCTAAAGGTATCTATTTTTTAAAAGTATTAGTGTTTCAAACTACTAATTTTTTTTATTGTCTACTTGTGTCCAGAAAGATTCTTTAGTTTGTAATGTATGAGAGAGTTTAAATCTTTCAAAAAGTTTTAAAAGCCAAATTATGTTTGAATCACATCCCAGATGTTTAAATGACCTTTAGAGTATATTAGAATTTGGTATACTTAATAGTTTTCAGATATCCTCCAATGATGCAGTTCAAATGGCACTTGTTTTGTAGTTGGAATAATTTTTATTTGAGGGGTGAATGCCAGCTCTCCTGCTGATGGTCCTGCAATGATTTTTACTTGAAGTACTCTGTGAGTCATTTGTATTAACCACAGTCTTGTTCCATTAAAGAGTCCTTGTCCTGGATCCAAATTATGAAGAAGCATCAATGGACTCCAGGTTTCAAATGCAATTTACTTGGTGACAATCCTCCAAAGTTGATTCAGTTTAAGTACTCAGGAGGATATAATGTCAGACATTATATCATCGCCTCCATGCCTGCTCCAATAAAAACTCCATCAGTAAGAACCTCAGGATCATGTATGTTTGGATAAATAGTTGAGACTAAATTATCCACTGTTGGTCCACATAGCATGTGTTCAGGGACTTTAAACATATGATCAAGAAGTGTGTCCTTTCCATGTCCAATATCCAAAAGCCACTGAACAAAAACAGCACTCTCTTGATCATAGGATTTACATACATATTCTCAGTCAAAAAAAGAATCTTGACATTGTTCCAAAGGTGAGCCCATGAGATACATGCACCAATAATATATTCATTGAACCTTTAGGAATGACAGGCAATGTTGAAAGTCACTACCCCATGCTACTGTAATACCTCCAAAATAAATGTCCTTGGTAAGCATATCTCAAACAGACATACGGGCCATACGTTCTGATCGAGGGGGGGGAGTTTTTATCAAAAGACTTCATCAAATTCTTGGAAGAAAAGGGAATAAAACATGAACTCACCACACCCCACACACCACAGCAAAATGGCGTAGCTGAGAGAGCAAATAGGACAATAGCGGAAGCTGCCCGGGCCATGTTACAATCTACCGGGTTGCCAAACACTTTTTGGGAGGGTGCTGTATCCATGGCCACCCATGTAAGAAATCGTGCACCCTCACAAGTCAATGAGTATATTTCCCCATATAAACGGCTCTTTAACCATCTGCCTGACCTATCTTACCTCAGAGTCTTTGGTTGCCTCGCATATAGGCACATTACAATGGCAAGAACCAAACTTGCTGCTACATCAGAAAAACTTATAATCACAGGCTATGAACCAACTACAAAAGGATATCAACTATGGAACCCCATGGCACGAAGATTCATAGCTTCAACTGATGTTACCTTTGAAGAAAGTATCTTCCCTTTTCGCCCTCATACAATCAAACCTGTCCAAACCGAACCATCATCTGTGACCCCACACAGCAACACTGAACTACTTGACCTCTTATTACCTGAGAGTGATGATGAAGATCACATACCACCGCATACAAGTGTGCATACACCTACATTGCTGGGCTCAAATGCACCCCCTCCAACACCTCTGCCTGAAGAGCCACTTCCACCACTTCGTAGGTCCACCAGACCGAACCGGGGCATATGGGGAAATGATCCAATGAATGCACACCCTGATCGGGAACACATACAACAAGGGTTACACCCTGGGCTGCCAATGCCTGGGATGATTCCCCAGAAGCCTTCATAGCTGCTGCGAGTATTACACCAACTGGAGATCCTAGCACCTACACTTATGCCATGAAGAGACCCGAAGCATACCTTTGGAAGCAAGCTATGAATGAAGAAATCACATCACTAGCAGATAATAAGCCTTCAGTCTACCAGAAGGCTGGACCACTGTTAAGAACAAATGGGTGTATGTGATGAAATGAAATATGCAGTCAAAAAGAAAAGTTTTCCATCTACTCCAGTTTCATGCCTTGCAATGACAGCATTCATACATTCATTGTATGCAACTCTCTGGCCCTCATTCAACTTTTCAATAATCATATCTACTTTCATTTGCTCAGTTGTCTGGTCATAAGCCCTCTGTTCATTGATGAATCAATTTCCCACTCTCTCTTCCCCTGACTCTGTATGTATATTGAGGAATATGAGGGTACTCTGAGAGTGGTTTCCCACTTTAACAAGAATTTAATCAAGCTTAAAGAGGCCAAAGTCATGGACTGTCTCATCAGATGGGTCTGGCTGATGAAGATGTATCTGAAGAATGTATTTCAAGTTATCACAAATGTCTGCTTTGAATCCATGCCAGAGTGCAGCTGGATCAGAAGAAAGGCATTGGCTGAGAATAATAGAAAACATTCTCCATAATTGAGCTTCAGTGTTAAGAACTGGAACAGGAGGTTTGGGGAACTGATGGGGACCAAACAGAAGGACTTGGCTTCAGCTTATGTACTGCACCCTCACAAAGGTACTTGTCAATCGTCCTTAAATTTCAAATGTATAGGGTAATACTCAGTGATTGGAAACTGAGCTGTATGTGAACAGTCAGAAACTGAAGTGACAAATATTGAAGTTGATATTGAAGTTGTCAGAGACTAGAGGTGTATCTAAGTCGATATTCTGATTGCTTTGTAGCTACATTACAGCTGGGTTTATATATGGGCTATTGGTGTCTCAAAATACTAATTAAGGGAAAAGCAGAAGTGTCCAATGGTGACAAAATAAACTTGACTAAGAACAGAAAAGTTACGATAAAGTTAGAGGCCACGATCAACTGAGGGCAGTAACTACAAAAAAGGAAACAGTCCATGAGTTACAGGTATATATATGGGCATATGTGAAATGGATCATCAAAAGGATAAAAGGACATATCAAAGTATAACCAGATAGTATGAGTATAACTTGACAGAGTTGTAAGTGGTGTTGATCACTGTGAAAGTATACATCAGTGTTGAGTATACTGATGGTTGCCGATATGAGGACATGAACAATAACTTGGTGTTGTAAGCTGGTAGTATTGTCAGTTACCTGTGGGTTGCAACACGGTCATAACATCCAGTCTGCACAGCCTCTGCCTCTTGAAGACACAACTTTCATTCTTTCCCATCTTCAAGTAGATAACATACCATGCAGGCTGCTTGAAATGAAGGCATAGGTCCTGAGATCTTCAAAAGAAGTTGCCCCTTTGACAACAGTGAGCAAAGTACAGAAGAAAAATCTTGGGCCACTTGAGGGTCCTGCAAAATAAATATGTCCAATGGCAAATCCTGTTACAACCGGAAATCCCGCCGGACTCTGGGCACTAACTTATACACACCCATGCCCTACACACACCCATTATCAATTTACCGGAATTCCTGCTGGACTCTGTACGTCATACTCGTCTTCGTTACATTGTGTTTCAGTCACTGGAAAACCCACCAGACTCCATCTCTGTCTATGTCTGACCTCGTCCTGCGCATCAGTCACCAGACCCCACTCAGAATACCCGTCATCCTTCTAACCGAGCCCCGTTCCCATTTTAGTCAAATGACCTGTCACCATTCAGACTCCACTCCCGCTCCATTTCCCGTTATGGTTTATGGTTTGTCACTATTCGGACTCCGCTCTGCTCCATTCCATTCTGCTCCATTCCATTCCATTCCTAACACCAATTTGGTGTTTACTATTCCTGTTTTATGTTTTGCTCATTTCATTTCATTATTACTGGATTCAGTATGACATTTACTCCATGGTCTATTTAAACTGGCAGATGTTGTACATACAATCCAGTCAGAAAATCGGCTTAGATTCCCCCCAGTAATCTAATACATTTTCCACTCTAAAACCCTACTTGAATTATACTGCTCACACTAGTCAGAGCCCACAGGCTCCGGCACATCTATCTCTCTCACCGCCCACGACCTCTCGACCCACAACCTCCAACCTACGACCTCTCGACCACAACCCCTGCCCGGACTCCCCGGAATTCCCATCCACCTGTCTGAAATTGGACAACACGATCTAGTGAGGGCACAGCCTATAAGCTGAAGCCAAGTCCTACTGGATATTCTGCGGGTTTCTCCAGAGACCCGCCCTGTACGTATCCTAACAAATCCCCTTTTCCTTGTATTCCATTTTCTGTTTTTTTTTTTTTGAATTCCATGTGAAAAATTCCAGAAACCCAACATAGTAAATTGAGTTGGCTGCTTGACCATTAAGGCCTATTACATTTTTAGCATTAGTCTTAAAGTATGCCATCAACTTAGTCTTGGAACAATGGGTAGCATCCAAGGCCTCTTCTGGACCATCCATGCCATCAAAGATAACTGACTGTTGATTCTCTAAATGTACAGGGAGGGCTATTACAGCAGGTATTTGAGTATGTATCTTGTTTTCCAAAAGTGTCCAAAAGGCCTCATGTGCACTGACATAGTGGGCATCAATATATTGCTGAATTTCATCCTTGTTCTTTCCAAACTCCATTGTTGTACAATCATGTCCTTTTCATATATACTGGTGAATATATTTATTGGAGAAATTATTAAAAGTCATCTCAACATTAATATGACATTCCAGAATGAGAAGAAGGGCAGCACAGTAAGGAACAACATTTTGATTGTCCAACTTATGACTTCTGACTTTATGTTTTCTGCCATCATTTCTACAGTGGTACTTTGAATAGCCATCTTCATTAATACTTGTAGATTCATGAAGGGCTTGGGAAAATGCTTTGTGCATTTGTTATCTTCAATATATTTTTCACCACATACATGAGTCATGAGCTCAGATACCAACTTGTAAAGCTATGGGTGCTTGTCTTGATCTGGAAACTCTGCAGATATCTTAGAATCAACTTCTGCAGGAGTCCAAAGCTTTTCTCCATATTCAAACCATATGACATGTATGAGGCAGTCCACACTTCTGAAATTCAATGGTATGGATATGGGCAACTGTTTTGCCAAGGATATTTTTCTTCATAATGAGGTGAAACAATGAAAATTGCAAAAGGAACACAATGAACGATGTACAATATGGGGGGAAACAGGTGATGAGAGACACTGATAATGAATACTGCAGTGCATGTGAGGGGGTGTGGTCATGAAAACAGATATAAAATGAACAAGTAAAGCAAAACCTAAAACAAGACTGTTGATATTCATCCAGACTTACACTCCTCTCTATTCAGAACCTGAAAACCTGGATACAGGCACAGTTCACAAAGAGTGAGAAATAGCATATTTGTGAAACCAAAAAAATGGTCTGGAGTGCATGGCAGATCCAGGCTTACACCCCTCCCTGATCAAAATAGACAATATTCCCAACAACCAAGTTGGCAGACATGTCAATCCCTAACAGCAGATGAGTTGTGGATTGACAAACACTATGGTAGATGAAATCAATTCAATGGTGAAAATGAAGATAATAGAGATCTGGGAAATTGCTGTGGCTTCTATTGTGGTGCTGGAATAGAATGATAGAGGCTAGAGTCAATCTCAAATGGCACTGAGATTGGATTGACAAAGGAACTGAATGAGTGGGTCCTGTAATGAGTCAATATCCCAGTGTTGTGAATAAGACAAAGATGAATGGTGCAGCAATGTGTAGGATAGGGTGATTTTCGACAATGGGAATAACCTGTGTACTGGGGTTATAAGTTGTGGTCAACATTGAGTGGCAGTGGCAGTAGTGATGGTAACTGTGACAATCATGATGGACATCACAAAATAGGCACAGGTGTGGGCCAAGCATGGGATGGTTCAATTGGTTCAACAATAATGTTGTATGACCAGCAGTGATGAGTGCAATACTGAAAATGAGTGTGGGTGCAAGTGCAAGTGCAGGTGCAAGTGCAGGTGCAAGTGCAAGTGCAGGTGCAGGTGTGACTGCAGGTGTAACTGCAAGTGCAACTGCAAGTGTGGCATGAAATTGAAGTTATGATTGCAAGGCAATGTAAAAATGGCAATGAGACAATGACAGTGAAGGTGGAAGTGCAACACAGAGTTGGAGCTATGATTCTTGGACAAGTTTCAACAGTGGGCGATGTTGAAGATAATGTTTGCAGATGTGATGACTTGAATTTTATGTTGAGCAAGGGTGAGAGCAGTATGATGATTCCTGATTGGGAGAGTCGAATGAGGATGTCGGATAAAAAATGAGTGGATGCAAATGAGTTGAAGGTGACGTGTTTGCATTGTTGGAAAAGGAAAGTCAATATCAAAAAAAAGTGAAATGCTGCTGTCTAATGCAGCCTTACATTGGCATCGGTCCAAATGTTGATAGGATGAAACTGTATTCCTCAAGAATGGTGAGTATGATACACAATGATAACAGTAAGTAAAAATGATTTACTAAAAATGATACTACATGCATCTGTGATAATGTATTCAGTATGTATGTCATAAGCCACCAGGCTTACATTGCTGGCAGTATAAATCTACTTCCAATTTCATTTGGCTCAGGTTGCTGGTTATTACATAGCCTGTACTGTGATGGCATCAACTATCTGATAGTACATTTCAGCCTGTAAAGTGCTTTGATTGAGTCTTATCCTTTGCTCTGCTGCTGCCCATCTACAATATATTGCTGAAGCAGCTTTCTACCCCTCAGAATTGTTGTTGCTTCACCAATTATTTGAAAGAGTCAAAAAGCATAATATTGTATCTGGGAGACCTTTGTCTGCTTTTCTTCTTCTGCTTATCCTCTGTCACTTGTTCAGCTTGTTCAGTTCAAGTTCTTCAGTAATTCCTTGCACCTCATCCTGCTCCATAGCTGGCTCAGGAGGTGGCATAGCATCATCAACTGGTATATTTATTTTCTCAGGTGGGAGGAGGAATAACCACCTCTGGAAATTCAGATACTATCTTCCCAGGAGCTGGTTCAAAGACTTCTGTGTCTGGAGCAATCTCAGCAGGGAGTGGTTCATTTGCATAGGGAATATCCCAGCTCCAGCCTCACTCTCCTCTTGAAAAGAATAGCACATAATGTAGTGGGGCATATAAAGGATTAGTTTCAAATATTATTTTAAATTCTCCACCCTGATAATTAAGCACAATGTCCCTTCTGTCAGTACAAGTGCCATCCCCCGGAAGGATGGCTGCCAACTCATCCCCTGTTGTAATGTTGTATAGTCTTGGATCTGTATGTGCCTTATATGTCAGCCTGCCCTGTAGCAAAGGAGTGATTGGGTGGTCTCTCAGATGTGTCATGGCCTGTTTATAGATGTGAACAAAAGGATTAAATTTTAACATCATATCCTGTAATCCAGAAAGCATTGATTCTTTTGTCCTGGTTGGGTGCATACCTATTCTCTAATGCAACATCTGCTTCATAAAAGTAGAGGTAAGCATAGGAAGGGGTTGACCCTCATTAGGGATCAGAGCAACATGATTATGTCTAAGTTCCCCATGGAGCTTAAAGACATAAGGACCATGTTCCCCATCAAACACCCAGGGAAGTAAATACTAAAACAGAATTATATGCCTGGATATTTTTTTATAAAACTCTTTAGAATCTACATCTTCAGGATTCTCTAGTAAATGATGTAATGGTTGAAGGACATCTTCAAGTATAAGTAATCTGATCTTTCCAGATAGACAACAACCTCCAAAAAAGGATTGTTATTAGAGGAATGGTGAAGATGTTCTGTCATCCAATGTAGTGCATTTCATTTTGAACACATTACAGTCATTGCTCCCAGATAATGGTATTAATACAGATTTCATTGGCATTGAACTTGAAAGGCTGTTGTTATCAGCCTCATTTGGTCAACACAGACAGGACTAAATTTTCTTTATTTTAATAGCAGTATGATACAAGATGAATGTGAGGCTCCCTAGGGAATAGTGGGAAAGTATTTTATGGTCGAAAAGATTCCCCTCTTATCACTGTAGAATGTATACTTATATATCTGCTTGGAACAATAGGATTGTGGTAACAAAAGGTGTCTGAAGGCAAGGAAGATGTGGCAGGAAAAGGAGAATAAAGGTTGATGGGAGAACAATTGTCAAGGGTAATTGAGTGGCAGCACAAGGAATGCTTGAGTAGTCAAACAAAGGGAGTGATTGGGAATGGTGGTGTATGTGGTAAGTAGCACTATTCAAACTTATCAGCCAGGTTGATATTATCAAAAAAGTAAGTACATATGTATAACAATTACAACATTACAAGCCATTATTTAATATAGTTTAATAGACTGGTTGGATCACATCTGACAATGCAGCAAACAATGGCACAATGATGAGAGTTCATGGTCCTTTTTGAAGGAGCAACAGGTGAAAAATATGATCGGAAAGAACATCGGATTTGGTGAGTTTTTCATTATGTCTGTTTTATACAATACTAACATTAAATAACATTCAAATTACAGTTGTCTTGTGCATGTCATTAATTTGGCCACTCAAGCAATTATCTCAACATATTTGGGTGCTAAACACTACAACCGACATGGCCCAGAAGCACACCTTCTGACTCAAGGCACAGGTGACAAGAAGGATGTATTGGGGATGGTTCATGCCATAGTTGTGAAGGTATGTGATAAAAGATCCATTCAGTTCACACTGATACTATCTATATACTTCAGGTTCGAATCTCAAGCAAAAGAAAAGAACTATTTCTCAAACTACAAAAGGACAAAGGCTCTGATCGCCCACAAACACTGTTATTAGATATGCCAGTTCGTTGGTCATCTACTTTTGTTATGGTGAACCAGGCATATCTTTTACAGGATGTAACTGTTAAAACAGAGATGATACTTGGTTATTCTGATATTTTATATTGGTTTACAGCATGTGGACCACTTTATATTTGACATAACAGCCAAAGAGAACGACACCATGAGGCATGCAAAACTTCATTCAATTGCATTGGATATGGCAGAATGGGATGAGATCCAGGAATTTCGAGAATTAATAAGTGTAAGTATTTTATTCAATTTCACGCCATCTAATTACCCATTGAATTGGTTTTATCAGTATGCAGATGCTGCACAACAAGCCTTCTCATCGGAAAATTATCCTACGCTTTATTTGGCAATTCTGGCACTTGAGGGATTGCATGCTGCATGGTCAAAGTGTCATTCTAAGTGTAGCCCATTGTTCATTTCACCCCTAGGAGCCAGAATTGCAAAAATTGCTGAATACTATAACAAAACTGAGGAATCCAATGCCTATCTCATTGCCATGGGTATGTCATATACATTATACTGATCTGTCCCACTTCATAGTCCCTGATATTCACAGTGCTTAATCCCTCACCAAAAGTGCAGCATTTCAAGAAGTACTGGGGTGCCAAATTAAAAAATCGGGCACTTGAGCATGTTGAAAAAATAGTGAGAATCTGTGTTTTTCGACTTTCAATCATTTTTATAGTTTCGGGAAAGGTACATAAAGCATTCAGCCTAAATACCCAAAAACCACAAAGCTATCACAGCTTTTATTTGAACTCAAAAGTAGTGATGACAACAACAACGAAGCTTCCTTAAGTGCATCACCTTGGATGTGTGAGTACCAGCGCTGGTTTCAAACTCAAGAGGTAGTCCCAGAATCGAAGTCATTATTGTTCCAATAATAGCAAATAGTGGAGGAATACAGGTGTTGGATTATATCACAATGTGTCTGTGTCACATGACAGTTTTGGGTCCACGTCCACAACTGTCACATTTATGCGATGTCAAAAAAGCATTATATTCTATTAGTCTGAGTTGAAAAGTTTTTCCTCAGTTCTCATTTACTTTATACGAGACTGAGATTAGTGGATATTCTAGAAATAATCATCCCTAACTAATACTGATCTGTTATTAGTATATTTGCTATAGCTTCAAACTACTACAACAGAAAGACCATATGCACTTGGAGCCATTCTGTCTGTCTATCCAGGACTCTGACGGAGAGGTCCACCCTGGGGCTTTTCTGTCCCGGACTTTCACCGGAGCAGAGCTCAATTACGACATTCATGATAAGGAACTCCTAGCAATTTTTCAGCTTTCAAAACGTGGCGACACTATTTGGAGGGCTTGGGAATTCCAATTGATGTTATAACAGATCACAATAACCTGGAATACTTTTCTACTATGAAACTTTTGACCCACCAGCAGGCCCGCTGGTCTGAATATCTGTCAGCCTTTAACATGATTATCTGCTTTTGACCTGGCCATCTTGGTGGCAAACCCAACACTTTAACTAGATGATGGGATGTCTATCCTAAAGAGGGGAGAAACAACTATGCCATGGTAAACCTGCACAACTTGAAACCTATTTTCACGAATCAGCAACTTACCACATCAGTCCGTGCAACTTTCCTCATCCATCCCATTGTCTGTGGAATTATCATTATGGATATTGAAAAGTTACATCAAGATATTCTATCAGCAATTCTGCTAGACCTGATAACTAAAGCACACTTTGACAATCCCGTGGACCCCAGTCAACCCCGGTGGTCTCTTGATCAGCATGGTTTCATTAGACTTGACGATTGTATCTATGTACCAGACTCCGACGGCCTTTGCCTCAGGATTCTCCAGTACAAATATGACCATCCACTCTCAGGACATTTCAGGTTCAACAAGACTCTATCAATTATAAGAAGAGAATATACTTGGCCCACACTCCGAGGATTCATTAAGCACTATTGTAAATCTTGCATTACTTGTCCACACTCTAAATCACAGTGCCACACATCATACAGTACCAGAACATCTGTGGTATTCAATCTCTATGTATTTCATTGAACACCTACTGGACTCTGAAGGCTGTTCTGCCATTCTAGTCATTGTTGACAGATTCTCAAAACAAGGTATATTCATTCCCATGCATGATACCATCATGTCCATGCAGTCAGTGGAACTTTTTATTATCAATGTATTTTCCAAGCACAGAGTTCCATCCCACATAACTTCTGATCGAGGATCAGAGTTCGTATCTCACTTCTTTAGATCCCTCGGGAAATCCTTGGACATGAAGTTACATTTCATGTCCAGACATCACCCAGAAGGCGACGGACAAACCAAACGCATCAATCAGACATTGGAACAATACCTCTGTGTATATTGCAACTATCAACAGGACAATTGGAAATCCCTGTTTCATTTTATCAGACACACAAACAAAAAAAAAACTATTAAAACTTTATTATTACTTTTCAGTTTATATTTCTGCCCAACTTCCTTATGCTTCTTGTGGAGGTGCTATCTCCTCAGGAACCCCGGCCTCATCCTCGCCAGGCTCCTAAGAACTCCTGATCTGCAGCTCAGTGTACACATACCTGCCATACTCTGCCAGGAAAGCCCAAAACTCCCTGTGGAGCTCCTTGAGGTTCTTGGCCATGACCACCTGAACCCAGTTGCTCTTTGCAATCAAATCATTCTGGGCCTCTATGCCCACAGCTATCCATCCCAGAACCTCCTCCAAGCCCCCCAGCCCATCTGAACTGCCCATGTCCCATGCCATGGATCCTGTGGGCTCCTCATGAACAAGTGAGTACCTCATTTTGAGGTGTGCACATTGCCAACAGCCTGGTCCCCAGCCGGACTTTCTATGACAGTCAGTGTTTCAGTCATTACAACCAGAACACGGCAAGTCATTTTTCACCTGCAAACAGACTGGAGCCACTTTCCTTGCTTTCTGTTGATGTGGTTAGTCCCCGGAATACCCCATGGACCTGAGACTTACATTTTGGGGGCTCTCCGGCTCCCCCTCAGACTCCAACTTGACCTCTGCTGCCTTGCGCTGAAGCAAAAGTCAGTTAAGTCTATCATGATGCTCGTTGGGACTTACCTTCCCTGTGGCAACCACGGCCCCATCAGCAGCTGCCCTGGGTTGTTCCACGGCAAGCCATGCTCCCTCCTCATCCCTATTCCTCTACTCCTCGGCTTCTTTCTCCATGGTCAGTGCTGCCTGATAGTCCCACTCCAATGCTTCCTCGGCCTCCTTGGCCTTCTCCTCCACTTCCTCCCACTGTCAACATTGCTCCTCCTGCTGTGCCAGAATTTGGGAAGCAGAGAGTGGAGCCCAATACAAAGGACCTGTGGAGGGCGTGGCTGTTGGGATCAGCTTGTGAGGCGTGGGCTTTGGACCCATGATTGAGAAGACAATGGGGGTAATAAAGAAAAAGAAATGTCATTTTTTCAATTTTTTATATAGGCTCATCGTGTCTGAACCTTACCTTCCAGATCACATGACTCTTTGACACATACATGTAACTGACATGACTTTCTGACACATGCACATAACCGACAAACCTTATCAAGTTCTAGAGCCTCTTTGGGACTTCAGCATAAAGGGAGGGTACTGTTATGACTGAAAAACCCGCCAGACTCCAGGCATTACCCTTATGCACCCACACCCTACATGCACCAGTTATCAGTTTACCAGAATACCTGCCAGGACCCAGACATCAATCCTGCTCATGCCCAACCTTCACTGTCTCATGTATGAGTCACCGGAATACCCACCTGGGACCCATGCATGTCTGTCTTGTCTATCCCTGATCCTGTCCCACACATCAGTCACCAGACTCCTCTCGGAGAACCCATCAGCTCTCTAACTGAGCCCCATTCCCATTATGGACAAATGACCTGTCACATTTCGGACTCCGCTCCCACTCCATTCCCATTATGATCTAATGACCTGTCACATTTTGGACTCTGCTCTGCTCTGTTCTGTTCCTAACACCAAACTTGGTGTTTACTTACCTTGTTTCATGATTACTTGTTTGGATCTCATTATTACTGGATTTGGTACTGCATACAATCAGCAGTCTATATAAACTAGCTAATGTTGTACATACAATCCGGTCAGAAAATCAACCAAGTTTTCAGCTTAAGATTTCCTGCTCTATTCCTCTCTTTGAAACACACCGCTATTTATCCTGTCAGAGCCCATAGGCTCCGACCTATCTATCTCTACCTTCAACTCTGTTAAGAACAGAAAACTGACTGATATCAGTAGGCCAACAGGGACTGAATGGAAGGACTTGGCTTCAGCTTATATGCTGTGCCCTCACAGATTACCGTCAGGTGTCCGTAAATTTCAGGTGGGCAGAAACTAGTGCTATTGGTAAGCCTCACGGTGGGTTACCGATCAGAGACTGAAGGATAAGTCGAGTGTCGAGTCGAAGGGTCGGAGACTGGAGGTGAGTGAGATACTTCAGAGCGAGACTATTGAGAGTTGTATGTGAGTGTTCTGAGTCGATATTCTGATTGCCTAGTAACTACTAACTAAGGGAAGAGCGGAAATGCTATTTGACAAATAAACTTGACTAGAAACTGGAAGGTTATGACAAGATCGGGAGCCGTGATTAGCCGAGAGTGGGATTACGAGAAAAGGGAATAGTCCACAGGCTACAAGTATATATGGGCATATGTGAAACACAGAGTAGAACAGATCATCATAATAAAAAGGGGATGTATCAAAGCATAACCAGATAGTACGAGTATAATTTGACAGGGGTGTAAATGGGGTTTGATCACCATGAAGGTATACATCAGTGTCAGGTTACTGACTGTTGCTGATACAATGACTTGATCAATAACTTGAAACATCAGTAGATGGTAGTATCCTTGGGGACTGTCGGGTTGTGACACGGTTACGACATGGTCATAACAGACTCAACCTGTTACTCAACCCTCAACCTCCAACTTGACCTGTTACTCAACCTCCAACTTATCACCTACTCTCAGACTCCCCAGGATTCCCGTTCACCTGTCTCAAATTGGACAAAATGATCTTGTGAGGGCGCAGCCTATAAGCTGAAGCCACATCCTACTGGAATATCTGTGGGTTCCCCGGAACCCTCCACTAAGCTCCATGCACTCCTTAACAGGGGGCAAGCCCCCACCATGCTACCACCCCACAACTTGACTCAGTCTTTGCGATGTGGTGGATCAATAATAATGTCTTTAAACTTAAACTACATCAGCAGTTTGTATTACCTTCTGTGACTATGTCATATTGAGGGCTTCTGTACATTTCAGCTTCCCATTTATTCTCATTCATACTCCCCTTCTACTCATCTGTCTCTCATTAAATATTTTAGTATAAATTATTGTCTTATATTCTACTTATCTCCAGTTCAAATATTGAGTTAGAACCTACCTGTTAGGAACTATGTCATTTAGGACCCTATGTGTGTTTTCAACCTATACTCTGGCATCCTGACATTGGTATTCCTGAATCAACATATCTGATGACAGTGTACTGACAACTCACCCACTTAATGACTTCATTTTCTAGCCACTCCATCCCATTTTTCCTTGCATCGCTTCACCATGTCATTTGCCACCTTAATTCCGTGTGGGGATCGATCTAATCTTCAGGTGCCGCGAATGTTCTCTGAAAAGCAATCCCGTTTATTCGTTTCATCATTTTCCCGTTATATAGCCGGATGATTCTGCTGCATTGTACTGGCACGAAATGGTCTTGACAAGCGGTCCGAGTCGTCCGGCGGATTTATTCATTTCAATCTCATTTTTAGAAGCTCGGGTAGGATGACTCGGGCTGTTCTATATAAAAGTTCACGTGTTTCCAGACTGTGGCGGGGCCGGGTCCGAAAATGATTCCCATTCATAAGGCCATAGTATGAATTTTATACTTATTAACAGATGCTTTGTGAGGTACAATGAAACAGAAGATAGAAGATAGGGAAAATCTGGCGCGTTGAGGACGAAACCGGAAAAACTTGATAAGTAATAGGAATAGACGCAGTGACACTACGTATATTCTTTCTGAAGAGAGTTTGGATTTACTGTAATTACCTTCACAGCATTGGTTTTCAGCCAATTTGAAATTTCACAATGTCGTTATTTCTCTTCCTATATCAATGGGGGTTCAGCACAACCTTTCATAGCTTGAAGCATTCAAGAGCATCGGGTGTAAATCGGACACGGCAACGGCCTTGTGCGAATATGGCGTTTCCTGCCTTCCTTACCGCTCGCGGTATCCTCCCGTTGACTCCACGGTATAAGAAGTGAGGAAATATTTGGCATTGAAAAGATTCTTTCCTTGTATTATTTCAAATATATTGACTCGAACTCTTCTTTTCATCGGAATTTTTTTATGACCCATCCAATGATGAAGTGAAGCTTTCCGTCAGTGCCGATAACAGACTGTTTCTGCAACTGCCTAAGGACATAGTATACATTATCCGGTTGCCAGTGCGATCAGCAATCCCTTTGTGTTCCCTCCTGATATTTGATATGACAGAGCCGATGATAACAGTCATCTTACCCTACCTGAATTGGCATGCCGAGACCCCAACAAAGGGTTACCATAAGCGAGCATACACTAATCCTTCTTTGATCGTTGCACTACAAAACCATTTTTGTTGAAATTGTGTTCTGAGCTCGCTGGGAATTGCCTAACCTCGAACTACAAATTAAGCGTGTCAGCATGTCAGCGTGTACTGCATTCTGAGCTATAAAAAGCACATCTGCTTGCGAAGGCACAGTACTAGAGTGTCATGGATATGTCCCTGTAAACAATTGCACGTCCTCGTTAGTTTTCAATAATCCATTTCAAATTAATTGCATATCCCCTGCAGAACTTGACAATTAAAAGACGTCCGAACTACTTCAGAAGTTTACAGACACGGTTTAGTTTCTGATAGGTACTACATGGCCACAAAGTGGCGTTTCGCAGTCTAGCATTGGCATGAATCACTTGAATCGTTGAATGTGATGTTACAGGTATTGTTTGAGGTCTTCTCCGCATAGGTGAATTTCTACACATTACCTCCTCTTGGGAGCACCTGATTTAGTTTTGCGATTTCCACTCCACTGACCTTGAAAGGTGCTACCCTCCCCTCTCTGCCTTTGCGCGAGTGCTCGCGCTTCAGCCTCTGCTATCGAGGTGCACTTCCTGCATCTACTACCACGCTGATAGTAATGCTTGTGTTGCGAACATTTAAGATATGGCCTTTACGAACGCAGTCGTCGAGCGCTGTTTTGCGGCATATTCTGCAATGATGAGTCGCTAAAACCATATTGTCTATAGTACAGTATAAGGGATGGACGCGGTCGGAGAGAGGGAACATACAAACAGTTAAGAGAGTCAGGTGTGAGGTGGAACTGGATTGGTGTTGATGTTGATGCTCAGTCTGAAAAATGAATGTCAGTTCGTATCCCAGCAAGGGGAAAGTTATGCACTTTGTTGCAAAAATTGTCGCAAGTCGGGCAACTGAGTCTAACGGAGACTCTCGAAAATGTGGGCTGACTTTATAGTTTACAGGTCATCATATCGTATATCAGATACGTAACAAATCAAATACTAGTAAAGTGTATCAGGAGTCTGGGACGGTTGGGAACGATACCGAACAAATGCACGGAGTAGTATCCCGCCGGCGATTTGTTCCTGTTCGACAAAATAATGGGAACGTGCAGACGTACAACATGTGAAAAGGAATATAAAGTGTGAGATCCGTCCTTGGCACGTAGAAGAAACTCTTGCGAAAGATTCGTCTCGCAGTCCTTTTGTCCGGCCCAAAATAGTAAATTAAAATTCTCTTCAAAAAGTGGTAGAGCCAAATTAATATTCAAGATCAAGGTTATCTTGTAATTTTTCTGTTACTTACGCTGTTCCGAGTACCTAAGGCGGAGTTCAAAGTTTTTAAAAAAAATTCCGCTTTCGACCCACAAACAAATTGTGCTGTATCTCAGGAAAGGGACCCAATTAAGACAAAGGTATTTGGGGTGTGTACTATATATATAGGTCTATATATTTATGTATATAGTTGGCCTTATGAGATGCTATTTAATATTCAGTGAAATATCATTGCAATAATTCCCCTTCATTCAATTCTCTCTATATTTGCATATAAGCTGGTGGAATCAATAATATGTATTGTATCCAAACATCACCTGAGTTGTGAGGCCTAATACTACCTTTTGAACAAGTTATACTACATACTATCAAGTGCACATACAGTAAGTGGCACAAATTGTTCAAAAGGTGGTATTAAGCCTCACAGCTTAGGATATATTTATACACAATATATAGTATTAGTCCCACCAGCTTATATGCAAATCGAGGAAGAATTGAATGAAGGGGAACCATTGCACTGATATTTCACTGAATATTAAATAGCATCTCATAAGGCCAACTATATACATAAATATATACTATATAGTACACACCCCAAATACCTTTGTCTTAATTGGGTCCCTTTCCTGAGATACAGCACAATTTGTCTGTGGGTCGAAAGCGGAATTTTTTTTAAAACTTTGAACTCCGCCTTAGGTACTCGGAACAGCTATGGGTGGCGTGTGAAAAAATGTCGCCTTATAATCAACTCATACATCCATTTGTTCGAGATGCGCCTAACCACCCGATAACAGGGAAATTGATTCGGGCATCTACTAGTATGATTCCTGACGCGTTGCAAGATGGCTTTGAATTAGGATGCCCCTGAAAATGTATGTTGTTTGCCAGGCTTCTAACTCTTTCATTTACTCTGCAGACGACTGACGTGCCATATTATATATATGAACAGCTATGTGCATCCGGATTCCGGAAGACTAAGGTAAACTAGTTGAGTCCGTTTCTCATTTGGATAACCTATGATTGTGTTAAGTCTGAATTGACTTTCCCGAAGTGGATGTTGGTCGTTTTTCCACTAATAGACGGGGTCTGCGGTCATTCTATTCCGTTAGTATCAGAAGTCTTCACACCGCCCTGACCCATCAGCCGCCAAAACATGAAAAGTATGTAACATGATTTTAACGTTAAAACTGATCTTCTAACAACAAGCGAGATGCAAGAATCGGACATCTGTACATTGTCGCAGTGACATAGTCACTTGGGCTCAGATAGGCTGTGTCGCAAAACGCTGTTTTAGATAATTTGCCATGAGCGGCATTAGATTACAATGTTGCGCCCTGTTTAGGTCAGTAAGAGGTTTCCCAAACATAGGATTTCGATGTTAATAGGTAGTGATAGGGAAAATATATCAGATTACCTCCAATTTGGTATATATTTACTTTGAACCGGCGTGAGGGACATTCTGGTAAATTCAAGACACCAAGATCTGAACCGCAGAAGCTATGGACTCCGCTCATGATGGCCATTATGTAATTGCACGATCTTTCGATTTCTGAGAGAGCAAGCACATCGGTACTTTGAGTTTGAGAGCAATGTGGCGAGATGGTGAAGTTATACACAAAAAGTGCATGATGGTCGTCGTAACACAAACAACACGATATAATGGGATGATGGGAAGAGGACACTCGTACATGACGTTGGGACAGACATCGCATTATCCTGTGAACGATGCAATATTAGTGCTAAGGAGCTCTGACAGAGAAAATTGAGATTAATCCTACGGACACGCGGTTAATTACAGGCATAGCTAGCTAAGGCCGGACGGTCTTGGACCCAAACACTGTCATTAGACCCTCCCACGTATCCCAACCCGCTGCATTCACATCCCACCTTTTCTCCACCGACCGTTAGGGTAGTTCTCTCCCCAACCGCTATGTATCTTCGTTATGCGATGCGGTATATAAATGTATTAAAAAAAAAAAAAAAAACACTGTCATGTGACACAGACACATCGCGATATATTCCAACACCTGTATTCCTCCACTATTTGCTATTATTTGAACGATAATAAACGTAAATTACCGTATCAAAACCACCCTCAATCTATGTTAAAATGGTAATTGAAACTTTAATGGATATTTCTGGGTAACTAGGTATTAGGCTATGTATTGTTACAGTTGCTTAGTAATACTGAACCTTTTTGCTATCAACGATGTTCACCATCCTCTACTTTTAATAATCTATTTTATCTGGTCACAGCATACTTGTATCAAAATTCTTTTGCTGGTTTGCGGAGTTCGAACGTATGACAGGGTAATCAATTTCTCTTTCGGCAGAGCAAATTTACGGAGTCTTCACATCTTACTCGTTATTATGTCAACGCCAACATCTAGATCGAACGACTCATTGCTGTCCTCTGGATGTCGAGAAATTGAAGAGCTACTTAACTTTGTCGAATCTTCAGTTCATACAGACGAACTTGGTGCCAACGCATCACGCCTCCGAAATGGGCTACACTGTACAATCGGCGAGAAAATATGGGGTGGTAATTAATATTTTTGTTTGTTTTGCGTGCCATCTCAAATCAGAGCCGGATAATAGGGTCAGAGTGTCCTACATGTTGATGGAACGTTTACCGGGACATAGCGTTCTCCTTACGAATGTTGACAGTCTAAGCGATATTCCCCTTGATCGTTCAGATAATAAGCCGACGGAGGAAATCAGCCTTGAGGACCGCTCAAGATTGGTTAGTGAAGCCTTTGTTCGCCTTCTACCGACAGCCAGAAGTTTCCATCGCCAACTTTCTGAATATTTGATGGAGCTAGGTAATTGTCTGCAGTATTATTTACCAATTGCTACTGATTAAGTGCATAGCTTCACACCCTTTTGACAAAATTGGCTCAATACATTGTGGTTGAAGAGTATGTCACTCCCACCTTGGTGAGTAGTGAGGCGCGTCAGAGGGTTTGGAATGCACTACGACTCCCATTGAAAGGACCATACACACGAGCCTCGAGTTTCTATTCCGCAATCATGGATTTTAATGAGACAGTGGGTCTGCACTATGCCAGCGCGGACAGTGATTCCAAATATCTATCATCCGTACGCCAGTGCCGTCAGGTGGCAGACCTGCTTGCACTCCCCGAATTTGAGACTGGACCATTTGTTATTGAACATGATGATTTGAGCAGCGCCAACATTCTTGTAAGTCAACATGTGACCATGATTTCTCTCAATCGAACTCAATGGATCAATTATGATTCAGGTGGATGATGACTTCAACATCACAGGGATAATAGATTTCCCTGGGACCACTGTGCCTTTCCCCTCTTTTCTTACCTACCCTTTTTTCACCTATGAGAACTTTTATACATTAATGAACGAAAGGGAAGTCTGGAAAACTGCCCTGAAGGGTATTAAATACCCCTCTGGAAGCCCTTTGCAGGATGAAGCTACACTGGAGAGACTAACAGAAAGTCTGGACCATAGAACCGAATTTGAGCAGGCTTTGAAAATTGAAATTGCTTGTCATCAGATCTCGCTTGTATTGGAAGAACTCGAGGCCGAGGATGATAGTGACGGCGATGGCGACGATGGTGGCATTGACGGCGATGGCGAGGGTGACGGCGAGGGTGACGGCGAGGGTGATGAGTCTGACGAATAGTCTAATAAATAGAATAAGATGACGGGGGAAGGCGAGGGGAGTAACGGTGAGGAGTTCATTGCCAATGAAATCTGTATTGTCAATCCCCTGTACTGTGTAAAATCGTAATCCTTCAAGTTTCTTTGTTTTTTTGTTGAGCCTATCATCGTCCTCGTGCCGTCGTTACTTGCGTCTGGTGGCTATGCGTCAATAAATTATATTTCGGCTTGTCTCTTCATCTGGTTCATAAGATAAGAAAAATATTTTGCATGCATGATAATAGCTCAGAGATTCTAACAACGGTAGCTAGCCTTTCCTCGAAAACCTGTTAGAAAATCCCAGTGCAAGTGCACAGGTACACGTGCTAATTGGTCAAGGGAGAACGGGGCACCCGAGAGCCCACAAGCAACTCGTCACGTCACCCTTTCAATACATCCATCACTCAGAGCCCTAAAGCCCTACTCTTCAATATGTATGTTCCACTGCTGTATATTTAGGAATATGTCACCGCTGTATATTCAACGTCTAACGTGTTTCCTATTCTTTAGGTATTTTCACACCGCTGCCGCTACGCTATGTGCTCAACCACAAGAGATTTTGGACGCCATTGTATCAGAAATTGAAAATCCCTGCGATTTATTACACTTGGCAGTAACTCAAAAACGTTTTAGAGATTTGATAATTCCGTGGCATATCCGGTATCGAGTCATCTTTGCTAAGCTCTCGGATGTGGGCCTTTGGGAACACATCGCTTCTCGACGGGATCTCGCATCCCGTGTTCACATCCTGGATATAACCACAGGGGAACATTCAACGGAGTCGCCGGGACGTCAGATTTTAGTACGCAGGTACCTTCGAGATGATCAGTCATATTCTGCAATGGAACTAAGCAACGAGGAGAAGGCCTCGTGTCTAGCTACCTTCCGCACGGCTCTAAGGTTAATGGTCAACCTACATCGTTTCTTTATATCGTTTGGTTTCAAAACCGACTTTGTATCACCACTGGGTTTTGCAAACACGTTGAAGCAAATAGTTCCCAGAGATCTTCGAGAACTGTGTCTTCGTGAATTTGATGTGTCCACTAATAGTCTAAATGAATGGCTCCAGGTGGGCTTTGTGCACGGAATGTCGAATAATAAAATAATAACATTTCAATTAGATCTTCCACTTTTCATATCTTACTCAACTCTCTATTGCGGTCTACACCTGGAAGTCGCCCCCAGATGCCGACGAGAACCTCCTGACCATTCTTTGTCTCGCACCACAACTACGTGATTTATATATCAAAATACCCTACCCACAACCTTTGCTTGTGACACTCCGCAATGTACATTTGCCAGAACTCTTACGCTTTACCCTTGACGGCGGACAAGGTCTAAACGAAGTTTTCAGCGGCCATGATTCACCAAGTATCATGTTCAACTTTTGCAGAAGGCATACCAAATTAATAGGCCTTTCATTGCTGGGCCCACTTCTTGCACGCGGTATTTTCCATACAAACTGCCTCCCGAGCTTGAGAAGTCTGAATATATGGCCGTATCAAGCAGCGATATCAGACCTTTTGCCCGTTGGCTTCGCTAAACAACTTCGCCAGCTCCAGCTTACCGCCACACTAGACGCAAAATGCTTTTCTCTGCTCTCGCATATGACTGAATTAGTTATCTTGAAAGTCTCGATAGAGTGCTATTCCTCGTTGACGGAACTGAGAGTGCTGCCGAATCTTCAAGCTTTGTACTTGGAGTGTTTCCTCCCAAATAGGAAGGGGCATGGTCCAGACCAATTTGTACGTATTTTAGTAATAACTTGTGATCCGTTTCCTTTGACAAACGCTTGCGTTCTAGCTCAGCCAGTTATACAAATTTCCCAACCTGCGATATCTTTCTGTGAACAACGATTTATTCGACTCATCCGATCCTAGTATTATTTGCACAAAGGTTACCAAGATACTAACCCTTTTGGAATGCCTCAGGGTCAGATTTTATCATGGGACGGGCATAAAGGTTATCGAAATACGGTGGATTCATGACCAGAACGTGTACCGATATACCACAAGTGAGAGACAGGGCATTAGGACGTCGTTTGAGATGTGGACGGGAATAAAGTACTCCGATGATTTTTATTACGGGTTAGAGTACCGCTAGGATGCTAACCTTGCGATATGCAGTATCGTTCCCATCAGAACCAAAGTGCTGAGCACAATTCTATAAATTGTCACCCATGTCGCACTATACCAACTGTTTGTACTAAAGTTCTTTTGACAATATTTATATTACGGTTTTGCCGACTAGTACTTGGGGAGTTCCGATTTACGCACTGAGGGTGTAACAATTGATTCCTCAGTTAGTATTTATAACCAAAGCATAGGTGAAATAAGGATATCTAATAAAGACGTTATAAGGTATTAGAATTCATAAACTGTAGTGTTAATAAACCTCCCTTTGCTTAATGGCGAAACCTGTCACTAGCAAGGAAATCAGAACACGGATTCCGAACATGAAGTGGGGAGTGGGGTCCGAGCTGGCATTACAAAACCAACAGGTATCAGTGGCTAGAGACGAGTGGCCACTCAACTATTTTTTTACGACTTGAAACACACCCTGTCATGCGAGGGTGTCGACGAAACCGTGATAGTGATTGTATAACACTGAGCTCATGGATCTCGCATTTATAATAAAATTTTTATAAAACGTGACTGATTAGGGTATTGATCTGCTAGTGGGACGTACGTCGTAAACCATTGATGATTTTTCTGGTTAAACGTTCAGAATTTAGGGGAGTCGAGTCCTTAGACACTATCACCTTAAACCCAACACCCTTTACTTTTTTAAACTCGTAATCCTTCGAGTTCTTTGTTTTTTTGTTGAGCCCATCATCGTCCTCGTGCCGTCGTTACTTGCGTCTGGTGGCCATGCGTCAATAAATTGTTTTTCGGCTTATCTCTTCATCTGGTTCATAAGACAAGAAAAATATTTCATATGCATGATAATAACTCAGCGATTCTAACAATGGTAGCTAGCCTTTTCCTCGAAAACCTAAGTATTAGAAAATCTCAGTGCAATACCATGTCAGCCAGTATCCGTGCACAGGTACACGTGCTAATTGGTCGGGGCACCCGAGAGCCCACAAGCAACCCACATCACCCTTCAACACATCACTCAGAACCCTAACGCCTTACTCTTTAATATGTATGTTCCACTGCTGCATATTAAGAATATGTCACGGCTGTATATTCAGCTTCTAACGTGTTTCCTATTCTTTAGGTATTCTCACACCGCTGCTGCTACGCTATGTGCTCAACCACAAGAGATTTTGGACGCCATTGTATCAGAAATTGAAACCCCCTGCAATTTATTGCACTTGGCATTAACTCAAAAACGTTTTAGAGATTTGATAATTCCGTGGCATATCCGGTATCGAGTCATCTTTGCTAAGATCTCGGATGTGGGCCTTTGGGAACACATCGCTTCTCGACGGGATCTCGCATCCCGTGTTCACATGCTAGATTTAACCACAGGAGAACATTCAATGGAGTCGCCGGGACGTCAGATTTTAGTACGCAGGTACCTTCGAGATGATCAGTCATATTCTGCAATGGAACTAAGCAAAGAGGAGAAGGCCTCGTGTCTAGCTACCTTCCGCGCGGCTCTACGGTTAATGGTTAACCTACATCGTTTCTTTATATCATCGAGTTTCAAAACCGACTTTGTATCACCACTGGGTTTTGCAAACACGTTGAAGCAAATAGTTCCCAGACATATTCGAGAACTGTGTCTTCATGAGTTTGATGTGTCCACCAATAGTTTAAATGAATGGCTCCAGGTGGGCTTTGTGCACGGAATGTCGAATAATAAAATAATAACATTTCGATTAGATTTTCCACTTTTCATATCTTACCCAACTCTCTATTGCGGTTCACTCCTGGGAGCCGCCCCCAGATGCCGACCAGAACCTCCTGACCATTCTTTGTCTCGCCCCACGGCTACGTGATTTATATATCGGGATACCCTACGCACAACCTTTACTTGCGGCACTCCGCAATGTACATTTTCCAGAACTCTTACGCCTTACCATTCAAAGCGTAAAAGGCAGAAATGAGGTTCTCAGGGAGGATGAATCACAAGACATCATGTTCAACTTTTTCAGAAGGCATGACCAGTTAATGAGCCTTTCATTGACGGGTCCACTTCTTGCACGCGGTATTTTCCATACAAACAGCCTCCCGGGCTTGAGAAGTCTGGATATATGGCCGTATGAAACTGGGATATCAGACCTTTTGCCCGTTGGCTTCGGTAAACAACTTCGCTACCTCGAGCTTACCGCAGCACTAGATGCAAAATGCTTTTCTCTGCTCTCGCACATGGCTGAATTAGTTATCTTGAAAGTCTCGGTAAAGTGCTATTCCTCGTTGATGGAACTGAGCGTGCTGCCGAATCTTCAAGTTTTGGACTTGACGTGTTACCTCCTATATAAGGAGAGGCATGATTTAGACCAATTTGTACGTATGCTGATAATAACTTGTGATCTGTTTCCTTTGACAAAGCTTGCGTTCTAGCTCAGCCAGTTATACAAATTTCCCAACCTGCGATATCTCTCTATGTACAACAATTTATTCAGCTCATCCGATGCTAGTATTATCTGCAAAAAGGTTACTGAGATACTAACCCTTTTGAAAGGCCTCAGGGTCAAATTTCATGATGGGAAGGACACAAAAACCATCGAAATACAGTGGATTCATGACCAGAGCATGTGTCGATATACCACAAATGAGAGACAGGGCACTAGCATGCCGTTTGAGATGTGGAAGGGAATGAAGTACTCCGATGATTTTTATTACGGCGGGTTAAGGCACCGCTAGAATGCTAACCTTGCGATATGCAGTATCATTCCCATCAGAACGAAAGTGCTGAGCACAATTCTATATCCATGGCCCACTATACCAACTGTTTGTACTGAAGTTCCTTTGGCAATATTTATATTACGATTTCGCCGACTAGTACTTCGGGAATTCCGATTTACGCACTGAGGGTGTGACAATTAATTCCTCTGTTAGTATTTATAACCAAAGCATAGGTGAAATAAAGATATCTAATAAAGACGTTATAAGGTATTAGAATCAATAAACTGTAGTGTTAATAAACCGCCCCTGCTTAATGGCGAAGCGTGTCACTAGCAAGGAAATCATAACACGAATTCCGAACATCAAGGAGGGAGTGTGGTCCGGGCTAGCGTTACAACGAGATATATATGCTATTATTGGGGAAAGACCAACAGTATAATTGGCCAGAGACGAATAGCCACTCAACTATTTTTAACAACTTGAAACGCTCCCTGTCATGCGAGGTGTCGACGAAACCGCCATAGTGATTGTCAAACGTAACACTGAGTTCATGCGTATCGCATTTAAAATATGATTGTTATGAACATTAATGGGGTATTATGCTAGTGGCAGGTCGGAAACCACAGCCACGCCCCTGAGTGCATACATTTTCTGGTTAATACGAGGCTTCAACGTTGAGAAATCGCCCGAGTCCTTTAATTACTCCACACTATCACCTTGAATACACCGGCGAAGCCTCATATTCACTATTTTTTTATTTGAGCCTCGCAATCCTTCGGGTTCTTTATTTTTGTCTGAGCGTATCTTCATACACCCTAACATCTCCCTTGTGGCGATGCTACCTGCGTTTCGTAGTCGTGTGTTGGTACATTGCTTTTTGGCTTATTTAGTGATAAAATAAGAAAAATCTTCTTGTGCATACTTATATATATATATATTATGGGAATGCGGTAGTCTTTAGGAGAATTAGCCTGTGCGGCGGTAGATATAATAGCTCACGCACAGTAATTCTAACAACGGTAGCTAGCGTCTTCTCAAAAAGCTGCTTTAGCATAACTTCGTGCATTACATGTTGGCGAGTAAATGCTTAGGGACGTGTGATTCACACGCTTACCGTGGTACCGGCACGTGCACACGCACGCGTACTAATTGGTCGAGAATGGGCACCAGAGGACCCACTTCCTGTTAACTTTCGGCGAAAATATGGCCAGACCTATAGAGGACGAGCGCAATACTGTCTGAGTTATATTGTTGGTTATAAACGCATGGGGGGTCACATGCGTAACTACGATTATATACTGATAACAAGAGCGGTAATGAATGTGAGCATTAGTGCCCCAAAATTTCTGCTAAACAACGGTCTTTCCTGTATTGAGCCAATTTTGTCAAAAGGGTGTGAAGCTATGCACTTAATCAGTAGCAATTGGTAAATAATACTGCAGACAATTACCTAGCTCCATCAAATATTCAGAAAGTTGGCGATGGAAACTTCTGGCTGTCGGTAGAAGGCGAGCAAAGGCTTCACTAACCAATCTTGCGCGGTCCTCAAGGCTGATTTCCTCCGTCGGCTTATTATCTGAACGATCAAGGCGGCCGTCCACTCTGGGCCTGGCCTGGGATATTTCAAGCCCAAGCCGGACCGCCAGGCCGCGGCCTGCTCGTGGCCACAAGGTAAAGACAAGGTACCGCATGGCCAAGGATGGTCATATTTTCTTGTTAGATTTTTTGGTAAAAAAACGAGCAGCCGGAGTCACATTCATTACCGCTCTTGTTCTGAGTATATAATCCCGTAGTTACGCGTGAGACCCCCATGCGTCTATAACCAACAATATCACTCAGACAGTATTGCGCTCGTCCTTTATAGGTCTGGTTATATTTTCGCGGAAAAGTCAACATTTCTTCTGAGTTCAATTTCTGTTCAGTCCCTTTGTACACAATGCCCCCAAAGTCAAAATCCTGCCTGGGACAGCCAAGTAAGTCCCACGGAGCCATACAATGGTGCTCTGTGATCCGAACATTGAATTGAGACAAGTTCCGCAAAGTGTAGTTGAGTCTTCAGCTACATGCCCGCTGATGCGCCCACCACTGAAATGGGATCAAAAAATTCATTGGAACATAGCCTACCAATAGAGGAGATTGTACGTGAAACAGGCCCTGGAAAAAAGAGAGCAAGTCGGCTATGACTGCTCCTGTCAATGGTGTGTTTTTGAAATTCAAATATATTTAACACAAATTATATAATCTATTTAAATATTATTTCAGCCTCAGATGCCCCAGTGGGTAACACAAGTAAGGATGTGATATGCAATGATATGGATGGTATTGAAGAGATTGGAGAGGAAATGACAAAGAACAAAAATAAGACTAGAGATATAGATCGTTTTGTTCAGAGGGCGCATTACTTGAAGTTGAGCTATCCTCTGATGAAGAGGAAATTTATGTGTAATATACATTCATAGTATTTTTGAGAAGTTTATTTTATTTTATTAGTAGACTACAAGTTTATAAATGCCATCTTATACCATTTTTACCCGCGGCCTGGGCCAAGGCGTCCCAGCCGAGCCCAAGCCGGGGCTTTCAGGTTGCCAATTGTTGGCCAGTAATTGTGATTCACACGCTACCGGCACACGTGCACGTGCACGCACGTTTTTTTGCACCAGAGGAACCACTTCCCACTTGAAGCAACTCCATCACTCAGAACCCTAAAGCCGTACTCCTGAACATGTATGTTCCGCCCCTGTACATTAGTGTCTAACCTCTTTTTTCTTTAGGTATTCCCACACTGCTACTACTTCGCTATGTGATCAACCACAAGAGATTTTGGACGCCATTGTATCAGAAATACAAAATCCCTGGGATTTATTACACCTGGCATTGACTCAAAAACGTTTTAGGGATTTGATAATTCCGTGGCATATCCGGTATCGAGTCATCTTTGCTAAGCTCTCGGATATTGGCCTTTGGGAACACATTGCTTCTAGACGCGATCTGGCATCCCGTGTCCACATCCTAGATATAACTACAGGGGAACATTCCGTATACCCACCGGGTCATGACAGTTTAGTACGCAGGTACCTTCGAGATGATCAATCGTATTCTGTAATGGAACTAAGCAAAGAGGAGAGAGCCTCCTGTCTAGTTACTTTCCGCGCGGCTCTAAGGTCAATGGTTAACCTACACTGTTTCTCTATATTCGTTATGCAGGAAAGCGATTTTGTATCACCCCTGGGCTTTCCAAACACGTTGGAGCAAATTGTTCCTAGCCATGTTCGAGAAATGTGTTTTCACGACTTTGGTGTACCCAATGAACGGCTTCAGGTGGGCTTTTGTGCACGGAATGTCGAATAATAATAACATCGAAATTAGATTTTCCACCTTTCATTTCTTACTCAACTCTCTATTATGGTCGGCTCCTGGGAGCCGCGCCCAGATTTTGACGAGAACCTCCTGACCATCCTTCGTCTCACTCCACGACTACGAGATTTATGTATCGAGATATCTTACTGTTTAGCTGCGACACTCCGCGAAGTCCATTTACCAGAACTCTTACGCCTTACCCTTCACGGCGTAGGCACATGGCCTTCTAGACAATCCATCATTGGCGATGAATCACAAGACATCATGTTCAACTTCTTCAGAAGGCATAACGAGTTAACGAGTCTTTCGTTGAAGGGACCACTTGTTTCACCGGGTAATTTCCATCCAAACAGCCTCCCGTGCTTGACAAGTCTGAGTATAAGGCCGTTTGGAACCGGGATAGAGTTTTTGCCTGTTGGCTTCGGTAAACAACTTCGCCACCTCGAGCTTACCACCACACTAGGCTCAAAACGCTGTTCTCTGCTCTCGCACATGACTGAATTAGTTATCTTGAAAGTCTCGATCAAGCGCTATTCATCGTTGATGGAACTGAGAGTGCTGCCGAATCTTCAAGTTTTGGACTTGACGTGTATACGCAGGGAACGGCATGATGTAGACCAATTTGTACGTATGTTGGTAATAGCCTATCATCTGTTTCCGCCGACAAACCCCTCCGTTCTAGTTCGGCCAGTTATACAAATTTCCTAACTTGCGATACCTTTATTTGTTCGCTGATTTACTCCGGTTACCCGACGCTAGTATTATACGCAAAAAGGTCACCACGATACTATCCATTTTGGAAGGCCTCAGCGTCCAATTCTATGATGATGAGAATGATTTTTATGAGGAGGGGAAAATTATCGAAATACGGAGGGTTCATGACCCGAACATGCGCGGATATACGACAGTCGAGAGAAGAGGCGGAGATTCAGGTAACGACACTAGGCCGTCGTTTGAGATGTGGACGGGAATGAAGTACTCCGATGATTTTTATTACGGCGGGTTAAGACACCGCTAGGATGCCAACCTTGCGATATGCGGCATCGTTCCCATCAGAACGAAAGTGCTGCGCACAATTCTATAAATCATCACCCATGTCGCATTATACCAATTGTTTGTACTGAAGTTCCTTTGGCAATATTTGTATGACGATTTCGCCGACTAGTACGTCGGGAATTCCGATTTACGCACTGAGGGGTGTGCCAATTAATTCCGCTGTTAGTATTTATAGCCAAAGCATAGGTGAATTAAGGATATCTAATAAAGACGTTATAAGGTATTAGAGGTAATAAACTGTAGTGTTAATAAACCTCCCCTTGCTTAATGGCGAAGCGTGTCACTAGCAAGGAAATCATAATACGAATTCCGAACATCAAAGAGAGAGTGGGGTCCGGGCTAGCGGTACAACGAGATATATATGCTATTATTGGGGAAAAACCAACAGGTATAAGTGTCCAGAGACGAGTGGCCACTCAACTATTTTTTACAACTTGAAACGCTCCCTGTCATGCGTCATGCGAAGGGTGTCGACGAACCCGTGATAGTGATTGTCAAACGCAATACTGAGTTCATGCGTATCGCATTTAAAATATGATTGTTATGAACATTGATGGGGTATTATGCTAGTGGCAGGTCGTAAACCACAGCCACGCCCCTGAGTGCATCCATTTTCTGGTTAATACGAGGCTTCAACGTTGAGAAATCGCCCGAGTCCTTTGATTACTCCACACTATCACCTTGAATACACCGGCGAAGCCTCATATTCACTATTTTTTATTTGAGCCTCGCAATCCTTCGGGTTCTTTATTTTTGTCTGAGCGTATCTTCATACACCCTAACATCTCCCTTGTGGCGATGCTACCTGCGTTTCGTAGTCGTGTGTTGGTACATTGCTTTTTGTCTTATTTAGTGATAAAATAAGAAAAATCTTCTTGTGCATACTTATATATATTATGGGAATGCGGTAGTCTTTAGGAGAATTTGTTAGCATATGTTGTATTGCAAGCCGTTGATGCATTTCAACGCTCGGCTATTTCGTACTTTACAGTAGCTTAGTCATTGAAAATAAACCTTGTCCATCTTCGTTACAATGTCAACTTCATACAGGTTATGGGCCCTGCCCTGTTGCTTTAAAGAGCTGCATTAATATCTCATTATTCAATGTCCAACATCAATGCCCTACTAGCAAGCATCCCAAAACTCTCGGGTGATAACTACCATGAATGGAAGTTTTCACTTTCAATGGTTCTGCGGCGTGCCAGATCGTGGAGTGTTGTGAGTGGTGGAGCAAAGGCACCTAAGGATGAGAATAGCAAGGAGTATTTGGAATGGGCAAAGCATTTAGAGGATGGTTACACTGCAATTGGACTCACAATCACGTCAAGCCAACAATTGTATATTCGGGATTGCACCCCTGGACCAGAGGCATGGCAAGCACTTGCAAAAATCTATCAGGCAAATAATCGGGCCAATCAGATTTCATTAAAATGCCAGCTCTATACATACCAGCATGATATCAAAAAGCCGGTCATGGAATATGTCCACGGCATTTTGACTCTCGCTTCGCAGCTTCGAGCAATTGGAGTCGAGTTATGAGATGAGGATGTGCTGGATGTCCTCATTTACAGTTTGGCTCCAGAATTTGGTGCAGTAGCGACCGCTCTTATGCAGCGTGTTGGATCACTTATCGTTGAGGATATTTCTGTGGCACTGGTAGAAGAAGAAAGCCATTTGAAAGGCTGGAAAGAAAATGAGAGTCAAATTGCGATGAAAATAAAAACAGACTCACAAAATGTGAAACGGTCGAAAAAATGTTATAGATGCAATGGCGAAGGTCACATCGCGCGTTCTTGTCCCGCACCGAAACTGGTTGACTCGTCTTCAAGTGGATCACCCACTGAAAATCCAGAGGCTCTCACTACGAGTACAGTGGAGAGTAGCTTTATCTTGTGTGTTTGAAATTGTTGCGTGGACTAGGAGTTGCGAGCAGGGCTCCAAGGTCCGGCATTTTTGGTTTCTGGGAGGTTGGGGGAACACATTCTAAGAGCGAGGATGCTCTGAGGTTCAGTTCGACGCCAAATGTACCAGACAAATATTGCGTCTAGTGGGCGCAGCGAGTTTCTCAAAAATTTTGAGCAGTTCTGCATCTAGTGGGCGCAGCGGGTTTTTTGTGTCAACTTCGGGATGGATTTTGCATTGTGGGCACAATATTTTTGTGTGGTAAAAATAATTTATTTCTCATGTTTCATGTGTATGGACTTACTACACATCTCAACGACTTGCAAAGTGGGCATGTTAGCATATGTTGTATTGCAAGCCGTTGATGCATTTCAACGCTCAGCTATTTCATACTTTACAGTAGCTTAGTCATTGAAAATAAACCTTGTCCGTCTTCATTACAACGTCAACTTTGTACAGAATTAGCCCTGTGCGGCGGTAGATATAATAGCTCGCGCACAGTAATTCTAACAATGGTAGCTAGCATCTTCTGCTTTAGCATAACTTCGTGCATTACATGTTGGCGAGTAAATGCTTAGGGACATGTGATTCACTCGCTACCGTGGTACCGGCACGTGCACACACACATGTACTAATTGGTCGAGAATGGGCACCAGAGGACCCACTTCCTGTTAACTTTTCAGCAAAAATATGATCAGACTTATAGAGGACGAGCGCAATACTGTCTGAGTTATATTGTTGGTTATAAACGCATGGGGGGTCACATGTGTAACTACGGGGATTATATACTAATAATACTGTTTTGGACAGATTAATTCCACGTGGGGACCGATCTAATCATCAGGTGCCAGGCATGTTCTCTGAAAAGTGATCCCGTTTATTTGTTTCATCATTTTCCCATTATATAGCCAGATGATTGCATTGCATTGTACTGGCACAAAATGGTCTTGACAAGCAGTCCAAGTCATCCGGCGCATTTATTCATTTCAATCTCATTTTTAGGAGCTCGGGTAGGATGACTCAGGCTGTTCTATATAAAAATTCACATGTTTCCAGACTGTGGCGGGGCTGGGTCTGAAAATGATTCCCATTCATAAGGCCATAGTGTGAATTCTATTGAAACAGGTGAATAACTCTTGACAAACACCCTGTGAGTGTGAGGACAGTAAACACTAAATGTATTCAACTGTGAAATAACTACATACCTGTGAGTGTGAGGAAAGTAAACACTAAGGAGACTTTCCCACACCCACAGCGGAGTATGCTACAGGGTGCTTACCTAAGCACCTACACATCAGTTACCTTACTAGGTAACTCACTCAATACTGCACCTACAGTGCTGGGAAAAATACTACAAATATCAGAAAAATACAGGGAATATCATAGACTATGTAAGAGCTGTAATATCATACTCTAACAAATTCTATACTTATTAACAGGTGCTTTGTGAAGTAAAATGAAACAGAAGATGGAAGATAGGAAAATCTGGCGCGTTGAGGACAAAACCAGAAAAACTTGATAAGTAATAGGAATAGACGCAGTGACACTATGTATATTCTTTCTGAAGAGAGTTTGGATTTACTGTAATTACCTTCACAGCATTGGTTTTCAGCCAATTTGAAATTTCACAATGTCGTTATTTCTCTTCCTATATCAATGGGGGTTCAGCACAACCTTTCATAGCTTGAAGCATTCAAGAGCACTGGGTGTAAATCGGACACAGCAACGGCCTTGTGCGAATATGGCGTTTCCTGGCGGTATCCTCCCGTTGACTCCACAGTATGAGAAGTCAGGAAAGATTTGGCATTGAAAAGATTCTTTCCTTGTATTATTTCAAATATATTGACTCGAACTCTTCTTTTCATCGGAATTTTCCTATGACCTATCCAATGATGAAGTGAAGCTTTCCATCAGTGCCGATAACAGACTGCTTCTGCAACTGCCTAAGGACATAGTATGCATTATCCAGTTGCCAGTGCGATCAGCAACCCCCATCCGGATTCCGGAAGACTAAGGTAAACTAGTTGAGTCCATTTCTCATTTGGAGAATCACCTATGATTGTGTTAAGTCTGAATTGACTTTCCCGAAGTGGATGTTGGTCGTTTTTCCACTAATAGGCGGGGTCTGCGGTCATTCTATTCCGTTAGTATCAGAAGTCTTCACACCGCCCTGACCCATCAGCCGCCAAAACATGAAAAGTATGTAACATGATTTTAACGTTAAAACTGATCTTCTAACAACAAGCGAGATGCAAGAATCGGACATCTGTACATTGTCGCAGTGACATAGTCACTTGGGCTCAGATAAGCTGTGTCGTAAAACGACCCTGTTTTAGATAATTTACCATGAGCGGCATTAGATTACAATGTTGCACGCTGTTTAGGTCAGTAAGAGGTTTCCCATGTTGAGTAGGAGACAAGAATTCGGAAGGATTTTGAGTCTAAATTCGAAGCTCAGTGAGTGAGTGAGTAAACTTCACTATATATTATAGTACCTAAATTCGAAGCTATAAGACTTTTCGGAAGTAATAGAATAAGAATAGATGATTGCGCATATACCTCAGTGAGTGAGTGAGTAAACTTCACTGAGGTATATGGTGAAATATCGCGACTTTTTATTTACTTTCTAATTATGTTAGGAGAGTTATTAGGGGAGAAAACAGGAGAAATCTAGATACTTGAAGTTTCTAGTCCATTGCATCATTAAGGAGAAATTCGTAATTAGGAGTTACTTCCCCCCTTAACGGCACTACAATATATGCGCATATACTCATCATCGGATCCATATTTCGGTTACGTTTTATGCGAAGACTTGATTACTAACATCCCAAACATAGGATTTCGATGTTAATAGGTAGTGATAGGGAAAATATATCAGATTACCTCCAATTTGGTATATATTTACTTTGAACCGGCGTGAGGGACATTTGGTAAATTCAAGACACCAAGATCTGAACCGCAGAAGCTATGGACTCTGCTCATGATGGCCATTATGTAATTGCACGATCTTTCGATTTCTGAGAGAGCAAGCGCATCGGTACTATGAGTTTGAGAGCAATGTGGCGAGATGGGGAAGTTATACACAAAAAGTGCATGATGGTCGTCGTAACACAAACAACACGATATAATAGGATTATGGGAAGAGGACACTCGTACATCACGTTGGGACAGATATCGCATTATCCTGTGAACGATGCAATATTAGTGCTAAGGAGCTCTGACAGAGAAAATTGAGATTAATCCTACGGACACGCGGTTAATTACAGGCATAGCTAGCTAAGGCCGGACGGTCTTTCTGTTGTAGTAGTTTGAACCTATAGCAAATATACTAATAACAGATCAGTATTAGTTAGGGATCATTATTTCTAGAATATCCACTAATCTCAGTCTCGTATAAAGTAAACGAGAACTGAGGAAAAACTTTTCCAACTCAGACTAATAGAATATAATGCTTTTTTGACATCGCATAAATGCGACAGTTGTGGACGTGTGACACAGACACATCGCGATATAATCCAACACCTGTATTCCTCCACTATTTGCTATTATTTGAACGATAATATACGTAAATTACCGTATCAAAACCACCCTCAATCTATCTTACCTGGTCACAGCATACTTGTATCAAAATTCTTTTGCTGGTTTGCGGAGTTCGAACGTATGACAATGTAATCAATTTCTCTTTCGGCAGAGCGAATCTACGGAGTCTTCACATCTTACTCGCTATTATGTCAACGCCAACATCTAGATCGAACGACTCATTGCTGTCCTCTGGATGTCGAGAAATTGAAGAGCTACTTAACTTTGTCGAATCTTCAGTTCATACAGACGAACTTGGTGCCAACGCATCACGCCTCCGAAATGGGCTACACTGTACAATCGGCGAGAAAATATGGGGTGGTAATTAATATTTTTTGTTTTGTTTTTACTGATGCTCACTTTTGATTGTATAGGATTCAACCTGCTTTTCGAACTTAATTTCTCTGACGAAGTTACATGGTTGGCCCGTATTCCACTTTTTCATCAGTACCCTTCGCAATCGGCCCTGGATTTCATGCTATGCTCTTACGTCTCCACATTGAACTATATCAAGCTGCACACAAACGTTCCTGTGCCCAAAGTTTTTGCGTGCCATCTCAAATCAGAGCCGGATAATAGGGTCGGAGTGTCCTACATGTTGATGGAACGTTTACCGGGACATAGCGTTCTCCTTACGAATGTTGACAGTCTAAGCGATATTCGCCTTGATCGTTCAGATAATAAGCCGACGGAGGAAATCAGCCTTGAGGACCGCGCAAGATTGGTTAGTGAAGCCTTTGCTCGCCTTCTACCGACAGCCAGAAGTTTCCATCGCCAACTTTCTGAATATTTGATGGAGCTAGGTAATTGTCTGCAGTATTATTTACCAATTGCTACTGATTAAGTGCATAGCTTCACACCCTTTTGACAAAATTGGCTCAATACAGGAAAGACCGTTGTTTAGCAGAAATTTTGTGATTGAAGAGTATGTCACTCCCACCTTGGTGAGTAGTGAGGCGCGTCAGAGGGTTTGGAATGCACTACCACTCCCATTGAAAGGACCATACACCCGAGCCTCAAGTTTCTATTCCGCAATTATGGATTTTAATGAGACAGTGGGTCTGCACTATGCCAGCGCGGACAGTGATTCCAAATATCTATCATCCGTACGCCAGTGCCGTCAGGTGGCAGACCTGCTTGCACTCCCCGAATTTGAGACTGGACCATTTGTTATTGAACATGATGATTTGAGCAGCGCCAACATTCTTGTAAGTCAACATGTGACCATGATTTCTCTCAATCGAACCCAATGGATCAATTATGATTCAGGTGGATGATGACTTCAACATCACAGGGATAATAGATTTCCCTGGGACCACCGTGCCTTTCCCCTCTTTTCTTACCTACCCTTTTTTCACCTATGAGAACTTTTATACACCAATGAACGAAAGGGAAGTCTGGAAAACTGCCCTGAAGGGCATTAAATACCCCTCTGGAAGCCCTTTGAAGGATGAAGCTACACTGGAGAGACTAACAGAAAGTCTGGACCATAGAACCGAATTTGAACAGGCTTTGAAAATTGAAATTGCTTGTCATCAGATCTCGCTTGTATTGGAAGAACTCGAGGCCGAGGATGATAGTGACGGCGATGGCGACGATGGTGGCATTGACGGTGATGGCGAGGGTGACGGCCAGGGTGATGAGTCTGACGAATAGTCTAATAAATACAATAAGATGACGGGCGAAGGCGAGGGGAGTAACGGTGAGGAGCTCAATGCCAATGAAATCTGTATTGTCAATCCCGTTTACTGCTTAAACTCGTAATCCTTCAAGTTTCTTTATTTTTTTGTTCAGCCTATCATCGTCCTCGTGCCGTCGTTACTTGCGTCTGGTGGCTATGCGTCAATAAATTATATTTCGGCTTGTCTCTTCATCTGGTTCATAAGATAAGAAAAAAATTTCGCATGCATGATAATAACTCAGAGATTCTAACAACGGTAGCTAGCCTTTCCTCGAACACCTTTTAGAAAATCCCAGTGCAAGTGCACAGGTACACGTGCTAATTGGTCGAGGGAGAACGGGGCACCCGAGAGCCCACAAGCAACTCGTCACGTCACCCTTTCAATACATCCATCACTCAGAGCCCTAAAGCCCTACTCTTCAATATGTATGTTCCACTGCTGCATATTTAAGAATATGTCACCGCTGTATATTCAGCGTCTAACGTGTTTCCTATTCTTTAGGTATTTTCACACCACCGCTGCTACGCTATGTGCTCAACCACAAGAGATTCTGGACGCCATTGTATCAGAAATTGAAAATCCCGGGGATTTATTACACTTGGCATTAACTCAAAAACGTTTTAGAGATTTGATAATTCCGTGGCATATCCGGTATCGAGTCATCTTTGCTAAGCTCTCGGATGTGGGCCTTTGGGAACACATCGCTTCTCGACGGGATCTCGCATCCCGTGTTCACATGCTAGATATAACCACAGGGGAACATTCAACGGAGTCGCCGGGACGTCAGATTTTGGTACGCAGGTACCTTCGAGATGATCAGTCATATTCTGCAATGGAACTAAGCAAAGAGGAGAAGGCCTCGTGTCTAGCTACCTTCCGCACGGCTCTAAGGTTAATGGTTAACCTACATCGTTTCTTTATATCATTTGGTTTCAAAACCGACTTTGTATCACCACTGGGTTTTGCAAACACGTTGAAGCAAATAGTTCCCAGACATATTCGAGAACTGTGTCTTCGTGAATTTGATGTGTCCACTAATAGTTTAAATGAATGGCTCCAGGTGGGTTTTGTGCACGGAATGTCGAATAATAAAATAATAGCATTTCAATTAGATCTTCCACTTTTCATATCTTACTCAACTCTCTATTGAGGTCTACTCCTGGAAGTCGCCCCCAGATGCCGACCAGAACCTCCTGACCATTCTTTGTCTCGCACCACAACTACGTGATTTATATATCGAGATACCCTACCCACAACCTTTGCTTGCGACACTCCGCAATGTACATTTTCCAGAACTCTTACGCTTTACCCTTGACGGCGGACAAGGCCTAAACGAAGTTTTTCAGCGGCGATGAATCACAAAGCATCATGTTCAACTTTTGCAGAAGGCATAACAAATTAATAGGCCTTTCATTGCTGGGCCCACTTCTTGCACGCGGTATTTTCCATACAAACTGCCTCCCGAGCTTGAGAAGTCTGAATATATGGCCGTATCAAGCAGCGATATCAGACCTTTTGCCCGTTGGCTTCGCTAAACAACTTCGCCAGCTCCAGCTACCGCCACACTAGACGCAAAATGCTTTTCTCTGCTCTCGCACATGACTGAATTAGTTATCTTGAAAGTCTCGATAGAGTGCTATTCCTCGTTGACAGAACTGAGAGTGCTGCCGAATCTTCAAGCTTTGTACTTGGAGTGTTTCCTCCCAAATAGGAAGGGGCATGGTCCAGACCAATTTGTACGTATGTTAGTAATAACTTGTGATCCGTTTCCTTTGACAAACGCTTGCGTTCTAGCTCAGCCAGTTATATAAATTTCCCAACCTGCGATATCTTTCTGTGAACAACAATTTATTCGAATCATCCGATCCTAGTATTATTTGCACAAAGGTTACCAAGATACTACCCCTTTTGGAATGCCTCAGGGTCAGATTTTATCATGGGACTGGCATGAAAGCTATCGAAATACGGTGGATTCATGACCAGAACATGTACCGATCTACCACAAGTGAGAGCCAGGGTACTAGGACGCCGTTTGAGATGTGGACGGGAATGAAGTACTCCGATGATTTTTATTCCAGGGTAGGGCACCACTAGGATGCTAACCTTGCAATATGCCGTATTGTTCCCATCAGAACCAAAGTGCTGAGCACAATTCTATAAATTGTCACCCATGTTGCACTATACCAACTGTTTGTACTAAAGTGTTTGAATAATCTGCTAGCCCGGTGATCACAGTATAGGGCTCTCTACTGTTGGAGCATAGCCACTAAGAATAGAGTAGGTAGATGCTAAACCAGTGATATAACTAGGCTTTCAGATGAGGGATCTACTCCTCATCTGAACTAACTATATACTAGAATACATGGTCTGTGCACTGGTCTGTGCATGAATGTGCTACAGATTTAGTGAACACTAAACTGAATATAACAATCACATGTGTGAACCTGTTGAAATCTATGGAGTCACAAGATGAGATATGAGATTACAGTTAATTACATTATCATATTCTAACATAAAGTTCCTTTGGCAATATTTATATTACAGTGTTGAGTACTTGGGGAGTTCCAATTTATGTACTGAGGGTGTAATAATTGATTCCTCAGTTAGGATTTATAACCAAAGCATAAGTGAAATAAGGATGTCTAATAAAGATGTTATAAAATATTAGAATTAATAAACTGTAGTGTTAATAAACCTCCCCTTGCTTAATTGCGAAACGTGTCACTAGCAAGGAAATCAGAACGAATTCCGAACATGAAGTGGGGGGTGGGGTCCGAGCTGGCGTTACAAAGAGATATACATGCTATTTTTCAGAAAAACCAACAGGTATCAGTGGCTAGAGGCGAGTGGCCACTCAACTATTTTTTTACGACTTGAAACACTCCCTGTCATGCGAGGGTGTCGACGAAACCGTGATAGTGATTGTATAACACTGAGCTCATGGATCTCGCATTTAAAATAAAATTTTTATAAAACGTGACTGATTAGGGTATTGATCTGCTATTGGGACGTACGTCGTAAACCATTCATGATTTTTCTGGGTAAACGTTCAGAATTTAGGCGAGTCGAGTCCTCAGACACTATCACCTTAAACCCAACACCCTTTACTTTTTTAAACTCGTAATCCTTCAAGTTCTTTGTTTTTTTGTTGAGCCCATCATCGTCCTCGTGCCTCGTTACTTGCGTCTGGTGGCTATGCGTCAATAAATTGTTTTTCGGCTTATCTCTTCATCTGGTTCATAAGATAAGAAAAATATTTCATATGCATGATAATAACTCAGCGATTCTAACAATGGTAGCTAGCCTTTTCCTCGAAAACCTATTAGAAAATCTCAGTGTAATATCATGTCAACCAGTATCCACACAGACACGTGCTAATTGGTCGGGGCACCCGAGAGCCCACAAGCAACCCACATCCATTCAACACATCACTCAGAACCCTAACGCCTTACTCTTTAATATGTATGTTCCACTGCTGCATATTTAAGAATATGTCACCGCTGTATATTCAGCTTCTAACGTGTTTCCTATTCTTTAGGTATTTTCACATCGCTGCTGCTACGCTATGTGCTCAACCACAAGAGATTTTGGACGCCATTGTATCAGAAATTGAAACCCCCTGCGATTTATTGCACTTGGCATTAACTCAAAAACGTTTTAGAGATTTGATAATTCCGTGGCATATCCGGTATCGAGTTATCTTTGCTAAGATCTCGGATGTGGGCCTTTGGGAACACATCGCTTCTCGACGGGATCTCGCATCCCGTGTTCACATGCTAGATTTAACCACAGGAGAACATTCAATGGAGTCGCCGGGACGTCAGATTTTGGTACGCAGGTACCTTCGAGATGATCAGTCATATTCTGCAATGGAACTAAGCAAAGAGGAGAAGGCCTCGTGTCTAGCTACCTTCCGCGCGGCTCTACGGTTAATGGTTAACCTACATCGTTTCTTTATATCATCGGGTTTTAAAACCGACTTTGTATCACCACTGGGCTTTGCAAACACGTTGAAGCAAATATTTCCCAGACATATTCGAGAACTGTGTCTTCATGAATTTGATGTGTCCACCAATAGTTTAAATGAATGGCTCCAGGTGGGCTTTGTGCACGGAATGTCGAATAATAAAATAATAACATTTCGATTAGATCTTCCACTTTTCATATCTTACTCAACTCTCTATTGCGGTCTACCCCTGGGAGCCGCCTCCAGATGCCGACCAGAACCTCCTGACCATTCTTTGTCTCGCCCCACGGCTACGTGATTTATATATCGGGATACCCTACGCACAACCTTTACTTGCGGCACTCCGCAATGTACATTTTCCAGAACTCTTACGCCTTACCATTCAAAGCGTAAAAGGCAGAAATGAGGTTCTCAGGGAGGATGAATCACAAGACATCATGTTCAACTTTTTCAGAAGGCATAACAAGTTAATGAGCCTTTCATTGACGGGTCCACTTCTTGCACGCGGTATTTTCCATACAAACAGCCTCCCGGGCTTGAGAAGTCTGGATATATGGCCGTATGAAGCCGGGATATCAGACCTCTTGCCCGTTGGCTTCGGTAAACAACTTCGCTACCTCGAGCTTACCGCAGCACTAGATGCAAAATGCTTTTCTCCACTCTCGCACATGGCTGAATTAGTTATCTTGAAAGTCTCGGTAAAGTGCTATTCCTCGTTGATGGAACTGAGCGTGCTGCCGAATCTTCAAGTTTTGGACTTGACGTGTTACCTCCTATATAAGGAGAGGCATGATTTAGACCAATTTGTACGTATGCTGATAATAACTTGTGATCTGTTTCCTTTGACAAAGCTTGCGTTCTAGCTCAGCCAGTTATACAAATTTCCCAACCTGCGATATCTCTCAATGTACAACAATTTATTCAGCTCATCCGATGCTAGTATTATCTGCAAAAAGGTTACTGAGATACTAACCCTTTTGAAAGGCCTCAGGGTCAAATTTCATGATGGGAAGGACACAAAAACCATCGAAATACAGTGGATTCATGACCAGAGCATGTGTCGATATACCACAAATGAGAGACAGGGCACTAGCATGCCGTTTGAGATGTGGAAGGGAATGAAGTACTCCGATGATTTCTGTTACGGCGGGTTAAGGCACCGCTAGGATGCTAACCTTGCGATATGCAGTATCGTTCCCATCAGAACCAAAGTGCTGAGCACAATTCTATAAATTGTCACCCATGTCGTACTATACCAACTGTTTGTACTGAAGTTCCTTTGGCAATATTTATATTACGGTTTCGCCGACTAGTACTTGGGGAGTTCCGATTTACGCACTGAGGGTGTAGTAACAATTGATTCCTCAGTTAGTATTTATAACCAAAGCATAGGTGAAATAAGGATATCTAATAAAGACGTTATAAGGTATTAGAATTAATAAACTGTAGTGTTAATAAACCGCCCCTGCTTAATGGCGAAGCGTGTCACTAGCAAGGAAATCATAACACGAATTCCGAACATCAAGGAGAGAGTGTGGTCCGGGCTAGCGTTACAACGAGATATATATGCTGTTATTGGGGAAAAACCAAGAGGTATAAGGGGCCAGAGACGAGTGGCCACTCAACTATTTTTTTACAACTTGAAACGCTCCCTGTCCATGCGAGGGTGTCGACGAACCCGTGATAGTGATTGTCGAACGTAACACTGAGTTCATGCGTATCGCATTTAAAATATGATTGTTATGAACATTGATGGGGTATTATGCTAGTGGCAGGTCGTAAACCACAGCCACACCCCTGAGTGCATCCATTTTTTGGTTAATACGAGGCTTCAACGTTCAGAAATCGCCCGAGTCCTTTGATTACTCCACACCATCACCTTGGATACACCGGTGGAGCCTCATATTTTTATTTAAGCCTCGCAATCCTTCGGGTTCTTTATTTTTGTCTGAGCGTATCTTCATACACCCTAGCGTCTCCCTTGTGGCGGTGCTATCTGCGTTTCGTAGTCGTGTGTTGGTACATTGCTCTTTTTGGCTCATTTAGTTATAAAATAAGAAAAATATTCTTATGCATACTTATATATACATTGTGGGAATGCGGTAGTCTTTAGGAGAATTAGCCCTGTGCGGGGGTAGATATAATAGCTCGCGCACCGTGATTCTAACAACGGTGGCTACCGTCTTCTCAAAAAGCTGCTTTAGCACAACTTCGTGCATTACATGTTGGCGAGTAAAAGCTTAGGGACGTGTAATTCACACGCTACCGTGGTACCGGCACGCGCACACGCACACGCCCTAATTGGTCGAGAATGAGGCACCAGAGGACCCACTTCCCACTTGAAGCAACTCGTCACCTTCATTGAAACACACATCACTCAGAACCCTAAAGCCATACTCCTGAATATGTATGTTCCGCCCCTGTACATGTAGTGTCTAACCTCTTTCTTCTTTAGGTATTCCCACACTACTATTACTTCGCTCTGTGATCAACCACAAGAGATTTTGGACGCCATTGTATCAGAAATAAAAAATCCCTGGGATTTATTACACCTGGCATTAACTCAAAAACGTTTTAGGGATTTGATAATTCCGTGGCATATCCGGTATCGAGTCATCTTTGCTAAGATCTCGGATATTGGCCTTTGGGAACACATTGCTTCTAGACGCGATCTGGCATCCCGTGTCCACATCCTAGATATAACTACAGGGGAGCATTCAATATACCCACCTGCTCATGACAGTTTAGTACACAGGTACCTTCGAGATGATCAGTCGTATTTTGCAATAGAACTAAGCAAAGAGGAGAAGGCCTCGTGTCTAGTTACTTTCCGCGCGGCTCTAAGGTTAATGGTTAACCTACATTGTTTCTCTATATACTTTACGCACGAAACCGATTTTGCATCACCCCTGGACTTTGCAAACATGTTGAAGCAAATTGTTCCTAGGCATGTTCAAGAAATGTGTTTTCATGAATTTGATGTACCCACTAATGGTTTAAATGAATGGCTCCAGGTGGGCTTTTGTGCACGGAATATGGAATAATAATAACATTTGAATTAGATTTTCCGTTTTTCAATTCTTACTCAACTCTCTATTGGGATTTACCACTGGAGGTTGCGCCCAGATTTTGACGAGAACCTCCTAACCATCCTTCGTCTCACTCCACGACTACGCGATTTATGTATCGAGATACCGTACTCACAACGTTTACTTGCGACACTCCGCGAAGTCCATTTGCCAGAACTCTTACGCCTTACCCTTCACGGTGGACGAGGCCTAAATGAGGTTCTCAGCGACGATGAATCACAAGACATTATGTTCAACTTCTTCAGAAGGCATAACGAGTTAATGAGTCTTTCGTTGGAGGGCCCACTTCTTTCACCGGGTATTTTCCGTCCAAACAGCCTCCCGTGCTTGAGAAATCTAAAGATATGGCAGCATGGAGTCGAGATACCAGACCTTTTGCCCGTTGGTTTCGGTACACAACTTCGTCATCTCAAGCTTACCACCATCGTAGATGCGAGGTGTTGTTCCCTGCTCTCGCACATGACTGAATTAGTTATCTTGGATGTCTCGATAAACGGCTATCTCTCGTTGGCGAACATGCGAGCGCTGCCAAATCTTCAGGTTTTGGACTTGACGTGTATACGCACAGATGAGGAATGGCATGATGTAGACCAATTTGTACGTATTGCTAGTAATAACCTATGATCTGTTTCCGCCGACAAACCCCTACGTTCTAGTTCGGCCAGTTATACAAATTTCCTAACTTGCGATTCCTTTATTTGTCCGGTGATATATTCGGGTTACCTGACGCTAGTATTATACGCGAAAAGGTCACCACGATACTAGCCATTTTGGAAGGCCTCAGGGTCGAATTTTATGATGACGATGATGACGATGAGGAGACGAAAATTATCGAAATACAGAGGGTTCATGACCAGAACATGCGCGGATATACGACAGTCGAGAGGAAAGGCGGAGGTTCAAATCTTAATAACAACACTAGGAGGTCGTTTGAGTTGTGGACGGGAGTGAAGTACTCCGATGATTTTTATTACGGCGGGTTAAGGCACCGCTAGGATGCCAACCTTGCGATATGGGACATCGTTCCCATCAGAACTCACTCAATGCTGAGCACAATTCTCTGAATTGTCACTCATGTCCCTTTATATCGACTACTCGTACTGAAGTTGAAGTTCCTTTGCCAATATTTATATTACGATTTCCCCAACTACTTCGGGAATTCCGACTACACTAACAGTAATTAACCGCATTTATGCATGTCACACATTGCGAAAAATTGAAGCATACTAGTACTGCAGGTGTGGCGTGGTAATCAATTTCTCATTTAGTATTGAAAACCAAGGCACAGGTGAAGTGAGGACGTTTAATGAAAAGCATTTCACTCATCAGCAAATAACACAATATAGAGTTAATAACCGTCCCCTGCTTAATGGCGAGTGTCACTAGTAAGGAAAATAGACGAAAGAAATAGGGAAATCCCCAGATAACCGTCAGTAGTTTGTATCTTTATGTAGACCTGTCATACTTCAAACGACTGAACATGTTGTAATGGAAACAGTACAATATATCCTACTACGCACTTTTGCAAGGTATATTTATGTAACATACTCTCCGTTGATTTCAACAGCAACTATGGAAGGGCAGAGAGTGCCCGAACTCAGTCATTGCCCGTGAATGGCTATATAGGAAATTTCTTGTCTTTGCCTGCAAGAAATTTCCTGCATGGGTGAAAGCTGTGTCATGAGGTAACACATAACTAGCACGATATCATCGCGTTCAGATTGGGAGAGTGACACGATCAACGGCGAAGGATCTCCCAGTGAGTCCCAAAAGGCATGGTTGGTTCTAATTATAACTTCATTCCATGGACACATGGTATATTTAGCGCTAAGGCATAGTTCTTGACAGTAGCCTAGTACTGTCAACATTTCTTGTTCGCATCCACCGTGGACAGCGTGGGGTGAAAAACTCCAAAAGAACCACCTCGGGGGGACCAGCGTCGAGGAGCCGCAGCGACGCACCCAGGAACACAGGAACACACAAGTAGTTTGTCACCTTCATTGAAAAACACGCCACACAGAACCTAAAGCCATACTCTTTGAATATGTATGTTCCGCGGCTGTATATTTAGTGTCTAACTTCTTTCCTATTATTTAGGTATTTCCACACCGCTGCTACGCTATTTAACCAACCGCAAGAGATTTTAGACGCCATTATATCAGAAATGAGAAATCCCCGGGATTTATTATACCTGGCCTTAACTCAAAAACGTTTTAGGGATTTGATAATTCCGTGGCATATCCGGTATCGAGTTATCTTTGCCAAGATCTCGGATATTGGCCTTTGGGAACGCATTGCTTCTCGACCTCATGTGGCGTCCCGTGTCCATAAACTGGATATCACCACAGGGCAGTATTCAAAGGGGCCACAGGGTATGGAGAATTTAGCACGCAGGTACCTTCAAGATGGTCAGTCGTATTATTCAATGCAACTAAGTGAAGAGGAAAAGGCTGCGTGTCTAGCTACCTTCCTCGCGGCCCTAAGGTTAATGGTTAACCTACATCGCTTTTCTATATCCTTTACTCACGATGGCAATTTTGTACTACCACTGGGTTTTGACAACACGCTAAAGGAAATACGTCTCGGGCATACTCGAGAAGTGTGTCTTCATACATTTGATATGACCACTACTGGTTGGGCTCAAGGTGGGTTTTTGTGCACTGATGTCGAATGACCATAACATCCGAATTAGATTGTCAAATTTTCACATATCACTCAACTCTCTTGTTCGATCTACTTCCCGCACCCAAATTGGGACCAGAATATCCTGACCCTCCTTCGTATCTTTCCAGAACTACGCGATTTCCATCTCCACATACCTCACTAACAAAGCTTAGTTGCGGTACTCCGCGAAGGACATCTTCCGGAACTATTGCGCCTTACCCTTCACGGTGGACGATGCCCCTTCATCGGTGACGAATCACAAGTCGACATCATGTTCAACTTTTTCACAAGGCATAACCGACTAATAAGTCTTTCTTTGTATGGCCTGCATATTCCCCGCGGCGTTTTCCGTCGAGACATTTTCCCGGACTTGAGAAATCTGAGCATATTTTATGATGAAGTCGAGATATCAGACCTTTTGCCTGTTGGTTTCGGTAAAAGGCTTCGCCACTTCAGCACCAAACTAGATGTAAGGTGCGGTCCCACGCTCTCGCACATGACTGAATTGGTTATCTTGCATGTCTCGGTGGACTGGGTGTTCCCGTTGATTTCAATGAGAAGGCTACCGAATCTTCAGGTTTTGGACTTAAAGTTGTTAGAATCCATGCCCCCAGATGAAGAAGATGTAGACCAATTTGTACGTATGGCGGCAATAAATAATTATTTGTTTCCTATGACATACCCTTTCTTTCTAGGTCGACCAGTTATACAAATTTCCCAATCTGCGATACCTTAAGGTGTTCAGTAATATATTCAGTTCATCCAATGCTAGTGTGATACGCGACAAGTTCACCACGGTACTCCCCGTTTTGGAAGGCCTCATGGTCGAATTTTACTACGACTTCGGTGACACAAAAGTTATCGAAATACGGAGGATTCATTTCCGGGACATGTGCCGATATACGACAGTCGAAAGGCGGGGCGGAAACTCAAATCATGTTCATAACAATAGGACGACATTTGAGATGTGGACGGGAATGAATTATTCCGATGATTTTTATCATAGCAGGTTAAGGCTCAACGCATCGTAGATTTGCCAGCCCCATGCACACCATTATTTCGCTCAACTTGATCGAGAATTTTGATTTCGCTGACAATAATCAAACATCTTTATACTAGTAGAACAACCTCATTGTTGATTAGTCTCGCGGATGAGCAACGCGCAAGGCTATGTTGATCGTCATTTGATATATGTCCTGTCCCAAATACAGCTTGTTGGATGCTTCAATCGATCGCGCAATTGTCAACTTAAAGATCAGAGAAAGTAATTTGTGCATGCATAGTATTATTACTAATTGTGAAAAACTGATGATATTTACCGAAAGTTGTTGTCACCTTCCAAGTTTGCACACACGATTGCACTTTCTCTCTTTGGAGCTACAAATTTATATATGTCACACATTGCGACAGTTCGAAGCATACTACCAGGGTGTGGCACTGTGATCCCTCAGTGTAATTTAGCATTTATAACAAGTGGGGGTATAATGGAGGAGATACTAGACATTAGTGATTAACAAAATGAAAGTGTTAATAACCGTCCCCTTGATTATGGCAAAGAGTGTCATTAGTAAAGGAGAACATGTTAGAATTCAAGACCCATATTATTAGGGAGTCATGGATAAGTATAACAGACTACTTGTAACTATACAGTAGTTGCCTCATTTATATACGTTTTCTCGATTATGTAGGCGCTGGGGGAGTCGGGGTGATATGCCCAAGAACAAAGGGTGGAAGAACCTTTATGTCTCAGGTCATATTGCCCCCTGATCGGGAAAAGCAGAACGGTGTTTTCTTCACCTTCCAACAGAACAGATGAAGCAATCTCTTCATGTCAACCATCCGGAAGGGTTGCGGAGGGAAGACCATGACAAAAATGACAGATGTAACGATGAGAGTGCATTGCCTGTACCAGCGCGACAATCCCATTTGGTCCACATAGCTAACAGGTGCAGTGGCTTGTCGGGATCAGCTACTTACATATCTCATATTCCGTGCAACACCAGAAATAGGGGAAGATGAGTAAATATGCTGTCTAAAACCATTTAGGAGTGTTGGCGAGTTCGGCGAGACTTCGCCTGCTACTTTTCCATGATCGTTATATACTGGCCGATTTCAAAAGTTTACCAGGTAGTCTAGCGAATCTAGGAGGCTATGCATAATCTGTAAGAGTCAAATCGTCCTGTCCATTTAAGGAAGTTTAATTAGTTAACTAAATATTAAAATTGAATAATTAACTAAATATTATAACAAACTAAAATAATTACGGTAATAACAAAATTACGGTAATAACAAAATTACGGTAATAACAAAATTATATCAGTTATTGGTTAGAACGAAGATTGGGAGGGCAGGTGGCAGATGGAAACACAGGCTCAGAATTCGTGTACAGTCTAGATTGTTGGAGGTAAGATAAATGAATTTTATAAGAAGATGGAGGTGGCTCCAGTTTAGGAGGGAGTGATGCGTAGAAGGGCTTGGTGGATGTGGGAGGCTCCAGTTCAGGAGAGAGTGATGAGTAGAAGGGCTCGGCGGATGTGGGAGGCTCCAGTTCAGGAGGGAGTGATGCGTAGAAGGGCTCAGCAGATGTGGGATGATAAGACGAAGAGGGTAAGGATGTCGTAGGAATTTCTGTCAGTTCAACCAGCTGCTTGACCCATTGTTGGCGTGTGCCAGTAGATTTATCTAACGAATATTAGCAAAAATGGAGCTGACTGAGAAAATATAAAGCTTACTTGGGGTCACCCAGGTGATTGGAGGAGGAGATCTAGATACTCTCCGCAGTCATTTATCTCATGAAAATTAGCAAAGAACATCTGGAGGGAATGTGAAGCTTACTGGCTATCACCACTGAATGCTCAGAAGATGTTGATGATCCCCGCTGTCATTTATACTGTCTCAATGGAAGTGCACTTGCAGATGTTGAAGACTCAATGATCTGTGGAGTACACGGTGTGGGAACCTGGAGCCATTCAACTACGAAATGCTGGAAATTTTCAGCATTCACCCAATTTATAACATTCTTGTTGGAAAGAAAGTCGCCAGATGCTTCAATGATACCAGTAGTGAAGTACTGAAAGAATTAACAATCAATTTAGCTGTTGTCCGCACTCCAAGGCATAAATATTTATACACTCACTTTTGTCTGATACGCTCTGATAATGTCATCTCCTGCCACTTTGAGAAGGCTTGACAGGTTGATTGAGCTGGAAGACATCAGTTGAGAATGGAAGCAGGAAGCAGGGTGTGTGACGTGTCCTGACTGTGATATTAACACGTTGTGTCACAGAGATCACACTTTGTTGTGATTTGTTTATTTGTATTTTTACTCACGGGGGTTAACAGATCATGTGGGGGTTATCCCAGGTTATCGATGTGGGTGAATGTGGGTGGTCACATGCATGTACATGACTCGACTCTTACAGATTATGTATATACTCCGAATCTAGGTAGCCTGCATAATGGCGCTTGGACCCCTTTTTGGATGGATGGGAAATGGAAATTAACTTAATATATATATATATTAGTATGGTACGCTGTTAAAATTCAATACCCATATTATTAGGGAGTCATGGATAAGTATAACAGACTACCTGTAACTATACAGTAGTTGCCTCATTTATATACGTTTTCTCGATTATGTAGGCGCTGGGGGAGTCGGGGTGAAATGCCCAAGAACAAAGGGCGGAAGAACCTTTATGTCTCAGCTCATATTGCCCCCTGATCGGGAAAAGTAGAACGGTGTTTTCTTCACCTTCCAACATACGCGCAACAATTCCTCCTCCTGCGATTCCTATAGCTACTTCGGGAATTTAATCTGGTCTGAGAATTGACTAATCAAAGGTGGTTTTATTACAGAATGTAAGGGTCGTTAAATTTTTAAAGAAAATATGAGCAAATCACGAGAGAACAAGCGCGCTGCAGTGTGAGTGATATTGAAGCGTTATAAATGCATGGGGTCTCATGCGTAACTACGGGACTATATACTAAGAACGAGAGCGGTAATGAATGTGGGTATTAATGACCCCGGTCACTATACGACCACGACTGCTCGCTTTACCAAAAAATCTGACAAGGGTGTAAAGCACAAAGAAAATATTCAACAATTGAGGTTTTATAGCACAGCTATTAAAAGACTGTAGTAATAGTAAGTAACTGTCACTATCACATTTCGTGTTGTGGGCGCTATATTCCCCTTCGATGGTTGACCCCATGACTACAGGCTGCTTTTTCGAGCTCCAGGATACCGCGCGACATTCTCTGGCGAAGAGAGATCGGATGCTGGTTCCTGGGATCCCAGTCGGCACATGTGAGCCTTTCAAGTCCCTTCCTTGTGCTCTCCCCCTCTCTTTCTGACGCTAAAGGGATTCTCATTGGTTTGACATCCTCTGCCATCACCATCAAATCTGAACCAGCCCGTCGATTTTTCATATGCCGGCTGTCCCAGGGAACACTGCGAAACAATCCAGTCAATTTTCTAGAGCAGGCACTACTCCACCTCCTCCAGAAGATGACGAAGGCTTTTGCTGGTACGAATCCACCAATGAATGCCACTGCCATCATTTTGGCTGCCCAGATACAGCTGCTTTTCATTCCTATAACGTACCTCAAGAAGTCAGCGGATGGATCAGAACAGGTTCGCCTAAGTGAGAAATTGGGCCATGGCTTGAGTAGATTCATGATAATTACTTGTTTCAACAATGTCTATTTCCTCAATATCTATCAGCACGCCATTTTGAGTCTCTATTAATTTTGGGATATACCAAAGTGGTAGCGGTTGTAATGATATAAGAATGGCATTTGAGCTGTTGTGGAGCCCAGATTTGACGCATTACAGGATCATTTCCCGGGTATCTGGTCATAGAAGACATAAAATACAACGCAAAAATTATAAGTACCAACGATACTACTGATACTACTGATACTCTGACACAAAAACTGCAGAAAACATCAAAGTTCCTCGTTCGACCCCAAAACCGGATGTGAGTTTCTCAATCGTGGAAGGTCTATATTCTCGCCTGATACTTCACTCAAATTTGTTTGTTGCCAGCGCTGCTCTGCGACGCTCTTAGGTGGCGGGCCGTTAAGTAATAACAATCCTATAAATGACATGATCAACCTGCTTTGGAAAAAACGAAAAGAGTTTCAGAATCTCCTTACCAGGCCTTCCAAAGTACAGTAATGCCACATTAACGAGCCCACTGAGACCGAAGACACTTGTGGCGAAAAAAGTTGCTGAGGACGGGCTATTCGCCGCGTCTAAAAACGTTATCCACCGCACAACGGAATCTGGAAGGACCAAAAAGAAATACGAAATTGGATATCTGTCGTGGCAATGAAGCTCAGTTAGAATATCCCTATTGCCCCACGACTGATAACCGAATTTTAAGCTCACAAAAGCATAAAAAATGCCTGCCTAGACGGTCCTGAAGACGCCAAGATCCCCTGTTTCTTCGACCTTTCAATTCGGAACTGCCACCAGTGATTTCCGGTCCATGTCGGATTTATGTATCCGGCAAGTTGCAGGTAGAGGGGAATGTAGACGGCGAGGGAAACGAAGGCGGAAAGCCACATCCAAATATATTCACCTGCAACCTGTGCCCATATGTGCTTTCGGCTGACCCAGCACCCTGGTTGGCGATTAGTCTCGTAGGGTGGTTACATTAGTTTGTCGTACACTTACAATATCTGCAAGAAACGTCAATAATTAAACTAAAAATGTCTAGTGGTAGGGCTTACGGGATTGGGAGTATGTATCGACTATCTCCATCTCTGAAAACCCCAGCACCAATTGCTGGGAAAACAAGGGCAAAGAACCCTATAGAGATGACAACGATAACAGATGTTCTGACGGCTTTTGCACCCTCTCTGAAGAATATAATGATAAATGTGTGAACAGCGATTGCCTAATAATAACCAATGTCAACGAGAGTAAATTACAAAAAAAAACCGTTACGAACGAGTGTGGACTGCGCAACGCCTGTTTCACCGATTTGTTGGACCATGCCTGGTGATAGCTATTGAGCATGATCGGGACCGTCATGAAATGATCCTTACCCTGTGCAGTACAATAGCCACCGCATTGGACAAGTCCGTCATCGAGCCATTTGACACTAAACACTTTCCCTACGCCTTGGAAAAAATCAAAAAAAAGTAGAGCAGCCTGGTGTGGCAAAGCTAATCAGTACTTGTATCTATCGCTCATTCATGTTGGATGTCTACCATATAAACATCTAACGGGGACGCGAACAGCCGCCATTCCACAGAGGGGACTAGTCGTTTGTACAACATTACATTTTTCTATAGACGCTCCGCCCCGTCAATATATAGCGTTTGGTAACAAAGATTCACTTACAATAACATGACAAAACACAACTGACACCGCGAGGGTCGATATTACACCCGTTACGGTCGCAACCTTGGCGGGTAGACAGGATAAGCAACCGGAAACGAAAAGAAACACACCCCGCTCACAGTGAGACCTATCGACTGTCCCCTACTCAAACACGTCGTACATGTATCACCTGGTGGAAATAACGCACAGTTGGGGGAAGCCATCTGAGGAGCTATGTAGAGACACCTTTGAAGACGTCGCTTTTATTTCAATCCTGTGATTGGGAAGCTCACAGCCATCAGGAACGGGTGCGATAAGAGCCTCGAGAGGTCTTCGATACATAATCGGCAGACATTATCCTGTACTACTAGATGAGGGTTGTTTATTGATTCACAATTGCCAATTCAGTTACAGACCAGTCACCGAAGGTACAAGGGTTCGACCAGTAACTGTCTCAAAAAAACAAATCTCATGGGGGGAAAATTGTACATAGTCTGGGAAAAACAATTAAGAAAAAGCTATGTGCCGATTCAGCGATTCAGGGCATCTGCACTGTATAGCCTGCATCTGTATTATGGTAAATGTGTATCCACATAGCAAGTGTGAGATTGGACGGGTTAAGTACTAACATGCAGTGCATACTATTAAAAACGAGATGTGATATTTCTGGTCTTCTTAAAGTGACGGTATCCCCTATATCATGGGTATCGAAAGGACAGCGTGTGAGATGACAATACGTTTTCAGGAAACATATAAATTACGGCTGCCCACGACCCCACGTGACGGTCGTGATCATCTATCTATTTGCTATACCCAAGTTGTGGCCAAGCATAATGGGGTGGATGCGGCATTGGTGGGGAAGGGATGGTGAGTGCGGATGCGGAGGAGGGGAAAAGGATTATGGATATTGAGTATGCGAAGAAGGGGGTTGTGCGGGAGTGGGATACGGGGATGGATGTTTGAGAGGCGTAGTTCCTGGCATTGAATGCTATGTACAACTTTAATGTTAGTCGAGTAGGCAGACTATAGGAGTAAAGAAGGAAAGCCAGAGAAGGGGAAGAACAGATTGTTCCGATCCTGATGACAGAAAGTGCTTATATTATTTGATGTGAGTGGGGAATCGGCTGAGAAGGAAACACCGACGTGATGCCCACAAAGAAACTCGAAGCCGATGGATTAATGCTATGGAAACTGGGATAAAAACAGATATACTGTCTACAAACTCATTAAACTATGAACGAAAAGCGCTGGCGAGGAGCGATGTAAACAGTACATAGAGTAAAGTTCTTCGCCAGGCAAATCGACCAGCATGACGCTGGGGGACGTTTACAGCGTTTTAGTAAGTATTAGTAGGCAGAAGCCCTCCTGAGGTACCTGCTTGCGGGAGTCTCACATTTCCGCCTCTGCTGTGACGTGCGTAAATGCATCCCCCCGGGTGCTCTGTACATGCTTCCTGCTGTACAAGATCTCCCCCTCTTCCTGTCCTTCTAAACCTCTTCCCATATGACATTGCGAAACCCTTTGAATAAGCCAAACCATAGCTAGGAAGGGAACGGCTATGCCAAACGTACCTTTCGCAAAAAGCTCCACAAAATAATAACAACAACAATAACAATGTTAGTCGACTAATAACACGTCCATTTTCCGACTCGTCTAATGTTCGTGAGGTGGACCAGTAAGAGTCAGAGGAGTGTTACTAGGAAACAAGACTCCTTCACGTCGTGTCTTTTGATTATATTCTTCTGTATGCTCTGACGCCAATTCTGGTGGCCTTACTGCTTCCTAGTGAGTGTAAGAACAGCTTCCTCGCAGCCATCAACCCTGTTTACATTCCACAACATATAGATACTCTATATACCACTGTCTATCAATCTGAACAGAGGTGGAATTCATGAATCAATGATGTCTGGTATACGATATAGAGTGGATAAAGCTCCCAGAAATCCGAAGTAGATAATGAAGGAAAGTGGAACGTTCAACATTTTACGACGCATGATGTTGTCCTACAGTGACTTGGGTCAAATTGCCCAAATTCGCTGCAGAAGGTGAACGGTTCCATTTCCCCTCACGGACATCTCCGAATCGCTAAAAACCTTAGGAGTCCCTAAAGGCACTGTGATATCAAAGTTCACGACGTTAGATCTATTAAACTTTGCTTGTAAGCTTGAGGCATGTAACACCGTTGGTAATGAAATACACGGTGCACTTTGCTAGGCGGATTTTTTGCTCCATCTCAAGCGGCTGTTGCCCACCAGGGTCAGGTTGAAGCAAAGGCTGAAGACCTCAGGATGGGCGGCCTATCGAGCCCCGCCTACTTATTACATGGCATGTAATATACGGATGAGGTGTGGTTGGCCACAGGGGATGCAGTACATATATCCCCCCGAGGCTTATTGGGGAATCAATATTTTCGCCACCAGACGATTCAGCAGGCTGTCGCCGCAGACAAGGGTCTGGCCCAAACCGTTGAAGAAGACGAATTATCACCAGTGTGGTGCGAACCAGCCAATTTGGTGATCCCTCGCATGACTCGGGTTCAGGCTAGAACTGAGGCCAACCCCACCGCAAATGTCGATGCGCTAATAGCGGGTGTCCTCTCCCGATGCTTGGAAAGATACCCATTCCAATAACGAAGCCTCCACTCGTGAGAGGCCCAACCACCTCTGCCCGAGCCTCGCAAGATTCTTCAGAGCTAGCCACCACACCAGATTGATATGCTACCTTCTACCACCAGGAGCAGCAAGAATCGTGAATCCGCGGTATAAGTGAACGCCTGACCACGGGCTAGCAGGGTCTAGAGATAATGTAGGGGGCAGGGGGAAAGCTCCGGCCGAAATTCCTTCAGGGATCTTTTATTTATAAGAGCTAGGCTTTATCGCCAATCAGACCTATCAGCATGTTATTTATAACTAATGTTAATGTAGATCCAAGCCCTTTATTTTAACTGCTAGTCCATCCCCCTACGCCTCTAATCGCGTGAAAAGTCGACGGAGGATACCACGTTACTTTTGTTGTACTAGTATTTACAGTGACAAAAGAATAAAGCCAGCATATCATAGGATGGAAACTTTGAACTTCCATATAGTTCTGCATATGCATTTTTAGTGCTTAATGGGTTCCATAATTCTTAAAAATATTCCCGCGCTTGAGGTGTGTAGAAGGAAGCCTGTGATTGAAAGGGATAAAGGTTTTCCCTCAGACGGGAATCGAACCCGCGACCTTCATACTCTTACCCGGTCCGAGGGACTATAAGAGCCTTACACCGGGAAAACCCCTCTCTCCAAATGATTTTAGGATCTGTAGTAGGGCCTTATCTTATATAAACTCCAATAATCCCTCTATGTCTGATCCCCACTCCATTTACCGGAATGTCACTCTTATCCAACTCATATTGTATCTCGGTGTTGGAAACACCCCCTCTGTATCCGATTAAACCATCATTGCCTCTATCATTTACCATGTTAATTATGGATAGCGACTCCCGTACATTATTTGGGAGCCGTACAAACTTTATTAAGCACTCTTAGATATTGATCCATATGCCAGTGTTGGTGTGAATTCACTGACATATGATGATAGACTGAGGTGGTCCTACTCAAAGCGGATGGCTTTTATATGTCACTTTGTAGACCAGGTATTCTTGAAATACTAAACCACTTGACATGGCATTTCAGCATCGGATCATCGCGCTTTCCTTTCGGAGAATTTGGTTCTACCATTAAGTCGCTCTACCCATCTTGCTATATCTTCACACTGCTCCCCTATTATAATTATGTCTGCCAGGAACTAACGATGACAAGTCTGGGTCGTCACAGAGTCGTTAAATACTCACCCCTTGTTTCCATTTTTAACTCCTTCCCCCCACGGCACATCAGGGATTTGGGAATGTCTACACCCATTATGTATACTCCTTAGCCTCCCTAGCCTCCCTAGATCTATAGTGAGTTTTTATACTGACTAGTGAATAGGGATCTCGCGAAAGTAGGGTGTCTAACCGTGTCTAACCGAGCTAGCTAGCTCTCTTAGATGGCTCTAGACAATATAGACGGCATACTTACTGATCTTCCCACTTCCCTGATGCAGATACCATGCGTCCAGATGGAATTCCTACATCCCAACCCCTTCCTTACTGAATATGCATCTGCAAGTGCCATGGGACAATCCGTAGATGCAATAGGTGTGTGTTATTCTCCATAGTGTGCCTAGTAGGTTTGGATGTAGAAACAATTGCCGGAGAATTTAACTATGATTCTTGCTTAAACTCTGCTGTTCTGAACTGTTTCCCCCTGGGCCACATTTGCTTTTGCTGCCTCCAATCTTACACTTTAAATGCACATCTGTGAATATCCCGCGTGTTGTAAAAGAGGCTTACGCAGGCTTTTGCACAGAAAACAATAGGGCCGGACAATAGATGAAGTTTGTGAGTCGTAACCGGGTATTCCCATTGTTCTATTCTCTTTTGTTCTTTTTTCCTCTTGTCTACTAAACACATAACTGGCTTCAGGATAGAATGTATAGTTAGTTTTTCCATATCTTCATAACAACAGAGATATTACTTGCAACACCGCGGGATGGATATGACCAATATACCCCCCGAACCACTGGGGACTCGGAACGTTTCCTTAATGTCGACAACGTATTGGTTGTAAAATGTGCCACCAGGAGCTCGCGACACGTATGGTAAATCACGGCCAAGTAGGACCATCAACGCCCGCGACTGGTGGCATATTATCCCTCGCACGCTCTCGCCGTTCTTCTGAAAGTGAGACCGTCGTCATCCCGGGAGTCTCGGAATATGGAAACCGCATGACAGTGAGTTAGCCAACCGTATCCATGTATTTGACCTCTGGCGGGTGGGTGTGAACAGACCGGATGGGCAAACATGATCTTGCGATTCGGAGCGGGCAACTTTGTGGCTCCCTTTTGGAAGACCTCATGGTCGAATTTTACTACGACTTCGGTGAGACAAAATTTATCCATATACGGAAGATTCATTCCCGGGACATGTGCCGATATACGACAGTCGAAAGGCGGGGGGGAAAACTCAAATCCTAGTGATAACAATAAGACGATATTTGAGATGTGGACGGGAATGAATTATCCCGATGATTTTTATCATAGAAGACTAAGGTTCAACGTATCGTAGATTTGACATATTATGCAGCAGCAGCTAGAATGCCAGTCCCATGGCATGCAGTATTGTTCCCACCAGAACAAGCTCGATGCTGAGCGCCCTGATTCTATGTCCATTTGTACTAACGACTTGTACTGAAGTTCTTTAGTAATATTCATACCATCAATTCGCTCAACTAGATCGGAAATTTTAATTTCGCTGACAATAATCAAACATCTTTATACTAGTAGAATAGCGTCTTTGTTGATTAGTCTTGCGGATAGGCAACGCGATCGTAATTCCACATTTGATACATGTCCTCCCTCTATCCGGTGCATACCCCCACCGCCCTGTCCAAGGTACAACCTGTTGAATGCTTCAAGCAATCGCGCAATTATCAACTTAAAGATCACAGAAAATAATTTGTGCATACATAGTATTATTACTAGTTATGAAAAACTGATTATATCTACCGAAAGTTGTTGTCACCTCCCAAGTTTGCACACACAATTGCACTTTCTCTCTTTGGAGCTACAATTTATATATGTCGCACATTTACACAGTTTGAAGCATACTACCAGGGTGGTGGGTGTGGCACTGTGATCCCTGAGTTTATTTAGTATTTATAACAAGTGGGGGTATAATGGAGAGATACTAGGCATTAGCAAATTACAAAATGAAGTGTTAATAACCGTCCCTTTGATTATGGCGAAGAGTGTCCTTAGTAAAGGAGAACGGATGAGGCAATCTCTTCATGTCAGCCTGTAACAAGTAATGCTCAGTCGACACGGACGAGTGTAAAAGACTGAAATTTAGTACCTGTAACAAGTAATGCTATAATACTACATATAAGTAAACTACTAATGGATATAATCATGGGTAACGTACCTCAGTCGACACGGACAAGTGTAAATGACTGAGGTATGGGTAACGCTGATACGAAATTTAAGTAACTCTTACTATATGAATCTGAGAGGTATCTGACGGTGGATCTCGGGGAAATAGTCGGTCTGCTTAAGCCACAAATATAGTCGGTCAAACTAAGCTGTGATACAAAGTGTGAGTGCGTATGAGCCAGCTTTAACACAGCCATCCGGAAGGGTTGTGGAGGGGAGACGATGACAAAAAGTCAACAGATGTAACGACGAGAGTGTGTTGCGCTGGTACATGCAACAGTCTCATTTGGTCCACATAGCTAACAGGTGTGGCTCGTCGAGATCAGCTACTTATCTCATATTCCGTGCAACACCAGAAAAAGGGGAAGAGAGTAAATATGCTGTCTAAACTATCTAGGGGTGTTGGCGAGTTCGGCGAGACTTCGTCTGCTACTTTCCATGATCGTTATATATTGGCCAATTTCAAAAGTTTACCAGGTAGTCTAGCGAATCTAGGTAGCCTGCATAATGGCGCTTGGACCCCTTTTCGGACGGATGGGATATGGACATTAACTTATATATATCAGAGTTCTTTCAATGGTGCGCAACAACTCCTCATCCTGCGATTCCTATAGTTACTTCGGGAATTCAATCTGGCCTGAAAATTGTCTAATCAAAGGTGGTTTTATCACAGAATGCACTAAGAAAATATTCAACTGTTAAGGTTTTATAGCACAGCTATTAAAAGAATAGTAAGTAACTGTCACTGTCACATTTCGTGTTGTCGATCACTGAGCTTCGATGGTTGACGGCATGACTACAGACTGCTGTTTCGAGCTCCAGGATACCGCGCGACCGTCTCTGGCGAAGGGAGATCGAATGCTGGTGTTTCTGTGATCCCAGTCGGCGCCGGTGAACCTTTGAAGTCCTTCCTTGTGCTCCTCTCTTTCTGACGCTAAAGGGATTTTCATTGGTTTGGCATCCTCTGCCATCAACCTCAAATCTGACCCAGTCTGTCGATTTTGCATATGCGGGTTGTCCCAGGGAACACTGCGAAACAATCCGGTCAATTTTCTAGACCAGGTACTACTCCACCTCCTCCAGAAGATGACGAAGGCTGTTGTGGTGCGAACCCACCAATGAATGCTACTGCCATCATTGTGGCCGCCCAGATACAGCTACTTTCTATGTCTATAACATGCCTCAAGAAGTCAGCGGATGGATCATAACAGGTTCGCCTAAGTGAGAAATTGGGCCATGGCTTGAGTAGATTCATGACAATTACTTGTTTCAACAATGTCTATTTCCTCAATATCTATCAGCACGCTATTTAAAATCTCTATTAATTTTGGGATATATACAAGTGGTAGCGGTTGTAATGATATAAGACTGGCATTTGAGCTATTGTGGAGCCCAGATTTGACGCATTACAGGATCGTTCGCCGGGTATCTGGTAATAGAAGACATACAATACAACGCACAAATTATAAGTACCAACGATACTACTGATACTACTGATACTCTGACACAAAAACTGCAGAAAACATCAAAGTTCCTCGTTCGACCCCAAAACCGGATGTGAGTTTCTCAATCGGGAAGGTCTATATTCTCGCCTGATACTTCACTCAAGTCTGTTTGTTGCCAGCGCTGTTCTGAGACGCTCCTAGGTGGCGGCCGTTAAGCAATAATAATCCTATCCATGACATGATCAACCTGCTTTCGAAAAAACGAAAAGAGTTTCAGAATCTCCTTACCAGGCCTTCCAAAGTACAATAATGTGACATTAACGAGCCCACTGAGACCGAAGACAGTTGTGGCGAAAAAAGTTGCTGAGGACGGGCTATTCGCCGCGTCTGTAAACGTTATCCACCGCACAACGGAATCTGGAAGGACCAAAAAGAAATACGAAATAGGATATCTGTCGTGGCAATGAAGCTCAGTTAGAATATCCCTATTGCCCGACGACTGATAACCGAATTTTAAGCTCACAAAAGCATAAAATATGCCTGCCCAGACGATTTTGAAGAGGCCAAGATCCCCTGTTCCTTCGGCCTTTCAATTCGGAACTGCCACCAGTGATTTCCGGTCCATGTCGGATGGATGTATCCGGCAAGTTGCAGGTAGAGGGGAATGTAGACGGCGAGGGAAACGGAGGCGGAGAGCCACATCCAAAAATATTCACCTACAACCTCTGCCCATATGTGTTTTTCGCTGACCCAGCACCCTGGTTCGCGATTAGTCTCGTAGGGTGGTTACATTAGTTTGTCGTACACTTACAATATCTGTAATAAAGGTCGATAATTAGGCTAAAAATGTCTAGTAGTAGGACTCACGGGATTGGGACTATATATCGACTATCTCTATCTCTGAGAACCGCAGCACCAATTACTGGGAAAATAAGGACAAAGAGCCCTATAGAGATGACGACGATAACAGATGTTCTGACCGCTTTTGCACCCTCTCTGAAGAATATAATGATAAATGTGTGAACAGCGATTGCCTAATAATAACTAATGTCAACGAGAGTAAATTCCAAAAAAAACCGTTACGAACGAGGGTGGACTGCGCAACGCCTGTTTCGCCGATTTGTTGGACTATGCCTGGTGATAGTTGTGGATCAGGATCGGGACCGTCATGAAATGATCCTTACCCTGTGCAGTACAATAGCCACTGCATTGGACAAGTCCCTCATTGAGCCATTTGACATTTAACACCTTCCCTACGCCTTGGAAAAAATCAAAAAAAAGTAGAGCAGCCTGGTGTGTGGCGAAACTGATCAGAACTTGTATCTATCGCTCATTCATGTTGTATGTCTACCATATACACATCTAAAGGGGACGCGAACAGCCGCCATTCCGTGGAGGGTACTAGTCGTTTGTACAACATTACATTTTTCTATAGATGCTCCGCCCAGTCAATATATAGCTTTTGGTAACAAATATTAACAAATATTCACTTACAATAACATGACAGAACACAACTGACACCGCGAGGGTCGATATTACACCCGTTACGGTCGCAACCTTGGCGGGCAGACACGATAAGCAACCGGAAACGAAAAGAAACACACCCCGCTCACAGTGAGACCTATCGACTGTCCCCTACTCAAGCACGTTGCACATGTATCACCTGGTGGAAATAACGCACAGTTGGGGGAAGCCATCTGAGGAGCTACGTAGACGCCTTTGACGACGTCGCTTTTATTTCAACCCTCTGGTTGGCAGGCTCACAGCCATCAGGAACGGGTGCGATAAGAAAGCTCTTCGATGTACAATCAGCAGACGTTATGATGTACTACTAGATGAGGATTGTTTATTGATTCGCAATTGCCAATTCAGTCACAGACCAGTCACGGGGCTATAGCGCAGGGTGTGCGCTTAGTGGTTTGCAAGGCCCGGCCCAAAGCCCGCAAGCCCAGGCTGCCGAGCCCTCAAAGCCCGAGCCGAGCCGAGAGCCGAGCCTTCACACAAGGCTCAGGCGGCCCGAGGGCTCAGCCCAGGATTTTGAAAGCCTGAGCCGAGCCCTTGGGCCCGGGCTTTTCGTCATACATCATGGTGCTCGGCTTGGTTCAACTGTACAGTCTTTCAACCACCCTCACAAAAACGGTTCAACTGACCCAGATTCGAGGTAGCTTCGAATGGCAAAGGCTGCTACATCAACGCCATCAGTGCCATCAGTGCCATCAGTGCCCCGCCCCAAATGGGGTCAACATCCGGCAAGCAAAATTGTTGACCCAGCAAACATTGCATCTGCTGAGCTGCACTCTCACAAAGATGCAATCAATACAAGAAGGATGGCTGAAGCTGCTGAGGCTGCTAGTGGTCAAGATACAACATGCATTTTCATCAGCTGGAATAACCATCAGCAAATATCATAGTCAGCTCAAACCTGATATTGTTGAGGCTTTACATTTCCTCAAGTGCCTCCATTGCCGAGAACTGATCTACTGAGAAGAACCAAGCACAATCTTGGAGTGTGTTGAGGGAAGTGGGGAGCCTGGGAGTTGGGATGACTTGGTTGGAGACCTTGAAGATGATGAGGGCTTTGAGGATTTAGATGATGAGGAGGTTTTTTTTCAAAGTATTGTGTGGTACAACATCAGAGAAGTTCAACACATCTTCCTCCTTAGAGCCGTGGCCTGGGCCTGAGCCGAGCCCGAGCCGAGCCCGAGTCCTCTACCTGGGCTCAGCTCGAGGTCTAGGAAAGCCCGAGCCCCACTAAGCTGAGCCCAAGCCGGGGTTTTTGAGCCGAGCCGGGCCCTGCAAACCACTAAGTCATGCTGCCATTCTAGTCCCACGATCATGTTTCTTTTTTCAAAACAAGTAGATGCTTCATCAAATTTTTGTTGGAAATTTACAAAAATACTTATAGTTGATATTAGAGCATCAAAACATGATAAATATTACATCTACTGTACAATTTCCTGGTTAAATATATCTTGTGCATTACTTTAATCGGCCCATCCTTAATTCAAGTCCTTCCTTGAGTAATAATGATTCTTAAATAAACCTATTAGAGTCCGAAATATCAAAATATAACTTCTAAATGACGTGGGTTCTAGGTTTACACGAAAAGCTTGTATGTCATGGCAGTTCCTTCCTAATTGGGTAATTCTGTGCAGTTGTTGCAGCACTTCCTAATTAGCAAGGAACTGCCACGACACTGAAAGAACTTTACTTGTGGATCAGAGGCTCTAAAAAATGTCAAATACTTTATATGAAATGCCCTATATTGTGCTATATGCTCTTTAAATGAAAATTATGTACAGAAAACACATTAGGCATTAGGGTTAGGGTTAGTGTTTCCTTCTAAGAGTAGGGAATAAAAAGATTTGGACTCTATTTCTTCTGATAATTACCTACATCCAATCTCCATTATTGAAAGCCAGCAGACCCTGCTGCTTTTAAAGTTTCAACCATTTCATGTTCAAGTAATCCAATGGCTTCTTTGTCAACATCTATGGCAGAAAATGGTACTATGTACCTAGCTATACTGTATATGTATGCTACAAGTGCTTTAGCAAGTCTTGAAATACTTGTGTATGTTTAGGAAGATCCTCAAAAGGTAGACTATCAGGATAATTGGATGTAGGACTGTTTCAGGATATTGTTAAGATCTAAGCAAAGGGGGCAAAGGAGGCTCTATGTCAAGGGGCTGAGGCTCAAAAAAATGTCAAATATTATGTCTTAGAAGTTCTATATTGTGCTATATGTACACAAAACCTTTTTATTTGCATTAAAACATTTTATACCCTAAGTCTCTTTATAATTCAGCCTGGGTCATTTTCTGAATATTCTTTCAGACTGCTTCTCAAAGAAACCTTCCTCACACATTCCCTCTCCTTTGGGCTTCTGAGATCGTCAGGGTTTTGGTCTATTTAGAGGGAAAATGTGGGGTTCTTGAGTGTCTGGTTCACTGCCTTCACTAAATTCTGGCCCATGCTACATGAAAGTATGAGCATTCATCTATATCATATTTTGAAATTGATAGTAGATACCTGATATTCAGTCTCCTCTGGTTCAGGAATATCACATTCATTCCAAGAGTAGGGAACAAATGGATATAGACACCATTTATTCTGATGATTACCTGCATCCAATCCCCATTGTTGAAAGCTGGTATACCCTGCTGCTTTTGAAGTCTCAAACATTTCATGTTCAAGTAATCTAATGGCTTCTTTGTCAACATCTGTGGCAGGAAATGGGGGTACCTAGCTATACTGTATATGCCATGAGTGCTTCAATAGGTCTTGAAATAGTTGTGTATGGTTAGGAAGATCCACAAAAGGTGGGCCATCAGGGGATAATTTGTAAGATGTTGATGGTATAATGAAAATGGACAAGGTTTTATTTGTATGACTAAGCTACTGTAATGTACTATTTAGCCACGCATATTCTATGAAAGTGCATGTGTTGTATGTAAATCATGAATTAATGCAAGATTGTCAACAGTGTTAAGTTCTGAGGGTTCTCCAGTGCTGCGGGGTTTCTGGTAAAATTCCAAACACTTTCTGGGAATGTCCCATGGAGTCCCCAGGTAATAGTCTGGAGAGTTTCCAGGGATTAGTACAAGGAGTATCAGAATAATTACCAGAGTACTGGGATGGACTTGGCTTCAGCTTATGTGCTGTGCCCTCATACACTTGTTTGGGTGTCCACACATATTTTGAGCTGATGGAATGCCTACAAGGAAGATGTAGATTCCAGAGTTCCTGTGGGAGTTCTGGGAATTGAGTGTGCAGACAGACAAGAGGAGTAGAGACTGGATCAGGATGTGTTTGGGGTGTAATGAGTCCGAGATTCAAACTGGATTGTAAGTACATGAGTATGGGAGACTATATAGACTTTGAAATATATGCAATGCCAAATATGGTAATAATGAGGTGCAAAACAAGTAAACATAAAATGAGATGAGCAAATACCAAACTGGGTATTAGGGATGGAATGGAATGGAAGCGGAGGACAAATCATGACAGGTCATTTGACCATAACAGGAGTGGGGTTCTATGCTCTGTTAGAGGGGTTCTGGGAGTCTGGTTGGAGTCCAGTGATGGGCACAGAGAGTCAGGTATATACAGGTTGACATGTGGGTCTGGCAGAGTCCAACAACTGGTACATGAGACACAGTGTTGGATATAGACAGGTTGACATGTGGGTCTGGTGGAGTCTGACAACTGGTGCATATAGGGTGACATGCAGGTCCCAGTGGGTACTCCAGTTGTAACTGTACCTTGGGTACAATATAGAGAGTCGGGTGCATACATATAGGGTGGGGTCCAGGTCCCAGTGGGTTTTCTGGTCCTAACAAACAGCTTGCAACCTATGAATAGATTCTAACATAATTGGGTGTAGGATTGTTTCAGGATAAGGAGAATCTATTAAAAATAGTATGAGTTGACTCTATTGCAATACACAATATACAAGGGTTTAATAAGCTTGTAATAAAAGTACTTTGTGTCTCAATATCTTGTGTCAGTTAGTGTAGCACCTCCTGACAATATAGGTTGGATGCTCTGGGAGGTGTATAGTGGTTCTGACACACATTAACCTCCAAATGCATGGTCCACAATTAGCATCTTCATATGAAAAGTTGCAATAATTGGTGGACTCCCCCTATAAAAAGGTGTGTTTCATCATCAAATTTAACAGAATCATCACATGTGCTGCAGGTACTTGTTGGATCCATTTATCCTTGTTCCCTGCACCAGAGTCTAGGTTCATATACAGCCAATAATGTATCATGGCAATTTGTATTGAAGAGAGATTTCTGGAAAACAATATGACATGGTTTCTAAGGTAGGTGGATTCAGCCTTCAACTCTGACATAGCCTTCCCAGTGTACAGGTAATCCAAAGCAGGACACTCTTCTCTTCTAACTTGTTTTGGTATCTTCACCAGCTTGTTAAGCAATGGAAGGTGAGGTTTCAGAAGAGTATCAAACATTGGAGATGATTGATAATGAAAGTAATCCAAGATCTTGTAATCTTCATGTGGAAATAAGCACACCAACTCCCATTTTCCCAACTATAAAAGTCAAACTTGAGTTATATTAATAACTACAAATAAGGTTAAAATGTTTTTATGATATTCTAGTTTTGGAAAATGGTTTTGAGTATGTTTTATTGTGTTTTCAAATTGTACTGCAATTAACAGAAGAGCTATATTCACCCATAGATCTCAGATGTACTTACACTCTAGTTTAAATCTTAACACTGTCTGATCTACTCTCCTTGTCTGTCATCCCCTCCCTGATATCCTTCCAGACATCCTTGACCTCTGCTTGTTCTTTAATCCATCAGCTTCACCCTCACACTTATTCTCAGCTCCAGAAATGTGCTAAGTATTTGTCAATTTGAAATAAGGACAAACAAACATTTGTGCAAGGGTAAAGCATATGGTGAAGCCAAGTCCATCCTGTACCTGGCAATATTCTGAAATCTCCCAAAGTATATCCTGGAAAGTCTTCAGACTAGTGTCTGGAAATTTCCCAGTAAATCTTGTACTTTATGGAGTTCAGAGTTAAGCCACCCACACACTATGTACAGTATGTGAGAGAAGTACTGTAAGGGGCATTCTAAGTCAATATTTAAACTGAAGAGAAGTGGTATACAGGAAATATATTTTGTACTAATAAAAAGCTAGGTGAAATACTAAACTGGAGCAAACGAGTCACAAGTGGAATGAAAAATCATAGATGGAGCAAAAGGAACATGAAAGGAACAAAGGGAACTGAAACCTGAAATGGGAACAGGTAAAGGTGTAAAAATGGATATCCAAGAAGTGAAGATGGTTGGTGAAAAGTAATACATGAAGTGGAGACAAGACACTGATGCATAACATGTGGCCAACTTGGGGAGCAAGACACAAGTGAGTTACAATGAAGATCACATGTAGGAGGTCTGAAAACAATACCTAACAGGTACTAAGCTGCAACAAACTAGGGCTATGGATGCACAGTTCTCATTTGATAGACTTGATCCACTCCCACCCCAACCTGTGATGTATTGCTTTTGTTGAGAATTCTTAAGTGCTTAGCAGCAACTTAAAGACAATGACTTTGATATATGAATGGGCTGAATGTGTCAGTAGTCTATTAATTTAGGGTTCTATTTGTGTGTATTTAAAGGTAGAATAGAATATGGGAAAGGGAATGAATAGCTTTCATTTGGATTGTGTAACTAAGGTAAGTCACATTAATAATGACAAGGAGAATCCTCATTAACCTGAGAAAGGTAAAATCCCATAAACCTGGAACATGTGGAATAAGATGCATGAATGCAAATGGAATGATACTGTGTAGTTTAAGATTGTTCAAAAGGCTTACATACAGTGACTCAAAAAACCCTTCCAATGTTTGGTACTTCAGATGTATATCCTTGATAACTCAGAGGATAAAAATGCAGAAATATCAAAAATATTTGTGAGCATGCTCTATCATATATAGATTGTGGAAATACAATTTCATTACATAAGCTCCAAATATGGAAATACTACAAATATATATATACAGGAGACTCATTGCAAGGGTTTTTTGGCTGGCAGCCTTGATGACTATAAATGCTTATAGTCATGTGACCTTGTTGATTGTTCACCTCCAACTGGGTCCTATCAACAAAATCACATGATGTCACATGACCACATTGTGCTGGAGTATAAATACATGGCCTTTAGCAACTAGTAATGTCCCAATTCCCAAAATGTGCACTTTGTCTCTTGCCAGCCAGAATCATATCCTCTCACTGCTTGATGCTGGCCATACAGCTAGCCACATTGCAGCTCCTACTGGTTATGGCATTGGCACAGTCTTTAGACTTTACTCAAAGCATTGTTGTCATCTCTCTAAGTCTATTGGTGGTCACCCCTCCAAGCTTTCCCCTACTAATCTTCACTATGCACAGCATCTCATCAGCTCTGGGAAGGCTGACACTGCTTTTGATGTGGCCAAAGCTCTTAAGAATGTCACCAACCAGTCCATCTGTACCCAAACTGTGTGCAATAGTCTCAATATGGTTGGGGGTGCCACAATAACCCTTCCAATGTTTGGTACTTCAGATTTACATCCCTGATAACTCAGAGAATAAAAATGCAAAAATATCAAAGATATTTGTGAATATGCTCTATCATATCTATATTATGTAAATACAGTGCAATTGCATAAGCTCCAAATATGGAAATACTACAAATATTTATATATAGGAGCCTCATTGGAAGGGACTTTTCGTGAGGTTTGGAGATGGATTTGTGATATTATGGGGCTACATGCTGTGGGAAGGACCTGGGTATTCTTTCAAGATAGATGAGAGGATGGATGGGTACCTTTATCTCAAGATTATGGAGGAGAATCGTCAAGCCAGCCTCAGCTATTATGGAAAATATGTGGGTAATGTCATCTTTCAGCAAGATCATGACCCTGAACACACCTGCAAGAAGGCCCAGACTTTGTTTCAAGATAATGATTTTGTTGAAACAGTTGAATAACTCTTGACAAACACCCTGTGAGTGTGAGGAAAGTAAACACTTAATGTATTCAACTGTGAAATAACTACATACCTGTGAGTGTGAGGAAAGTAAACACTAAGGAGACTTTCCCACACCCACAGCGGAGTATACTACAGGGTGCTTACCTAAGCACCTACACATCAGTTACCTTACTAGGTAACTCACTCAATACTGCACCTACAGTGCTGGGAAAAATACTACAAATATCAGAAAAATATAGGGAACATCATAGACTATGTAAGAGCTGTAATATCATACTCTAACAGATTTTAATGTCCTCCCATGGCCAGCACATTTTCCAGACCTCAACCCCATTGAATACTTGTGGGATCATAAAAAGAGGAGGCTAAGGGAGACTGGAGTTGTGGGAGAGGGTGAAGGAGGAGTGGAACAAGATTGATGTAAAGGTGTGTCAGAATTTGATTGAGAGTATGCCTAGAAGGGTTGAAGGTATGTTGAAGGCAAAGGACAGCCATACTACATACTGAATATTAGTAGTTTTGTGGGTCAGAGTTGTCAGCCAAAAAACCCTTCCAATGAGTCTCCTGTATATATATATTTGTAGTATTTCCATATTTGGAGCTTATGTAATGGCATTGTATTTCAACAATCTAGATATAACAGAGCATATTCACAAATATTTTTGATATTTTTGCAATTTTCTCCTCTGAGTTATCAAGGATATACAGCTGAAGTACCAAACATTGGAAGGGTTTTTTGAGTCACTGTATATTTCATAATTCAGCTCTGCTGTTTATATACATAAAATGATGCTGCACAACTGCACATTACTGTGTATAAAATCACAGTTGCTATACAATAACTGCACATGATCAGAATATAGTGTGGGTGTGCATAACTGTGCATGCACAGTTACAGTTGTCTTAAACTAATTTATCTAAGAAAATATATACACCTTGAGTATGACTGTTCATTCACAAATAGCTCCTAACTACATGTATCAAACATCGATAGTTTAGAAAGCTAGTAAGGTGAATAGGGGTTAAGCAGTAATGTTTGTATGTTGAATACATGCATCATAGCAATTGTCTCTGTAAGATTAGAGAATAAAAGGTAGACTAATTGAACCTAGATTGTATTGAGAGTGGTAAAATGGACTGTAGCATGACAGTTTAATTGATGGCTTGAGTAATTGATATCAAATTTACCTGTTACATGACACAACCAAAGAGAAAGTTATAATAATCCAGAAGAAAAAAAATGCCACATAAGAAAATGAATATTGTTAGGACCATGCTGACCATATTCTCAGCTATAATATTATACCCAATCAATATATCTCAGCTGACTTCTTAGTATCCAATATCCATTCTCATTGGGGTTTAGTGTTCTTGTTCTTTTGCCATCTTAGTCTCATTGTATTGTATTGTTAGGACCTGGGCCCCAGATTCTCCCAGTAATAACCCTTTCTTGCTATAAGGATGGCTTCTGACCTGGACCTCATATGGACTTCCCATATTCTCTAGACACTTACTAATCTGTAACCCAGTTTGTTCCTGATTATTCTTTGACATGCATATATCCACTTGATATTGTGTTTTGGTACTTGTTCCCATATCAACTTGACCCATATACTCCAGAATGGTTAATCCTATTATTTTCTTGTTCACATGCCTTGTCTTTTTGTTTCAGCAGATTAGTAGTACAATAATAAATTAGTCTATATAGTCTATTAATCTCTTTTAAAGCACAATCCAATCAGCATATCAACTTAGCTACAACCTATCTCCTCAATACACTAAGCTAAACTATGAAACTTGACACCAGTGTATTTTCAGAACCCCTGGGTTTCCTAACTTTCTTACCAGTCATGTACTTTCAGACTTTCTGGGATAACTGTACCCACCCCTGTCTGAACCTAAAACCCAATGATCATACAAGAGCACAGCACATAAGATGAAGCCAAGTCCTATCTGCCTTGGAACTTCTACAGGTTTTCCCCATGCCTTAGTTCACTCCTGCCTAGTAAGGCCTGAGCTTAACATATATCCCTTGCATTCTTGTTATATCCCTGGATTGTTATTAAAATAACGCCTCTATCTATATATACATGGAGAAATAGTATTTGCAATCCAATCTGAATATTCTGTTACATCACATTGCAGTTAAACTTACATACTTCTCTCTACAGAAAAACCACCCATTCCCTTCCTATTTTAGCCCATTGAATACCTTCAGATTTCCTGAGCTGCAGCTTCATTCCTCTTTTAATCCTATTCCTGGCCCATCCTGAAGTCACAAATTCATTTGAAATTAGGACAGCTGCATAGTTTGTAATGGTGCAGCATATAAACTGAAGCCAAGTCCCACCCATTCACAGTCTTTGCTCCTAGTACTTGACTTAGGGACTTAAGGTCTCTATAGTATATTATATTCTTAGCTGATCTCACTTCCAACATCCTGACCATATCCAGCCTTCATCACACATATATATAGTCCAATCACTGACCAGATACATATAAAAGCTGTACAAGGCAACAATATCATTGTAGACTCATGATCAACATCATCCAACTCTATTTTTGACCAAACTCATCTGATTTCATAGCAATATTCAATTTTTGTTCTATATCTAGTGTGACATCACCAAGTAGACTGCCTATATACATACTGTCTAAGGCAAAGGAATCATCATGGGCTTGACTATTCTGCCCATTCCTTATCCTAGTTGTATTTTGTATTTGGGCTTTTTTGATTTACACCTGAGTCCTTTACATATATCCTCTAACAAAAAACCTGATTTACCATTATATATATTTAAGGCCTGTCCATCTTAGATTTTCACAGATACTAGTGCTCCAAGCAACAAATTCTCACAACTCTTACAGAGGTGTAGAGTAACTGGAAAGAAAAAAATCACAAATAGCAATGTATTAATAGAAAGGCTAATCAGAGTCTCAACAAGGAATATAATGTGATTTGGGTAGGAATTGCAGAAGTTGACTGCCAGAGGCTCAAAAGATTTCAAACTCCGACACAGCAATGTGCCGCGAAAAGTGGGCAATTGCTGCGAACACAAATTTTGGTTTCAAACTTCAACAGAGTCGTATCCACATAGCAAGTGTGATATTGGACGGGCTAAGTACTAATATGCAGTGCATACTATTAAAAACGAGATGTGGAGTTAAATACACTATGTCAATTGAAAGGTGCAGGATAGCCATTGTGATTTAAGCCAATATTCTGGTCTTCTTAACGGTACGGTCTGTTAACTTTTGGGAATTTGGTAAACGAGCGGCAAGGACTCAGGGTATTAGTAAGCAGGTTACTAGGCTATATAAGGATGAGTCATGTATAGTAGTACTCATCCGTTTACAACGAGTTAACTGTTACCTACTCAGACAAACGGAAAGTTATACGGTCTAAGAACAGCGCCACTGAAAACTTAACACGGTCCCCCTATATAATGGGTATCGAAAGGACAGCGTGTAAGATGACAATATGTTTTCAGGAAATATATCCCCACGTGACGGTCGTAATCATCTATCTAAGTGCTATAGCCAAGTTGTGGCCAAGCATAATGGCGTCGATGCGGCATTGATGGGGACAGGGGATGGTGAGTGCGGTTGCGGAGGAGGGGAAAGGGATTATGGATCTTGAGTATGCGAAGAAGGGGGTTATACGGGAGTAGGATACGGGGATGGATGTTGTTTGAGAGGGAGGGAGGAACGGATATGGTGTAGTTGGATTATCAGATTATTGATTGAATTGGTGGGTTGGTCCAGTATATCATAGAAGAGGCCATTGCACTTGTTTGTGGATGTCGTAGTTCCTGACATTGAATGCTATGTACAACTTTAATGTTAGTCGAGTAGGCAGACTATAGGAGTAAAGAAGTAAAGTCAGAGGAGGGGAAGAACAGATTGTTCCGATACTGATGACAGAAAGCGCTTATTTTATTCGGGGTGAGTGGAGATTGGGCTGAAAAGGAAACACCGAAGTGATACCCACAAAGAAACTCGAAACCGATGGATTAAGGCTATGGGAACTGGGATACAAACAGATATACTGTCTACAAACTCACTAAGATATAAACGAAAAGCGCTGGCGAGGAGCGATCTAAACAGTACATAGAGTAAAGTTCTTCGCCAGGCAAATCGACCAGCATGACGCTGGGGGACGTTTCCAGCGTTTTAGTAAGTATTAGTAGGCAGAAGCCCTCCTGAGGTACCTGCTTGCGGGAGTCTCACATTTCCGCCTCTGCTGTGACGTGCGTAAATGCATCCCCCCGGGTGTTCTGTACATGCTTCCTGCTGTACAAGGTCTCCCCCTCTTCCTGTCCTTCTAAACCTCTTCCCATATGACATTGCGAAACCCTTTGAATAAGCCAAATCATAGCTAGGAAGGGAACGGCTATGTCAAACATACACCTTTCGCAAAAAGCTCCACAAAATAATAACAACAACAATAACAATGTTAGTCGACTAATAACACGTCCATTTTCCGACTCGTCTAATGTTCGTGAGGTGGACCAGTAAGAGTCAGAGGAGTGTGACCAGGAAACAAGACTCCTTCACGTCGTGTCTTTTGGTTATATTCTTCTGTATGCTCTGACGCCAATTCTGGTGGCCTTACTGCTTCCTAGTGAGTGTAAGAACAGCTTCCTCGCAGCCATCAACCCTGTTTACATTCCACAACATATAGATACTCTATATACCACTGTCTATCAATCTGAACAGAGGTGGAATTCATGAATCAATGATGTCTGGTATACGATATAGAGTGGATAAAGCTCCCAGAAATCCGAAGTAGATAATGAAGGAAAGTGGAACGTTCAACATTTTACGACGCATGATGTTGTCCTACAGTGACTTGGGTCAAATTGCCCAAATTCGCTGCAGAAGGTGAACGGTTCCATTTCCCCTCACGGACATCTCCGAATCGCTAAAAACCTTAGGAGTCCCTAAAGGCACTGTGATATCAAAGTTCACGACGTTAGATCTATTAAACTTTGCTTGTAAGCTTGAGGCATGTAACACCGTTGGTAATGAAATACACGGTGCACTTTGCTAGGCGGATTTTTTGCTCCATCTCAAGCGGCTGTTGCCCACCAGGGTCAGGTTGAAGCAAAGGCTGAAGACCTCAGGATGGGCGGCCTATCGAGCCCCGCCTACTTATTACATGGCATGTAATATACGGATGAGGTGTGGTTGGCCACAGGGGATGCAGTACATATATCCCCCCGAGGCTTATTGGGGAATCAATATTTTCGCCACCAGACGATTCAGCAGGCTGTCGCCGCAGACAAGGGTCTGGCCCAAACCGTTGAAGAAGACGAATTATCACCAGTGTGGTGCGAACCAGCCAATTTGGTGATCCCTCGCATGACTCGGGTTCAGGCTAGAACTGAGGCCAACCCCACCGCAAATGTCGATGCGCTAATAGCGGGTGTCCTCTCCCGATGCTTGGAAAGATACCCATTCCAATAACGAAGCCTCCACTCGTGAGAGGCCCAACCACCTCTGCCCGAGCCTCGCAAGATTCTTCAGAGCTAGCCACCACACCAGATTGATATGCTACCTTCTACCACCAGGAGCAGCAAGAATCGTGAATCCGCGGTATAAGTGAACGCCTGACCACGGGCTAGCAGGGTCTAGAGATAATGTAGGGGGCAGGGGGAAAGCTCCGGCCGAAATTCCTTCAGGGATCTTTTATTTATAAGAGCTAGGCTTTATCGCCAATCAGACCTATCAGCATGTTATTTATAACTAATGTTAATGTAGACCCAAGCCCTTTATTTTAATTGCTAGTTCAGCCCCCTACGCTTCTAATCGCGTGAAAAGTCGACGGAGGATGCCACGTTACTTTTGTTGTACTAGTATTTACAGTGAGAAAGGAGTAAAGTCAACACCATTTTTGTATGATCTGCAACACACTGTCCCAGACCTTAACATGCACATCCCTAGTGGCAATTCTTCAGGTGGGCCAGATACTTTGTGATCCACCATATTCTTGCCTCATTTCCTCCCAGGCTTTTCCATCCTCCCTGGGCATATTCAACACTTCCTAAATTGTGGGATCCTTTCCCATAGCAGAAAATATTACCAGTTCATCATCCATATTGTTAATTTTGGTGTCATGTTCAGTTAACACTGCACTACTTATTACATTGCATCCTTTCTCCCAGATCTTGAGATGCCTTGTGGATAATCAGATATGTTTGAAACTAGATGCAGCTCATCAGATGGTTTACCCTTTTATTCACTAGGTTGATAAGTATGAGGGTGAGGTGGGATTTGAATTATAAGCCTAGGTTGATGTGCAGTTGTTGTTGGTTGTATTGGAGGTATGTTCATTATATCTCGGGATGGAAACTTTGAACTTCTATATAGTTCTGCATATGCATTTTTGGTACTTAATGGCTAGTTCCATAATTCTTAAAAATATTCACGTGTTTATGTGTGTAGGAAGGAAGTCTGTGATTGAAAGGGATAACGGTTTTCCCTCAGGTGGGAATTGAACCCGCGACCTTCGGTCCGAGGAACTATCTCTCCAAAAGATTTTAGGATCTGTAGTAGAGCCTTATCTTATATATACTCCAATAATCTCTATTGGATCCTTCTAAGATTTAAAATTGGCTAAGGGTCCAAAAGATACATAGGTGGAAGGTGATCAGGTGTACATAGGATCTTTTAAGCATCAACTATATCATGGAATATAAACTCCTTCAATTTTGCATAGCCCAGTGGTATTTTGTATCCCTTTATCTTTCCTGTGACTTGTCAGAGGATGATCCAATTAAAAATCCACAAAACTCCCCAGATGTGATTGCAGGATTTAACATCACATAGAACATGTGTATAATCAATCAATTTAAAATCCCATTCACATCCCTGAATTTGATGGAATTACAAAATGATATAGAATCTGTTAGATGGTCTACAATTAAGTTTAACTCTCCTTTGTTCCAACTGCTTGGTAAATATAAACTCCCTTTCTTCTCCATCATCAAAAGAGGCTAAATCACACCGGCTCCATGTTTTGTGTGATCTATGTTTTGTGTGACAATTGTGAGGAGCCAGTGTGTAGTTATTTTTTAATTTTGGTTATAATAAGTGTTTATATGAAAGCATGTCGCATTCGTGGGTTCAATATTCAGAATTTAGGCGAGTGGAGTCCTTAGACACTATCACCTTAAACTCAACACCCTTTACTTTTTAAACTCGTAATCCTTCAAGTTTCTTTGTTTTTTTGTTGAGCCCATCATCGTCCTCGTGCCGTCGTTACTTGCGTCTGGTGGCTATGCGTCAATAAATTGTTTTTCGGGTTGTCTCTTCATCTGGTTCATAAGATAAGAAAATATTTTGCATTATGATAATAGCTCAGCGATTCTAACAACGGTAGCTAGCCTTTCTTCGAAAACCTGTTAGAAAATCCCAGTGCAAGTGCATAGGTACACGTGCTAATTGGTCGAGGGAGAACGGGGCACCCGAGAGCTCACAAGCAACTCGTCACGTCACCCTTTCAACACATCACTCAGAACCCTAAAGCCTTACTCTTCAATATGTATGTTCCACTGCTGTATATTTAGAAATATGTCACCGCTGTATATTCAGCGTCTAACGTGTTTCCTATTCTTTAGGTATTTTCAGACCGCTGCTGCTACGCTATGTGCTCAACCACAAGAGATTTTGGACGCCATTGTATCAGAAATTGAAAAACCCTGCGATTTATTACACTTGGCATTAACTCAAAAACGTTTTAGAGATTTAATAATTCCGTGGCATATCCGGTATCGGATCACTCTTACGCCTTACCATTCAAAGCGTAAAAGGCGGAAATGAGGTTCTCAGGGAGGATGAATCACAAGACATCATGTTTAACTTTTCAGAAGGCATAACAAGTTAATGAGCCTTTCATTGACGTCTACTTCTTTCACGCGGTTTTTTCCATACAAACAGCCTCCCGGGCTTGAGAAGTCTGAATATATGGCCGTATGAAGCCGGGATATCAGACTTTTTGCCCGTTGGCTTCGGTAAACAACTTCGCCACCTCGAGCTTACCGCAGCAAGACGCAAAATGCTTTTCTCTGCTCTCGCACATGGCTGAATTAGTTATCTTGAAAGTCTCGGTAAAGTGCTATTCCTCGTTGATGGAACTGAGCGTGCTGCCGAATCTTCAAGTTTTGGACTTGACGTGTTACCTCCTATATAAGGAGAGGCATGATTTAGACCAATTTGTACGTCTGCTCATAATAAATTGTGATCTGTTTCCTTTGACAAACGCTTGCGTTCTAGCTCAGCCAGTTATACAAATTTCCCAACCTGCGATATCTCTCTACGTACAACAATTTATTCAGCTCATCCGAATCTAATGTTATCTGCAAAAAGGTGACCGAGATACTAACCCTTTTGGAAGGCCTCAGGGTCAAATTTCATGATGGGAAGGACACTAAAATCATCGAAATACAGTGGATTCATGACCAGAGCATGTGTCGATATACCACAAATGAGAGAAACGGTGGAAGATCAAATCCTCGGGACACCACTAGGATGCCGTTTGAGATGTGGACGGGAATGAAGTACTCCGATGATTTTTATTACGGCGGGTTGAGGCACCGTTAGGATGCCAACCTTGCCATATGCAGTATAGTTCCCATCAGAACGAAAGTGCTGCGCACAATTCTATAAATTGTCACCCATGTCGCACTGTACCAACTGTTTGTACTGAAGTTCCTTTGGCAATATTTATATTACCATTTCGCCGACTAGTACTTCGGGAATTCCGATTTACGCACTGAGGGTGTGACCATTAATACCTCTGTTAGTATTTATAGCCAAAGCATAGGTGAAATAAGGATATCTAATAAAGACGTCATACAGTATTAGAATTAATAACCTGTATTGTTAATAAACCTCCCCGTGCTTAATGGTGAAGCGTGTCACTAGTATGAAGTGGGGAGTGGGGTCCGAGCTGTGGTTACGAAGAGATATATATGCCAGTATTGGGAAAAAACCAACAGGTCTAAGTGGCCAGAGACGGATAGCCACAACTATTGTTCTACAACTTGAAACGCTCCCTGTCATGCGAGGATGTCGACGAAACCGCGATAGTGATTGTCAAACGTAACACTGAGTTCATGCGTATCGCATTTAAAATATAATTGTGATGAACATTAATAGGGTATTATACTAGTGGCAGGTCGTAAACCATAGCCACACCCCTGAGTGCATCCATTTTCTAGTTAATACGAGGCTACAACGTGCAGAAATCGACCGAGTCCTTTGATTACTCCATACCATCACCTTAAATACACCGGCGAAGCCTCATAATCACTATTTTCTATGTAAGCCTCGCAATCCTTCGAGTTCTTTATTTTTGGTTGAGCGTATCTATAAAAGAAAAGCGCTGGCGAGGAGCGATGTAAACAGTACATAGAGTAAAGTTCTTCGCCAGGCAAACCGACCAGCATGAAGCTGGGGGACGTTTCCGGCGTTTTTAGTAAGAATTAGTAGGCAGAAGCCCTCCTGAGGTTCCTGCCTGCTGGAGTCTCACATTTGCGCTTCTGCTGTGCCGTGCGTAAATGCATCCCCCCGGGTGCTCTGTACATGCTTCCTGCTGTACAAGATCTCCCCCTCTTCCTCTCCTTCTAAACCTCTTACCAAATGACATTGAGAAACCCTTGGAATAAACCAAATCATAGCTAGGAAGGGGGGATGGCTATGCCAAACATACCTTTTGCAAGCAAGCTCCACAAAATAACAACAACAACTGTTCCAATGCTGATTCTGCAGTCCCTCCAATAATCTTATTTCCTTTGTGTACAATTTTCTTCTCATACTAAACATGATTAACATTTATTAGAACTGGGGATATCTCTGTGACAGATTTATCTGGGCCAGAAAATCCAGGAATACCAATAGTTAATCATAGTGAGCCCATTTTGCGATGTTTCTGAAATATTCTGTGGAGCTGAGATTGTTCATTGGTGTTAGGGTATGTACACGATGGGTTTCCAGAGAAACCCACGGAATATCCAGTAGGACTTGGCTTCAGCTTATAGGCTGTGCCCTCGCAAGATTGTGTTGTCCAATTTCAGACGGGCGGATGGGAATCCTGGGGAGTCCGGGTGGGGTTCGTGGGTCGAGTCGTAAGTCGAGATAGGTAAGAGAGATAGATGTGCTGGAGCCCGTGGGCTCCGACTAGTGTGAGCGGTGTGATTCAAGTAGGGTTTTAGAGTGGAAAATGTATTAGATTACTGGGGGAAATCTAAGCCAATTTTCTGACTGGATTGTATGTACAACATCTGCCAGTTTAAATAGACCATGGAGTGAATGACATACCAAATCCAGTAATAATGAAACGAAACTAGCAAAACATAAAACAGGAATAGTAAACACCAAATTGGTGTTAGGAACAGGACGGGACGGAGCAGAGTCTGAATCGTGACAAATCATAAACCATAATGGGAAACGGAGCAGGAGTGGAGTCCAAATTGTGACAGGTCATTTGACTAAAATGGGAATGAGGCGTGTATGGTCTTACTGCACACCTCAATGACTTGCAAAGTGGGCATGTTAGAATATGTTGTATTGCAAGCCATTGATGCATTTTACGCTCGGCTATTTCATACTTTACAGTAGCTTAGTCATCGTAAATAAAACCTTGTCCATTTTCCTTACACTGTCTTCGAACAGGGCCAAGTATATTCTCTTTGGATTAAACCAAGAGTGTTGTTAATGCCATAATGTCCAGAGATTGGATGATTGTGTTTGTACTGAAGTACATGGAGTTGGAGATTGTCAGAGTCTGGAACATAGATACATCCATTGAGACAGATGAAACCTTGAGAGTCTTGGGACCACTGGGGTTGATTGGGATCTTTGGGAACTTCTAGGTGTGACTTGAGAGTTGGATCAGAAGTGAGTGTGGAAAGGATATCTTGATGTAATTACTCAATGTCCATAATCATAACACTATGCATAATTGGATGGTAGAGAGAAGTCACTCAGATAGATGTGGAAAGTTACTGTGTTGTAAAAACCGGTTTCATGTTGTGTAGATTAACAATGAGGTAGTTACTTTCCCCCTCTTTAGGATAAACATCCCATCATTGAGTCATGACATCTGGTTTTCCACCAAGATGTCTGGGCCAGAAATGGATAATCATATTGAAAGCAGAAAGACATTTGGACCAGCAGGCTTGCCTTGCTATTGGGTCAAAAGTTTAGTAGTGGAAAAATATTCCAGATTTTTGTGATTAGTAACAATGTCAATGGGAATTGTAGAACCTTTGAGGTAGTGCTGCCAATGTTTGAAGGCCTCAAAGATTCCCAAAAGTTCCTTATCATGAACATCATAATTGAGTTCAGAAACTGGAAGTGTCTGAGAAAGAAATGTGACCAAGTGAATTTCACTGTCAGAATCTTGAATGGAAAGAATTGTGGCAATTGCATAGTTGGAAGCATCAGTTTCCACAATAATCAGAACATCAGGTTTCCAATGAGAAAGAATTGGAGTGGAAGTGAAGGCATTTTTTAAAGTCTGAAAAGCAGAAAGGCATTTGTCGTCAAAAACCCATGGTTGAGATTTATGGGTCAGGCGAGTGAGTGGTATTGTAATATCTGAATAGTTCCAAATAGATCATCAGTAGAAATTTGTGAAGCCTACAAATGACTGGATATCCTTGACTTTCCATGGTTCGTGTTATGACCATGTCACAACCTGATGGTCTCCAATGATACTATCGTCCACCTGTGCTTCAAGTTACTGGTCAAGTCATTGTATTGGAAACCATCAGTAACCCAACACTGAGGTATACCTTCATGGCAATCAAACCCTGTTTATGCCCCTGTCAAGTTATACTCATACCATCTGGTTATGCTTTGTGTTACGACCGGACAATCCCGCCAGACTCCGGGCACTAACCTGTACGCCATCACGCCCTACATGCACCAATTGTCTGTTTATAGGATTTCCTGCCCGGACTCCGTACGACAAGACTTGTTACGTTCAACCTCATTACGACACATATCAGTCACTGGACTTTCCCCGGACTCCGTCTCTGTCTATGTCCATCTTCGTCCCACACATCAGTCACCGGACCCCACTCAGAATCCCATCACCACTCTAATCGAGCTCCGTTCCTGTTTTAGTCAAATGACCTGTCACAATTTGTACTCCACTCCCGCTCTGTTTCCCATTATGGGTTATGCTTTGTCACGATTCAGACTCCACTCCGTTCCATCCCGTTCCTAACACCAATTTGGTGTTTACTATTCCCGTTTTATGTTTTGCTCGCTTCGTTTCATTATTACTGGATTCGGTATGACATTTACTCCACGGTCTATTTAAACTGGCAGATGTTGTACATACAATCCAGTCAGAAAATTAGCTTAGATTCCCCCCAGTCTAATACATTTTCTGTTAGAATGAAAGAAGGGAAGGGGGATTGGGGCACAGAATAGTGACCCTAGTGGACGAATAGTCCACCACTCATACTCAAACTCAGACTCAGATTGACCGCATGGTGGACAGAACCAAAGCCATGGATAAGGACTACTATGGATACATGTGGGTACTTAGGGTTCTGAACCACATATTCCAACATTTTCCACTCTAAAACCCTACTTGATTCACACCGCTCGCACTAGTCGGAGCCCACAGGCTCTGGCATATCTATCTCTCTCACCAGTCTTGACTCATGACTCACGACCTCTGACTTACAACTCACGACCCACGACCCCCACCTGGACTCCCTGGGATTCCCATCCGCCTGTCTGAACTTGGACAACACGATCTAGTGAGGGTGCAGCCTATAAGCTGAAGCCAAGTCCTACCGGATATCCCGTGGGTTTCTCTGGAGACCCACCCTGTATGTATCCTAACACTTTGATACATCCCCTTTTACTTATGATGATCTGTTCTACTCTATGTTTCACCTATGCCTGTATATACTTGTAACCCTTGGACTATTTCCTTTTCTCGTAATTCCAATCTCAGTTAATTGCAGCTTCCGACCTTATCATAACCTTCCAGTTTCTAGTCAAGTCTATTTGTCAATAATATTTCCGCTCTTCCCTTAGTTAGTAGTTTCTAGACACTGATAACTTGTATATAAACCTGCTGTAATGTAGCTACAAGGCAATCAGAATATTGACTCAGAACACCCATATACTTCTCCCATAGTCTCGCTCTAAGTATCCCACTCTGCCTCTGCTTGCACTCGCTCACTCTCGGTCTCTGACCCCACAACCCCCCAACTATCTTTCAGTTTCCAATTGTTGATTTACCAAGAGGATTATTTGATAGGACTTAGTTTCCCACCCACCCAAAATTTAAGGAGATCTGATGGTAATTTGCAAGGGTGCAGCACATAAGCTGAAGCAAAGTCCTTCCATTCGGTCCCTGTCGGTCTTCCAACATCAGTCAGTTTTCTGTTCTTAACACAAGGCTACAGCAAACTAGAATCTTGCAGGTGTAGTCCTGACTTAATAGTCTTGATCTATCAGCCAGGTACTCCCAACTTAATCAAAGAGCAAGCTATAAAATGGAAGAAAAAGAGACAGCTATCTAAGAGAAAGGATAGTAGCTTTCCAAAACAAGAGATTCCCAAAACTCTTACAAAAGAACTGGAAAGAAACAATGCTCAATAATAATAGAGAAGCTGATCAGAGTGTCACCAAAAAATATAGTGTGGTTTGCCTCAGGACTTGCAGAGGTTGACTACCAAGGATTGAACAATTTTCAAACTCCGACATTGAATCTCACTCTGGGTGCCGCGCACTCCTGTGAGGGTGCCGCGAAAAGTGGACAATTGCCGCGAATATACATTTTGGCTTCAAACTAAAAAATTGCTATATTTTGAATGGTAATACTCAAAATACCACTTTAAATGATATATTCTCTTAAAAAAGGGGCTAATTCACAATTTTAAACATTAAAACCCAGTCTTCAAGTAAATTAGCAGAGCCCAGTAGGCAGATTGATATATTATGAAGAATATATACAAACTATATCTATTTTATACTAGTCAAGTGCATATTTGAGGGTATCTTAAGGTGTTCGCGGCAATCGCGACACCCTGCGCGGCACTGTTCCATGGCCCCATTTCGTGTCACTGAGCTATATTCGATGGTTGACGGCAGGACTACAGGCTACTCTTTCGAGCCCAGGATACCGCGTGACCGTCTCTGGCAAAGGAGATCGAATGCTGGTGTTCCTGCGTTCCCAGTCGGCGCCGGTAAACCTTTCAAGTCCCTTCCTTGTGCTCCCCTCTTTCTGACGCTAAAGGGATTCTTATTGGTTTGGCATCCTCTGCCATCAACATCAAATCCGAACCACCCTGTCTATTTTTCATATGCGGGTTGTCCCAGGGAACACTGCGAAACAATCCGGTCAATTTTCTAGACCAGGCACTACTTCACCGCCTTCTCCAGAAAATGACGAAGGCTGTTGTGGTGCGAACCCACCAATGAATGCCACTGTCATCATTGTGGCCGCCCAGATACAGCTGCGTTCTATGTCTATAACATGTCTCGAGAAGTCAGCGGATGGATCAAAACAGGTTCTCTTAAATGAGAAATGGGCCATGGCTTGAATAGGTTCATGATATGTTTCAACAATGTCTATTTCCTCAATATCTATCAGCACGCGATTTCAAGTCTCTATTAATTTTGGGATATATCAAAGTGGTAGTGGTTGTAGTGATATAAGAATGCCATTTGAGCTGTTGTGGAGCCCAGATTTGACGCATTACAGGATCGTTCGCCGGGTATCTGGTGATAGAAGACATAAAGTACAACGCAAAATTATAAATACCAATGATCCTACTGATACTCTGACACAAAAGCTGCGGAAATCATCAAAGTTCCTCGGTCGACCCCAAAACCGGATGTGTGTTTCTCAATCGTGGAAGGTGTATATTTCCGTCTGATACTTGACTCAAATTTGTTTGTTGCCAGCGCTGGTCTGCGACGCTCCTAGGTGACGGGCCGTTAAGCAATAACAATCCTATGAATGACATGATCAACCTGCATTCGAAAAAAAAAAGAGAAGAGTTTCCGAATCTCCTTACCAGGCCTCCCAAAGTATAATAATGCGACATTAACGACCCCACTGAGACCGAAGACAGTTGTGGCAAAAAAAGTTGCTGAAGACGGGGTATTCATCTCGCCTGTAAACGTTATCCACCGCACTACGGAATCTGGAAGGACCAAAAAGAAATACGAAATAGGATATCTGTCATGGCAATGAAGCTCAGTTAGAAACTCCCTATCACCCGACGACTGATAGCCGAATTTTAAGCTCACAGAAGCATAAAAAATGCCTGCCTAGACGGTTTCGACGAGGTCAAGATCCCCTGATCCTTCGACCTTTCAGGTCGCACAATTCGGAACTGCCACCAGTGATTTCCGGTCCATGTCACATTTATGTATCCGGCAAGTTGCAGGTAGAGTGGAATGTACAGGGCGAGGGAAACGAAGGCGGAGAGCCACATCCAAAAATATTCACCTCCAACCTGTGCCCCTATGTGCTTTGGGCTAAGCCAGCACCCTGGTTGGCGGTTAGTCTCGTAGGGTAGTTACATTAGTTTGTCGTAGACTTACAATATCTGTAATACACGTCAATAATCAGGCTAAAAATGTCGAGTAGTATGACTCACGGGGTTGGTGTTATATATCGACTATCTCCATCTCTGAGAACCCCAGCACCAATTGCTGGGAAAAGAAAGACAAAGAGCCCTATAGCGATGACGACGATAACAGATGTTCTGACCGCTTTTCCACCCTCTCTGAAGAATATAATGATGAATGTGTGAACAGCGATTGCCTAATAATAACTAATGTCAACGAGAGTAAATTACAAAAAAAAACCGTTACGAACGAGTGTGGACTGCGCAACGCCTGTTTCGCCGATTTGTTGGACTATGCCTGGTGATAGTTATGAACCAAGATCGGGACCGTCATGAAATGATCCTTACCCTGTGCAGTACAATAGCCACCACATTGGACAAGCCCTTCATTGAGCCATTTGACATTAAACACCTTCCCTACGCCTTGGCAAAAATCAAAAAAAAGTAGAGCAGCCTGGTGTGTGGCGAAACTAATCAGTACTCGTATCTATCGCTTATTCATGTTGGATGTCTACCATATAAACATCTAAAGGGGACGAGAACAGCCGCCATTCCGTAGAGGGTACTAGTCGTTTGTACAAAATGACATTTTTCTATAGACACTCCGCCCAGTCAATATATAGCTTTTGGTAATAATGATTCACTCACAATAACAAGACAGAACACAACTGACACCGCCAGGGTCGATATTACACCCGTTACGGTCGCAACCTTGGCGGGCAGACACGATAAGGAACGGGAAACGAAAAGAGACACGCCCTGCTCACAGTGAGACCTATCGACTGTCCCCTACTCAAGCATGTCGTACATGTATCACCTGGTGGAAATAACGCACAGTTGGGGGAAGCCATCTGAGGAGCTATGTAGACGCCTTTGAAGACGTCGCTTTTATTTCAACCCCTCTCTGATTGGCAGGCCCACAGCCGTCAGGAACGGGTGCGATAAGAAAGGTCTTCGATAAATAATCGGCAGACATTATGATGTACTACTAGATGAGGGTTGTTTATTGATTCGCACTTGCCAATTCAGTCACAGACCAGTCACCGAAGGTACAAGGGTTCGAGTAACAATCTCAAAAAGAGCAAATCTCATGGGGCAAATTGTACATAGTCTGGGAAAAACAATCAAGAAAAAGTTATGTGCTGATTCAGCGATTCAGGGCAACTGTATTGTATAGCCTGCATCTGGATTATGGTAAATGTGTATCCACATAACAACTGTGAGATTGGACGGGTTAAGTGCTAACATGCATTGCATACCATTAACAAACAACATTTGAACTGGAACAAGTCTATGCAGAACTCAAAAACTTGTACCATTTATTTACTTCAAGGACAAAACGAGATGTCGCGTTAAATACACTATTTCGGGCTCAAGTCGGAACTAATTGAAACTGGCGGTGCCAGACGACACCGACTGAGCCATTGTGATTTAAGACAATATTGCCGGACTTCTTAACTGGACGGTCTCCTATATCATGGGTATCAAAAGGACAGCGTGTGAGATGACAATACGTTTTCAGGAAATATATAAACCACGGCTGCCCACGACCCCACGTGACGGTCGTGATCATCTATCTGTGCTATAGCCAAGTTGTGGCCAAGCATAATGGTGTGGATGCGGGATTGATGCTGTGTATGTTTGTGGGAATTGCAGGTACACTTGAAGATATGAATCCTTGAAATTGAAATTTTTTCTGCCGTCAGCGCTCTTGGCATTCTGCTAATAGGTCACGTTGTAATATTTCTTTTATCATTCATAGATGAGTATTCATGAAAACATGTCAAGCGTGCTTCTTGATACGCCCACCATTGAATCTGCGTCAACAGCGCGCGCCGTCTGTGTACCAAAAACAAACTACCTGGAGAAACGCAATGCCTTATGAAATTAAACTGGCACTTTGCAGTTAACCCGAGCAGATGAGTCCGTCTCTCACATTAACTTCTGAAATCATTCAGCTCAGTAGTAGAAGGTGATGTCATCAAGCAAATGTCAACATGTACCGGATTTAGAGACAGACGTCTGGACCTTCCCGGCTTTTCTAAAAGTGCTCGTGCCTTGTCGATGGTGATAGGGGAAAAGTGGGCCTAATGATCGTACTCTAAGTTTGAGGAAGCGAGAGTAGGTGGAGAGGCAGAGAAATAATTTATCATATAACAGTCCACAGTCTGGTGCCATTCTCCGTGTGACACTGTCAGCCAGCTTCTAATCTAAATTTATGTGTCTTGACTGGTACCAGCGGAATCCGAATCAGGTGCACCGCCTCAGGGAGAACTTCGGTACCTAGCGGCTAAATGGAGCGGGATTCGCGGCTATCTCCGACATGGTAACCACGAACTTGCCGAATGAGGATTCTCTACGGACCTCTGGGATCCATCACAGTATTTCTGTTTGTTGTCATTTTGTTGGCTTGGTTGCAGTGAAGAAAGATCAATGAGCTAGATATGTCCCTCTTTATATTTCTCTTTCATATTAGGCGGGTTATTCCAGAACCAGCGAGAGAGTGGCCGTTAAGTATGGCACCGCGAAGGAATTATATGCGTTGTAGTCGTGTCTACTAAGCAAGAGCCTGATAGCATTGGACATAGGTTGGTCGTTGACTGAAAAGACATATTCGAGAGTATTTTAGGAGGTAGGCTATTCAATGTGACCGCTTTTATTATCCGGCGGGCGAACATTGGCGATGCTGGGATCTGGGGAACTAGGAGTCAAATGTGTCAGACAGTGTACGAGAACCACACAGAAACTCTGACAGAGCCAGAAAATGGCGAGATATGCCCTTAAACCTGTTAAAGCAGTTCAGTCGGGCATTTAATATTGCAAGCGACACGCTCTTGCTGTGCGGCTCACTAGTAGACTAGTATAGTAAAGTGGTTTCTGCCATCCATATAGTTTGGAATATCTAATAGTAAAATGACAAGCCTACATTTACACACCGGCAGCCAGGGATCAGTAGCATGGCATGCACTGTAGCGTTACAATGCGGACTCAATCACAGCGAGGGTACTAAAGTGTTTTAGGTGTAAATATTTCCCCCTCTTTTACCGTTCGCAATTTTAGTTCAGACTTATTGCATGTGACCTCTCCTTCGCTTTTTTCGACGCAGTCCTCGATATCAGTCACCCCCTACGACCCATATATCTTCAGTCCTCTTTGTTCGCTCCTTCTTCAAGTTCGTCTGACAGTGATAAACTTCACGCTTCTCTCCTAGATTCCACTAATCAGTAAACCAGTTTTTGATCTGTCCGGTTCCCGAGAAAGTCCCTCGATTCTAGCTCCTGGACGTTGTGGAGCGTCTGCAGCAGCCTGGGGCGTCGCAGAATATGGGTACTTCCTCCCAGCGCTTACAACCATTTTACATACTGATGTACGTCCATGGCGATGATGGCGTGGTAAGGAGAGTTATGTGGACTGTGAGGGTGTGGTTCGAGAGACGGGCGGCTGACTATGGTGGATGGGGTGTATACGGAATTTTCATGGTATTGCATGATATATTGGCAGGTAACGTTGTTTCTCCTAATATACATGTTTGAAATGCCTCACATTTTCTGGCGGAGACAGACCAGATACCAAACTAAGTGGACTTCAAAATATTCTCACTTCCTGTAACAAAGCCGAATAGCTGATGGGCAACAAATGAGAGGAGGTTAAAGAGCAGGGCAGGGAGACCTACCGATTGCGTATTGTAGATGACGTTCGACTGTCCGTGAGATGGTGTCGTAGTTGCGGCGGCGTCCTTGATCAATATATTATCGTATCCTCCAAAGTATGCGTCGATCAGTGTTCCGAGGACACACTAAACTGACCATTAGTACCCCAAAGACATAGATAAGCACGCCATCAGCCTCTCGCCTGATCAGTATTCACGCCGGCGAAGAGGAGTGTATTGATGCCCTCCTCTTTCAGATACAATCCAGCCGCAGTACCAGGTCCCCATAGTCCACCAACCCTGCGTCGAACGTCAACACACGTACACCGTATTGCATGGTGGCTGGCTCATCACCTGTTCTTGTGGAACCAAACGTCTGTCCCGGCCTTTTCCCCCTTCAACCATTCGTCATGCAAGGGACCGTACAAGTCGGAATTTGCGGCTCCTCGCATGAGGGCCGGGCCCCAGTTTCCACCAAGGTCGCAGCCGAAACCGCCCTCGCCCTCCTTGGTGAATGAACGAATAAGGACCGGCGGAAGCGTTTTGAGTTCTTTCTCAGTTAATCCCCAGTTTCTTTGATTTTCGTCAGAGAATCGAATATAATTAGAATTTCTAAAATTTACAGCCAGATAATACGGACCCCTTTTTCGCGCAGGAACGGTAATAGTCTCATCAATGGGTCCACACAAGCCAGACCAGTGGGATGGTCTAAGAGTTCCGGGTGAAGGAAAAAACTGAGAATTTTAATATTAGTATTGTCTTGCCCCTATGAAACCTGGAGACTTCACTTTTGCATGTCGACAATCACGATTGCAGACTGCGTCGGGTCAATGCGAACTTTCCTGTTCCCGTCAACCTCGAACTCCAAGTGACCACCCTCCTTGGCAGGCGGCTCTGAAGTTGCAGCTGCCGGTGGCCGAGAGCGTGTCAAATCCAAAAGGCCAGAAGGATATTCAACCCAGAATGTGCCATGCGCGACATTCCCAAATGTTTTCACTTGCTTAAGTAGAGGTAAAGTTCCAAAGGACATGAGGGCAGCTAGCGAGAACTGTTGTTCTTTGTTGGTGTGGAATCCTTATTATGCCTTTCTCAGGGTACCTATATATAGCTCAAAGGATAACGCTATGCTATTGATAGTGTCCAAAAGAATCGAAGTGAACCTCGCCTATCTGCAGTCCCATCATCTCACGCATGTGACCACACAATACAGTGTATTTGCAAATCATCCGGTGATAATATATGTAAGCCAGCGAGGTTCAGAAAATCGAAATAACTCTAATTTCCTCACCTTTTCTCGATTTTGGGGTCTTCTCTCTCAAATTTTGGAGTTTCCATTAATAATATATATTGTGTCCAATACATGAAAACGTTGAGCATCTCCTTCAAGAGGCTAAACAGAAGGAGATCAGTAGTATATCATGTTGAAGTTTATTTAGGCAGGGTCTGACAGGACACATGGTACAAGCAAAAAGCCTAAAATTCCTCATCTGATATTTAAGTCACAACTCTGAGATGGAGTGAGGCAAAGCCAGTGCATAGCTCTGGGTAACCCACAGGGCATTTACACAAGCTAAAGGGACTCATGTAAGATTAACTTTTAAACCTCAATTAAATGACCCAATTTACCTCCTATTAGAATGAGAGAATAGGAGGGATTGAGACACAAAATAGTGATCCTAACACAAATACATAATAGTCACCCAAAGTGACCAAACTCATATGACTGTATCATGGACAGAGCCAAAGCCATGGATGAGGACTACTATGGATACATGTGGGTACTTAGGGTTCCAAACCACATATTCCAACACCAAATATTCTGTCAGGAGTGATCTCCAATAGTGATAAATTGGCATATATGTACATCTAATATATATCATAACATACATACCAAAGCTTGTGCAACACTGAAGGCCTTTCCAGTACAAACAAGTCCTCTAAATGTTACAATTGTCAAATCCTTTGGCGATGCATCTTTGGGTTTCATATGAAGTTTGAAACTATGGCATTAAAGTGAGGGGACTAACCAAGGAACTAGTATATTTTAATAGGTTAAAAAGGTACAATCCAAAACACCTAAAGCCCCAAAAAAGAATGGAGACACTCTTGAATTGATTATCAACTGTTAAGAACTGGAAACTGACTAATGTCGGTGGACTGATGGGGACCGATCAGAAGGACTTGGCTTCAGCTTATGTGCTGTGCCCTCGCAGTTGTCCGTCAGGTGTCCTTAAATTTCGGGCAGGCAAAGACTCGTCCCAACGAGTACCTCTCGGTGAAACTACCGATCAGAACCGAGGGATAAGTCAAGTGTCCGGCCAAGGGGTCGGGGACCGAAGGGAGGCGAGTGCACGTGAAGGCAGAAGACAGAATTCTTAGTATGAGACTTCCAGGGGCATAAGAGGGTATTCTGAGTCCATATTCTGATTGCCTAGTAACTACAACTACAGCGGGTTCATATACAAGTAACAGGTGTCTAGAAAATACTAATGGGGAGAAAGGTGGAAAACGGTATTAACAATAAGCTTGACTAGGAACGGGAAGTTTATGATTAGTTCGGAGGCTGATGATAACCAAGAGCGGAATTACGGTAAAAGGAAATAGTTCGAGGGTTACAGATATATATAGACATATGTGAAACATAGGATAAAACGGATCATCATAATAAAAAGGGACATATCAAAGTTTAACCAGATAGTGCGAATATATCTTGATGTGGGTGTAAATGGAGTTTGATCATCATGAAAGCATACATCAGCGTCAGGAGGCCGATGGTTTCCGATGTGGTGACTTGAACAGTAACTTGAATTGTCAATAAGTGGCAACCTCGGGGACTGATAGGGTTGCGACACAGTCGTAACAGTATCTCCCCATTTGGCCGAAATCCCAAGGAGGCCGAAAATCTAGATCCCGTATGTAAAACTCGTCGGGTACAGTTGGGTGTGTCAAAACATCATGTGACTTGGCAAAAATTTACATATAAAAACTTGAGGCATCCTGGTGCTTGAATTTTCACTTCTCTTCCCTCAACCTCCATGACCATAGGTTCGGGGTCGAAACCCTTCCCAGTTTGGTTAACGGTTGCTCCCATGTCGGTCCTGAGTGGACCAGCCAATGTGCAGGAATGTCATTGGATACTCGAGGAAAAATGGAAGACATGTGAAGAGGAGGAGTGGAAGGAGAGAGAGGAGTTGGCGGCCATCGAGGCTGAGGAGAAAAAGCTGGCAGCGGAGGAGGCTGTGCATAAGCACTGGGATGTGGTGCTTGTGAAGAAAAAGCGGCAGGAGGCTGATCAGGTGCAAGAGGAGGTGGTGAAAGAAAAGCGAGAGGGAAAGGTAAGTCGATTCCCGTATCTCTTGCGAGCTCGACTTATTATTATTTTTTTTCAGCGCAAGGCTGTGACGCCTTCGAAGTCCGATGATGAGGAGGAGGAGGAGGATGAGGAAGATGTACCAGGGCCGTCGAGCCCCAAGGTGGGTTCGGATACCTAAAATTGGAGTTTTCTAATTTGATTACAGAAACAAAAACAAGCCCCTAAAACGGGGGCCAAAAATGACCCCAAGTGCAACTGGTGCACCAAATGGGGTCGGACTTGCCATACTCAGGCAAGTGGTCGGGGCTGCACCTGTCAAGAGTGTGCCAACCAAAAACTCAGGTGTGTATTCCTGGATGCCGATGGCAATGGGTCCTTTCAAGAACGGCAGGCTGATGCTCTGGAGCAGCAGAACCGGCTTATGTGCACCTACTTCTCGGAGACAACTTGGTTCTGATTTGAGACATTGTGACATCAAGGGCTCATGACCGAGCAATTGTGACTTTTGGGCATCAGGCTGGAGAAACAAACCAGCATTATACAGTCCCTTGGAGGACAACTAGAGCAGTACTTAGAGGTGTCGAGTTGCGACGGAAATGAGCATGGTATAGAGGTATCAGAAAGGGTCGGTGAAGAGGTATCGGTGGCTGTTGGTGAGGGAGAGGGTTCGGAGGCTGGAGAGGAGGGAGAGGTGGTAGAGGAGACTTTTAAATAGTCAGAAATATAATGATTTTTAAAACAAACAAAACAAAGTGTGATTTCATAAGGCATAGTCGGAAAAAATCGGGTACCACATGAAAAACCTATAAAGAATTTAGAGGACCGGGTTTGTTCGGATAGGCTTGATGAAATCCTAAAACAATTTCCAAGGCATTGCCAAGTTCTGTAACTAGAATCCACGAAGTTTCTTCATCTGTTCCTTCATAGCCAGCCCATTTAACCAAATAAAGTAATTTGCATGAGCGTCGGCAATTGTTGATTTTTGAGTCTAGGATTTCTGATATCTTGAATTCAGGTTCTCCATCAATGATCACGGGTGGAGGTGGTGGTTGTATGCAATCCGGTATACTGTTAGCAACACAAGGTTCTAACCTAGATACATGAAATACTGGGTGCACTGCACACATGTTGTCGGGGAGCTGAAGCATCCATGAAAGCATGCCAGCTTGTGCTATAACTTCAAAAGGACCTAAATCTTTTTCAGAGAGCTTCTTGGAGGGTCTAGTAGTTCGGAAAAACCCGGCTTTAACGAATACTCGGTCTCCGATCTTGAAATCAGGAGGTGGGAGTCTATTCTTATCTGCAGACCATTGGTATCATTCTTGGGCCATTGCGATAGTTTTACGAAGTTCTTGATGTAGCTTGTCAAGGTCTGTAATGAAGTCTTGAGCATGGGTGGATGCGAGATCGTGTTCTGGGTGGATTGCGATATTGGAGTTGTAGCCTTTATTTGCGAAGAAAGGCGAAATGCCAGTAGTGGCATTCGGTGTGTTGTTATATGTGAATTCGGCTAGCGGTAGTAGTGATTTCCAATTGTCTTGTTGGTAGTTACAATAGACACGGATGTACTGTTCCAAAGTTTGATTCTTGTGTTCGGTTTGGCCGTCGCCTTCCGGGTGATAGCCCGAAGTGAAATGTAGCTTCATGTCTAGTGCTTTTCCGAGTGATGTAAAAAAGTGAGAGACAAACTCGGATCCACGATTGGATGTGACATGTGACGGAACACCATGCTTGGAAAATACGTGGGTGACGAATAATTCAGCTAACTGTACAGATGTTATCGTGTCGTATGTTGGAATGAAAATACTTTGCTTTGTGAGCCGATCCACAACAACTAGGATTGCTGTGTGACCTTCAGATGCCAGTAGGTGCTCAATGAAATCCATAGAAATCGAGTTCCAGGGTTTTTCCGGTATTGGTAATTGTTTGAGTAGGCCATATGGATTGTGCCACTGTGATTTAGAGCGTAAACACGTAGTACAAGATTTACAATAATGCTTAACAAAATCTTGGATGCCGGGCCATGTATATTCTCTTCTAATAAGTGAAAGAGTCTTATTGAGGCCGAAATGTCCTGAGATCGGGTGATTGTGTTTATGTTGTAGGATTTGCAGCCGAAGGGTATCGGAATCTGGTACATAGATGCGATTGTCAAATCTAATGAAACCTTGTGAGTCTAATGACCATCGGGGTTGATCGGGGTCAGACAGGTTATCGAGGTGTGCTTTGGTGACTGGGTCTAATGGAATTGCCGATAGTATGTCTTGATGTAACTTTTCGGTATCCATAAGGATAACACTTCACAAGACTGGATGAATGAGGTAAGTGGCTCGGATAGACGCGGACAGTTGTTCCGATGAAAACATAGGCTTGAAATTATGCAGATTAACTGTGGCGTAGTCGCTACTCCCCTCTTTAGGATAGACATCCCATCATCTAGTCATAGCGTCGGGTTTTCCACCAAGGTGGCCAGGACGGAAGTGAATTACCATATTGAAAGTGGACAGGTATTCGGACCATCGGGCTTGCCAACGGGTGAGAATTTTTGTGATTGAAAAGTAAACTAAATTCTTGTGGTCAGTTATAACATCTATCGGGTGGGCCGATCCCTCCAAATAATGTCGCCATGTCTTGAAAGCGTCAAATATTGCAAGTAGTTCCTTATCGTGAACATCGTAGTTGATTTTGGGTGCTGAAAATGTGTGAGATAAAAAAGCTACTGGGTGTACTTCACCATCGGTGTCCAAAATGGACAAAATCGCAGCAAGTGCATAATCCGAGGCATCAGTTTCCACAATGAGTTGAACGTCAGGCTTCCAGTGCGACAAAATAGGGGCAGATGTAAATGCACTTTTCAACTCCTGGAATGCCATTTGGCATCCTTCAGACAAATTCCACGGGGCGTCTTTACAAGTAAGATGAGTGAGTGGACAGTAATTTTTGAGTAGTTGTGAATGAAACGACGATAAAAATTGGCAAAGCCTAAAAAGGACTGAATGTCCTTAACCTTTCGGGGTTCTGGCCAATCTTGAATGACTTGAATTTTAGAGTTGTCCATGTGGAGACCATCAGGTCCCATCATAAAACCTAAGTATTCAACTGTGTCAACATCAAAAGAACATTTTTTACCATTCGCAAAAAGACCATGTTTTTGGAGTCTTCAGAGGACTTCATGAACGTGTTCATCATGAAGTGTAGGGTCTTTGGAGAATATGAGGATGTTGTCTAAGTACACAATGACAAAGACGTCGAGGAGGTCAGAAAAGACGTCATTGATGTCGTCTAGGTACACAATGACAAAGACGTCAAGGAGGTCGGAAAAGACGTCGTTGATAAAACGTTGAAAGACCGACGGAGCGTTGGTGAGACTGAAAGGCATCACTAACCATTCGAAGGAGCCCTAGCGAGTGCGAAAAGTTATTTTCCATTTGTCACCTTCAGCGATCCAAACCAAATGATAGGCATGCTTGAGGTCTATCTTTGTATATATTTGGGCCTTCCGAGGGGCATCGAGTAAATCGGAGATTAGTGGTAATGGGTACTTATCTTTTCGAGTGATCGCATTTAGTCCTCGAAAGTCAACGCAAAGCCAAAGGGAACTGTCTTTTTCCTGAACGAATAGGACAGGGGCTCCATAAGGAGACTTTGAGGGTTGGATAAAACCTATAGCCAAATGTTCGTCCAAGAAATCTTGGATAGCCGATAATTCGGACTGCAAGAGAGGATAAACTGGGCCTAGGGGCAGATGTGAACCATCTTCAATATCAATTTTCAAATCATAAGGCCTGTGAGGAGCCAATCAATCGGCTTTTTGTTTACTGAAGACATCTGCAAATTCATGGTATTTTTTGGGAACACCTTCCAAATCTGCAATTGGTTCGGTCACTGGGGATGCAAAGCGACCGGTGACTTCGTCAACTTTAAGATTGACTGTTAATTCTCGGGAGCTGTCCAACTTGATGGCTCTCATAAAAGCTGCGGCATTTATTAGAGAGACGGGCAGCGGAGAGCTCAAATTTGCCACAGGGGCCAGAGGTGCTGTAGAGGCCATATTTGCTGAAACAGGTGGAAATGGACCAGTCGTATCAGGTGCCAATGGGGTTCGGAAATGGATACTGCCCAATACCCAATCAATCAACGGATTGCAGCGGGTGAGCCAGTTATGTCCTAGAACTACGGAGCAGCTCGGGTCCAACTGTGTTACAAAAAATGTAACTGTCTGAAAGGTTCCACATGGGAACCGAAGTCGGAGCTCGCAGGCTTGCGAGATTACGGAGTTAGAGGTACCATCAAAAAGTTGGAGTGGAATCGGATCTATTGCATAGGTTTTTAACTGATTTTTCTGGGAAAAACTTGTATCTATAAAACAATGGGTTGAACCTAAATCTATGAGAGCTCGAAAAGTGAGACTCCCGAGGGGTTCTGAAGTAAGATTTATGAATAAGGAATTGGGATTATACAGGGCAGATGTGTTAAGATGACAATTTTCCGGTGTGCGAGGAGATTCAATGCAACTCTCCAAATGCACGGAATCCAGAGAGTTGCTTAATCTTTTTTCAACTCAGCAGCCGGCTTAGCCAGTTGTGAGGTCATGGCCATATTGGCCAATCAGGCTTTGGTGGCCTTTGGGCATGCGGTGACTTGGTGTCTGGGATCTGCGCACAACAAGCACAGGTTGTTGTCCATTCAACGTTGCTTTTCCTGTGGTAGAAGCTTGCCGTCGGAGCCAAGTTCGCCAGTTAAATTGGGTTTGTCTTTATCTTGAGACTTATTTGACTGTTTGCCCTTGCCCTTTTTGTCATTAGGCCCTTTGTTTTCGGACTTCTTATTGGAGTTCGAGTTGCTACTGTTGTTGGTGTTTTGATTACCAGAATTTTTGGCATTCTTATTGTCCGATGATTTTTTGTCCAATGGGTTTTCACAACTGATTTCCGAATGACGTTCCCAGTAATGGGCATCTGTGTTTTGGGCTTTTAAACACATGAGGGGGAGGGTCTTCGGTTTGCTGGTCTCTCCTTTGGAAACTTCGTCTTTGAGGTGAGATGGAAGGCCTGAGTAAAACTGGTAATGGAGGGCTGAATTGCCCCAGTCACAACCCACAGCGAGGTTGTTGAACTGGATGATGTAATCGGTGATGTGCTGGGTGTCTTTCATTTTAAGATTAGAAAGCGTGGTTTCGGCATCGCCGGTTTGGTCATAGGGACTGAAATTTGTTTCAAGTTCCTCAAAAAAGGCATCCCAATCGTGAAGCCAATCGGGGTCTTCAGAGGTGAGGCCAGAGAATGTGGGTTCAAACCAGGCTGCTGCGGAGTCCTTAAGGTAAGAGAGTGCAAAATTTACCTTTCAGTCATTCATTGCGAATGCAGCTGGGTGGTCCCGAAAGTTGAATCGACATTGCATAAGAAATGTCGGCAATTTCTTCGGGTTTGAACCGGTAAACGGTTCGGGTTTGTTGACTCGGGTTTGCCCAGGTTCTTTTTCCTTAGTATTGCTTTTAAGCAATTTGTTAAGGGATCCTAAGGTACCTGAGAACAATTCCCATGTCTCATTGGGATCGAGAGCCAGTTTTTGTTTTGCGGATTTTTCAGAACCACTGGCCTGAGGTACAGGTTGGTCATCATCCTTGGGTTCGGGTTCTGGAGCTGATTGATTGTTATCCCCTTCAGGTGCTTCAGGTTCGGTTGCTTCAGTAACTTCTTCAGCATTGCCGGTAATTTCCACAAAGTGGGATTCTTTGGAGGTTCCTGGTTGTGGGGTTCTCTGAGTAGCTTGGGCTGTATACAGGAAAGGAGACTTGAGAGTGGAAGATTCTGCTTCACCACTTGGCTTGGCATCTTTCTTTCTCAGAGGCATGATTAAATGGAAAATGCGAGTGTGAAATCAGAATATACTGTTAAGAACTGGAAACTGACTAATGTCGGTGGTCCGACGGGGACTGATCAGAAGTACTTGGCTTCAGCTTATGTGCTGCACCCTCGCAGTTGTCCATCAGGCATCCTTAAATTTCGGGTGGGCAAAGACTCATCCCAATGAGTACCTCTCGGTGAAACTACTGATCAGAACTGAGGGATAAGTCAAGTGTCCGGCCAAGGGGTCGGGGACCGAAGGGAGGCGAGCACATGTGAAGGTGGAAGACAGAATTCTTAGTATGAGACTTCCAGGGGCATAAGAGGGTATTCTGAGTCCATATTCTGATTGCCTAGTAACTACAACTACAGTGGGTTCATATACAAGTAACAGGTGTCTAGAAAATACTAATGGGGAGAAAGGCGGAAAACGGTATTAACAATAAGCTTGACTAGGAACGGGAAGTTTATGATTAGTTTGGAGGCCGATGATAACTGAGAGTGGAACTACGGTAAAAGGAAATAGTTCGAGGGTTACAGATATATATAGACATATGTGAAACATAGGATAAAACGGATCATCATAATAAAAAGGGATGTATCAAAGTTTAACCAGATAGTGCGAGTATATCTTGACGTGGGCGTAAACAGAGTTTGATCATTGTGAAAGCATACATCAGCATTGGGAGGCCGATGGTTTCCGATGTGGTGACTTGAACAGTAACTTGAATCATCGATAAGTGGCAATAACCTCGGGGACCGATAGGGTTGCGACACGGTTGTAACAACAAGAAGTTTATAAACTGGCAGGTGACAAATTGCACAGAGGGTAGGGAGGGATATACACTTTTCACAAATGGGAGCCATTCTGGGAGTTCAGATTTTGATGGCAGTGTTGCACTGGTCACATGTGGATAAAATGGTAGTTTGTGCCTTGAATGGAGCAGTGAAGGATGTAGTGGATGGATATACAATATGGATTCTTACCTGCATTGTATCTCAAACCAGAAGGGGCATATTTCCTGTATGGGAGTGAGACTCCCTACACTGCAATTTGGTAATACATAGTTAGTTCCATTGTTGTCCAGACCCCATTGTTGTCCATATCCCATTGTTGTCCACTCCCCATTGTTGTCCATTCCTCATTGTTCTCACTTCCCATTGTTCTCCACTTGTTTATATTATCTACATGTGGATTTTGAATAAAGTAGTGGTTTTATTCCCCATCACTCATTCTAGTGTCTGTCTGCACCTGCAGCAGATAATAGTCTTACATTCTGCACATGAGTAGCAAGTGTGTGAAGCTGAAACTGGGAAAGCATTTTCTAGTGTGAAAAATTACTGAAAATTCTGATATATTATTGTAGGCTCAAGTAGCTCACCAACATACACATCAACAAATATCACTCCACATATCAGTCCAATCCCTAGTTCTTTGGGTGCTACAATAGTGAGTAAGACACATTTGGATGTCCCTCTAAGAAAATCAATGTAAGCATCAGGACTCACACAAATTCAAGATATTTCCCAAGACTCACCATCTCCACAAAATCTGCTACAGTCTCTTTCAACACATCCCACACCAGGTCTGTCCACATGACCTCTTCTTCAAAAACTCTTCTCCTGATGTTGATGACTGTTGGCTCCAGCCACAGACCCCATGTTTAAAAGGCCCAAGCCTGATACTGCTCCATGTTGCAGAGACAGTTTTCTCATCAAAAAACCCTCTACGCCAGCCACAGCCATTAATGATTTGGCAGTAGATTGAGATGGCGGTGGATGGTCACTGACCATCCTGATACTGCTCCAAAATGTGTGGAAATGGATAAGTGTCTGTGATGTGGGAGGTGAAGGTCACCCCGACTCCAAGCGTGATCCAGAACCCAATTGTTATGACCGGAATTCCCGCTGGACTCCGGGCACTAATGTATACACACCCGCACCCTATATGCACCAATTGTCAGTTTACCGGAATTCCCGCTGGACTCCGTATGTCAGACTTGTCCATGTTCGACTTCATTACATCATGTATCAGTCACCAGAATACCCACTGGACTCCATCCCTGTCTATTTCTGACCCTGTCCCACGCATCAGTCACCAGACCCTGCTCGGAAAACCTGTCATCCCTCTAACTGAACCCTGTTCCTGTTATAGTCAAATGACCTGGCATGATTTGGACTCCGCTCCTGCTCCATTTCCTGTTTTGGTTTATGATTTGTCACAATTTGGACTCTGCTCTGTTCCATCCCATTCCTAACACCAAATTTGGTGGTTACTTATCCCATTTTATGTTTTGCTAGTTTCGTTTCATTATTACTGGATTTGGTATGTTATTCATTCCACAGTCTATATAGTCTGGCAGATGTTGTACATACAATTCAGTCAGAAAATCAGCTTAGATTCTCCCCAGTAATCTAGTACATTTTCCGCTCTAAACTCCTCTCTGAATTACACTGCTCTCGCTAGTCAGAGCCCAGGGGCTCTGACACATCTATCTCTTAACCTCTGACTTATTTATCTCAACTCCCTGACCTCTCGACCCACAACCTCTGACCTATGACCCCTTTACCCACGAACTCTGCCCGGACTCCCCAGGATTCCCATCTGCCTGTTTGAAATTGGACACCACAATCTCACGAGGGTGCAGCCTATAAGCTGAAGCCAAGTGCTACTGGATTTCCTGTGGGTTTCTCTGGAAACCTGCCATGTACGTACCCTTAACACTAATCCAGAACCTGACTCTGAATCAGAGCCTGAATGTGCATTACTATTTTCACATTCATCTTCATTGTCATGTTCCCCATTGCTACACTTATCACTTGTGAGATGGCTGTTGGGTGATCCTTTGTGAAGCTGCATGATGCTTTTCAAGAGTGGACTGGGGCTTGGTTGGCCCTTACATATTGCCAGGCTGAAGTGTGAACAGGAATGGCTGGTTGGGCTAAGGATGCACCAGGCATAGGTGGTGCAAGGTGAGGGTGAGAAGCTTGATGATGTGTACAGGTTTGTTAAGGATGTTGAAGAGCAGGTATCAGCGGTGAAGGATGATGTACAGCTTTTAGCAAGCAAGGATTTCATGAATGACAATGATATTCTATGCTTTTCTTCAAATTTGATACATTCCTGTCCATGGGTGACAGAGTTGGGGATGGCAGAATTAATGAATTCATGTTAAGTTCTTGATTTCAGGGTGGAATTCCTGGTGGATATTCTGGACACTTCCCCAGAAATATGTCCACAGTTTTCCCAGGAATTAGTTAGTATCAGAATATTACCATAGTACAGATTGGACTTGGCTTCAGCTTATGTGCTGCGCCCTCATGCACTCACTTGGGTGTCCATATTTCAGAGGGCAGAGATGTCCAGAGTCTGGAGAGTTCCAGATATCAAGCATACAGAAAGATAGAAGGGATAAGGACTAATGATATACAAACTAATTTGAAGACTAAGTCGAGATTAAAACTAAAGAGTAAGTACATGACTATGGAAGACTATATAGATGTTCCAATAATTGTACTACAAGTCAGGGAGTATAATCAGGCCTATTTGGAACTGTTTCCAAACTAAGGATATAATAACAAGTAAGATAAATGAGGATACAAGGATGGGGACAGATCAGGGAATAAGAGGAAGAACAATAAACAAACAAATGAACATTTTGACAAGAATTAGATTTACTCAATAAAGTTGAATAAACAATCAAAGAATATTCAACAATATTGAGTACAGATGCCTTATTTGACAAAGTATTAATTCATCCTGTCAATAAAGCATGAGGCAAATATGTATAGGATACAGAGGCTCACAAATATTTAAGTTGAATAAAGACTTTGGAAAATTTTAATGATTATATAATACAGTTAATAATATAATTATGGTACAGGTTTTCTGACTGACTTCCCTTGCTCCTATCATTGCCCTTTTATACTATACTATATATCATTATCTATGATGATAATATGATATGTATCAGAGTGAAATCATGATTGATGTCAGACTGAGACAAGTTGAAGGAATGTCAAAGGAAAGTCAAAGATATATTAAATTGAATATTATTGGAATTTGAGCTTGTACATTCATAACACATTTGTCAACCAGTCAGTTACCAAATGTGAAACAAAGGAAGTGAGTCAGAATATCCACGGATATCCAATACTATCTGGAAATGAACCCTAACACTATAATGACTAAGTGTGTGTATTTCAAGGAATGCCATGGGTTCCGGGCAAGTTGGAACATTGGCATAGAGAAGGGTTAACAAGGATGATCTGGTGAAGGTTGAGTCATGGACCAAAGTATCTAGAACAAACATGGGGAGTCCAGGTTGGGAAATGACCAAGGACACTTGGAGATACTATCTGGGGAAGGTGTCACAAATCAATTATTCTTCAATAAAGTCGAATAATATTCTACTGATCGAACTCGATAGCCTCATTCGACAAAGTATATATTCCCCCTGTTGATGAAGTAAGAGGCTATTACCAGTTGCGAGAACTCACAGAAGTATTTGTCGAAGAAGTTACAACAAGTTAGATTACTAGTATCACTAATTTACAGATATTTCCCTTTATACTTTTCTTTGTATCATTATGACTATGTTATGAACTAATAATGAAATCATACATGACATTGAAATGAGACATGTCGAAAGAGATTTGATGTTGTCAAATAATGTTTGGGTTTGTCGAGTTTAATTCAATGAGTCGAAGTAATTCAATGAGTCGAAGTAATTCAATGAGTCGAAGTAATTCAATGAGTCGAAGAGTTGTCGAAAGTTACCTTTGATTGTTTGTGACAATGTTGTGACTTGTGATGGTTGTGACAGAAGGGCGGAGTCCAATGGGTTCTGGGTCATAACAGAAGGTGTCTAGTTGAGTGCAGAATACCAGAACAGGATGTGAAGGGTACTTGAGGAGTGAGGGTCAGGTTCTGGTGGATTCCAGATCTTGATACTAGTCCAGAATATAGTTCGGAACCTGATATGATTTCTGGGAAATACTCAGTGGAGTCTCTGGGAATGGATCTTCACAAGTGGGTAGCTTGAACATATTGTCAAGTTTTTCAGAGCTAATTTGATGGACAATTGACTATTTGTCATAAGTAGTAAGCTTGGAAGGACAGCCAGCTGGGTTGTTTTCTTTATCTGCAAGCATTTCAGCCTTGATCCTGCTGATTGTAGCCCTCCTTAAACCAGTTTTAGTCTGGATTTGAGTGTAGAAATACCCCTCTTGAAGAAGAGAGATAATAGTAAAGTGCTAAGTAGCAGAAATAGCTTTCATGGTGGTGGTCAAGGCTAAGGAATAGTTGAACCAACTCTCAACATGTCAAACAGATATAAACAAAGTCACATGACATTTTTATTATTCTCACAAGTGGTTTAGACATATATTTTTACTGAAATAGTAGCTTTTCTGTAAAAATAATACAGGGTCAAAAAAATCATTCCAATGAGTGATTATTTGTTTTATTTATTATTCCACCAATTTGGATTCAAATTACATATGCCAAGTGTCAAGTTCAAGCTAAGATGCTGTACTATATTGGGTAATTCTTAAGAATTGTCTGATGTCTGGTATTTGTATTGTGAATTAATTTTTCCAAAACAACAGAACATTGCAATGATTTTTTTTGAGCCACTGCATAAAGTAATTTCATGTCATGGGCTTTTCTGAGGAATCTAAAGAAATGAGATACAAACTTGGAACACTGATCAGAAGTTATGTTGGATGGGACACCATGCTTGGAAAATACATGAATGAATGATAAAAGGTTCCACTAGTTGCACAGATTAATAGTGTCATGTGGAGGGATGAAAATACCTTACTTAAAGAATCTGTCAACAATGACTATGATTACAGTATGACCTTCATAGTCTGCTAGGCACTGAATAAAATCCATAAAAATCAAATTCCATTGGTAGTCTAGTACCAGAAGTTGTTTGAGAAGGCCATATGGTTTTTGATGCTTCCCAATCTACCCAGGTAGTGTTGCCAAGTTCTGAAGCTTCAAATAGAGTTCCTTGTCATGGACATCGTAATTTGTAAGGGCAACCCCTACTAGCTGTGGCTCACACAAGGCTAGCAGGAGGGAATCCAAAGAGAAACAGTCTAAGGAACTCCCTGCAAGGTGTCACCCATAGGCACCCAGTAGTCTAAAAATAACTCTACCCTAATACAGAACAGAGGCCCTTCCCCCAATGGAACACTAATGCTATGAGCTTCTGAAGTTAATCACCTACTCCTCAGAGGCATGTATTAGCCAGAGTAGTTGATATCCACAAGGAGAGGGAAAGTGATGAAAGGCATAGGGTTGGACTGTGGACTCAGGGACTTCAATAAGAATGATGCTCCCTGGGGTCTGTGACAGAGGGTCCCCTGACATAATTGAGCTCAGGTCCAGTGAAAGTCTGGGAGAGGAAAGCTACCAGGTGCACTTCACCCTTGGAACCCTGGATAGATAAAATTGTACCTAACACATAGTGAAAAGTGTCTGTTTCTACAATGAGTGGAACATCTGGCTTTGATGATGACATTGATCCAGGTGGTTTGGCTATTTATGCCTTGGAGCCTGTCTCATAAGGCGAAATTACCATTTGTGAAGCTGAGCAATGAGGTTCGGACGGCCCCACATGGCTGAAGTATTTTGGAATGAGGCCTCTTGGAGGCCTTTCTATGGCCCCAATGACCACTAGTATCACACCGCCAGAGGCCCATGTCAATGCAGAACCCCTGCCCTAAATGATGTTCATCTGGACATATCTGCAGAGTTTGAAATGTGATGCACTGTCATGTGGTCTCCAGATTCAGAGACTTGTGAGATGACGACGCGATGTAGAATCTGCTTTGTCATTAATTTGCAAATCCCAACCCTCTATCCAGTAAGAGTATTTATGAGACGTCTAAGTTATATCAAACACACCTCTCCAGGCCAAACAACAGACTTATGACCCAGTTGACTATTTTCCATGCTGCCAATTACAAACGAACTCGATGGAATAGGGAAACTTGCTATGCAGAGTGCACCATTAAAGAAGTTCTTAGTACGTACGCCTTCATTTCTGTATTTTACCTGAGCCCTGAGATTATAACGAATCTTAAGATGGAGTTGGGTCAACCTCTGAAATGGATACACTTGCCAAATACCCCTGAACCCCTGGGGACTTGGTCAACATTGACAACATATTCATTGTAAACTGTGCTGCCAGGCGCTCACAACATGTGAGCATATGGTAGATCATGGCCAAGTAGGACCATCAATGTGTGACTGGTGGCATATTATCCTCACCCTCTCGCCGTTATTCTGAAAGTGAGACATATGTTGCGTGTACATCAAGTGTGCACCGATGAATTTAAAAGCAGATCTACCTTAAACTGTGCTCTTCCAAACCTTTCATCAGGGATTTGGGAATGTCTACACCTATTATGTAGACTCCTTAGACTCCCTAGACTCCCTAGACCTATAGTAAGCTTTTATACCAACTAGTAAATAGGGATCTTGCGAAAGTAGTGTGTCTAACTGAGTCTAGCCAAGCTAGCTAGCTCTCTGTAACAGTAGTGGACTTGGGTTAGGGTGGACTTGGCATCGGGCCGCCGGGCCCGCCTGACCGGTGGTGTCTTAGACTACAAGTGTGTTTGTTTCATGAGGTTTTGACTTGTTGCAAGGGGCTCTACTACTATTATCATAAATAGGTAGATCTCTTGTATGGTTACGATAGTCTCTTTCGAATAGGAACCTAGTCCTACTCATTTCATTCCCTTTTGCAAGAGCTCTCTGAGGGATTATGCTACTTCTTCATAGCAGAACCCTTACACTCTCCTAGATGGCTCTAGACAATATAGATGGCATACTTACTGATCTCCCCACTTTCCTGATGTTTTCCCTGCTTTGCCTCTCTGACTTTTCTGCATTCAATCTTAGGCAAATTGTCATGGAGTGTTTATAGCTGCTCATTCTGTGTGATGGGCTCAGGATATCACCTGCCTAATTCTATGACTTCTTTCCTTCGTTTCTGTGTTCCTTTGTAATTCAATGTATTAAAATGATCTCCGACACGATCAAGCGAGAGCAAGGAAGGCATTTTGATGAACTATGGGCCGCACCTGAGTCACTACCTATTTTGGACAGTGGCCAACTTGACCAGCGAAAATGAATTTTTTTGATATGCCTACTCCCCGTCGGGTTTGAACTTTGAATGTTGAAACTTAGTACATCAATTGCGGTGTAAGGAGCTTTGTTGGAAATACAACTGTCCCCACTGTTGGAGCCTGACATCTCCGAAGTGTCCAACGACAAGTCCTCCATTCGTGGTCATATGATCGACATCTCTGACCACTCACAAGATGAACCGGATGTCGGTAACTGAGTTCCGACATCACCCAGTCATACATAGCATGACAATACGTGAAACACAAACTCTTCCGTTAATATAATGAAGTTTCTTACCAATGTTTTACCAATGTCTTTGTAACAACTTACCAAGTATCTCCAGATCATATCAGTTGGAACATTTAAATACTCACAGAAATCCATCGGATGGGTGTGTGGCAAATATCTCCTCTGTATCAGGAAAGTGGGAAGATCAGTAAGTATGCCGTCTATAGTGGGTGTAGACATTCCCAAATCCCTGATGTGACCTCGCCCATTTGCAACTAATAAAATACTTTACCCGCCCCCACCATTTCGCCAATGTCTCACAATTTGAAGAGCTGTGTAGAACAAGCACGCAGAGGCGCCTTGATCAGATGATCAGCGGAGGTGGCGCAATTTCAAGTGAAGGCCTTCCGTTCCAAGCAATATAAGTCACACATAACTCGGAATTGCCGCTTCCACGGTGGCCAATTTTGAGAAGAAATTGAATCCTTTTTACATCAATCATCTTTCTTGTTCAAAGTTGGGGTCTCGCACCATACGCGGCTCTCAGAAATTCATATGGAGTTGGACGAACCCCACTGCGCAGCCTCATATCAGACGCCGTGGCCTGTTGTCTGAAATACAAGCCGTCACTTCCGAAAGAAGCTGTTATTTATTCTTCTTCAGAAGGGAAATCTCTGAATAGTTTTGGCGCTTGTTTTCCAACCTGCACAGTGAGGCTGTGGAGGACACTGCACATTTGAAATTAAATTCATGAGGACGTCATGACAAAAGGCCTCGCCTTACAAAACAAGGTTTGATAGCTAATGGCCCACCAGACGGAGACCACACTTAATAGTTATGAGATGCAAGAAATGCGAACTTGCACTCAGGACGACAGTGCGGAAGCCTTACCACCTTTGGTTATATCACCTGTAGCTTCCAGTCTCGAGAAGTGTCACCATCCCTTTCTTAGGAACAACATCTACAATATCCTGCGAGAAAAGTGGGCGTGTAACGCATCTAACCATAAATTTTGCCTGCGAGGGGAGTATTCCGTTGACCATATTCCGCTCTCAGACAGACAGATATCAATTTGGGTAGAGGACATCGTGCGAACCTACTAAAACATCTACTACAAATTACTGACTCAGTACCTTGCCTTCTAGTTTCGAGGGCTAGTGTCAGGTTCCAACGCACTGGAAGCCCCAACTGTCTCAACAAGCTTCGAGTGTAACGAGGATGAACCTACCGAATGGGGAGAAACAGATGCAAGCAGCAGTGATGATATTGCGATTGGGCCAGGGTATTTTTGTGGGCTCGCTTTGAAGAGAACTGGAAAGAAACTACTGCATGGCTCGAAAGTCTTCAGAATAATGTGCAAACTAGCGTTGTACAAACGAAAACAAAGGCTTTGGAGTGGCCCGCACCGTCCGTCTACACAGGCGGTTGGCATAATGATCCAGGAAACTGCTGATCTAATGAGGTAAGGCTCACCAGCATGAATTATCTACTCACTAATTTTCCGCATCCACTTTTGTACGTCTTTATAGACCCTGTTACCCATTATATATACGACAGCGAGCCAATGAGCTTTTACGCAATGCCTGGGCGTGCGTATTTTTGCCTCCTGTCGGCCCACTGAAGCCCGATGCTGATAAGTGTTATCAATTGTCCCTCCTTACATGCTTGGGAGACGCATTCAATTTCTTCGGTGACCCAAGGTACTGCGCGGGCTCGACAGAAATTGCGTCCGCGCTGTATAAAAGCCTGACCAGCGCACCACTGCATATTGACTATAGCCAGATCACTTCCACTTTCATTGTCATTCTCACGTCTTTAAATGGGTTGTCGGACCAGGATTATTCGCTTCTTTCTGTGGTGATTACAAGGATCGTGGAAAATTTCCGCCATTTACGTAAGTTATCACCCGCAGAGCTCGATGCTATTCACAGCTATTTGGAATTCTCGCTGCAACCGTGAGATATGCGTCTATATTCCCCACCCTAAACTGACTCAATTTGAAACAGATGCAATCGAAGACGATTCCTGGAGGAAGATTGTCTCCTCTTCAACCGACAAATGCGATTATCCATAGCATGTTCACAACAGGATGCACGGTTTAAAATATTAACCGAGGGGCAATTGGATATTTTCTTTGGCTTAACTGGCACTACGCCATTGTTGAGGCACTATCAAATTTACGACCGTCTCTTCTTAGGGGAATTGGCTATGAGCAGTTACTTTATGGACAGGGTAATGCTGGTGAACTACACCAGAAAGGTGGATCGCATAGCTTCATTTTTCTTTTTCTACCTACGGCACGTTAAATACATGTCTGTGACAACTAATCTATTAATTACCTTTTTCTTCTAGTGCCCCTTCGACCCAACGCGACCAATATACAACACACCCCTACCGTGTCGCCGAAATAATCGAAATAATAATAAAGCTAATAGCAGCTTCTCCGGATGCCCGATTTTCGTGTACACAAATACGGGCAGAAAAGGCGATAGGCGCCTTAATCGACATTTTGGCGGTGTTTGACCCCCGGCCTGACTACTTCGGATACCTTTCACGTTGCAAAATTGCTTCCCGGTCCCTCCTATGTCTGATCGCCATTCCGTTCACCGGAACGTCACTCTTATCCAATTCCAATTGCATATCGGTGCTAGAAAAATATGGATGGGTTGGAAACACCCCTTCGGCATTCGATTAAGCCATCATTGCTTCTCTCACTTACATGACAATCATGGATGACTATTAGAAAACAAGTGTTGAAGAACTTAGGATGCAAACAAATATGAGACAATGTGTCTCGAAATGACACAATATGTTCTGTTTCGGTTAGAATTTCGTTCAAAATATACTATTATATACATGCAGTCTAGTAGGGAAATGTCTCTCAGTGATTTTATTGACACTAAGAGTATGTGGTCATATTGTTTTCTCTTTACTTCAAAGTATAACTCGTTATGTATAATTAGTACAAAAATTGCTATTAGAATACGGGCCCTGGCCCTTTATATTGATTAAATTCAAGTAGCAAGTCTAGTTAAACGTTGTGAATATGGCCACTCTGGATAATATTAAAGACTACAAAACAAGCACTAGGAGTGCTTACCAGGGTTTGCTGAAGTTATGCAAAGATAATTACTTTACTTGGAGTGTGAGCATGAAGACTGTGCTCAAATTGTTAAATCAATAGAAAGTTGTAACTGGAGAACTATATCAGGAAAGTGAGAAGATTAGTAAATATGCCATCTATATTGTCTAGAGCCATCTAGGAGAGCTAGCTAGCTCAGCTAGAGTCAGCTAGACACTGAATGTGGAATCTGCTGACGTATCTCGTATCTATCGTCGGGTAGTCGTAGAATTCTGAACATAAATCATAACAGTCTCCCACGACAACGATGACACTTCTCGATTTCATGGCTGGACTTGCATGGAACACGTTGAGGTGTCTCATAAAATCAATTCAAAATCAGCTTTAAGCTCATTCACTACAGATAATCACTCATTGTCCAGAGGAGAAAAACTGATCAGAAAACCCTATCCCTTCATAGTGCCTATTGGTGACGCCGGCACCAAATATATTAGCCCATTACAAGAATGGCGTAGCACCTATTTAGCCTAGTGCTCCCGAAGTGATCAGTGGATTGGCATCGTCGGGTCCTCGATCAAAGAATTTCCGATGCTGCGTACTGTCCCTCGGAAGGTACTAACCACGAGATTGTTCGTCGCATTGGTCATGTTATTAGATAAATTTAATTCTCGTAGATCAAGAAAGAAACAGCAAATGAGGACGATGGATGGATGCGCTGCAGGTGCCAATTAGAATTTAGAGAACATGGGTGCGATAAATTGCTACCAACTCTCCAAGTTTGCACCGATGCTTAAAAATGGGTTCTATTTTAGATGTGAGATGAGTACGTGATATTAAATTCACAGAGGAGAAAGATAATCACTGGGAAAAACAAATGCTGTAGTATCAGTTGAAAGGTGGAAAGGAGTGGTATCTCAAACCTTTTCCGTGATTATGATCTGAAAATTCCATATAAAATTGTGCAAACAAATCAAAAACAAAATTTCATCAACTAAAGTCACGTTGATTTAGCACTGACAGAAATCGGAGAACACCTGCAATTAATATGATCAGGGTCATAAGAACATGTACACTCAAACGCCGAAGTAAATTACCTTGCTGTACAATTAGATAGGTTATAGATCCTTTCTGAAATTCTTTAATATCTCTTTGTAGCCTAATCATGTCGATGGTGTGGAATAAGGTGGCAAATAATATGAGTCCGTCGAACGTAATTGTCAAAGCGCTTTCTGTTGTGACTATGACGAGCATATTAACTGGAGCTCCCCAGGCATATCGAACGGACTTCTTTACTCCTGTTTAATGCTGTTATTAGTTACGTGGTTCAATTGGAATGAAACGCACAGGTTGGACTGATCCCCAAAATACAATCACCACGGACTGTGGCATACTATCACGCTCATAAGTATACCGGTCCACTGGCCACAGTGCTAATGCGTAAACACACCATACGGCAGCAAGTTTCGGCGAGATATATTCCAAAGATCGCTATTGAAAGGTATTTCTGATCTCTGCTTATGGCGTAAACCCTTGCCATTAATAGCCATGACACCCATCTTTGTTGAGTTGTTCGAGGAAGTAAATGCTAAATTTGATCACCATGTGCACTAAGTATTGCCACAGCGCAGTGCAGTCACGGTGTGCGCTACTGTATTACATGCCCTATGGCTAATCAGTAAACAACTATCCTCTGGGTTCAGAAGGTACCATGCACTATCAACGCGTATAAATCGTAGGAGCATTTTCAGACTCATCCCACCACGCACCTCTAGCGGTCCATCTGCCAAATCGAAGGCCACAAAAATATACACTGAAGTAGGTATGAGTATCGGGCCATTATGTACATCATAGATGATAGTCTGATCCTGCTCTTTCATGTGAACTGGATTTCCTCTGGAAGAGTCAAAATTGTATCATAACTAAATAAAACTGGGATGCCTGTCTGTATTGAGTGGTAAACAACTGTGAGTTGTGTAGACATACCTAGTGTTGTCAAATCGGTGTAAGTCTTGACGGTACTGGAAATTTACGGTCAGCGTTATGTGTGATGAAACGGCCAAAGGTAAGTAGTTACATTTGAATAGCCGCTCTTTGAAGATCTGCCGCACTAGTCTTAGCTGCTCAGGAAATTAAATTACAGCGCTTTGCATTACGTAAGGCGCACGCTAGATTTGCGCGGAAATATTGCTGAAAGTTGCGAACCTTGTAGCTCAATAATTGACAAATTGTCTTGTAACTTCATATACGTATTTTAATACTTTATATCTAGTATATTATGATGTTATAATTCCAAAATTTGACCTACAACATGTTTCCCAAAATTGCAGTCCATTTGAGCTTGCGAACCAATTCATGAGCCAACAAATGTGTCACTCCCAATGAGCTTGTAATATGTTGTTTTATATATATCTAGGTAGTAAAAAAACAGCGCATACAGTCACATGACTTATTAGATAAGCCTCCGGTGTCGGGATGTCACACAAGTCACGGATGTGACTACTGAGTCATTAATTGATTCCGCCAACTCATCGTTTGCTTCCGTCCCAGGACCGCGGCCTTGAACCTTCATGTTCAAGCAAGAGGTTAGAACCCTTGTCTCAGAGAGGGGAATCATGTGATAAATAAAGGGTAAATAATGAGTAGAATATGAGGTCATTATGATCTAACTAGTGACCTCATAAACTAAATAATTAGCTAATCATTTAGTTATCAAAATGTATATAAGGAGGGCCAAGTTTCCAATAAAATCATCTATCACACACACATTTTACTGCACAGCTCAGAAGCTTATCTAATCATCCTAAGGACAATAATAGCCTTAGTCTGATACACTCACTGCAAGCACCTACACTTGCAGCATCTTGAATCTTTGTCAGCAACTCTTGAACTTAGCTAATCATCTAAGTTCCCCCAGCCTCACAGCTACCCTTTAGGCTTATTAATTACATAATAAACCTAATAAGTATCTAAGTATCTTTACTGAAATTCCCTGCCAATACTAGATTATTCAAGGCCCAGCCCTAAGTTTATTGAATTAATCAAGTACAAGCACTCAGATAATCCAATACAAATTATGTTCTCTGTTAATAAATTATTTAACACCTTGTTAAATATCTATTAATAGTTACAAATAAGCATACAAGAATCGAAGCTTTATATCAAGTCTCTGCTAAGTTACTGCGCATATACTCAGCTTCTAGCCCTATTCTCAAGGAATAGTTCTTTTATTTGCTAAAAGAGTCATACACAGTTCTATTGAACCTTTCAATAATCAAAATAAGCATTGATTTGAGTTGTTTAAGCTTAATAGCGCAGCTCATTAATCTATCAGTATTTAAATTACTGGACCTTTGCTTGTTTTATTGTTGAAGCTCTGTGGCACTCTAGCATATATTGAGCTATCTAAGAGAATCCCCTGAATACATTACAGAGGGTTTGATGCATATAACAAGGATCAAGTGCCTTTTGCTATTTTGTGGCATATAAAATGGATCTAGGACCTTCTGCTATTGTGCATATTCCCCTATTCATGATGCCATTTTGTGTGACATATATGGCACTGTGGTAAACAATACTATTCCTTTTGTCACCAAGTAATTTTTGAATTGTGAATTTATGAGTTCAGTCCTGTTATCAGTAATGACTTCTGGACTTTCACTTGAATAGTGTTTCAACTTGAGTTACATATTCTTGTATTTTTCATACTGCTTCCAGCTTGCTTGCTAATGTTTCGACCCATACAGCATGGGAGAAGTCATCAACAATAATAATGAACTAACACTTCTTGTCAAAGCTCATAGTCTCTATAGGTCCAGGTCACTCTGGTACATCCCATTTTAAATGGATTTCTGTGCTGTTTACCCTCAATACATGCAATACAGTCAGCCTAAGGACCTATAATTTCATCAATTTCTATCCCAGATGTGAATTGATGAGCAGGATTCCTAATGGTGGCTATGTTCAAATGCCCTAGGCATTGATGCCATTTCAATGTATCATATGTTGAATTCACACAAAAGACTATTGGTACATGGTCTAACCTGTTCTGTAATTTGTCATCTGATAAATTCATATATTTCCATACTGTTGGTGATGTATCCAGCTGAAAAGGGTACACATTACACCTCTTTCCTCAATGAGTGTGTGACCTGATGAATCAACAATAGTGGAACCACTTTTACTCAACATAACATGACAGCCATCCTAAAGAATTGTGTAGGATCAAGAAGTCACACCTTGACTTCAGGGGTCCATTCAGCATTGGGGATTTTGTCTATAAATTCCAGCCTGAAATTCATCACCTTAAACCACAAAGTCCCAATACCTTTAGCATGGATATATGCTCCATTTTCCATCTGCATTTTTTCTGGAATTGTATATGCCATAAAACTATGTAAGTCTTGTACATTTGGTACATAATGTCCTAATGCTGTGTAATCCAGGAAACATCTATGTTGGGCACTCTCCTTACTCAAGAAGAGTGTAGATTCTACAATGGTGAACATGCCCCTACTTGCCCCAGAGGGGGATGATTGATTTCCAGATAAGTTGTCTGTTCTCTTATTCAGGTTCTTTTGGATAATCATTTGCTGATTAAATTTCTTCTTTCTTTTAGGGCAATCCCTTGCCCAATGCAACAAATCCCCACATTCAAAACAGCTTGATTGTGGGTTACTCCTCCTGATCAGCATTCCACATGGAATGGCACTGTGGCCATGTTGAAACCCCTAAACTGACTCATACCCCTCTAGGCTCAGAATGCAGAACCTTCAGCATACCCAGGATGCATTTCATTTCAGATTTCAACTTGTTGCAACTTATTAATGAGTTCTTCAACAGTGTCAACTTCATAATTAATTGACATTGACATAATATTGAAATCTCCTGGCAGCATACTCATGAATAGGCTGAGATAATTAGCATCTGTGATAACATGGCCAGCTTTCAACAGCTTGAGTCTGATGGAGTCCATTTGGGCATTATATTTGATGATCCCCATCCCATCACAATGCAGATGAATGAGCTGTGAAAATAAAGTCACTCGACATTATTTCACTGTAAGCCCACTTCTTCTGAAGCTCCCAGGGTTCTTCAATCTCAAGTTCTTCCTTTGTAGGGATTTTTGGGTCTGCACATGTTGGATCCACCACATCAGGGATTTGGGAATGTCTACACCCACTATGTAGACACCCTAGACTCTCTAGATCTATAGTAAGCCTTTATCCAAACTAGTAAATAGGGATCTCAGGAAGGTATGTTGAACTGCTGTCCTAGAAATGGGTGAACTGTGGGGTGAGTTGAGCTTGTCAAAGCCTCTGGTATGTGGACTGGGCAATATTTGACATCAATCCATAGGTTGGGAGAAGCTTCTTAATCCCCCATTCGGGCATAGAATTCCAGCCTATACATTTCATTCATGATTGCGCAACTTATCATTTTCAGAAGCTACAGCACGGCTGGCTTCTCGCTGTACGTTTGCAAACAAACTACTTCTTTATATTGTACTGAGAATGCTGTCAACCTCATATCCTGAGTCCCTAACAGTGACCCAGCACTAGTAGTTGCCAATATCTTCAAGGACCGGTTGTTCACTAAGCAACCGCAATGTAACTAGGTGCCTTTCACCGTTATATTGCACGGAAAACGCTAACCGCAGGATTTCCATGGGATGTAGACCTGATACAGAATGGTATATGCATACTTTGTACAGGCGGCTTTACCACGGCTACAACTCTACTACACAAATATGTACCAAGTCGGTCCAGCAAAAACACTTGGCATCCGGGTATTTCATGATCCTGTATGAATACACTGTAGATGACAGATCGAAGATGGCAGCATATGATGTAATCTGGCAACGAAGTGATCGTTTGGCACTCAAGTGATCTCATTAGACTGCTAGTATCTCGTAGCTTCGAACTTTTGGCACTAATTCATAATTGCGTGAGTTATTATTTTCTGAACCACAGGCTGGCTAGAATTCCTTCTCATTGAGCGTCTGTCGTCAACTACATATAATACATGGTGAATTTAATTTCCTGAACAGCTAAGAGTAGCCCACGACTGGTACTTGTCACTATCTTACATGGCAACTGTGAGGTCTTCAAAGACTGGCTATTCACAAAGCAACTGCAATGTAACTACTTACCTTTGGCCGTTTCATAGCACACAACACTGACCATAGGTTTTGTTGGAATGATGATGGAACACCCTTTTCCCAGCAGCCACTCACCTATTTCTTCAACTTTTCATATGAAAATGGAAATTGTGGACCATGCTTTTGGAGGTCAATGCATGATTTTACCAGTGTACACCTAAACTAGCACCAAACCTGTCATGTCAGGTGATTCACTGACAAATTAATTGACACACAAGTACTTCCATGGCATTAAAGCGAAGGGACTGGTCGGGGAACTAGTATATCTTAATACGGTAAAAAGGTACAATCCAAAACACCTAAGACCCGAAAAAGAATGGAGATACTCTTGAATTGGTTATCGTCCTTCAGCCGACCCACCTGCAAATCGCTCATTCGCAGGCCCAACATCAATGCCCACAGCCTGCCGCACAGGCATGTAACAGAACTCTCACCAGAACGCGAGGCCTTGCACGCTCTTCTTCCCTCATAACCGGAATCGAGTCAGACCCTGTGTCGTCATTCACACTCCCGTCTTCACGCAGTGTATCTCCGTCAGAAAGACTATAGTACTTGTCGTATCCGTATAATACGAATTTATCGTGGATGAGCGCTGGTGCCATGTGTGAGAACAGCTGTTGTAGGTATTTCAGCGAGAGGACGGGTGAGATAAAACCTGCGATAGCAGGCTTGGTGACCTCCGTGGCCGTATGTAGAAAAGTGGACAAGAAGTTTACCGACAGGCAGGTGACAGATTGCACAGAAGGGGGAGGGATTTACACTTTTCACAAATGGGAGCCGTTCCGGGAGTTCGGATTTTAATGGCTGTGTTGCACTGGCCGCATGGGGAGAAAACGGTAGTTTTTGCCTTGAATCAAGTGGTAGGTTGATGGAAGGATGTAGTGGATGGATATATATGGATATTGTTTGGATTGTTACCTGCGTTGTATCGCGAACCAGGTCATAAGAGCCATATCCACCATTGTCTTGCCGCATGGACATCGACAGACCAGCCAGCAGGGAAACCTGCTGCCTCGCAGCACGACCTACGTCAGCCTCGGTGATCGTTGATCTCGGGTTAAAGCCTCTATCTCCTGACAGGTGTACCGCCCAACCGTATACTACCCACCATTGGGTCTCAGGATTCTTGGAATTTCGTGGTGCGCAAAGGTCGGCACGAATTCATTATCTTATCACTCCCTTTGGACCAGGCTCAGTAGTAGACTCCTAAACATTAACTCTGGAAGGACGAAACGGTAGGGGGTAGCGGTATCCCCCTGATGAGAGCTTTCGTCGGCTCGAAACCGTTACAGTCCGTTTCTCCTAGCCACCCTCTACTCTAGCTGACAAAGTTCAATCTTCGGAGACAACTGATTGCGGCGATTGATAATGTGGTGGTCTGCCCAGCGGCGCTCTGGTAGACGCTGGTGTCCGTGCGTTGCCATGGTCACCTTGCTATTTTTCCGCACATGAGCAACAAGTACGTGAAGCTGAAGCCGGGAAAGCATTTCTAGTGCGAAAATTTACTAAGAATTCTGATATATTATTGTAGGCTCTAGTAGCTCACCAACATACGCATCAACAAATCTCGCTCCACGTATCGGTCCAATCCCCAGTTCTTTAGGTGCCACAATAGCAAGTAAGGCACACATTTGGACGTCCTCCTAAGAAAATCAACGTAAGCATCAGGACTCGCACAAATTCAAGATATTTCCAAAGACTCACCATCTCCGCAAAATCCGCTACGGTCTCTTTCAACGCATCCCACATCAGGTGTATCCACATGATCTCTTTTTAACTAACTCTTCTCCTAACGTTGATGACCGTCGGCTCCTCAATAGCTACAGGCCCCATTTTTGAGAGGCCCAAACCTGATACTGCCCTGGGTTGCGCAGACGGTTTCCTCGTCGAAGAACCCTCAACGCCAGCCACAGCGGTTAATGCTTCGGCAGTAGATCGAGGTGACGGCGGTCGGTTGGTAACCGTCCTGATACTACTCCAAGACTCGCGAGAACGGACCAGTATGCGTGATGCGGGAGGCGAACGCCCGCCCGACTCCGAACCCGATCCAGAACCAGACTTTGTGTTAGAGCCCGAATGCGTATTACTATCTCCATGTTCGTCTTCGTCGTCGTATGCCCCATTGCTACACTTGTTGCTCGCGAGATGGCTGTCGGGTGATCCTTCGCCAAGCTTCACGGTGCTTGTCGAGAGCGGACTGGAGCTTGGCTGACCCTTGCGTATCGCCGGGCTGAAGTGCGAATGGGAGTCGCTGGTTGGGCTAGGGATGCGCGGGGCGTACGACGTGGTGTGAGGCGAGGGTGAGAAGCTCGATGATGCGTGCAGGTTTGGCAAGGATGTTGAAGAGCGGGTATCGGTGGTGAAGGAGGATATGCGGCGTTTAGCAAGTGAGGACTCCATGAATGACGATATTCTACGCGTTTCGCCAAATTTGATACGTCGCCGTCCGTCACCTACTGGGATGACCTTTCTTGCACCCTCACTACCATTGACGTCATCTTCGTCATTGTTATCGCTTCCACTCTCGCTGTCCGAGTCGTCCAGAGCGCCGCCGCCAGTGTATGGCACAGACACGGGCATACACCCGCGCTAGAGATAGACGCGTCATACATAGACATCAGCCATCTTTGTGGCTCAGATGGAAGAGCGATCGGGTTAGCCCGAGGAGAGGGTGAGGGGGGCAGACGTGGCTATGAAGGGCCGGGATGGGCGGATAGGTGGATACGGGCAAAACGAGGGCTGGCATGCGGGTTCGAGTGGAGGCTAAATTGCAGATGACCGTGCGTGGCGTCATTGTCTAGGAAAGGGAGGGTCCCCACAACGGTAGTTTCCTATTTGCTCTGTGTTAGAGGTGTGTAAGTAGTGTCTTCGTCATCTAGGATGACTGTCTTCGGTTCGACATTAGGAGTCCAGCCATAACTTCCCAGACTCTTGCTCCGCTACTTTGGCCTTCTTCAGCGGCTCTCTGGATGTATAATGGTTCATAATCAAGAGCGCCAAAATGAGGAGAAAGCGGCATACCTTTGCGTTGATTTCGCAAACGTCTACCCCATGCATATTCGATTCAGTACCAAGCACGTCTCTCCATCGTCCCGGTATCAAAACCAAAATCTGACAAAGGCCAATAGTCGATTCCTAAATAGGACCTGAAGTCGCCTTCGTTAGAGCGAAGGGCGGGGACTAAGATGAAGAGGTTAGCGACACGAAGGATAGCGATACATCATAAGAAACTCACAAGTCGTCAAAAGGCACTTCTTCCTCCTCCTGCTTGTCTGCCACAAACGCAATGTCATTCTTGGGCTTCCAAGTCATTGTGACACGAGGCACAGCATCAATAGGTTTGTATAACAAAGAGATGAGAGCTTTGAGTCACTGTCGCATTGATCAAGCCGTAGATCGTACTGTGCGAATGTTCCAGAGGTGTGTACAGCCTGTAGAGTATCCGTGGAAGAAGATGCGACATCCAAAGACCATGACCATGTTTCATTAAGACGGGAAGTGAAATAGCAAGGCATACCGATAAACTTTCATGCTGGAGGTGCAAAGATCCTGTGATGTGGTCAGGACTTGCATTTCAAAGCGTCCATTCTGCTGGGCTCACCCATATAGTTCGATGTCCATCCTGCGATCCACTTATGAAAAGATAAGGAAGAAACACGACAAGGTGAGCTTGTGGACAGCTCGCTTGTGTTCCTATACGCGTGTTTATGTTTTTAGTAGATGGAATGGAATATAATAGTGGTGAGTATTATTTGTCAGAAAGCGATAAAAGCTGACCGAGGGCTCACTGGATGGTGTGTGCAGTGGACAAGCAGCTGGTTTGGACAAATTAGTTTGTCCATTTTCTCTGAAGGAGGCACGTGACATTAGCAAACAATGCTACGCATTATTTCTTTGTTCTCCCCACTCTATTTTCCTCTTTGTTCTCTCCTATTGTCCTTAGGCCATATATAGTGCATTCCATAGTACATACCTCTCCATCTCGTCCCGTCTCAATTCCGCACTCGATCGTCTTCAAAGACTTCGAGTTCCGCTCAAAACTTTTACCCACCCTTCCGCTTACCCTAGTTTATATTCGGTAGACTTCATGTATTTTCGCTTCCGCCGGCTTGAGCACGGCCCGATCTTTTCTGGTCACGCAAAAGAGCGGTGGCGACGCAATAGAACTCTATTCGCTTGCCCAGAGTCACGAACAAACGACAGAGATTTTTGCATATGTAATACAGTTTATGTAAGCGACCCAAGCATAAGGAGTTGCATCCGCCTTTGTTTCTCTTACGAGGACTCGGTCGATTCGCAGTCTTTAAAATTCGTTCACTGACGTCTTCACATTTCTTATAAAGTTTATCTAATTAGTTTACCGACCCACCCTCGCCCTCAGGTTGATGACAGCAGTAGTAAAGCAAACATCATTGTTAGAATTAATGGAAACTAGTGAATATTAGAGAGTATTTGCAACTAATGCAGCGGAATAGTAGCCAAAGTTGTAAATCAACAAGGAAACCCGCCCTCCCGAGCGGCGAGTATTCACACGCATACGCGGAGAGCTGACGCTCTCCCACTACTAACCATACAGCTCCTCGCACAGAGATAGTCCGAATTAGACGAAGCTGGATGACAAAATTCGTATCTTCACATTGCTTCTCAGTTTTTGCTGGCAGGAAGATTTAAACTTGAAATGCTAGGGGTCGGTGGTAATGATGTCTTTCTTGTACGACCACAAGGCTATATAGAAGCCCCGACCAGGTATAAAAGTGGGAATAAATCTGAATATTCCCTGCGATCTCATCTGTACAGGCTGGACACGTATGTCTGTGACCAGAAACTAGAAAATGAATTCGAATCATGATCTTGTCCGCCGTTAAATGAACCGTACTCAGAGAAACATATTTGTGGGTCCTGTGGTGCTTTTGCTCTGGTGGTTGGTGGGATTAGATCTGGTATAACGATCGTTCCAGGCGTCCAACACCAGAAGCGAATAAACAGCATGGTCTCGAATCCTCACACTGTATGGTACATTGAAATTCAATCATCGAGGCCTTAAAACGTTGCAAGGAGGGTAGGTTGTATATTCCCGTAAAGATATGGCCATCCGTTCCTCACTGGGTCAACTAAGACAGGCCCGAGAGTCTCTGGAAAACATCAGAAGCCATACATGCAGTCTAAACTATAAGGACATGCTTTCTTTGTCGCGGAAAGATGGGTGAGCAAATGGCTCGAGAACGTCTACGAGGTCAGGAGGTTTGCCACTGATGTCAAAGTTGCGGAGACCCTCTCCAAAGAGCTTTCCACAACGCGGCTACTTTTTGGAAATAGATCGAAAAAGGTGGCGATTCGATAATCCTCATGACGGTGCAAAAAGACTCGGGATAACGAACAAGCGATGGTGACATGTTTGTGAGCTCAACATCCGTCAGACTCCCAGCCCGGGCCAGGTCCAGAATCCGACGTTGACTCCACCTCCAGCTGTCACTCTGGGCAGACATGTAAAATCTATCTTCATGTTTGTCATTTTGTCATCACCACGCCTGTCACGCGCGCGAGTTGGCGATCGGGCGACCCTTCAGTTCGAGGGCGATGAGCTGGGACTTTTTGTGTTTACACGTCGTCTGGTTGAAGAGCAAATGGGGGATGGCTGTTTGGAATAGAGTTTCAGACTCGCGAGAACGGACAAGTGTCGGTGATGTGGGAGGCGAAGGTCCGCCTGACTCCGAGCCTGATCCAGAACCCGATCCAGAACCCAACTCTGAGTTTTGTCTTCGTCGTCGTGTTCCCCATTGCTACGCTCGCCGCTCGCGAGATGGCTGTCGGGTGATCCTTCGCGAAGCTGCACGATGCTTTTCGAGAGCGGACTGGGGCTTGGTCGGCCCTTGCGTATCGCCCGGCTGAAGTGCGAACGGGAGCGGCTGGTTGAGCGGGGATGCGCCGGGCGTACGAGGTGGTGCAAGGCGAGGGTGAAAAGTTCGATGATGCGTGCAGGTTTGTCAAGGATGTTGAAGAGCGGCGTTTAGCAGGTGAGGACTCCATGAATAACGATGATATTCTACGCGTCTCTCCAATTTGATACGTCCGCGTCCGTCACCTACTAGGATGGCCTTTCCTACACTCCCACTACCATTGACGTCCTCGTCATTGTTATCACTTCCGCTCTCGCTGTCCGAGTCATCCAGCGCGCCGCCGCCAGTGTATGGCAGAAACGGACATATACCCACGCTAGAGATAGACGCGTCATACATGGACACCGGCAATGTTTGTGGCTCAGATGGAAGAACGATTGGGTTAGCACGAGGAGAGGGTCAGGGGGTCAGGCGTGGCGATGAAGGGTCGGGATGGGCGGATAGGTGGATACGGGCAAAACGAGGGCTGGCATGCGGGCTCGAGTGGAGGCTAGATTGCAGATGACCGTGCGTGGCGTGATTGTCTAGGAGAGGGAGGGTCCCCACAACGGTAGTGTCCTCTTTGCTCAGTGTTAGAGGTGTGTAAGCAGTGTCTTCGTCTTCTAGGATGACTGTCTTCGGTTCGACATATAGGAGTCCAGCCATAACTTCCCAGACTCTTGCTGCGCTACTTTGGCCTTCTTCAGCGGCTCTCTGGATGTATAATGGTTCATAATAAAGAGCGCCAAAATGAGGAGAAAGCGGCGTACCTTTGCGTTGATTTCGCAAACGTCTACCCCATGCATATTCGATTCAGTACCAAGCACGTCTCCCCATCGTCCCGGTATCAAAACCAAAATCTGACAAAGGCTTTGTTCCAATAGTCAATTCCTAAATAGGACCTGAAGTCGCCTTCGTTAGAGCGAAGGGCGGAGGACTAAGATAAAGATGTTAGCGACACGAAGGCTAGCGATACATCATAAGAAACTCACAAGTCGTCAAAAGGCACTTCTTCCTCCTCCTGCTTGTCCGCCACGAACGCAATGTCATTCTTGGGCTTCCAAGTCATTGTGACGAGGCACAGCATCAAGAGGTTTGTATAATAAAGGGATGAGGGCTTTGAGTCACTGTCGCGTTGATCAAGCCGTAGATCGTACTGTGCGAATGTTCCAGAGATGTGTACAGCCTGTAGAGTATCCGTGGAAGAAAATGCGACATTCAAAGACCATGACCACTGGAGGTGCGAAGATCCTGGGATATGGTCAGGACTTGCATTTCAAAGCGTCCATGCTGCTGTATACTTCGATGTCCATCCTGCGATCCACTTATGAAAAGATAAGGAAGAGAAGGCTCACCAGATTGTGTACAGTGGAAAGCTTTTTGCGTATGTAATACAGTTTATGTAAGCGACCCAAGCAGCCTAAGGAGTTTCATCCGCCTTTGTTTCTCTTACGAAGACTCGGTCTATTCGCTGTCTTTTAAAAAATTCGTTCACTGACGTCTTCACATTCACATTAAAGTTTATCTAATTAGTTTACCGACCCACCCTCGCCCTCAGGTTGATGACAGTAGTAGTAAAGCAAACATCATTGTTAGAATTAATGGAAACGAGTGAATATAGCGGAATAGTAGAGCCAAAGTTGTAAATCAACAAGGAAACCCGCCCTCCCGAGCGGCGAGTCTTCACACGCATACGCGGAGAGCTGACGCTCTCCCACTACCAACCATACAGCTCCTCGCACAGAGATAGTCCGAATTAGACGAAGCTGGATGACAAAATTCGTATCTTCACATTGCTTCTCAGTTTTTGCTGGTAGGAAGAGTTAAACTTGAAATGCTAAGGGTCGGTGGTAATGATGTCTTTCTTGTACGACCACAAGACTATATAGAAAGCCCCGACCAGATATGAAAGTGAGAATGAATCTGAATATTTCCTGCAATCTCATCTTGTACAGGCTGGCACGTATGCGTGTGACCAGAAACTAGAAAATGAATTGGAATCATAATCTTGTCCGACGTTAAATGAACCGTACTCAGAGAAACATATTTGTGGGTCCTGTGGTGCTGCTCTGGTGGGATTAGATCTGGTATAACGATTGTTCCAGGCGTCCCACACCAGAAGCGGATAAACAGTATGGTCTCGAATCTTCACACTGTATGGTACATTGAAATTCAATCATCGAGGCCTTAAAACGTTGCAAGGAGGGTAGGTTGTATATTCCCGTAAAGATATGGCCATCCGTTCCTCACTGGGTCAACTAAGACAGGCCCGAGAGTCTCTGCGAAAACATCAGAAGCCATACATGCAGTCTAAACTATAAGGACATACTTTCTTTGTCGCGGAAAGATGGGTGAGCAAATGGCTCGAGAACGTCTACGAGGTCAGGAGGTTTGCCACTGATGTCAAAGCTTGGACGAGGGTCCCTTCTTTAATTCCGACTCAGTCTTGGATATAACAGTGTGAAATCAAAAATCGAAGGAAAAAACTTCCTACCAACTCTGGAAACCGTTTTGACACACAGAGCTAGTTGTGCCCATATCCCTCTATCCCTTTGACATTAATGTTCCTAGTACATGTAGAGCTTGTTGCACTTACTCTGCACGCGCCCCATCCTTGTGGAAATTATTCTATTGATATGTGGTCTATATGTGTAATGCCCAGTTCGAACGGTGTTCTTGTGTTGAGGAACAAAGCACCGCACATATCTATCAGGGTCGATCTTCGACCCTAACCAACGTAAAACACACTAACAAGCTACTAGGCTGTGCACCGTGGGTACAGAGAAGCAAGTCGCGGGTGACCTATCACATGTCCTGCCATGCGTCCTTGGCGCTCACTTACTAGAGAGTATTTGCAACTAATATATATTAGCATTTTTTGATCCGATATTATGTTGGATAATATTGGCGCCTGTGGTACTTAGTATTCAACATTAGTTGTAGCATAATTATGTCTGTCACGCAGTCAAGACCATTGAGAAAAACACTCTCCAGGCGACAGAAGGCCTCATTGCCAAGTACTATTGCCAATGTCTTTATCCAACGTTGCACAGCACAGCCTCTCACTGCATCACCCATTTTGTTCCCCACTATCCAACTCCAACTTGACGATGCAGCCAATGTTGCAACTCTTGCAACCATTTCTGCACTACCCAAGCAACAACCTCGGCCAGATCAGGGAGGAGAGAGGATTACTGTGGACTATCTGAACAGGCTTGGGCAGTTGGGGTGTCTTTGGGCATTCAGGTGCATATGGATATTTTTTGATTTGATGACCATTGCTAACGTATTTATATAGATTCACAGCAGATGAGCTCATACTATTGAGCCAAATCCTTGAGATCCCAGATCCCCTTATCACTCCTAACTGCAACAAAGCCACTGCTGTCGAGGCGTTCACACTTCTTTGTGCACGATTGCGTAGCCCAGAGGACCAGTGGGCTCTATCTGCCAAATATAACTTGTCGCAGGGTGTCATCTCTGATCTCATCAACTCCACAGTGAAATTTCTCAACAACCGGTGGGATCATCTACTAGACTGGGATACAGAAGGGGTTGTCAACCCGGATCGTCTTCAAGAATATGCCGAAGCCATTCATAACTTTGGAGCACCCACATCTACAATATTCGGCTTCATCGATTGCACAATCCGTCCCACCTGTCGACCAGGCGAATTTCAGGAGCTTGTGTACACTGGCTACAAGAAGTGCCACGGCATGAAGTTCCAAGGCATTGTAGCCCCCAACGGGCTAATGGTACATCTCAGCGGACCATTTCATGCCCCTCAAAATGATGTGGGAGTTCTAGCTGAGAGCGGGCTCCTAGCGATGTTAGAGCAGAAGGCGATCCAACCAGGATCGACTTTAGATGACCCCCCTGAGCGCCGATACTTTCAGATCTATGGAGATTCGGCATATGGCACAAGTCCAATCATGGTGAGCTCATACACTGCAGTTGCACCACTCTCTGAAGAACAGTGTGCATGGAACACGGCAATGGGTAGGGTGCGCATTTCAGTGGAGCATGGATTTGGCCTCGTCCTTCAGGACTGGCCATTTCTCAATTCAGTTGCGAAGCAGAAGATATTGGAGACACAGTGTGGAACAATGTATCGCATTGGTGTCCTATTGTGCAATGCCCATGCATGTCTCACTCCGAATCAAACATCTATTCGTTATGGTTGCATGCCGCCAACTGTAGATATATATTTTCATGATTAATTTTACTCTGTTGTATTCCATTGTATTCCTCACAAGAAAACAAGTTTCTTTTATCTTTTTTGTATACAAAATATTATTGAGAAAACCGACTATGATAAAATCACAAGAAAATGGAGAAAAACAAACATCATCCCAACAACCCTTGTCTCAACACATCAATGAGTGACTTCGCAATCTCATCACTGGCAAGTTGTGCTGCATGTGCCTCCTCTCGTGCTGCATGCGCCTCCTCTCGTGCTGCACGTGCCTCCAGAACGAACGCTTCTGTCTGCTTGCATTGCTCACTGATCATAACCTCCCTCGCATCCACTGAAGTACGAATGAGGCCGATAATTGATTCGAGTGTGTCTTCACGGCGTTTTTTGCTCTTCGAAGTGTGTCGGCTTGTCAACATTGATATGCCAGAGCCAGAGGAGTCTTCCTGTGCTATGTCAGAATGCCCTGTGGCCGAAAAAAGATTGTCCTAAGTGCGCTTCTTCAGGGATCGGCGTGAATGGCCCTTCATCATTGCATCGCGCAAGTTCAAGCCAGCAGTCTTCTGAGCTTCGGCTGCCTAAAAAAAGTGAGTAGAATAAAGATATAATATCAAGAACAACATACCAGTTTCACTTTCTCATGATCAGATTCCCTTGTTTCCTCCACCAGTTTTTTGAGAGCTGCCACAGAATCCAAATGACCTGAGATGGCAGTGAAAAGACCTGCATCACGAGTGAGAGAATTCCGTGTGCTAACACCTCGAGTCTAATAGAGTTGTTAAATAAAATACATAAAGAAAAAAAAAAACACACCTCAACAGCTTTCAAGAGACTGTACACCTTGTTTTTCAGTGTATCAGCTGAACGTCCCTCACACGCATTAGCCTGTTTGACCAAAACTGACACCTCCTGCCACTTGTCCTTTGACTCCCCACGCGTGCACATCCAGGGGTTGACATTTAGAACTGCACTCAAAAGTGCTTTGAGGTCATTGGTCGTGAACTCCTCCCTGGGCTTGCGTCGTTGTGTCCTCTTCTTGGTGGGTGAAGAGGCATCCTTGCTGCCATCAGTGAAAATGCCAGTGTCTGACTCACCTTCAAACACTCGTGGAGATAATGTGACTGAAGTGACCTGGCGATGGCGTGGAGATGACCTGACCAGAGTGACCAGTTGGGGGGCGTTGACCATGGAAGAGGAGTTGGGGGGAAGAGGGCATATGGGGGTATCCACATTCATGGGACTATGGGGGTGTGGGACCTGCATGTTGGATGCTTCAGATAAGTATCTTGCACGTTTTGAAGATGGGAGTGTGGGCGTGAGGGGCATCACATGTGATGATGGGAGAGGAGGTGAGGGCGAGAGAAGGGAAGTGTGATAGAAGTCAGAAGGCGACACGGTCCTGAATTGGTAGGACATGGCACTCAGAATATGTGGACCTTGCAGACGCGTGTTAGATTAGGGAGAGGGGATATGGTTTGGATGCACTGAGAAACCTGGAAAACGTGATGACAGCCTCAGAAAAGAGTCAGTTAGCATAGAAAACAGAGAGGATGGGTTGAACTTACTGGGGACCACTGGAACACGAAGTGATGGCCTTGAGAACATGTGTGTTAGATTAGGAAGAAGGGATATGGTTTGGATGCACTGAGAAACCTGGAAAACGTGATGACAGCCTCAGAAAAGAGTCAGTTAGCATAGAAAACAGAGAGGATGGGTTGAACTTACTGGGGACCACTGGAACACGAAGTGATGGCATTGAGAACACGTGTGTTAGATTAGGAAGAAGGGATATGGTTTGGATGCACTGAGAAACCTGGAAAACGTGATGACAGCCTCAGAAAAGAGTCAGTTAGCATAGAAAACAGAGAGGATGGGTTGAACTTACTTGGGACCACTGGAACACGAAGTGATGGCATTGAGAACACGTGTGTTAGATTAGGAAGAAGGGATATGGTTTGGACGCACTGAGAAACCTGGAAAACGTGATGACAGCCTCAGAAAAGAGTCAGTTAGCATAGAAAACAGAGAGGATGGGTTGAACTTACTGGGGACCACTGGAACACGAAGTGATGGCCTTGAGAACACGTGTGTTGGATTAGGAAGAAGGGATATGGTTTGGATGCACTGAGAAACCTGGAAAACGTGATGACAGCCTCAGAAAAGAGTCAGTTAGCATAGAAAACAGAGGGGACAGGTTGAACTCACTGGGGACCACTGGAACACAAGGTGATGGCCTTGAGAACACGTCTGTTAGGGTAAAGAGCCCGGTTTGGAGACTCAGCTGTCACATTTTAGGTCACACGTTGGGAAATATTTTGATTGACAATAAATAATAGGTGGAGTTGATGTCCGGATCATTCCGGAGCTGATAATTATTAGTTGCAAATACTCTCTACTACTACCATACATCTCAACATGCCGTTTTTTTCAAAGCTGTGCCATCGTTTTGCCAAAAGCAAAGTAACAAGTGCTAACTCCCTTCATGTCATGAACAAACCGGGGGAAACATACAATGATCCCGGTTTTGGAATTAAAGTACTTGTACCAGGGACAACCCCTATTGTCGAGTGAGTGATCGAGCTCCAACATATCAGTTTCCGATTCCTAATATTCTTCGCATATATAGTATTGTCGCTATTCATGGGTTCGATGGGCATCGCGAAGAATCATGGACTGCCGATAATGGGAAGCTCTGGCTCCGGGACTTTCTCCCACACACTATACCTGAAGCGCGCATTTTGTCGTATGGTTACGATGCTTACACAAATAGTTCATTGTCTAAGCAGACTCTACATGGTCATGCACAGGACTTCCTTGCAAAACTTTCCATGTCTAGGGAAACAGGAGAAACTAAGGTTCACTGACTGATAATCACTGTTGTTTGTCTTGCGTACTGATGATTGTTTCCTATTTTCCGTAGGACCGCCCAATAATCTTCATTGCGCATAGCCTAGGTGGCATTATTCTTAAGAGTGTACGTCACCTCATAATGAAAAAAAGTCTGTCTCCTACGTTTCACTCATGCTTGGGAACAGGCCTTAATAGAAGCAAATGTTGCCCATGAAGGGCATCTCATGCCACGAAAATGGATACATTTATCAACATATGGTATTGTCTTCCTTGGTACACCCCACCAGGGCATAGACATGCTGCCATTTTCGCTATGCAGCCGGCCAAACAATATCTTGTTGAAGTATTTAACCACTAACTCTGAGCCATTACAGCAACAAATCTCCCATTTTAATGCCATCACCGCCCATTTTCACATGAAGTTTTTCTATGAAACTTTACCAACTAGTCTCCCTGTCCATAGTTCTGCAATTGTGAGTTTGAGGATATACCTTGCAAAAGGGCTAAATTACAGCGGACATGTAGATTGTTCCCAAAGCATCTGCCATCTTGCCTGGGGCTGTGAACATAGAACCAATAAGCATGCATAAGGATCACACTGGGATGTCCAAATTTCAGTCGGTCGACGATGATGACTACAAGTCTGTACTTTGTGCTGTGCAAGATATGATTAAGAAAGCTCCAGCGACAGTTGATGCCCGGTAAATTAAATTAAATCAACAAAATGGTCAGTGTTACCATCAATAGACATACAGAGACTAACATTATTAAACAGATCACAACTCCCAAGGACCTATATACATGTCCAAGCACTGTTCTAGTCCAAGGTTTGTGGGACAGGAGAAATATCTGTCAAAACTCAGAAGTTTCTTTGCTCCTGACCACTCCCACCCAATGTGGAATCATTTCCTTTTGTATGGTATGGGAGGAGTTGGCAAAACTCAGATTTGTTTGAAATTCATTGAAGAGCTGGTTAGCAATGACTGGTAAGCGGGTAATGCTTTGTTTTTCCTTACCAACACTTACAGTAGAGTATTAAGTCACTTCTGGAGGATATTCTGGATAGATGGCACAAATGCAGAAACTTTGATAAAAGGGATTTCAAGTATTGCTAATGATCCTGAAGCCAAATCCAAGGGCATTGAAAAGTCTCAAGAGTCAGTTTTGAGCTGGCTTACAGCCACTAAAAAGAAATGTCTCATTATCTTTGATAATGCTGATGGAATGGATGGAGCTGTTAAAGAATATTTGGAACAGACTTGCCAAATTTATGTCTTAATCACTAGCCGTAATCCTGGATTGGCTAGCCATGTCACAGACTCATTGGAGGTTCTCTCAATGGAGAGTGATCAAGCACTTGCCCTCTTTCAAGCTGCAGCTAAGTTTGACAAGAAATCAAATACTATCTCAAAGGAATTGTTAAAGATGATTGTTACTCAACTTGGCTTCTTACCTCTTGCAATAGATATTGCTGGAGCAGCTATTTCAACTGGACTCTGTGGAGTTACAGAGTATCTAATGATGCATGAAAAATATCACACAGATATTTTTGATGCAGACAACCCATCAATGAAAGGGGCATTTGGATATAATCACAGTGTTTATAGTACTTTAAGGCTGTCATATGATCTGATTGAAAAGCAGGCCATATCAATGAAAGGTGTACAAGATGCATTGTTTGTTTTGAAAGTTCTGGGATATTTTCATCACCAAAACATCATGGAAAGCATTTTCAAACAAGCTGCAGAATTCCCACCAGCAAATACATATGATGAGAAGTTGCAAACCACTTCATCTGATCTTCCAGCTCAGCTACTCAGATGCAATAGTGATAGACAGTGGGAAAGTCTAAAATTCAGAATAGCCATGCAAGTCCTCTGTGATTATTCACTTCTGACTAGAGACCCTGCTGCACAATATTCATATTCATGGACAATGTATCCAATGATACAAATGTGGATAAGATCTCAAGCACTAGGAGAAGGTGATACACTACATTATTATGCAGCAAGGGCATTGATAGTAGGCAGCATCAATGGATCTGATACAATGAATGTCATTTTATTGAGACAAGAACTGCTGCCTCATGTTATTGCAATTTAGGGTGTGGCTAAGGCAAAGAAGGAGGGATATTATGATTATGTGTGAGAGAGATCAGCCAATGTGTACACCCAGGCTGGTAAATGGTTCAATGCAGAATTGCTACAGATACAGGTGGTGGAAAACAGGGAGCAGATCCTAGGCACTGAACACCCAGACACTCTGACAGCCAGGGCCAACTTGGCTGTTACATATCATCAGCTGGGCAGATGGACTGATGCAGAACAACTGGAGGTGCAGGTGTTGGAGGCCAGTGAGCGGATCCTAGGCACTGAACACCCAGAAACTCTGACAGCCAGGGCCAACTTGGCTATTACATATCATCAGCTGGGCAGATGGACTGATGGAGAACAACTGCAGGTGCAGGTGCTGGAGGTCAGTGAGCAGATCCTAGGCACTGAACACCCCCAGACACTCTGACAGCCAGGGCCAACTTGGCTGTTACATATCATCAGCTGGGCAGATGGACTGATGCAGAACAACTGGAGGTGCAGGTGTTGGAGGCCAGGGAACAGATCCTAGGCACTGAACACCCAGACCCTCTGAGAGCCAGGGCCAGCTTGGCTGGCACATATAGTCAGCTGGGCAAATGGACTGATGCAGAACAACTGCAGGTGCAGGTGTTGGAGGCCAGAGAGTGGATCCTAGGCACTGAACACCCAAACACTCTGACAGCCAGGGCCAACATGGCTGCCACATATCATCAGTTGGGAAGATGGACTGGTGCAGAACAACTGGAGGTGCAGTTGCTGGAGGCCAGTGAGCAGATCCTAGGCACTGAACACCCAGACACTCTGACAGCCAGGGCCAACTTGGCTGTTACATATTGTCAGCTGGGCAGATGGACTGATGCAGAACAACTGGAGGTGCTGGTGCTGGAGCCCAGTGAGCAGATCCTAGGCACTGAACACCCAGACAGCCAGGGCCAACTTGGCTGTTACATATCATTAGCTGGGCAGATGGACTGATGCAGAACAACTGGAGGTGCAAGTGTTGGAGGCCAGGGAGCAGATCCTAGGCACTGAACACCCAGCCACTCTGAGAGCCAGGGCCAACTTGGCTGTTATATATAGTCAGCTGGGAAGATGGACTGATGCAGAACAACTGGAGGTGCAGGTGCTGGAGGCCACAGAACAGATCCTAGGCACTGAACACCCAGACACTCTGACAGCCAGTGTGAAGAGTCATGGAAGTTCTGACCACTCTATACATACATATGTATATGAAGGATATTGACAATCTAGGTACAACATGATAATATATTGACTATTGAAGTACAATATACATATGTAGTAAAATAAATTTAGTGAACTTAAGTAACTGTAGGATAACTAAGACAACCACAGGAGAATAGAATCGACCTTATGGTGCGATTCCAAGGGCAAGTTAACAAAGTAATGAATTAGAAAGAGAGCAGATCATAGGAGTAATGTGAAATGTGAGTAGAAGCTAATGATAATTTGACCTTCAGCTGTCCAGTATGAAGCTAGATTGTTATGACCAGAAAACCCATCAGACTCTGGGAACTACCCCATAGGCACCACACCCTTTATGCACCATTTATCGGTTTACTGGAATACCTGCAGGAATCCAGACGTCAGACCTGTCCATGCTCAACCTCTGTTATCTCATGTACCAGTCACCAGAATACCCACCAGGACCCACACACATTGTATCTGTTTATTTCTGACCCTGTCCCACACATCAGTCACTGGACTCTGCCTGGCAAACCCATCTGCACTCTAACTGAGCCCCATTCCCATTATGGTTAAATGACCTGTCAATGTTTTGGACTCCGCTCTGCTCTGTTCCATTCCTAACACCACATTTGGTGTTTACTTATCTAGTTATTGCAAGTTCAAGTTCAAAGCTGTTAAAGAGGGCTGAGATGATACCCCAATCACCCCTTGCAGGACACTAAAAAGGGTGTCTGGGCAAGTCATGGTTATGGTGTAAAAGTGTCTGACAATAGGTAAGCACTCATAAGGTCTATGTACCACAGGCGTACATAGATCTTTGAAATACAATAAATGTGTGTAATTGAAGGATTAGACTATATAAAAAATAGTAGAAAATAAGAGAAAATAATGGGGAATATAGTCTGATAAGATAGTTACAATCCCTGCCCACCAGTTTGAAGAACTATGTTACATGAAGGACATCAGGAACTTGTTACAACCGGAAATCCTGCCGGACTCCCGGCACGAACTTATACGCACCTGTGCCCTATACACACCCATTATCAGTTCACTGGAATTCCCACCGGACTCCATATGTCAGATTCATCTACATTTGTCTTCATTACGTTATGTTTCAGTCACTGGAAAACCCACTGGACTCCGTCTATGTCTATGTCTGACCTCGTCCCATGTGTCAGTCACTGGACCCTGCTCAGAATACCCATCTTCCCTCTAACAGAGCCCTGTTCCCATTTTAGTCAAATGACCTGTCACAATTTGGACTCTGCTTCCGCTCCATTTCCCGTCATGGTTTATGATTTGTCACTATTCGGACTCCACTCCGTTCCATCCCATTCCTAACACCAAACTTGGTGTTTACTATTCCCATTTTATGTTTTGCTCATTTCGTTTCATTATTACTGGATTTGGTATGACATTCACCCCATGGTCTATTTAAACTGGCAGATGTTGTACATACAATCCAGTTAGAAAATCAGCTTAGATTCCCCCCAGTAATCTAATACATTTTCTACTCTAAACTCCTACTTGAATTACACCACTCACACTAGTCAGAGCCCATGGGCTCCGGCACATCTATCTCTCTCACCACTCACAACCTCTCGACCCATGACCTCCGACCTACAACCTCTTGACCACAACCCCCACCCGGACTCCCTGGGATTCCTTCTGCCTGTCTGAAATTGGACAACACGATCTAGTGAGGGTGCAGCCTATAAGCTGAAGCCAAGTCCTACCAGATATCCCGTGGGTTTCTCCAGAGACCTGCATTGTATGCACCCTAACAGTATTTTCTGACTAAGACTTGCAGATTGTTTTCATTATACCACCAAGAAGAAAAGCGCATGCACAGGCATCATTACCTGGACTGTCGACTCTTCATTCCCTGTTAACTTTGTATACCAGCCAGACGCTTGCAAACCAGTTGGAACCCATGGAAGAAGCCTGTATTGAAGAAGTCCCGGAAAACCAGGATGAATCCGAGCATGAGGACGAATCCATGGCCCCCGACAAGGGCAAAGGCATCGAAAATCCTCCGCCTATCGAACGACTGCACTTGGGGGATCCTACTTCTGAATTTTTAGCAGGTACTATAGATAAATTCATGACACACCTGCTCGAAGAATGAAAGAAAAAGGAACAAGAACCTCCATGGTCAAAAGTCAATGCTCTGGAACCCTTCACAGGTTCCAACCCAAACAAACTCTCTACTTTCCTCATGCAATGTCACTTCAATTTCCATGATCAATCCGCTGCATTCTCCATGGAATCCTGAAAAGTCAACTATGCACTTTCGTACTTGTCAGGATCCATGTTGAAATGGTTCGAACTGGCTTTTAGTGGACTTTCCGAGGAAGAGCTGCTCTGGCTCAAAGATTGGGATGCTTTTGTTGAGGAGCTTGAAACCAACTTTGGCCCGTATGACCCAACAGGAGAAGCCAAGAACAGTCTCACAAATCTTCATATGAAGGACATGCAGTGCATCACGGACTACATCGTCCAATTCAATAATCTTGCAGCTCATTGTCAGTGGGGTGATCCCACTCTCCGCCACCAATTCTATGTCAGTCTGCCATCCCGCCTTAAAGACAAAGTCTCAAAAGGAGAAGATGGCAAGCCAAAAACCCTGTCCTGTATGCACCTTAAGGCTCAAAATGTGGACACACGCTATTGGGAATGTCGTGTGCAAGTTGCCCCGTGAGACCTCCACAGACAAAGTACACAAGTCCATGGCCAATAAAACCAACAACAACAACTTGTCAACCAGCAACCAGAACTCCACGGAATCCAACAAGATGAATGATAAAAAGTCTTCAAACAACAACAACAAGGACAATAACAAGGGTCGACAGTCTGGCAAGCAAACCAGAAAACACGACCTCTCAGGCAAACTCGGACCCAATAGCAAATTGACCCCACAGGAAAGACAATGTCGCATGGACAATAACCTCTGTCTCTTGTGCAGGAAACCCGGTCATCGAGTCCCAGAATATCTGCTGGCAAAAGCAAACTCTTCAAAAGGTTGAATAGCCAAGGCCTCCACAGAAACCCTGTCGAAGGACAAACCTGCTTCTGACTCGAAAAAAGAGTAAGCAACCCCACAGACTCTGCATGGGTTGGGGGTTGCATTGTCTCTCCGTGCATTCAAAAGTTTACTCACCTCAACACATGCGCTCTTTCACATTCTGATTCATTTTTCATTAAACTTATGTCTAATATGATTCCGAAATTCATTTTTTCAGCTCTCATAGATTCCAGCTCGACTCATTGTTTTTTAGATATAAAATTCACGCAACAAAATTTGTTGTCAACTTATCCGATAAATCCCATCAGCCTCCGCCTCTTTGATGGCACAAGTAATTCAGTTGTTACCCACGCTTGTGATTTATCCATCTGTTTCCCGTGTGGAACATCTCAATTGGTCACTTTCTATGTGACCCAGTTAGACTCAAGTTGCTCAGTGGTCCTAGGACATAACTGGCTTACCCACTACAATCCATTGATTGACTGGATAGCTAACAGTATAAAATTCCAGACCCCCATGGCAGCTGAGGAAACTGCACCCATCATGGCCACCATGGCACCCATGGCCTTCCCAGTGCCTGCAGTCTCGAGGACTCCTGTGATCCCTATGGCACCCATGGCTTCCCCAGAACCCACGGTGCCTCTTTCTATTTCTCTGATTAATGCTGCAGCTTTTACAGTATTAGGGCTTCAAAAATGGATGGGTCCCAGGTGTTCACTATCAACTTAAAAATTGATGAAGCAACTGGACATTTTTCAACCCCAGTATCCGAATCTGAGCAAGCCGCTGACCTAGAAGGCATCCTGGAGAAATATCATGACTTTGCAGATGTTTTTAGCAAGTGGAAAGCTGACTGGCTTCTGCCCCACAGAGAATATGACTTAAAAATCAATCTCGAAGATGGCACCCAGCCATCCCTAGAACATATTTACCCACTCTCATCCATGGAACTTTCCGCAATCCACGATTTCCTGGATGAACATTTGTCCATAGGTTTTATCTGACCCTCAAAGTCTCCTTTTGGAGCACCTGTTCTGTTTGTCAGAAAAAAGGATGGATCCCTTAGACTATGTGTTGATTTTAGAGGCCTCAATGCTGTCACCAAAAAGGATAAGTATCCACTCCCACTCATATCTGATCTGCTCGATGCTCTGCGGAATGTCTGGATTTACACCAAAATAGATCTCAAACATGCCTATCATTTGGTCTGGATTTCTGTGGGCGACGAATGGAAAACCACTTTTAGAACCCGTTATGGGGCCTTCGAGTGGTTGGTGATGCCCTTTGGACTCACCAATGCTCCATCTGTTTTTCAGCATTTTATCAACGACATTCTCTCTGACATGCTTGATGTATGCATTATTGTTTACTTGGATGACATTCTTATCTACTCTGAGAATCCCGTGGAACATGACAAACAAGTATGTGAAGTTCTCTGGAGACTCAGACAACATGGTTTATTCACGAATGGTAAAAAATGTACTTTTGACACGGACTCCGTGGAATACCTGGGTTTCATCATGGGACCCGATGGACTCCGCATGGATGAAACTAAAGTGCAAGTCATCAAAGATTGGCCTGAACCCCGAAAGGTTAAAGACATACAGTCCTTCCTTGGCTTTGCCAATTTTTACCAACAGTTTATCCGTGGATATTCTGACATCACGGTACCCCTTACCCATCTTACGCGTAAGGGTACTCCGTGGAATTTTAATGATAAGTGTCAAAAATCTTTCAATCTTTTAAAAAATTCTTTTTCCTCAGCTCCTATTCTGTCGCATTGGAAACCAGACTTCCCGCTCATCGTTGAAATGGATGCCTCGGATTATGCGCTTGGAGCCATTCTGTCTATCCAGGACTCCAACAGAGAAGTCCACCCTGTGGCCTTTCTGTCCCAGACTTTCACTGGAGCAGAGCTCAACTACAACATTCATGATAAGGAACTTCTGGCAATCTTTTCAGCTTTCAAAGTGTGGCGACACTATTTGGAAGGCTCAGGAACTCCGATCGACATTGTAACAGATCACAAAAACCTGGAATACTTTTCTACCACAAAACCTTTGACCAGTCAGCAGGCCCACTGGTCTGAATATCTATCTGCCTTCAACATGATTATCCCTTTTTGACCCAGCTGTCTCGGTGGCAAACCTGATGCGTTAACTAGATGATGGGATGTCTATCCTAAAGAGGGGAGCAACAACTATGCCACAGTAAACCCGCACAACCTGAAACCTATTTTCACTAATCAACAACTTACCGCATCGGTCTGCGCAACTTTCCTCATCAATCCCATTGTCTGTGGAATTATCATTATGGATATCGAGAAGTTACATCAAGATATTCTATCGGTAATTCTGCTAGACCCCATTACTAAAGCTCACCTTGACAATCCCGTGGACCCCAATCAACCTCAGTGGTCTCTTGATCAGCATGGTTTCATTAGACTTGACAATAGGATCTATGTACCAGACTCCAATGGCCTCCGCCTCAGGATCCTTCAGTACAAACATGATCATCCACTCTCAGGACATTTCGGGTACAACAAAACTCTATCATTAATAAGAAGAGAATACACTTGGCCTGGACTCTGTGGATTCGTTAAGCACTGTTTTAAATCTTGCACTACTTGTCCCCACTCGAAATCTCAGCGACACAAGCCATACGGCCTTTTGAAACAACTCCTGATACCGGAACACCTGTGGAATTCTATCTCTATGTATTTCATTGAACACCTACTGGATTCTGAAGGCTTTTCTGCCATTCTAGTCATTGTTGACAGATTCTCAAAACAAGGTATATTCATCCCTACATATGACACAATTACGTCCATGCAATTAGCAGAACGTTTCATTATCCATGTATTTTCCAAGCACGAAGTTCCATCCCACATGACTTCTGATCGAGGATCAGAGTTCGTGTCTCATTTCTTTAGATCCCTCAGGAAATCCTTGGACATGACATTACATTTCACGTCCAGACATCACCCGGAAGGTGACGGACAAACCAAATGCATCAACCAGACATTGGAACAATATCTCCACGTATATTGCAACTACCAATAGGATAATTGGAAATCCTTGTTACCACTTGCAGAATTTGCTTACAACAATGCACCTTCAGCCACTACTGGTGTTTCCCCGTTCTTTGCAAATAAAGAATACAATCCAAATATTACAGTACATCCAGGATGAAATCTTGCCTCTGCTCGCACTCAAGAGTTCACCATGGACCTCCACGAGCTCCACGAGGAACTCCAGACTGCAATTAAGTCTGCCCAAGAGCAATACCAACTTTCAGCAGACAGACACTGGATCCCGCCACCCAACTTTAAGATTGGTGATCGTGTTTTTGTCAAAGCTCAATTCTTCTGGACTACCCGTCCATCAAAAAAGCTTGCTGAAAAATATTTAGGTCCATGTGAAATTATCGCACAAGTAGGTTCAGTCTCTTGGACCCTACAGCTTCCAGATAGCATGCACGCAGTACATGCGGTATTTCATGTTTCTATGCTAGAATCTTGTACTGCTAACACTATCCCGGATCACATGCAATCTCTTCCTCCTCCAGTCATTATTGACAGAGAACCCAAGTTTGAAATCTCGCAAATTTTAGATTTGAAAATTGACAAGCGTTGATGCACTTGTAAACTGCTTTACTTGGTCAAGTGGGCAGGTTACGAGGGCACTGATGAAGAAACCTCATGGATTTTGGCCACAGAACTCAGTAATGCCATGGAAATTGTTACTGACTTTCATACAGCTTACCCACTCAAACCTGGACCATTACCGTCTCTCTGACTGCGCAGACCTGTTATGACCGTGTCGCAACCCTATTGGTCCCCGAGGTTATCGCCACTTATCGACGATTTGAGTTACTGTTCAAGTCGCCACATTGGAAACCATTGGCCCTTGAAGCTGATGTATGCTTTCACAATGATCAAACTCTGTTTATGCCCACATCAAGATATACTCGTACTATCTGGTTAAACTTTGATATGTCCCTTTTTATTGTGATGATCTGTTTTATCCCATGCTTCACATATGTCTATATATATTTGTAACCCTCAAACTATTTCCTTTTACTGTAATTCCACTCTTGGTTATCATCGGCCTCCAAACTAATCACAAACTTCCCATTCCTAGTCAAGCTTATTGTTAATACCATTTTCCGCCCTTCTCCCCATTAGTATTCTATAGACACCTGACACTTGTATATGAACCCGCTGTAGTTGTAGTTCCTAGGCAATCAGAATATCGACTCAGAATACCCTTTTACGCCTCAGAAGTCTCATACTAAGAATTCCATCTTCCACCTTTGCATGCGCTCGCCTCCCTTCGGTCCCAAACCCTTGGCCCGACACTTGACTTATCCCTCGGTTCTGATCGGTAGTATTCACTGAAAGGTATTCGTTGGGACGAGTCTTCGCCTGCCCGAAATTAAGGACACCCGATGGATTACTGCGAGGGTGCAGCACATAAGCTGAAGCCAAGTCCTTCTGATCGGTCCCTCTAAAGTCAGTTTCAGTTCTTAACAGGACCTTGTGTTACGTTTGGACTCATTTTCATTTTTCCCTGTCGCCCTATGTCTCTCTTTGCTTTTACAGGTTCTGACATGTTCTTCAAGTCCTTAAGTGGTTTTCCCACAGACTTTGACTTTTATGTTTTTCACGCTTTACTTTTATGTTCAAATTATTATCAAGTTTTATTATTCTATTCTACTTTTCTCAGTCTACATTTATGGGACTGTGTTTTTTCCCCGCTTCCTCAGCCACCTCCTCAGGGAGCTCCTCGACCTCCATGGCAATCCTGTCCTCATCTGACCTGGCCTCCTTGGAACTTCCGGCTTATGGCTCCTCATGTATATATCCACCAAACTCCACTAGGAACTTCCAAAATTCCAAGCAGAGCCCACGGAGCTCATTCACCACCACCACTTGCACCTTGTTGCACTTTCTGAGCAACACGTTCTGGGCCTCTATGCCCTCAGTGATCCGTCCCAGGACTTCATCCAACCTGGAAAATCCGTCCGACCCACTGATGTCTCACACCCCGAACCCCACGGCCTGCCCATGAACGAGTGAACACCTCACCTTGAGGTGTGCGCATTGGTAGCAGCCCAGACCCCAGCCGGACTTTCGGTTGCATTCAGTGTTCCGGTCATTACAACCGGAACACTGTGGGTCATTCCGTGTGGGTAGGTGGACTGGCACCGCCTTCTTTGCTTTCTGTTGATATGGTTAGTTCCTACAGCTATCCCACAGACTCGAGGCTTACCTTCTGGGGGCTCTCCAGCTCCCCCTCGGACTCGGACTTGACCTCTGTCATCTTGCACTGAAAATAACAAGTCAGTGAAAAGCAAAAACGACAAGTCAAGTTGGGACTTACTTTTCCCGTGACTACCACAGTCCTGTCTGCAGCCACCCACACTTTCTCCGCAGCCACCCACGCAGCCTCCTCCTCATCTCGTTCCTTCTGCCTTGCAGCCTCTTCCTCTGTGGCCAATGCCACCTGGTACTCCTTGTCCAAAGCCTCCTCGGCCTCCCTGGCCTCCCTCTCTGCTTCTTCATGAATTCGGCACTGCTCTTCTCACTGAGCCAAAAGTTGGGCCATGCTCCAAGGTGCACAATACGGAGTGCCCATGGAGGGCCCTGCAGTTGGCATTGCCCATCTTGGCGTTGGTTTTGGTCCCATTTTGTCGAAGATGGGGGTAATAAAGAAGAAGAATTTCTATTTTTTTCAAATTTATATATAGGCTCGTTGCATTTGAACCTTACCTTCCAGATCACATGACTCCTTGACACATATGTGTAACCGACATGACTTTTGACACATGTGTGTAGCTGACAAGAACCTTATCGAGGTCTAGAGCCTCTTTGGGACTTTGGCATAAAGGGAGGGTCCTGTTATGACCAGAAATCCCACCGGACTCCAGGCACGAACTTATACGCACCTGCACCCTATACGCACCCGTTATCAGTTCACCAGAATTCCCACCAGACTCCATACATCAGACTCGTCTACATTCGTCTTCATTATGTTGTGTTTCAGTCACCAGAAAACCCACTGGACTCCATCAATGTCTATGTCCGACCTCGTCCCACACGTCAGTCGCTGGACCCCGCTCAGAATACCCGTCTTCCCTCTAACAGAGCCCCATTCCCATTTTAGTCAAATGACCTGTCACAATTCGGACTCCACTTCCACTCCATTTCACGTTATGGTTTATGATTTGTCACTATTCAGACTCCACTCCATTCCATCCCATTCCTAACACCAAACTTGGTGTTTACTATTCCTGTTTTATGTTTTGCTCATTTCGTTTCATTATTACTGGATTTGGTATGACATTCACCCCACCATCTCTTTAAACTGGCAGATGTTGTACTTACAATCCAGTGAGAAAATCGGCTTAGATTCCCCAGTAATCTAATACATTTTCTGCTCTAAACTCCTACTTGAATTACACCGCTCACACTAGTCAGAGCCCACAGGCTCTGGCGCATCTATCTCTCTCACCACTCACAACCTCTCAACCCATGACCTCCGACCTACAACCTCTCAACCCATGACCTCCGACCTACAACCTCTCAACCACGACCATGCCTGGACTCCCCGGGATTCCCATCCACCTGTCTGAAATTGGACAACACGATCTAGTGAGGGCACAGCCTATAAGCTGAAGCCAAGTCCTACTGGATATCCCGCGGGTTTCTCCAGAGACCTGCCTTGTATGCACCCTAACAGAACTCCTCCCCAAGCTTTTTGAGAGGAACCTCCCAGGTTCAGGATGGCTTGAGCCCAATTAGCATGTTTGATTCAGAATGACAAGATGATGCTTTGTAGGTCAGTGCTGTGGTGACCCTATGAAGATTCTTGTAAATGGTGTATAGTGGAGACCCCGTGCCTGTAAGCCTTGTGTCTAGTTTGAATGATAGGTCAAATGTGGTCAACAGGGTTGGTCACAATTTGAGTGATAAGAAGGGGTGTGAAGGTTGCACTGCCGTATGAGAAGAGGAGATCGAGGCAGTTGAGTCCCTGAACATGGCTCCTGTTACGACCAGAAAATCTGCCAGACTCTGGGCACTAACTTATATATGCACCCACACCCTACACACACCAATTATCAGTTTACTGGAATACCCACCAGACTCCGTACATCAGACCTGTCCATGGTTGACCTTTGTTACTTCATGTATCAGTCACTGGAATACCTGCCAGAACCCATTTCCGTCTATCTCTGACCTGTCCCACACACCAGTCACCAGACTCTGCTCAGAAAACCCAACAGCTCTCTAACTGAGCCCGATTCCCATTATGGTTTTATAACCTGTCACGATTCAGACTCCACTACCCATTCCCATTGTGGTTTTATGACCTGTCATGGTTCGGACTTCACTCCACTTCATTCCATTCCTAACACCAAGTTTGGTGTTTACTTATCTCGTTTCATGTTTGCTAGTTTAGTTTTCATTATTACTAAATTTTCAATATAGTCTGGCAGATGTTGTACATACAATCCAGTCAGAAAATCAGCTTAGATTCTCCCCAGTAATCCAAGTACATTTTCCACTCTAAACTCCTCTTTGAAACACACCACTTTACCTCATCGGAGCCCACGGGCTCCAACCCATCTATCACTCGACCTCTGAACTATCTATCTCAACCCCCGACTCATCTCCACCCGACCCCTCGACTTCTGCAGACTTCCTGCAGTTGACTCCCCAACCTCTCAACCCACAAACCCCTTCTGGACTCCCTGGGATACCATCTGCCCATCTGAAATTGGACAAGATGATCTCACAAGGGAGCAGCCTATAGGCTGAAGCCAAGTCCTACCAGCTTTCCTGCAGGTTTCTCTGGAAACCCTCTGATCAGCTCCACACACGACTCTTAACAGCTCCCATAACTCCATGATTGTGTCAGTAGAGTGGCACTCCAACACACTTGGCTCTGTTGAGATCCTCTTGAGCAGCTCCACAAAGTCACCAGCATGGAGTATATCTGCATCTCTCAGGGGGGTATGAGTTTGTTCACTAGAAGTCCCCAGAAATTTGAAAGTTTGATCTTTCCAATATCCTCTGCCAATTTTTCATTTTCCATGATGTCATCAATGTGTAAATACAAGTCTGCATACAAGTCTGCCATAGGAGCTGCTGGCATGAGCGGCCCACTGTAGCCTTGTATCCCTCCCTTGAATAACAGGTGTTGCATTACATCCCCTAATTGCATTAATATGCCCCCCACTGTGAATTGCATGGAAGGGTAATTGATAGACCCATGCATCCAACCAGTCAGCATCATGTTCACTTCAGGGATTGGGAGTGGTGATGGAGGAGGCAAGTCAAGAATGCTGGTGTGAATTAGAATGATAGGTAGGGGATCTACTTGTTAGAGTATGATACTACAGCTCTAACATAGTCTATTATTATCTCTATATTTTTCTGATATTTGTAGTATTTTTCCCAGCACTGTAGGTGCAGTATTGAGTGAGTTACCTTAGGACGGTAACTGCTGTATAGGTGCTTAGATAAGCACCTAGTAGTATAGTCCACTGTGGGTGTGGGAAAGTCTCCTTAGTGTTTACTTTCCAATCACACTCACAGGGGTGTTCTGCAAAGGGTTATTCAACTGTCTCAACACTACTGTGATAGGTTTGACATCTGGGGTTATAGCCCTCAGTTTTCCCCTCACCTTCTCACTCATTTGGGTAAGGTCTTTATCAGATCCTTGCCAGGAGTGTCAACCTCCATCAGTTTCTTGCAATGTGGGAGAATTGGACTGCTGAGGGACATGCAAAGGGAAGGGGCAGGTTCTGGCAAAGAGATCAAGTTACTGATAGGTGAATGCAGAATCTCAAGGTCATTAGGAGTTTCCAGCAAGGGCACAGGATTGGGTTGTAGAGAAGGAGGCAAGGAGTGAGTCATCTGTGTCAGTGGAATCGGAGTGGGGGAGGTTTGTGTATCGAGGGGGTTGGAATTGAAGGGGCAGGGTATTGGGATAGTGGGCACTAGAACAGTCCATGGCTTATCTAGACAATATGAGGGGGTAGCAGGGGGTTTGTGTTGAGTGAGTGGAGTGTGATTTGGAGTGAATGACATTAAAACAGTGGGTGTCATTGGTGTGATACATATATGGGCAATACGAAATGGTGGTAGGGGATTGCTAGTTACAAAGTGGATCCTTTCAGGTAATCTGAATCCTTCATGACAATCCTTTCCCAAGTATTTGACCTTATACAGTCAGTTATCTGATTGGCATGCATCCAAATCAGATGATGAGTCTGTGGGTTGCATACTGTAGGTCCTTTCTACTGGGCCCTTTCATTTGAGGAGTCTTGGAGGTAATTCAATTCCATCTCCTCATTTTAATTCAACACTCTGTAGTTTGATTCTCCTGTAAAATTCCCAATTGTAGAAGATTGTGCCATCTTTTTGTTTTCATCTCTTGCTCCCTACCACTCATATGCAAGGGGTACATCGCTGGTGTTGGTCTCAGCGAAATCCACCCATTTTTGTCCTGGGGGGGGGGAGGGAGGGGATTATTGCTGGAGCTTGATAACCTGCTTGTCTCTTCAATTCTCGTCTAGCATGTTTAGAGGGGACTCCTATCTTAGCACCTCTCCTCCTCTGATCCTCTTGATATTCTGCTTTCCTTTTCCTCTGATTCTCTTTTCTCTCCACTTCAGCTCTTTCATGGAAATCCCTGTCCCAGTGTTGATGCTTGATCTCATCCTCAGTAGAATGGAATATATATGTTGGCTTTGGGGGGACTTTGGACCATTCCCCTTGGGCAGTGCCCCAAGTATCATTTAATGGGGGTTGCACTCTTGATGTAGATGCCTCCCCATTACTTCTATCATGCTTGACATTTTCTTTAAAAGATGAGGGATGGGGGCTTGTGCTGGTAGTGGGAACAGGGGTGGTTGTCTGGGTCTGAGGGTGCTTCTTGAAGTTAGGGAGTTTGGGCTTGACTGGTTGACTCTGCAACATAATGCAGTTGTTGAATGTTAATGGTGAATCAAAGCAGATGAGTGAAGGAGGTAAAGAGAGTCATAAAAAGTTTTAGCGATTTTACATTTCTTTTACATTAATTTAAACCCCACTAATTTGCCAATATGAAGAGGTCCAGGGGGGGGGGAAAGGGAAAGAGAGAGGTTGAGAAAGGAAGAAAGAATAATGTTTTTCTTATTTTCATTTGATATACATACATATAGGATAAAGAACCAGTCCTATTGATTGTAGGGGAGTATATAGTTAATTAAATTCTGTAGATAGCCTTGTATGCCCTGAGGAGTGTGGGGGCATTTTCAAGGTCATTGCTATTTAGCCAAGTATCTTCTTCAGGTCCATATCCTTTCCATCAAACTTAAAAGAGTAATCAATTTCAGTGTTTCTTGTGACCTACTATTGCTTCAACCTCATACTCTTCATCCTGAGTGTTTAATTCTCTCGGGTTCTCGAGTTGAGTCCTTCATCTTAATTCTTCAGGAGAGAAGTGGTACTTCTTGAGATGCTCTCTGTTGATAACTGGGTGCATCTGGGATTTGGAAGGGGTTCCAAGTCAGAAACCTGAGGGTTGATCTTTTCTAGGACTTCAAATGGTCTTATGCACCTTTGGATGAGTTTCCATCCAGCCCCCTTGACTTCAATGAGTTTGAGGGAGTAGGGATTCATCAAGACATAGTCCCCTTCCTTTATTTCTTCTGCTGGTCTCCATTTCTTGTTATACATAGCTGCAAGCTTGGGTTTCCTGGGCCCATGTGATCAAATCCCTGGCCATTTGTCGGTGGTTCTTCAATTCAGTAACCCATTGATCAGCCATAGGGCTATCAGATAATTCTCTAGGGACTACAGGGTCATCCCCTCCTAGGCAGAAAGACATTCCCCTGTGTAGGTATCCCATTAGGAGAAAGGCTGGCACATAGTTCTCGAAGTGTGCACTGTTGAATTATATGCATAAACCACTATTTGAATCCATTTGGACCATTCTTCTTTTGAAGAGGTGCAGTAAGCTCTCAGCATTTGTTCAATGATGGCATTAGTATTTTCAGTTTGACCATCAGTCTGTGGGTGATGTGAAGACAATACTGGGAGTGCACTTCTGCACACCTTACAGACTTCTTTCCAAAATCTGCAGATCCACCTTTTGTCTCGATCACAGATTATTCTCAAAGGTAGTTCAAAAGGAGTGGCTATCTTGTTGACAAATATTTGCACAAATCCTTCCATTGATAAACTCAAGGAAGTGGATTCACAAATAATGAAGCACATTAGTTCATCAACTGTGATGAAAATTGCAGCATGAGATTCTTCCCCTGAGGGGGGCAGCCCAGTTATTAGATCCATTGAGACAGCTTCAGAGGGTCTGAGAGGCATGTCTGCAGGTCAAAGTGCTTCTTGTCATGCCATGTGATCACCTTTAGTGTATGTAAGCCTGGCACCCCAGTCTTACGCTTTCACTCATTGTTCATGTTACATGTTCACTCCTTTGTTATGTGTTCACCCTTTGTTTCTTGCTTCCTTTGTTCCACTCCTTTTGTTCTGGCACGTGACCACATCAAACATGTATATAGCCTAGGTACCTTTCTCTCTCTTACCTTACTGTACACTGTAACCTCCTGTATCCCGTCTCGGTTCTAGACAAGACACTGTGGTCCTGTCAACTTGTGTGACCACCAGTGATCTCATTGACAATGAGATTCCATTTAGTTTTCTGGCATATGTCACAACTGTGAGTGTACACTATACAATCCTGTAGCATCCTAGGCCAAAAGAGATGATCTTTCATCAATCTGAAGAATTGCTTTCCTCCCACATGAGCTCCTTCAAAAGGGTTATTGTGTATTAACCTTAGGATGGTAGTAGTCATATTGTTGGGTATGCAGATTCGACTTTGCCAGTCTGAATCTCTGAAATACAGTAGTTTACTTCTGACCATGAAATAATGGGATGGGTGGCGACTACATTTGGAGAGGTAGATTCCATAGTGTAGCAAACTCTGAATGAAGGGTCCTTCAGGTACCCCTCATGAAATCCTTTCCCATAGTCCTTGTTAATTTCTAAGAGTAGCTAATTCAAAGTCACAAAGTCCTGTTCTTCCATTTTATCATCTGGGGGAAGATTATAGGCATCCCACTCAGTTTGGTGAACATCCTTTCTTGTTCCAAGAGGTTCCACTAACTCAGAGCTCCATGCTTTTGGAGGTAAGTTGTCCCTGATAGGGCTCACAAAGTCAGGTATTTGGGGGAGCCTGGGAGCCTGGATAGAGGATCTACATTACTGTGAACTCATCCTGCATGATGTAAGATTTTTGATCCAGGGTATGCAGCATATACTGCCCCCCATGTGGCTAGTCTACGATTGGTATTCTTGTATGACCTGTGTTATGACTGGAATTCCCACCAGACTCTGGGCACTAACTTTTATGCACCAATTGTCAGTTTACTGGAATTCCCACTGGACTCCATACATCAGACTTGTCCACATTCGACTTTGTTACATCATGTATCAGTCACTGGAATACCCGCCGGACTCTGTCCCTGTCTACAGTAAGCAAAAAAAGGGTTGCAATGTTCAGTAACTTTCAACTCGAATGCTTATAACTCCAGAAATAAATTAGCTACAATTAGGGAAAAATATAAGTTAGAAAGTCCTGTTTCCAAACCTTAACATGATAACCAAGTTTGTTCAAAAATATTCACTCATTGTTGAGAGATTAAATATTTTGTACAGGAGTATCATTGCAACCCTTTTTTTGCTTTTATTCTGTAGATGAAAGGGCAGGTTGTACTGGTGTTTCTGATCCATTGTTAGGTTGTATTTGATTGTGTGATCATGTGACATGTTCAAAACATTCAACGCATGACAAACAGACCACAACAGTCTTGTTGATTCCAACATGTAGCCTCTTTCTACTTCTCAATGCAGACACATCCTCTTTCTCTTGGATTATGGTCATTCTGCCCACCAGATCTCATCATCCACTGGTCTACACATCAGTACCATCTCTAGACTTTGCAGAAAACACCATCCTTCCCTGCAGAAGCCTACTGGTGGATGTCCTTCCAAGCATTCTGAGGCTGATAGTCACTATGCTCAGTATCTCATCATCTCAGGGAAGGCTGAAAATGCCTCTCAGATCACCCAGATCCTTCAGAACACTATCAACCAGTCTCTCACATCCCAGACAACTTGGAACCACCTGAAGTTAGCTGGTATGAAAGCTGTGGTAAAGGCCAAGAAGCCCCTTCTTACCAAGAGGCATAGGAAGGAGAGGATGGATTTTGCTCTGGCTCATTTGGATTGGACTATAGAGGACTGGAGGACTGTTGTATGGTCTGATGAGACCAAAATCAATAGGCTGGGGTCAGATGGGAAGAGGTGGGCTTGGAAGAAGGTGGGGAGGGTCTGAGTGATAGGCTTGTGAAGGAGACTGTAAAGTTTGGGGGTGGATCTCTGATAATATGGGGCTGCATACTGTGGGAGGGAGTTGGGTATGCATGCAGGATTGATGGGAGGATGGATCGAGAGGTATATACCAAGATTCTGCAAGATGAACTCCAGGAAAGCCTTGCCTTCTATGGCAAGAATCCCTCCACTATCATCTTCCAGCAGGATAATGATCCCAAGCACAAGTCAAAGAAAGCTACAACTTGGTTTGAAGATCATGGATATAAGGTCCTTCCTTGGCCAGCACAGTCCCCTGACCTCAATCCTATTGAACATCTCTGGGATCATCTGAAAAAGAAGCTGGGAGAGCATGAGAGGGCCCCAGGAGGGATATTGGAGCTGTGGGAGAGGGTACAAGTAGAGTGGGACAAAATAATGCCAGAGGTGTGCCAGAATTTGATTGAAAGTATGCCTAGGAGGGTTGCAGCAGTGGTCAAGGCTAAAGGAGGTCATACCAAGTACTAAAATGCATAGCTTTATATTTATAAAATGAAAGCAAAAAAAGGGTTGCAATGATACTCCTCTACAAAATATTTAATATCTCAACAATGAGTGAGTATTTTTGAACAAACTTGCTTATCATGTTAAATTTCAGAAACAGGGCTTTCTAACTTATATTTCTTCCTAATTTTAGCTAATTTATTTCTGCAGTTATAAGCATTTGAGTTAAAATTTACTGAACATTGCAACCCTTTTTTTGCTTACTTTATGTCTGACCTCATCCCACACATCAGTCACCAGACCCCACTCGGAGAACCCATCATCCCTCTAACTGAGCCCCATTCCTGTTTTAGTCAAGGACCTGTCATGATTCAGACTCTGCCTGTGAAGAGTGGCGGAAGTTCTGACCATTCTATATACAAAGAAATGAGTAGAAAGGAAGGATATTGACCTATTCGGTGCAATATAAGAGGAAGTGAGAGAAAGAGCATGAGATGACGAAGGAGTCAATGAGTGTGATGGTTCGAGTGGAGGCCTCGACTGTTATAGTTCGAGGCCAGAAGTATTCACTAGTTCAGATAATGCTACCTATGTGGTAGCTGACATGTTACCCTGATCACCGCTCGTAGTAGACCTAGTTTGTGTCTTACGAGTGGTGGTTCTTGGGTTAAAGTGTGTCTGAGTTCTAATTGGTGCTGAGTGCACCCACAAGTATACACAATGCTTCGAACTAATGAAATATGCAATATTTGAAGAATATGAAAGATAGAAAAATATGAATAGAATATGTAAAATATAAATGAAATAAAAGGAGTGTTTTACCACAATGAAACTGTGGTAAAAGCATACTCCTCACACTGCCCCTACTCTGTTTCCTGTTATGGTTTATGATTTGTCACAATTCAGACTCCGCTCTGTTCCATCCCATTCCTAACACCAAATTTGGTTTTTACTTATCCCATTTTATGTTTTGCTAGTTTCATTTCATTATTACTGGATTTGGTATGTTATTCATTCCACAATCTATATAGTCTGGCAGATGTTGTACATACAATCCAGTCAGAAAATCAGCTTAGATTCTCCCCAGTAATCTAGTACATTTTCTGCTCTAAACTCCTCTCTGAATTACACTGCTCTCACTAGTTGGAGCCCATGGGCTCCGACGCATCTATCTCTTAACCACCGACTTCTTTATCTTGACTCCCCGACCTCTCGACCCACAACCTCTGACCTACAATCCCTCAACCCACAAACTCCACCTGGACTCCCCAGGTTTCCCATCCACCTGTTTGAAATTGGACAACACAATCTCACGAGGGTGCAGCCTATAAGCTGAAGCCACGTCCTACCGGATTTCCCACAGGTTTCTCCATCCCCTTAACATGGCAGTACAACATCTGCCAGACTATATAGACTGTGGAATGAATAACATACCAAATCCAGTAATAATGAAATGAAACTAGCAAAACATAAAACGGGATAAGTAAACACCAAATTTGGTGTTATGGAACAGAGCGGAGTCTGAATTGTGACAAATCATAAACCATAACAGGAAACAGAGTGGGAGCAGAGTCCAAATTGTGACAGGTCATTGACTAAAACAGGAATGGGGCTCAGTTAGTGTGAAGAGTTGATAGATTCTGACCGCTCGATATATGAAGAATAGTGTTTATTTAACTACTATTAGTAAGTATTGACTGTTCAGTACAATACAGTAGGTTACTAGACTGATAGTACTAGTAGAGAGACACACTACACGTCACAAGAGCAACTGTACAGTTGCTTGTGACGACTTGAACAAGAGAATAGAAGAGTTGACCTTTACAGTACAACTTGTAGCTAGAAGTAAGAGAGATAATCAGCAAAAGACTGAATATCTAGGGTAGAGAGATAGCAGCGTGAGTCGACTACAGTGTCGACGAGCACAAAGACTTGAGAGTGGGACTTGACCTTCGCAGTTCGAGTCCAAAGACTATTAGTATGTGAGGAAACACTACCTTTATAGGTAGCTGAGATGTTACCCTTGACACCTCTCGCTATTTGATGTCTGGGTCATTACGAGGTGGTGTCTGCTGGGTAAAAAGTGTCTAGTCTTCTGGCGCCGAGTGCACCCACAGGTATACACAAAGCTTCGAACTAAGAAATAAAGGTACACTCGAAAAGTATAAGGAATTAAAGAAAGGAAACAATACTAGATAATAATGTACTATAATATGTCTAATATTTAACAGCCTGATCATGATAGATGCATACCCTTCACAGTTAGAGGGATGATGGGTTCTCCGAGTGGGGTCTGGTGACTGATGCATGGGATGAGGTCAGACATAGACAGGGACAGAGTCCAGTGGGTATTCTGGTGACTGATACAGGCTGTAACAAAGTCAAACATGGACAAGTCTGATGTACGGAGTCCAGCGGGAATTCCAGTAAACTGACAATTGGTGTTTATAGGGTGCGAGTGCGTATAAGTTAGTGCCTGGAGCCCGGTGGGAATTCTGGTTGTAACACTACCCTCCCTTTATGCTGAAGTACCAAAGAGGTTCTAGACCTTGATAAGGTTCTTGTCAGCTACGCACATGTGTTAAAAGTCATGTTGGTTACATGTATGTGTCAAAGAGTCACGTGATCTGGAAGGTAAGGTTCAGATGCGACTCGCCTATATAAAAAATTGAAAAAATGAATTTTCTTCTTCTTTAATTACCCCCATCATCACTATGGGACCAAAGCGAATGCCCCAAAGACCAATGCTGACCACCAGTGCCTCTCACTGCTGCCCAAATCTTGGCACAGCAGGAGGAACAACGTGAACAGCGAGAGGAGGTGGAAAGAGAAGCCAGGGAGGTTGAGGAGGCCTTGGATAGAGAATACTGGGTGGCATTGGCTGCAGAGAAAGCTGCCGAGGAGCAGAGGAAGAGGGATGAGGAGGAGGCTGTGCAGGTTGCTGCAGAGAAAGCCTGGGTGGCTGTGGAGAGGGCTGTGGTTGCCACGGGCAAAGTAAGTCCCATAGATACAACATGTCATTTTTGACTGACTTGACATTTTCAGCGCAAGGTGACAGAGGTTGAGCGGAGTCTGAGGGGGAGCCGGAGAGCCCCCAGAAGGTAAGTCTCGGGTCTGTGGGAATTCCAGGGAGCTAACCAAATCAACAGAAGACAAGGAAAGTGGCAGTCTGCCTACCCATACGGAATGACCCATGGTGTTCCAGTTGCAATGACCAGAACACAGATTGTGATCGAAAGTCTGGGCAGGGACCAGGTGCTTCCAATGTGCACATCTCAAAGTGAGGTGCTCACTGGTTCATGAGCAGCCCATGGGGTCTGTGGCACAGGCCATCAATGGGTCAGATGGGATTTCCAGTTTGGATGAGGTATTGGGACGGATCACCGAGGGCATAGAGGCCCAAAACAAGTTGCTCCGGAAGAGCAACAAGGTGCAGGTAGTGGTGGTGAACAAACTCCACAGGCTCCACTTGGAATATTGGAAATTCCTGGTAGAGTTCGGCAGCTATGTTTATGAGGAGCCGCAGAGTGGGAGTTCCAAGGATGCCAGTTCAGATGAGGACAGGGTGCCCACGGAGTTAGCGGGGCTCCCTGAGGAGATGAATGAGGTGGATAAAACTGAGGCAGAGAAAGCTGAGGCAGGGAAAAGGACAGCCCCATCAATGTAGATGAATAGGAATACAAAAGTTTAATAATTCTTTTTGAAAATAAAAGTAAAGTGTGAAAAACATAAAGATCAAAGTCTGCAGATAATCTGCTTAGGGACTTGAAAGACATGTCAGAACCTGTAAAAGCAAAGAGAGACATAGGGTGACAGGGAATAATGAGAATGAGTCCAAATGTAACATGGAGTCCGTGGAGTGCGGTCAAAGAGAAGACAGTGGTCCGGGTTTGAGTGGGTAAGCTGTATGAAAGTCAGTAACGATTTCCATGGCATTACTGAGTTCCGTGGCCAAAATCCATGAGGTTTCTTCATCGGTGTCCTCATAGCCTGCCCACTTGACCAAGTAAAGCAGTTTACAAGTGCATCGACGCTTGTCAATTTTCGAATCTAAAATTTGTGAGATTTCAAACTCGGGTTCTCCATCAATAATGACCAGAGGAGGTGGAGATTGCATGCAATCCAGGATAGTGTTAGCAGTACAAGGTTCTAACATAGAAACATGAAATACCAGGTGTACCATGCACATGCTATCCAGAAGCTGTAGGGTCCAAGAAACTGAACCTACTTGTGTGATAATTTCAAACAGACCTAAATATTTTTCAGCAAGCTTTTTTGATGGACAGGTAGTCCGGAAGAATTGAGCTTTGACAAAAACATGATTGCCAATCTGGAAGTTGGGTGGCGGGATCTGGTGTTTGTCCACTGAATGTTGATATTGCTCTTGGGCAGACTTTATTGCAGTCTGGAGTTCCTCATGGAGCTTGTGGAGGTCCATGGTGAACTCTTGAGTGTCGGCAGAGGCAATATTTTGTTCTGGATGTACTGTAATATTTGGATTATATCCTTTATTTGCAAAGAATGGGGAAATCCCAGTAGTGGCTGAGGGTGCATTGTTGTAAGAAATTCTGCAAGTGGTAACAAGGGTTTCCAATTGTCCTGTTGATAATTGCAATATATGCAGAGATATTGTTCCAATGTCTGATTGACGTGTTTTGTTTGTCCATCACCTTCCGGGTGATGTCTGGATGTGAAATGTAGTTTCATGTCCAAGGATTTCCTGAGGGATCTAAAGAAGTGAGATACAAATTCTGATCCTCGGTCAGAAGTTACGTGGGATGGAACTCCGTGCTTGGAAAATACATGGATAATAAAAAGTTCCACTAACTGCACAGGTGTCATTGTATCATATATAGGGACAAATATACCTTGTTTTGAGAATCTGTCAACAACAACTAGAATGGTGGAAAAGCATTGGGAATCTGGTAGGTGTTCAATGAAATCCATAGAGATAGAATTCCATGGGTGTTCCGGTACTGGGAGTTGTTTCAAAAGGCCGTATGGCTTGTGTCGCTGAGATTTCAAGTGGGGACAAGTAGTGCAAGATTTACAATAGTGTTTAACAAATCCATGAAGTCTGGGCCAAATATATTCTCTTCTTATTAATGATAGAGTTTTTGTTGTACCCATAATGTCCGGAAAGTGGGTGATCATGTTTGTACTCAAGGATCCTGAGGCGGAGGCCATCAGAGTCTGGTACATAGATGTGATCATCAAGTCTAATGAAACCATGCTGATCGACAGACCACTGGGGTTGATCAGGGTCCACAGGATTGTCAAGGTGAGCCTTAGTTACTGGGTCTAGTGGAATTGCCGATAAAATATCTTGATGTAGCTTCTCAATATCCATAATGATAATTCCATGGACAATGGGATTAATGAGGAAAGTCGTGTGGACTGATGCGGTAAGTTGCTGATTCATGAAAATGGGTTTCAAGTTGTGCAGGTTTACCATGGCATAGTCATTGCTGCCCTCTTTAGCATAGATGTCCCATCATCTAGTTAAAGTGTCAGGTTTGCCGCCAAGATGGCTGGGTTGAAAGCAGCAGACCTGCAGGCCTGCTGGTGGGTCAAATGTTTTGTAGTAGAAAAGTATTCCAGGTTTTGTGATCTGTTACAATGTCAATTGGAGTTCCCGAGCCTTCCAAACAGTGTCACCACACTTTGAAAGCTCAAAAAATTGCCAGGAGTTCCATGTCATAATTGAGCTCTGCTCTGGTGAAAGTCTGGGACAGAAAAGCCACAGGGTGGACTTCTCTGTTGGAGTCCTGGATAGACAGAATGGCTCCAAGTGCATAGTCTGAGGCATCCATTTCAACAATGAGCAGGAAGTCTGGTTTCGAATGCAACAGAATTGGAGCTGATGAAAAAGCATTTTTTAAAAGATTGAAAGCTTTTTGACACTTATCATTAAAATTCCACAGAGTATCCTTACACATAAGACAGGTAAAGGGAACTGTGATGTTGGAATATCTGCAGATAAACTGTCAGTAAAAATTGGCAAAGCTGAGGAAGGATTGTATATCTTTAACTTTTCAGGGTTCCAGCCAATCTTTGATGACTTGTACTTTAGTTTCATCCATGCAGAGTCCATCAGGTCCCATTATTAAGCCCAGGTATTCCACAGAGTCTGTGTCAAAAGTACATTTTTTACCATTCGCAAATAAACCATGTTGTCTGAGTCTCCAGAGAACTTCGCAGACTTGTTTGTCATGTTCTGCAGGATTCTCAGAGTAGATAAGAATGTCGTCCAAGTAAATGATGACACATACATTGAGCATGTTGGAGAAAATTTCATTGATAAATGCTGAAAAACAGACAGAGCATTGGTGAGTCCAAAGGGCATCACCAACCACTCAAAGGCCCCATAACAGGTTCTAAAAGTGGTTTTCCATTCGTCACCCACAGAGATCCAGACCAAGTGATAGGTGTGTTTGAGATCTATTTTGGTGTAAATCCGGGTGTTCTGTGAAGCATCGAGCAGATCAGATATAAGTAGGAGTGGATACTTATCCTTTTTTGTGACTGCATTGAGTCCTCTGAAATCAACACATAGTCTAAGGGATCCATCCTTTTTTCTGACAAATAGAACAGGTGCTCCAAAAGGAGACTTAGAGGGTCTGATAAAACCGATGGACAAATGTTCATCCAGGAAATCACAGATCGCAGAAAGTTCCATGGATGAGAGTGGGTAAATATGTCCTAGGGGTGGCTGGGCACCTTCTTCAAGGTCAATTTTTAAGTCGTACACTCTGTGGGGCAGAAGCTGGTCAGCTTTCTGCTTACTAAAAATATCCACAAAGTCATGATACTGTATTTCTCTGGGATGGCTTCTAGATCAGTGGCTTGCTCAGATTTGGATACTGGGGTTGAAAAATGACCAGTTGCTTCATCAATTTTTAAGTTGATAGTGAACGCCTGGGACCCATCCATTTTTGTAGCCCTAATAAAAGCTGCAGCATTACAGCGCTTTGCATTACGTAAGGTGCGCGCTAGATTTGCACGGAAATATTGCTGAAAGTTGCAAACCTCGTAGCTTGCTCAATAATTGACCAATTGTCTTGTAACTTAATATACGTATTTTAATACTATATATCTAGTATATTATGATGTTATAACTCCAAAATTTGACCTACAGCATGTTTCCCAAAATTGCAGTCCATTTGAGCTTGCGAACCAATTCATGAGCCAACAGATGTGTCATTCCCAATGAGCTTGTAATATGTTGTTTTACATGTATCTAGGTAGTAAAAAATGACAGCGCCTAGCTTTTGTGGTCAGAGCTAATGTGAGTGAGGTTGCCGAGTAAATGCATACAACTACCCTCATACAGGTTTGCAGCTGGTATTTAGACAACAAAAGCCAGGCACTGTCATTTTTTACTACCTAGATACATATAAAACAACATATTACAAGCTCATTGGGAGTGACACATTTGTTGGCTCATGAATTGGTTCGCAAGCTCAAATGGACTGCAATTTTGGGAAACATGCTGTAGGTCAAATTTTGGAGTTATAACATCATAATATACTAGATATATAGTAGTAAAATACGTATGTGAAGTTACAAGACAATTGGTCAATTATTGAGCCAGCTACGAGGTTTGCAACTTTCAGCAATATTTCCGTGCAAATCTAGCGCGTGCCTTACATAATGCAAAGCACTGTAATCAGAGAAATTGACAGAGGTGCCATGGGTTCTGGGGAAGCCATGGGTGCTGTAGGGATCACAGGAGTCCTCAAGACTGCAGGTGCCAGGAAGGCCATGGGTGCTGTGGAGGCCGTGATGGGTACAGTTTCCTCAGCTGCCATGGGTGTCCAGAAAGTTATAATGTTAGCTATCCAGTCAATCAATGGATTGTAGTGGGTAAGCCAGTTGTGTCCTAGGACCACTGAGCAACTTGAGTCTAACTGGGTCACATAGAAAGTGACCAACTGAGATTTTCCACCCAGGAAACAGATGGATAAATCACAAGCTTGGGTGACAACCAAATTACTTGTGCCATCGAAGAGGCGGAGGCCGACGGGATTTATCAGATAAGTTGACAACAGATTTTTTTTCATGAATTTCATATCTAAAAAACAATGAGTCGAGCTGGAATGTATAAGAGCTGAAAAAACGAATTTCGGAATCATATTAGACAGAAGTTTAATAAAAAATGAATCAGAATGCAAAGAGCGGATGCATTGAGATGGGTAAACTCTTGAATGTGCAGAGAGGCAACGCAACCCCCAACCCACACAGAGTCCATGGGGTTGCTCACTCTGTTTTGAGTTGGAAGTTGGTTTGTCCTTTGACAGAGTTTCCATGGAGGTCTTGGCTGTTCAACCCTTTGCAGAGTTTGCTTTTGCCAGTGGACATTCCAGGACTCGATGACTGGGTTTTCTGCACAAGAGACAGAAGTTATTGTCCATATGTACAACATTGTCTTTTCTGTGGGGTCAATTTGCCATCAGGTCCGAGTTTGCCTGTGAGGTCAGATTTTCCAGTTTGCTTGCCAGACTGTTGACCTTTGTTGTTGTTGTTGTTGTTGTTTGAAGACTTTTTATCATTCTTCTTGTTGGATTCCGTGGAGTTCTGGTTGCTGGTTGACAAGTTGTTGTTGTTGGTTTTATTGGCTGTGGACTTGTTTACTTTGTCCGTGGAGGTCTCACGGGCAACTTGTGCACAACATTCCCAATAGCATGTGTCCACATTTTGAGCCTTAAGGTGCATACAGGACAGGGTTTTTGGCTTGCCATCTTCTCCTTTTGAGACTTTGTCTTTAAGGCGGGATGGCAGACTGACATAGAATTGGTGGTGGAGAGTGGGATTGCCCCACTGACAATGAGCTGCAAGGCTATTGAATTGGACAATATAGTCCATGATGTGCTGTGTGTCCTTTATGCGAAGATTAGTGAGACTGTTCTCGGCTTCTCTGGTCGGGTTATACAGGCCAAAGTTGGTTTCAAGCTCCTCAACAAAAGCATCCCAATCTTCGAGCCAGAGTGGCTCTTCCTCAGAAAGTCCACTAAAAGCCAGTTTGAACCATTTCAACGTGGATCCCGACAAGTATGAAAGTGCATAGTTGACTTTTCGGGAGTCCGTGGAGAAAGCAGCGGATCAATAGTGGAAATTGGAGCAACATTGCATGAGGAAAGTAGAGAGTTTGTTTGGGTTGGAATCCGTGAAGGGTTCTGGAGCATTGACTTTTGACTGCGGAGGTTCCAGATCTTTCTTTTTGCCTTCTCCGAGCATATGATTCATCAACCTTTCTAAAGTGATTGCTAAATACTCAGAGGCAGGATCCAAAAGTGGTGGTTGATCATTAGACGGAGGATTTTCAACACCTTGGCCTTGTTGGGGGCCACGGACTCATGCTCATGCTCAGATTCATCCTGGTTTTCTGGGACTTCTTCAATACGGGCTTCTTCCATGGCTTCTGGCTGGTTCACGAGTCTCTGGCTAGTATACAAAGTTAACAGGGAATGAAGAGTCAACAGTCCAGGTAATGATGCCTGTGTGTGCACTTTTCTTCTTGGTGGCACATTGAACAATCTGCGAGTCTTAGTCAGAAAATACTGTTAAGGGTACATACATGGTGGGTTTCTCCAGAAACCTGCTGTGTATGTACCCTTAACAACCTGGCCCATTGCAAGGCTGCATGATCCATAATGAGGAGTATATGGTCACCTTCTATAAATGGTTGGAAGTGAATGAATCCTTCCTTGGCTGCTAACACTTCGTGTTCCATGGCTGAGTAATTCCATTCAGCTTTCTTGAGTGTGTGACTCCAGTATGTGATGACATGTTCAATAGTAACATTAGTGTCATCAAAGTCTGGGGCCCAAGAGTCGGTCCAAGTGACTTCTAGTTCTTTGGTTTTGTAGCAAGTAACAAAGACAGGTATTTCTTGTGATTGTTTGAAGGAAGATCTTGCTTGAGCATAAATTTTGGTATCCTTTAGATCCTGTAGTGCCATTCTCTGGACCTGCTGGAGGCAACATCCTAGGGTGAAATTGGAAGTGTCTGTGTACAAATGATAGGGGATGCCACTAATAGGGTGTCCTAAAACCAGGGTGGAACTCAATGCAACCTTAATATCTTCAAAAGCTCTGATGTGTTCAGAATCCCAAGTCCAGTGAGTCCCCTTTTTTAAGAGATTAAATATTGGGGAGACTGCCCAAGAGTAGAACAGTATATAAGCTGAAAGATATAAGACCATTCTGAGGAAGCACTGTAGCTATGCCCAAGCAGGATAGAGTTGTACCTGACATAACATTGTTTGGGGAAAGTGTTATGCCTGCTGCAATGATGGCTTGTAAGACTAGATCCAAATGTTCCAGATTATCATCCCATGTCTTAGAAAAGATCACAATGTCATCTATGTAAACCAGGCAGACAATCCATAGATAGGGTGCAAGTACAGCTTGCATAACTCTCTGAAAGATTGAAGGTCCATTCTTAATCCAAATGGCATTCTCTTAAATTGCCACACTCCTCTGTGGGATCTGGATTACCAAAAGCTGAACAGTGTCACTGTCCCCAATTAGTTTCCATTACCTTGCCAATCAGAAATAATGCAAGCCTTATCTGGATCTAACATTTTGTCTTCTTTTGATGCATTAGCAGGCTTTACCCAACTCAAAATGCTGGAAGAAGACAAACCAAACACTGCCTTGATTACTACTTGAGGTTTCCCATTGCAGTAGATGATGAATTCTGGGGCTCCCCAAGGGCTCTTATGGTTCAATGACTTCTTGCTGAAACCAGGTGTCTATTTGTTTATCGATGACCTTCCTGTTAGTGGGGGAAGTTTGGAACATTGGCATTGAGATTGGTTGCATGCCACTCTGTAATGGAATGCTAACTTTAATGTCCACTTGTCCTAATCATCCATCCACTCCAAAGGCTTGGATGTTCTTAGTCAGTATTGAGCTGAGGTCAGCAGGATTCTCAGGTCCTAGATTAACTAATTTTTGAAACTCTTCCTGCAGACTCATCATCTGATTTGGATGCATGCCAATCAGATAAATCACTGTATAAGGTCAAATACTTGGGAAAGGATTGTCATGAAGGATTTGGATTACCTGAAAGGATCCACTTTGTAACTAGCAATCCCAATCAAAGGAGGAAACTGGAACCTCCCATCCAAGTCTGAAGGGGATATTTCCCAGATGCACCTTCAACAATAGCAGTACCAGTTGTATCCATGTCAACCCATCCCAATCTCATTCCTCTCACTTTGCTTGAATCCCCTACCACCATTTTATATTGTCCATATATCACACCAATGACACCCATTGTTTTAATGACATTCACTCCAAATCGCACTCCCCTCACTGGACACAAAGCCCTTGCTACCCCCTCATATTGTCTAGAGAAGCCATGGACTGTTCCAGTGCCCACTATCCCAATACCCCACCCCTTCAATTCCAACCACCTTCATACACAAACCTCTCCCACTACAATTCCACTGACACAGATGACTCACTCCTTGCCTCCTTCTCCACAACCTGATCCTGTGCCCTTGCTGGAAACTCCTAATGACCTCGAGATTCTGCATTCACCTATCAGTAACTTGATCTCTTTGCCAGAAGAACCTGCCCCTTCCCTTTGCATGTCCCTCAGCAGTCCAATTCTCCCACATTGCAAGAAACTGATGGAGGTTGACACTCCTGGCAAGGATCTGATAAAGACCTTACCCAAATGAGTGAGAAGGTGAGGGGAAAACTGAGGGCTATAACCCCAGATGTCAAACCTATCACAGTAGATCCCCTACCTATCATTCTAATTCACACCAGCATTATTGACTTGCCTCCTCCATCACCACTCCCAATCCCTGAAGTGAACATGATGCTGACTGGTTGGATGCATGTGTCTATCAACTACCCTTCCATGCAATACACAGTGGGGGGAATATTAATGCAGTTAGGGGATGTAATGCAACACCTGTTATTCAAGGGAGGCATACAAGGAAGTGGTGACTTCAGAGGTTTTAGGCCCCATTGGGTTGAAATTGTCTACTGCCTTTTCTCAAGGGATGACTTGAATGACCAGGGGTGAAGGATACATTCCTCCTTGATCTTTGAGAGACTCTTGATGAATGGGTGATTTTCATCCCCATTGATTGCATAATCTCTTCTTCAGCTGGGGACTTAGGTTTCTGGGCCCACTTGTTGGTGTCATGAATTAATCCAATAGTTTCTCCTCTTCTAATAATCCAGGGTGTTAGGGAAGGATTCACGAGGGGTATAATAGCCCTTTCTCTAGAGATAGCAGTAGTAGGGTGGCTAGTATAGTTCCATCCTCATTTTGTAGAACAGTCCCTTCAACAATCCATTCATCACCTGTGTTAAGAACTAAAAACTGACTAATGTCGGTGGCCGACAGGGACCGATTGGGAGGACTTGGCTTCAGCTTATGTGCTGCGCCCTCGCAAATATCCGTAGGTTGTCCTTAAATTTCGGACAGGCGAAGACTAAATCCTAAGAAGAACCTTTCGGCGAGATACCGATCGGAACTGAAGGACAAGTCAAGTGTCGGGCCAAGGGATCGGGACCGAGAGTGGGCGAGCGCACGCGAAGGCGGAAGGGGGATTCTTCTAGTATGAGACTGCTACAGACGTATGAGGGTATTCTGAGTCGATATTCTGATTGCCTAGTAACTACAACTACAGCGGGTTCATATACAAGTAACAGGCGTCTGGAAAATACTAATGGGGAGAAGGGCGGAACACGGTATTAACAATAAGCTTGACTAGGAATGGGAAGTTTATGATTAGTTCGGAGGCCGATGATAACCGAGAGCGGGATTACGATAAAAGGAAATAGTTCAAGGACTACAAATATAGATAGACATATGCGAAACATAAGATTGAACGGATCAACATAATAAAGGGGACGTATCAAAGTTTGACCAGACAATATGAGTTGTTTTGACGTGGGCGTAAACGGAGTTTGATCTTCGCGAAAACATTCGTCAGCTTCGGGGCCGATGGTTTCCAAGAGGGTGACTTGTCGTTGACAAGTGGCGATAACCTCGGGACCAATAGGGTTGCGACACGGTCGTAACAACCTGTAAGACCTCCAACTTAAACAGGTACTAATCTTGCCAATTCAGGTTCAATGGTGCAGTCCTCTAGAGCTCATGTGACTCTCTCAGTACACATGCCTTTGTCTGCTTTAGAAGTCAACTCCCATTGTCAAGTCATGGCATCTGGTTTCCACCACCAAGACATCTGGGTCAGAAATGGATAATCATGTTGAAAGCAGAAAGAAATTGGACCAGTGGGCTTGTTGTTGGGTCAAAAGTTTAGTGGTTGAAAAGTATTCCAAATTCTTGTGATTGGTAATGACATCAACTGGAATTGCAGAACCTTTGAGATAGTGCCACCAATGTTTGAAAGCCATGAAAATAGCCAAAAGTTCCTTATCATGAATGTTGTAATTGAATTCGGAAATTGAAAGTGTCCAGGAAAGAAATGCAACCAGGTGAACTTCACCATCAGAATCCTGTATGGAAAGAATTGCAGCAATTGCATAATCAGAAGCATTGGTTTCCACAATGATTGGAACATCAGGATCCAGTGAGATATAATTGGAATGGAAGTAAGGAGGGTGTTTATAATTACTATAATCTCAAATATTTACTAATAAAAGTCTTATTTTTAAAAAATTCTATCTTTAAATAGTGATATCTATTCTGAAACAATTATATCATCAAAAAAAACCATCAGAAATAGTTCTCCATATTACATCTTATACAACCCATAGTTATTTAACAAATTCCATTGTATATACTGTAGTTTCTTCCCTTTTACAGTGGCCTACTAATACTTTTATTAGTACTTTGTTTTTTAAAAGTTGTAATGTAGTTCTTTCCATGTAAAATATGTAAAATATTATTGGAAATTTTTCATACCACAGCTATCTTTATTAAGTAAAACCCCCTATATATTCTGGGTATGTGTTACGACTGGAATTCCTGCTGGACTCCAGGCACTAACTTATACACACCCATTGCTAATTTACCAGAATTCCCGCCAGACTCCGTACATCAGCCTTGTCTACATTCGACTTCGTTACATTGTGTTCCAGTCACTGGAAAACCCACCAGACTCTGCCCCTGTCTATGTCCGACCTCATCCCATGCATCAGTCACTGGACCCCGCTCAGAAAACCTGTTAGGATACGTACAGGGCAGGTCTCCGGAGAAACCCATGGGATATCCAGTAGGACTTGGCTTCAGCTTATAGGCTGCACCCTCGCTAGATTGTGTCATCCAATTTCAGATGGGCAGATGGGAATCCCGGGGAGTCTGGGCAGGGGTCGTGGTCGAGAGGTCGTAGGTCAGAGGTTGTGGGTCGAGAGGTTGTGAGTGGTGAAAGAGATAGATGCACTGGAGCCTGTGGGCTCCAACTAGTGCGAGCAGTGTGATTCAAGTAGGGATTAGAGCGGAAAATGTATTAGATTACTGGGGGGAATCTAAGCCGATTTTCTGACTGGATTGTATGTACAACATCTGCCAGTTTAAATAGACCGTGGAGTAAATGTCATACCGAATCCAGTAATAATGAAATGGAACGAGCAAAACATAAAATGGGAAATGTAAACACCAAATTGGCATTAGGAATGGGACGGAATGGAGCAGAGTCTGAATAGTGACAAATCATAAACCATAACAGGAAATGGAGCAGGAGTGGAGTCTGAATTGTGACAGGTCATTTGACTAAAATGGGAACGGGGCTCTGTTAGAGGGATAATGGGTTTTCTGAGCAGGGTTCGGTGACTAACGTGTGGGATGAGGTCAGACATAGACAGAACGGAGTCCGGTGGGTTTTCTGGTGACTGAAACACAATGTAATGAAGATGAACATAGACAAGGCTGACATACGGAGTCCGGCAGGAAATCCGGTAAACTGGTAATGGGTGCATCTAGGGCGCGGGTGCGTATAAGTTAGTGCCTGGAGTCCGGCAGGATTTCCGGTCATAACAAAACCTGTCATCCCTCTAACAGAGCCCCATTCCCATTTTAGTCAAATGACCTGTCACGATTTGGACTCCGCTCGTGCTCCATTTCCCGTTACAGTTTATGATTTGTCATGATTCGGACTCCACTCCCCATTCCCATTTTAGTCAAATGACCTGTCACGATTTGGACTCCGCTCCTGCTCCATTTCCCGTTATAGTTTATGATTTGTCATGATTCGGACTCCACTCCATTCTGTCCCATTCCTAACACCAAATTTGGTGTTTACTATTCTCATTTTATGTTTTGCTAGTTTCATTTCATTATTACTGGATTTGGTATGTCATTCATTCCACGGTCTATTTAGTCTGGCAGATGTTGTACATACATACAATCCAGTCAGAAAATCGGCTTAGATTCCCCATAATCTAATACATTTTCCACTCTAAACTCCTACTTGAATTACACCACTCACGCTAGTCGGAGCCCACAGGCTCTGGCACATCTATCTCTCTTATTTATCTCGACCCATGACCTCTCGACCCATGACCTCTCGACCCATGACCTCTCGACCCATGACCTCTCGACCCACGACCTCCGACCTACAACTCCTCGACCCACAAACCCTGCCCGGACTCCCTGGGATTCCTGTCTGCCTGTCTGAAATTGGACAACATGATCTCACAAGGGCACAGCCTATAAGCTGAAGCCAAGTCCTACTGGATATTCCACAGGTTTCTCCAGAAACCTGCTGTGTATGCACCCTAACAGTATGTTGAATCAAATAGAAATCTGTTCAGATTGACAGATCCATTACAAAGTAATAATATGTATGGAATGGACTATCTAAAGGTATCTATTTTTTAAAAGTATTAGTGTTTCAAACTACTAATTTTTTTTTGTCTACTCATGTCCAGAAAGATTCTTTAGTTTGTAATGTACAAGAGAGTTTAAAAAGTTTCAAAAAGTTTTAAAAACTAAATTATCTTTGAATCATATCCCAGATGTTTCAATGACCTTTAGAGTATATTAGAATTTGGTACACTTAATAGTTTTCAGATATCCTCCTAAAAGCATTTTTTAAAGTCTGAAAGGTGGAATGGCATTTGTCATCAAAAACCCATGGTTGAGATTTATGGGTAAGCTGAGTGAGCAGTATTGTAATATCTGAATAGTCCTGAATAAATTGACAGTAGAAATTTGTGAAGCCTAAAAATGACTGGATATCCTTGACTTTCCATGGTTTGGGCCAATCACAGACAACTTGAACTTTAGTTTCATCCATATGGAGACCATCAGGTCTGACAATGAAACTCAATTTTTAATTTGTAAGGCCTATGTGGTGCAAGCTGGTCAGCACCCTGATTAATGAAAATATCCATGAAATCATGGTATTTTTTGGAAACTCCCGCCAGGTTGGCTTTTAGCTTGGATAATTCTGGAGTTGCAAATGTCCAGATGCTTCATCAACTTTTAAGCTGATCAAAAAACACTGTGATTCATCCAGTTTACTCACCCTAAAAAATGCCACAGCATTGATGAGAGAGATTTTTGGAGGTTTGGAGGTTTTGGTAGAAGCTGGAGATACTGTTGAGACTGAAGAGGCTCTAGCCAGATTAGATGCTGCAGGAGGAATGGAAGTGTCAGGAATCTGGAAATTTACACTGCCCAATACCCAGTCAATCAACAGATTATATTGGGTGAGCCAGTTGTATCCAAGAATGACTGAACAACTAGAGTCCAACTGTGTTATGAAAAAAGTAACCATCTGGGATGTTCCACACAGGAACTGGATAGACATGTTGCAGGCTTGAGTAATTGCCATGTTGCTAGTGCTGTCAAACCAATGCAAAGAAATTGTGGGAACAGAACAGAGTTTCAGATTATGTTTCATGGCAAAGGTGGTACCTACAAACAGTGTATGGAGCTGGAATCTATCAGAGCTTGGAACACTAAATTTCCAAGAAGGTCAGAAATGAGTTTTACAAATAATGAGTTGGGATTAGAAAGAGTGGATGCATTGAGACAGATAATCTCGGAAACATGGAGAGAGTCAACACAACCTTCTGTCCATGCAGATTCCAGAGTGTTGCTTACTCTTTTTTCAACTCCATGACAGGTTTTTCCTTGGATATTGAAGTTGTAGTGGAAATTTGCTGCACAAGCCTTGGAAAAGTTTGACTTAATGATGCCGTCAGAAACCTTGTGTCTGCCTTTCCCACAGAAAAGGTAGAGGTCATTATCCATGCATCATTGTTTCTCCTTTGGAGTGAGTTACCATCAGAACCTAACAAATGGGAAATGTCAGGTTTATCCAAAGTTGACTGTTTTTCCTTGTTGGATTTCTTGGGAAATTTCTGTTTTTTATTCCCAATAGTGGGTATCAGATGTTTGAGCTTTCATCCACATAAGTTGGAGAGTTTTCAGCTTTCCTTCCTTGCAGATATCATCTTTTAGGCATGATGGAAGATCCATATAGAAATGGTGCCTGAGGGTGGAATCATCCCATCCACAGCATGCAGTGAGGGTATTGAACTTGACAAGATAATTGGAAACTTGTTGATTGACCTCTTCTAGATTGGGCATAGTATCTGGCCATGTCATCAGCAGCTTTGTAGAGTGCAGCTTCTGCTTCTTTCCTTGCTTCCTGCATGTCTTTGACAAACTGCTCTACAGACTTTATTTTGCTACTTCTGAAAGGCTCAGTTCCTAATCTAGGATGTTTTCCACTATTCAGGATAAATGGTGTCTGCCTGGTGTATGCTTGAATCCTGTTATTATGACAGAATTCTGCCAGAGACAACCATTCTGCCCAATTATCCTGCCTATGGTTGACAAAGAGTCTGAGATATTGTTCTACCTCTTGATTTACTCTTTCAGTCTGACCATCTGTTTGAGGGTGGTAGGCTGTGGAGGCTGCCACTTTGATCCCTAAGATTGAATTCAGCTCTTGTGTGAATTTCAAGACAAACTGGGGTCCTCTATCACTAATGATCTGTAAGGGGAGACCATGGAGCTTCCATACATTATCTCTATAAAGCCTGGCCATGATTTCTGAAGTGATTTGGTCTGTAGTGGGTAGCACATGAATCATTTTGCTATGTCTGTCCACTACTACCATAATGGCATTGTATCCTTGGCTTTCTGGAAGTCCAGTAATTAGATCAACAGTGATGATTTCCCAAATATCTTTAGGGATCTGGGTTGGTACAAGCTTTCCTATAAGCTGGCAGGATATGTCTTGGTCCTGTTACATCTATCACATCCTTTGGTACATGCAATATACATGGACACTCCTGGCCACCAATAATTCCTTGATACCAACTCAAAGGTTTTCCACCTGCCTGGATGACCACTAGTATAGGCATCATGATGGAGTTCAACAATTTGCCTTCTGAGCTCCATATATTTTGGCACATAGACCTTCCCTCTAAAGAGAATAAGACCCTGTTCCTCTTCCCATTCATTCCCTTCAATCATCTTATATCCTGACTTCTTGTTACAACCGGAAATCCCACCGGACTCTGGGCACGAACTTATACACACCCGTGCCCTATACGCACCCATTATCAGTTCACCGGAATTCCCACTGGACTCTATGTTGGTCTTCATTACGTTGTGTTTCAGTCACCAGAAAACCCACCGGACTCCGTCTATGTCTATGTCCAACCTCGTCCCATGCATCAGTCGCTGGACCCCACTCAGAATACCTGTCTTCCCTCTAACAGGGCCCCATTCCCATTTTAGTCAAATGACCTGTCACGATTCAGACTCTGCTCCTGCTCCATTTCCTGTTATGGTTTATTATTTGTCACTATTCGGACTCCGCTCTGCTCCATCCCATTCCTAACACCAAACTTGGTGTTTACTATTCCTGTTTTATGTTTTGCTCATTTTGTTTCATTATTACTGGATTTGGTATGACATTCACCCCACGGTCTATTTAAACTGGCAGATGTTGTACATACAATCCAGTCAGAAAATTGGCTTAGATTCCCCCCAGTAATCTAATACATTTTTTGCTCTAAACTCCTACTTGAATTACACCACTCATGCTAGTCGGAGCCCACGGGCTCTGGCACATCTATCTCACCACTCACGTCCTCCGACCTATGACCTCTTGACCACGACCCAATAAACTGCAAGCCAGGGAATCACAGTATAAAGACTCTCTAAGTAGGTACTAAGTAACTTAGATAGAGCAGTCCCAGACTCCCCGGGATTCCCGTCCGCCTGTCCAAAATTGGATGACACAATCTAGCGAGGGCACAGCCTATAAGCTGAAGCCAAGTCCTACCAGATATCCCATGGGTTCTCTGGAGACCTGCCATGTATGCACCCTAACACTTCTTTAATTCCTCTACTGCCTTAACCACAACCTTTTCCATATCCTTTGCTTGTCTGATCTTCTTAAGCAGATCTGTCTCTTGACCTATGAAGACAGCATGACCCTGTTTAAGGGATGGTTTGAGAAGGACAATATCTTCATTATCCCTATCTCCCATCCCATGATCTGGTCTTCTGGATAAGGCATCTGGTTTCAGAGATCTTTTTCCAGGCCTATGGTGTAGGGAAAAGTCAAACCTGGACCAGAACAAGGACCACCTAGCCTGCCTCCTATTAAGTTTTTTGGCAGACATAAAATATTCTAGTTCTTGTGGTCTGTCCAGATCTGAAAAGAGTGACTGCTTCCTTCTAGATAGTGCCTCCACTCATCCAGAACTCTAATAATAGCCAGCATTTCTTTATCATGGATTTCATAATTCCTTTCTACTTGATTCAGACTTTTGGAGAGAAAAGCCACAGTGCCACTTTCCATCTGACCCTTTCTGAGACAAAACCACACCAGTTGCAAAGTCAGAACTATCTGCTTCTAGTCTGTAAGGTTTGTTGTCATCAGGGAAGATAAGAATTGGGGATGAAGTGACTCTGTCTTTCAAGGCTTGAAAAGCAGTTTTCTCTTCCAATGTCCATTTCCAGGGTGTGTCCTTCCTTGTTAAGTTATGAAGGGGCCTGGCAAGGCCTGCAAAGTCCTGGATAAACCTTCTATAAAAGTTGACAAAGCCAAGGAAAGACTGTGTCTCTTTTACAGTAGTAGGTTCAGGCCATTTGGAAACACCTTCTATCTTTACTGGATCCATGGAGATGCAGCCATGTGAAATGATCACTCCAAGATATTCAATCTTTTCCTTTTCAAATTCACATTTTTCTGCCTTTAAGTATAATTTATTTTTCTCCAAAATCTCCAAAACACTTTTGACTGCTTCCCTGTGTTTTTCAAGGGTCTCTGTGAAGATAAGGATATCATCCATGTAGACAATGACAACCTGTCCATCAATATTAGTTCTATGAACAGATCATTCATCATGGTCTGAAAGGTGGCAGGACTGTACACCTACATGGCCTACAAAGGGATTGTTGGTGTAAGGCTGCCGTCAGTTGCAGCTTCACTAAGTCTCAGCCCAAGTGTTGATAAGACTCGAGTATATTCGTTAATGAACAGAGACGGTAGGTAAAGCGATAGTGAAAAAACAACTATGCCCGTTTATCGTAATTATCTAAGGAAGCGGATACTAAATATTTAAGGTCCGTTGTGGTACAGCAAGTCCCTGTTTTGCTACCAATGTGCCCGTTCACAGCAAAGGAGTATGTACTTTATTGGATCCATGGGAACACCAAGGACAGGATAGAAAGTAATGTAATTAAAAGGCACACCCTGCACAATCACCTTCCGCTGGTCATCATACCGTGCATCCTGGTGTCGTGAGGCAGTTGCTTTGGTTCAGATGTTGGTCATATCGCTACCGACGGTGCTCCTTCAGGGCGCGTTTCTTACAAAAAAAATACAAAGGATGACTGACTTTTCTGCCATTTTTTGCCTTATGAGGTAAGCATGGATATGTGAACCTAGCGGGGTCGACCATCTTGGATCACCAGTATCTATCTCGCCATCGTAAACGCCAAGTTCTTCCATGAAATTCTCAATCTCCTGCTCATGGTAATCTTCCATGACGTCGCCACGGCCGACACTGACAGCAAGGCATTCTTGGAAATGCAGACGGAGAAACCGGTCGCTAGGTCTATGGGGCCCATCGACAAGGATGATATGGCTTTTCAACGGTACACCACTGTTTGAGCTTTCCGACCCCTCGAATAAGATGATGCGATAATCGTCCTGTATGTCATGGATACCACAGCTAACTATTTGAAAGGGAGAATACGCACTTCAACGTCAACGCCGAGTTTGTTTTCCCAAAAGAGGGTGACAATGTCCTTACGACCTGATACGACATTTTCGACCACCATCAAATCGCTTAGATCGCATGCATCGGGATCTTGATAATACTTGGACTCTAGCCATGGGTCGTCTGACAGCTTATTAGGGATAATAAGGATCGCGGAAAATATCAACATAGATGCGATGGTTCGAAATGTTACACACTTGCCTTATAGCCCATGAATGGGGGAAATACCCATGTTGCTATCAGCGCATCAGAGCCACAGCTTGGCACGACACCAGAAAAGATGCATTGACGATCTCTATCGAAAGCTTGTTGAATGATAGGGGCGCCTGTTAAGCATCAGAGAGAGTCAAGCACATTCCACGACACAATGAGGTACCTTGGCGGAGAGCGACGGGCTATTTTCTTTCACTACTTCCTCCATACTCGAAAATGGGTGAACTGGATGGAAGAAAAAGTAAAGTCCGGGGTCTCCTGTGTTAAGGTCACGTAGCCTGTCGTGGTACACGAAATGGTATTCTTGCCTATGGCATATAACCCATAGTCTCCAGGAACAATGATGTCTTGAGATTCTCGGGACAAGGCAGCGCCATTTTTGTGGACAGAATACGTCAACACATTATTAGGTCGAACCTCGACCGGGAAGAGAGTATACGTCTCGGCTTCCTCCCAAGTATGATACCGAGCTCGACTCAAAACAGCATCGGTTATCCAGCGATATGCTGTCGAAACAGTAATGGGTGAGTTGTTATCAACACGCCAGCCTAAATATGAGTTTGAGGACGATTTTGGAGATTGAACGTCAAAAAAACTCTCCTAAGGCCAGGCTGTGCGATTCAGTGCACCAAATGAAGACGTTGCGGTGTTGTCGAGTGGATTTTTTGGACAAGACGTGAACGGGTTCGTACATAGCGATGTGACTCGTGCAAGATACAAAGTTACAAATATGACAAAACAGTGTCAAACAAGAGTCCATCTACAACACCACCTCGATTGATCTCTGCTTCGTCTTTCATTTTTCTTGCATTCGTTGTCCCCCTCGATACTCCTGAGTTAAAGTATTAGGTCCATGGAATACCTACCTGAAGCAGATTCGAATGGTTCTTACATCAACGAATCTGAACGAAATGTACATGTATGGTGTTCCATTGTGAGGCCGTGCTCCGACAATAGCAAAAAACTGAACAGGAAACCCACTCTTGGACTAATTGCCGGTAAACTTGGTATCTGTATTCGTACATAGTTGGTCCCACTAAGCTCTAGGTTGCTATGTACACAATGGGTGGCTGCCGGTTTCCGTGTTTTATAGCTGGCTCGACACAATCATGAGACTGGAGACGCATGGTCAGATGTGGTTGATAATACTTCTCTTTGCGCGTGCCTCTAATGATATATCGCAGAGATCGGAAACATGGCTTTGTTCCGCTACCCCAAGGATCCGAGGACGATGTCGTTTCCGATAGGCCCCATTCGACTCCCTAGAGAGCCTCCTCTTTCGAAAAACCTCACAAGTTCAGTGAAAGAGGGGCATTATTTGATATATCTGTATGGTAATAGTGGTTCCATTCATCCCCGAACGCCTACGTTGGACGTTTTGTTCCAGACAGGGGGGATAAGAAATTTATCCCTGCTTGGCCAGAGCTCGTTTCCACCAAACTCAAGCGGCGGAGCCGTTCCCCATCGCAGACCTGTACACCTTCTCCCAGCGGCACACCATCTCGTGTAAGTCTACCATTGCTACGGTTATCATGCAACTTCAACTTAGCAAACTCAGAATACCGGAACTCGCTTCGCCGTACGCATGAGAGATAAGTGCTGCCTAGTCACAGGCCAGGCCGCTGTTAAACGTGCTCGTGGTGGCAATTTCACCGGGCTTGAGGTTGCACACATATATCCATTAATGGGTGTTGGTGACGTGAGTATAGACTTACGTCACGGAATCTATCCTTCTCACTTCTCACATGCAGATAGAATGGCTAGTGACCCTGTCAGCATCTGCTCGGGCACAAGTACTTACTCGTCAGGTTGCGGATCGTCCTCACAATGCTATGCTTCTCCGTGCAGATATTCACAGCTTATTTGATGACTATCAATGGAGCATATGGGTATGTTGGTTTTACCCTACGCTCTGTTCTTTAATTTTCGTAGCAGTCTGACCAGGGTATACATAAAATTGTTTGTTTTGAGAAATCGGGTGCTATGGTTTTGGAACAATACCCTACTGCAAATATTTGACCGTCAAGTTTGAATACCACCCCCCCATGCAGCATGGAGTTGCTTCGGGCACACTTCCACGTCGCCTTGTTGATACATGTCAGAGGAGTGGGCAAATGGGCAGTTGCTGGCTTCAATGCTACCTTGCTCTAGTGAGCTGGAACTGGGCTTTATTAAATTAGCAAAATGGTTTCATATCATCCTTTAGCTCTAGTACCATGGTTGTTTGGTGATCATGCATTATGTAATACTTTTTTCATTTTGTAAATATTAGGGATTCCTTATTGTGAGTATAAATCATATTACACAAGGAGGAAAATAAGGTAGCCGTCTTTAAATTGGCTGTTGTCTTACACCCTTACTGGCTCCTTACCCTTTCTAATCATTGATAGAGTCTGGTTGATCCCAAAATGTCCTGAAAGGGGATGATCATGTTTGGGTGACTCTGAGGTGGAGGCCATCAGAGTCTGGTACATAGATGCAATTGTCAACTCTGATGACGCCTTGTGAGTCTTGAGACCACCAGTGTTTCCCAGGTTTGTGGGGCTGTATATGTGTGCCTTGGTTACAGAGTCTAGTGGAATTGCTGATAGAATATCTTGGTGTAGTTTCTCAATGTCCATAATGACAATACCATTCATAATTGATATTCTCCAAGTGCCTTTTTGAGGTGATGCCTTAGGCATTCAATGGGATTAAGGTCTGTAGACTGCTGGCCATGACATAACCTTAACCCCATTGTCAGCAAACCATGTTTTGGCTTTCTTGAAGATCATCGCCCAGAATCTGAACATACAGTTCAGCATCCATCCTTTCATCAATCTTGCATGCAAATCCAACACCATCCCATTCCATGTGTTAAAATTCCTGTTGTTTGGCCCCCTGCAAGCTTGTTTTGCCCTCATAACCCTCTGGTAAGAGAATATACTTGGCCCAGACTCTGGAGTTTTGTTAAGCACTATTGTAAATCATGTATTACTCATTTACATTCTAAATCACCGCAACACACACCATACAGCCTTCTGAAACAACTCCCAGTATCAGAGCTCCCATGGAATTCCATTTTTATAGATTTCATTGAACACCTACTGGACTATGATGGTTTTTCCACAATACTAGCCATGTTTGGGGAACACTAACAAGGCTACCAAATACAAGATAGAATATAGAAATATGAAGGGGAGAGGGGACAGCTCAATGACAGGGAAGATCACACTTGTTTTAGTGGGATTCCTAAGAGATTGAAACTATAGACTAGCTACAGTAGACAACAAAACCCTTACAATGTTTTGTACTTTTTGAAAGACATGGCTATTCCTCCAGAAATAAATTCTGTGAAATGCTGAAAATATTATGTAATATACTTCAACATCATACCTTCCAGAAATGCACAGCCACAAGGCACCACATCCTTATTTGGTAAGTCCACATCACACACAACCAATAGCTCATTGTAAGGGTTTTGTTGCACACATTTTTAAAGTTCAAAATGGGTCCTAGTCACATGACTTTGTTTATAAAGTTCAACACAAAGTCATGTGACCACTCTTTTTTTTTTTTTTTTTGTTATATTTGTATCCCACTTCAAGCAACAATGGCTAACTGCGGCTAGGGGGTGGAAAGGCCCCCAGAGAAACTATGCTACGGTGGTCAGAAGTTCCGAGTGAGCTTCGTGGCTACGATGGATTTTAGAGGGCTCGAGTCAGGGTGGGAACGGTGAAAGTCGGTGTACGGAGTCAGATGTAGCTAGAAAGAGAAAAAGAAAAAGAAGACCAAGAAAGGAATATGTACATTGGCCATGATGTTCAGGGACGATCTGTTGTGGAGGGATTGTGGGAGAGGTGTGGGGCAAGCAGGGGAGTCGGTGTCGCGACGGAGCCAGGTGGCTCTAAGGAGGTTCGTAAGGGCGTGGTGCAAAGGCAGAGGTTTGGCAGATAAATTTTGCAACTGCTCTGAGCCCAGACTTTGTACCCAGCAGAAAGGCCAGGTCAAGACCACGTGAGACCTTTCGTAGGGGCCCACGCCAGTCTTCGTAAAGGGGGCAACTCGTTAAGATGTGGTCGCGCGTTTGAAGGGGTGCATTCCCACAGGGGCATGCAGTGGGCAGATTGGGGAGGAAGTGGTTGTAGTATTCCCCAAAGAAGCCATGTCCAAAGATTGCCTGAATGAGGTGAGTGTGTTGTGCACGGGAACCAGTGAAGCCTTTGTGGATGGCGGCGAGTTTGAGCGAGGGTGGTTTGGTGAGGACGAGAGCGGAAGCATTAGTGTGTGGCTTGGCTGCCCACTCTTTGCCCCATTCTTTGACTGCGCGGACTTTGGCCCTTTCCCAGGCCCAGGTCATGGTTGAGTGCAGTACTGACCTGGCTGTTGTGGCCTGTTTGGCTAGTGCGTCAGCACGTTCATTTCCCTGTATGCCCGTATGTCCTGGGACCCAGGAAACTTCAACATTGATGTAATGGCGGGAGGACAGCAGCGAATCAACATGCTTGCGAAAAAGCGCAGAGCAGAGCTGGGCTGGATGTGGGGACACATCAAATATTGATGATATAGCAGCCTGATTGTCAACCATAAATGAGATGTGCGTAACAGTAGGGAGGTGGTCAAGGATGTTGGTGAGGCGGGCAGCAGCACCCACAAGAGCAAGCATCTCAGCATCGAAGACACTGGCTCTGCGGCCAAGGCCCCACTGACCTGAGGCAACCTCCATGCCAAGGTGTACTGCCGAGAAACCACACCCCGTCCGTTTATGGCCCTCGGACCGCTTTCTCGACCCATCTGTAAATATGACCAACTGGGTTGGATCTGACGAAAGGACTCGAATGCGAGCCTTAATCTGGTTGATGAGCTTCCGACGGTCTTCTTCAGCGGATTGCCTGGGTGGGAGGACTGAGCTTAATCGGGCGCCCCATGGGTGTTCCCTCTCCCAGGGAGGCGGGACATACGGCAATAGCCTTTCCGACTTGGGACTTGTGAAGGTCACCAGATGGTGGATGACTGTTGAAGGTGTCATGTGACCACTCTTCCTCAATGTATATAAGATGAATGCAACCAGTTGGAATCCCACAATCACCCTACTCACAATGAAAAAGCTCTCCTCCAGCCAAATCCAACATGTTCTTACTCTACTTGACTCTGGTATTTCTGGAGCTCAAATATGTTACCAAAATCATCTCAGCAGTGCCACCATTAGTTGTATTTGCTCTGAGCATCGCCCTGACCTCCCCAAATGCTCTGGTGGCCATCCTACAAAGCTTACCACAGCCAATATTGCCTATGCCAGAAGAATAATTTGCATGGGGAAGGTTGATAATGCCACACAGGCAACCAAGAAACTTATAGACATCATCAACACTCCTATTACTTCACAAACAGTGTGTCGCCACCTCAAAACCATAGGCATGAGCTGTGGTAAAGAGAAAAAGGCCACTTCTCAAACCTCATCATCGGAAATCTCGATTGGAGTTCGCAGAAAGGCATTTGGAATGGACCCTAGAGGACTGGAAGAGGGTCATATGGTCTGATGAGACTAAGATTAATAGGCTGGGATCAGATGGAAGGAAATATGTGTGGAAAAATGTGGGTGAGGGGTTAAATGATAGGTTAGTAGAGGGAACAGTCAGGTTTGGAGGAGGAAACCTGATGATGTGGGGATGCATGGGCTGGGATGGGGTTGGGTTTGCAACCACAATTGATGGGAGGATGGATGCTGAGCTTTATGTAGAGATCCTGGATGATGAACTCCAGCAAACCCTCAAATATTACAACAAAACAGTGGCTGACATTGTGTTTCAACAAGACAATGACCCCAAACACACCAGCAAAAAGGCCCAGAAATGGTTCACTTACCATGATGTTACAGTCCTCAAGTGGCCTGCACAATCTCCTGACATGAATCCTATTGAACATCTGTGGAATCATGTCAAAAAGAAGCTGGAGGAGTATGAACAGCCTGCAAATAGTGTTCATGAACTGTGGGAGAGGGTGCAGAAGGTGTGGGAAGAGATTCCAAAGGAGGAGTGTCAGAAGCTTATTGAGAGTATGCCTAGAAGACTTGCAGCAGTGATTAGAGCAAAGGGGGGCCATACTAAATACTAATTTCTTGTAATAATAGTCTCAAAATAGTGTGCAACAAAACCCTTACAATGAGCTATTGGTTTGTGTGTGATGTGGACTTACGAAATAAGGACATGGTGCCTTGTGGCTGTGCATTTCTGGAAGGTATGATGTTGAAGTATATTACATAATATTTTCAGCAATTTACAGAATTTATTTCTGGAGGAATAGCCATGTCTTTCAAAAAGTGCAAAACATTGTAAGGGTTTTGTTGCCTACTGTATGTACATGCCCCCTATTTATACTACTTATTTATTATTTATGAGAAATCAAAGGAAAGTGCATATACATATGCACTAATATTGAGCAAACCAGTGCTTGCATGGGCACCAACTTTGTTTGCATTGGCAGGGCACACATCTGTGCACAGGAACAGCTTTACCAGGCTGTGGGTGGCAATGGTGGCCTTGCAACAGTGACAGCAGCCTTGCAACAGCGACAGTGATGGCAGCAGTGGCCTTGCAATGGCTGTGCAATTACATAATTGTGCTCACACCCATATCTGTGTGTAGGTGCATATATGCACCTTATAAAATATAGGAAAATATAATAAACTTAAATAAAATAAATGGCAACCATATATTATATATATTGCCCTGACATCACCCCATCCTTAAGGCACATTGCCCTCAATGTGGTTGCCAGAGATCCAAAGGGTTCCAGCCTGAGCCATAGTCTATGTGAAGTTGATATATGTAAGTTTGGAAAGGGAGTCTACTGAAGGTTAAGGCAGAGATCCTCCTAGGTGCAAAGGGGTGTTGGCTATGGAATTTCTTCACTAGTTTTTTGGAGTTTCCAAGATTATCAGCAGGTTCCCATGTGCATTCCTCTTGAAGGTACCCTTTCCATTTCACTAGGTATTGTAGTTTTCCCCTTGCCAATCTGCTATCTTTGAAATATTCAACTTCCCACTCAGGAGTTTCTCCCTTAACAACTGGAGGAGGCCTAACTGGAGGTATCCTCCCTTGAATAATGTCCTCATGGAAAGGCCTGAGCTTGGCTACATTGAAAACTGGATGGATTTTCATGGAAGAAGCCATTCTGCCCAGTCATCCTGTCTGTGATTCACAAAGAGTCTAAGATATTGTTCTACCTCCTGGTTTACTCTTTCTGTCTGGCCATCTGTCTGAGGGTGATAGGCTGTAGAAGCTGCAACTTTGATCCCTAGGATTGAATTCAGCTCCCTTGTGAATTTTGAGACAAACTGGGGTCCTCTGTCACTGATGATCTGTAAGGGGAGTTTCCATACATTGTCCCTATAGAGCCTGACAATGCCTTTTGAAGTGATCTGGTCTGTAGTGGGTATGACATGAACCATCTTGCTAAGTCTATCCACTACTACCATGATGGCATTGTATCCTTGCCTTTCTGGAAGTCCAGTAATCAGATCCACAGTGATGATTGCCCAAATGTCCTTAGGAATCTGGGTTGGTACAAGCTTTCCAACAGGACTGGTGGGATATGTCTTAGTTATATTGCACCTATCACATCCTTTGGTATAAGATGCAACAAATCTGGAGATTCCTGGCCACCAGTAATTCCTGGAAACCAATTCTAAGGTTTCCATCTGCCTGGGTGGCCACTGGTATGAGCATCATGATGCAGTTCAACAATCTGCCTTCTAAGTTCCATATCCTTTGGCACATAGACTTTCCCTCTGAAGAGAATGAGACCCTGTTCCTCTGCCCACTCTGTGCCTTCAATCCTTTTACTTCCTGACTTTTTCAGTTCTTCTACTGCCTTGACTACAACTTCTTCCATATTCTTGGCCTGTCTGATTTCTTCAGCAGATCTGTCTCCTGACCTACTAATACAGCATGACCCTGCTTAAGAGCTTGGATCCTGAAATAAGAAGGCTTGAGAAGGGTAATATCTTCATTATCCCTCTCTCCTTTCCCATGAACAGATCTTCTGGATAAAGCATCTGGTTTCAGGGAACTTTACCAGGCCTATGGTGTAAGGTGAAATCAAATATGGACAAAAACAGGGACCATCTAGCCTGCCTCCTATTAGGTTTTTTGGGAGACATAAAGTACTCTAGATTTTTGTGGTCTGTCTATCCAGATTTGAAAGGTATGACTGCTCCCTTCAAGATAGTGCCTCCATTCATCCAGAGCTCTAATAACAGCCAGCATTTCTTTGTCATGGATTTCATAATTTCTTTCCACTTCATTCAGACTTTTAGATAAAAAGGCTACAGGGTGCCATTTGCCATCTGGTCCTTCCTGAGACAAGACAGCACCTGTTGCAAAGTCAGAACTATCTGCCTCTAACTTGTAGGGTTTGTTGTCATCAGGAAAGACAAGAATTGGAGATGAAGTGACCTTGTCCTTCAGGCCTTGAAAGGCTCCCTTTTCTTCCATAGTCCCCTTCCATGCTGTATCCTTGTCAGATTATGAAGGGGTCTGGCTATTTTTGCAAAGTCCTGGATAAACCTTCTGTAGAAGTTGACAAAGCCTAGGAAAGATTGAATCTCCTTGACTGTGGTAGGTTCTGGCCATTTGGAGACACCCTCTATCTTCACTGGGTCCATAGAGATGCAGCCATGTGAAATGATAAGTCCAAGATATTCAATCTTTTCCTTTTCAAATTCACATTTTTCTGCTTTCAAATAAAGCTTGTTTTTCTCCAATATTTCAAAGACCCTCTTGAATACTTCTCTATGTTGTTCTAGAGTGTTTGTGAAGATAAGAATATCATCCATGTAGACAATGACAACTTGACCATCAATCAACTCTATGAACAAGTCATTCATCATGGTCTGAAATGTAGCAGGACTATTGGTGAGACCAAAGAACATGACCAATGATTCAAACAGTCCTCTGTTAGTTCTGAAAGCTGCCTTTCATTCATCTCCTTCCTTTATTCTGACATTGTTGTAGCCCCATCTGACATCCACCTTAGTGAAGTATTTGGCTCCTTTTAACTTGCTGATAATGTCAGAGATAAGTGGTGGAGGATAGGAGTTTTTGATTGTGATGTCATTTAGCTTTCTGTAATCCTAGACCAATCTTAAAGAGCCATCCTTATAAAGAACACTGGAGATGCCATAGGAGACCTGAGGGTTGGATCCTTCCACTCTTAAGGTTCTCTCCTAAGAATTCATCCAGTTCCTTCTACTCATGTGGTGCTAAAGGATAGAGCTTGCTTCTAAAAGGTTCTGATCCAAACTTCAATTCAATGGCATGATCCCAGGGTTTCTTATCTGGCAATCTATCAAAAGACTCTTTGGAGAATATTCCCTTGAAATGGTGAAAACATTTTGGGACTAGTTCCTCAGAGGTTTTCTTCTGGTCTTGTTTATGAGACTCCTCTGCCAATTTCTGTGATACAGTAGTAGTAGCATTGATATTAGACTGAGGATAGATAGTTGTAGCCCAGATCCTGTCACTGTCTTCAACACTGTTAGGATACACACACAGGCCAGGTTTCCGGAGAAACCCGCGGGATATCCGGTAGGACTTGGCTTCAGCTTATAGGCTGCGCCCTCGCTAGATCGTGTTGTCCAATTTCAAATGGACGGACGGGGATCCTGGGGAGTCCAGGCGGGGTTTGTGGGTCATAGGTCGTAAGTCGGGGGTTGTGGGTCGTAAGTCGGAGGTCGTGGTTTGTGAGTCGAGTTGGTTGAGAGAGATAGATGCACCGGAGCCCGTGGGCTCCGACTAGTGTGAGCGATGTGAATCAAGTAAGGTTTTAGAGCAGAAAATATTATTAGATTACTGGGGGGAATCTAAGCTAATTTTCTGACTGGATTGTGTGTACAACATCTGCCAGTTTATATAGACCGTGGAATGCATGACATACCAAATCCAGTAATAACGAAACGAAACTAACAAAACATAAAACAGGAATAGTAAACACCAAATTGGTGTTAGGAATGGAATGGAACGGAGCGGAGTCCGAATCATGACAAAGCATAACCCATAACAGGAAACAGAGTGGGAGCGGAGTCCTAAATCGTGACAGGTCATTTGACTAAAATGGGAACGGGGCTCGATTAGAGCGGTGATGGGATTCTAAGCGGGGACCAGTGACTGATGCGTGGGACGAAGATGGACATAGACAGAGACGGAGTCCGGGGGAAGTCCGGTGACTGATATGTGTCGTAATGAGGTTGAACGTAACGAGTCTTGATGTAATGGAGTCCGGGCGGGAAATCCTATAAACAGACGATTGGTGCTTGTAGTGCATGGGGGCGTACGGGTTAGTGCCCGGAGTCCAGCGGGATTGTCCGGTCGTAACAGTATCCTCCCTTTATGCCGAAGTCCCAAAGAGGCTCTAGACCTAGATAAGGTTCTTGTCAGCTACATGCATGTGTCAAAAGTCATGTCGGTTACACGTATGTGTCAAAGAGTCATGTGATCTGGAAGGTAAGGTTCAAACACGACGAGCCTATATAAAAATTTGAAAAAATAGAAATTTCTTCTTCTCCCACTAGGAAGTTCCCTTCAAGACTCTGCTGCCTTCCTTTGTCTACTTTTCTTAATTCTCCTACTCTGGAGAGAACATTCAGGTGGACACCTGATCAAATCTACTTGTCCAGTTCTCCAATTGATTTCAGGGTTATGGTTAAGTTCTGTCAGGAACTGGAAAACCAGCCGGCCTCTGGGCCTCTGGGCCCCCAGACCCCATCCTACATGCTCCTGACCCTCTATATTGTATAGTTACAACTGGAGTTCCTGCCAGAGCCCACATGTCAACTTGTTTATGCCTGACTCTCTGTACACACCCCACCTGCCTGCACCTAACCCTCTGTGTCTCATACACCAGTCCTTGGACTCCACCAGATTCTGGACTCCCCCCTATATACAGTGACCCAAAAAAGCGTCCGGATGTTTGGTGAAATTGGAAAGAGAGGTTCACAGCTCCAGAAATAAAATAGATAAAAATCAGAAAAAATCAGAAGTAAGAGGTATACATCTGACCTATATGATGACATAAGCATGACACCATAGCTTTCCTTATCAAGAGAGTATAAAATGAACAATGGACATGGTGCATCTGGACACTTTTTTTGCTCTATCAACTGATACATGAAACTCAACTAAGGTTCATATGACTGTGGGAATTCTGGTTAGGTTCAACAAGGTCATGTGACCACATGTTGAAATAACACATTTATATGAACCTTTGCCTCATTTTACCCTCCCACCACATTATAAAGAAATATTCTGCTGAAACAAGACTCTCTGTCATTTTCCTTCTCCAGGAGGGTCACTCCTGCAGAACAATTGCTTCTAAACTCCATATTGGGGACTCTACAGTATCAGAAATTCATTCCCAACTCCCTGGTCCACTTCCAACACCTTCCAGAGGTTGTTCTCCTAAGCTCTCCCCTAGGGATCATCACCACTTGGCTCATTCTATCACCTCTGGACAGATTGATAATGCCTCCCAGGCCAAGTCCCACCTCTCCCTTAATGTCTGCACACATACAATTCACAATGCATTGAAGAAAGTGAATTTGAAGGTTGTGGTGAAGGCCAAAAGACCACTTCTTGCCTCTTGACACATCAAGACTCAATATGAGTTTGCTGAGTGAGTGCAGAACCTGGTCTTTTCCACACCCACAACCTCCCATATGAGTCCAAATTATTGATTTTGGTCTCATCTGAAAAGCTAACCCTAAACCAGTCCTCCTCAGTCCAATACTGGTACTTGATAGCAAACTCATATTGAGCCTTGATGTGTCACGAGGCAAGAAGTGGTCTTTTGGCCTTCACCACAACCTTCAAATTCACTTTCTTCAATGCATTGTGAATTGTATGTGTGCAGACATTAAGGGAGAGGTGGGACTTGGCCTGGGAGGCATTATCAATCTGTCCAGAGGTGATAGAATGAGCCAAGTGGTGATGATCCCTAGGGGAGAGCTTAGGAGAACAACCTCTGGAAGGTGTTGGAAGTGGACCAGGGAGTTGGGAATGAATTTCTGATACTGTAGAGTACCCAATATGGAGTTTAGAAGCAATTGTTCTGCAGGAGTGACCCTCCTGGAGAAGGAAAATGACAGAGTCTTGTTTCAGCAGAATATTTCTTTATAATGTGGTGGGAGGGTAAAATGAGGCAAAGGTTCATATAAATGTGTTATTTCAACATGTGGTCACATGACCTTGTTGAACCTAACCAGAATTCCCACAGTCATATGAACCTTAGTTGAGTTTCATGTATCAGTTGATAGAGCAAAAAAAGTGTCCGGATGCACCATGTCCATTGTTCATTTTATACTCTCTTGATAAGGAAAGCTATGGTGTCATGCTTATGTCATCATATAGGTCAGATGTATATCTCTTACTTCTGATTTTTTCTGATTTTTATCTATTTTATTTCTGGAGCTGTGAACCCCTCTTTCCAATTTCACCAAACATCCGGACACTTTTTTGGGTCACTGTACATCCAACACTCTGTGTCTTATGTACCTGTCACTGGACTCTGACCAGACACCCAGAGCCCCTCTAACAGAGCATAGAACCCTGCTCCTGTTATGATCTGTCTCTGTATCTCACACACCAGTCATTGGAAAACCCACCAGACTCCACCAGACCTCCTGCACATCAAACCTGTCTATACCTGACACTATTTTGTGCACCAAATCACCAGACTCTGACCAGACTTCTGGAGCCCTCTAACTGAGCTCTGCTCCCATTATGGTCTAATGATCTGTCATGATTCAGACTCTGCTCCCACTCCATCTCCTGTTATGGTTTATGATTTGTCATGTTTCAGACCCTGCTCCCATTCCATTCCATCCAGTTTAGTATTTACTTGTTTCGTTTTATGTTTAATAGTTCTGCCTCTCATTAATACTGCATTTGGTATTATTACATTTCACAGTCTATATAAGTCTGCTATATTCATGTACTTAGAATCCAGTTTCAATCTCGAACAAGTTTTCCCCCCAACAAGTTTTCCCTGAAATAAGTTTCCCTCATCCTGCTCCAGTCCCTACTCCTCTTGTCTGTCTGCATGCTCGATTCCCGGAACTCCCACGGGAACTCCAGAATCTACATCATCCTTGCATGCATTCTGTCAGTTCGAAATATGGACACCCAAATGAGTGTACACGGGTGCAGTCCATAAGCTGAAGCCAAGTCCATCAGCCCATACTACCCATTCTCTGGTAATTATTCTGACACAATGTTTTGTACTACTAATATTCCCAGAACTTCCCCGGACCTATTACCCAGAAAAAGTTTGTGTTCAGAATATAGTTACCAGAGAAACCTCCATGGGACTATCCATGGAGCTTTGTTTGTGAGCTTAACAAGTTCCAAAACAAAGATCTGGAAGTCCCATGGAGTTTCTGGTAATTATTCTGAACACCTTCCATTAATGTCCCATGGAGTCCCCAGGTATTAGTCTGGGAGTTTCCAGGGATATTAGTACAAGGAGTGTATCAGAATAATTACCAGAGTAGTACTGAGATGGACTTGGCTTCAGCTTATGTGCTCAGGGGTCCAGTGACTGGTCTGTGAGATACAGAGTGTCAGGTGTATATGTAGGGTGGAGTCTGGAGTCCGGTGTAGAGAGTTCAATTGGAAAGTAACCTATATGGCAATAGTTTCAAGTCACATCACAAGCACAAATTCTTATATAAACTTTGGCACTAAAGATGACTTCTACACAGCCAAATCAGTTTCATCAATCAGATGTGCAAACACTCCATCATGTTCAACACTGCATCATCCTCCAAAGTAACCCTCAGTTCCTACTCGAAACCAACTCTTCACTCCCAAATAGAACTCCAGCCAATAATGTCTTGCTTCTCCTCATCCTCAGAAATCATTCCCAAGCCCCTACCAGCCTACTCAAACTCCTCCAAAGAACACCATCGTTTCCTCCATCGACAAGGTATTCGACCCCTATATGCTCCTGACAACCCTGTCTTCATTCATGTATATGATGACTCCCATGAAGTCTTCCACTATCAATGTGATTGAGTGTTCCAGCGAGATTGTTCCCCACCATCATCGGGAATCTGTTACATGGCAATGTTCACTCCAATAGGAGATCACAGAGGACCCAAGTTATTTATGACCCCAGTTCCAGAGGGAAGTCAAGTAGAGCCTCATTGAGGTCGTTGTCGATTCGTGTTCCTTGTGTGGTTGTGGAGCCTACTCACCACCTGGTTCTAAAATGGTGATTGATTGCATCCCCTCTTTATACTGCAAAACTAGGAACAGAACACGTCCAATCTCAGTTCATCAATTGGTAGTATCATTAAGATTTCGAAATCAAACATAGCACTTGAGGGTGACACATTGTCATGGGATTCTTGGGTGTTTCTGACTCATTATCATCGATGTTTCATCAGCCATCACTTCTATTACTCCATCTCTCCTATTGTCTGACTCAGTTCCCCCTATTGTTCTATTGTGTTTCCCCATTTGGCAGTAGCACATGTCTGATCTCATCTTTGTTTGTCATTCTCTTATTGTCTGATGCAGTCTTCCCCTTTTATTGTTCACAGCTTTACTAACATTCTTATTGTGATGACTCACCATATCGCATCGTTATTGTCTCATTGTTTGTAGATGTTTGTTTTACTCTGTGCCTCCTCATGTATATAAGGGCCTCTCTTTTGCCCACTATTGAGCAAGCAATTTCATTGTATCTCAGTTCAAAGCTCATTCTCAAGGACAATCTCTTAAGTCTTACTCTCAGTCTCACTCCTACAGCCAGTAAGGGATACTGTAGTGTCTCTTATTGTTGAAGTTCTACACTCCTCGACATTGGGCTTACATCAGCCTTTTGTATTCATCTTCATTTACATCATCCAAGGTCCACTAGCCTCTTGCTCCGAGTGTGTTTGGTTATAGACTGGTTTCAAGAACAACTGTGTCAGTGACTGTCATAAAGACTTCACCGTTGCACGCAGGTTATTAGGTATATTCCTAGTAACAAACTTACATCGGTGGGCTTTCTAGTTAACTGTAACTTGATGAGTAGGATATAGAGAGTCAGGTGCAGATAAGGTGGAGTCAAAGATTAAGAAGCATGTACAAAAATATGGGAGGTCTGGTCCAGAGTCCAGTCTGGGAAATGACCAAGAACATGTAGAGATGTCAACTGTGAAAAGGTGCAGTCTGACAGATTCTGGGTCATAACAGAAGGTGTCTAGTTGGGGGGCAGACTGACAGAATGGGATGTGAGTCAAAGGATACTTGAGGGATGAGGGTCAGGTTCCAGTGGATTCTGGATCTTGATACTGGCCTGGAAGATGGTTCAGAACCTAATATATCAGAGTAGATTGGTTGTCAGAGAGGAAGAGGAGGTGCTAAGCTTCAGGGATGTCAGCAAGGATTGTTGTCAGCACAGCACTGACACTTTCCAGGGCAAATATCTTGGTGTCATAGATGCCTGCACACTTGCCAAGGCCAAAATGCCCTCTGTGGATGGAGGAGCCAAGGTGGTGGATGGAGTAGCTGGCACCTGTGTGGTGGCAGTTTCCCTGACCATTGAGATGGGAGCCATCAGTGTAGATGACAAGGGTGGGTGTGAGGTATCAGTATTATCTCATAAAATTCTCTTAATTTTCTTTGAAATTAATTAGTATTTTTTCAAATTTATTGTATTTTTATATTTTTATTGTGAAATATAAGGCCTAGTTCCTTTTAACTTCACATAATAATAGCATATATGAGCTCATATAATGCTATTATATCTTAATTAATTTATTATAATTTTTAACTAATTATTTATTTGTTATTAATCTAGTTATTGCTTCCCAGGACATTGCCTTGTTGCTGTGTGCATTTTTGGAGTCACATGACTTATTACTCAAGTCAACTTCGAGTCATTGGCATTTGATTCTGACCTGGACCTTGGCCTCTGAACCTTTGAGTTCAGGCTTAGATTGAAGCCCTTGTCTCAGATTGGGAGTCATACATAGGATCAAAAAGGGGTAATGAATAGTTAGACATGATATCATTACTGGCTCAGTGATGATATCATAAAATAATTAAATAGTTAAATAATCAGTTATCAAAATGTATATAAGGAGGGCCAGAAATCCACAATACAATAATCTTATCACACATATTTTACTGCACAGCTCAGAAGCTTATCTCATCATCCTAAGGACAATAGTAGCCTTAGTCTGATACACTAACTGCAAGCATATACACTTGCAGAATATAGAACTCTTTGTCAGCACTCTTGAACTTAGCTAATCATCTAAGTTCCCCAGCCTCACAGCTACCCTTTAGGCTCATAATAAACCTAATAAGTATTCTTACTGATCCCTGCCAACACTTAGATTATTCAAGGCCCATACCTAAGTTAGTGAATTAATCAAGTACAAGCAAACAAGAAATCCAACACAAATTATCTTCTCTGTTAATAAATTATTTAACACATTGTTAAATATCTATCAATAGTTACAAATAAGCATACAAGAACCCGAAGCTTTATATCAAGTCTCTGCTAAGTTTCTGTGCATATACTCAGCTTCTAGCCCCTATTCTCAAGGAATAGCTGTTTATTTGCTAAAAGAGTCATAGACAGTTCTATTGAACCTTTCAATAATTAAAATAAGCATTGATTTTAGTTGTTTAAGCTTAATAGTGCAACTAATTAATCTATCAGTATTTAAATTACTGGACCTTTGCTTATTTTATTGTTGAAGCTCTGTGACACTATAGCATTTATTGAGCTATCTGAGAGAAACCCCTAAATACATTACAAAGGGTCGACAGGTCCTGGTTGGTGGTGTGAATGGTGAGGCAGAGTCCTTTGATGAATTTGGTGTGCTCTGCAGGGGTGTGAGAGGTAGGGCGAAATATAATCAGGAAATATAGTTGGATAAGCTCATACTATATTTCCTTTATTATTTCTACTTTCTCTCTATTTTATTACACACTATAATTAGTTCGACAACCTATGTATGCGGTACATTGACTCTTGTGGGTGCATACACGCCAGACTTATGTATTCTAGCGCCCGTAGTTAAAACTCAGACACTTTTTACCTTGTAACCACAACTTACCCAGACACACAGTTAGTGTCCTGTAAGTCGTGATTGAGGTATCGTCTTGACCATCACAGATGGACTTCAACTATCTACACCTTCTAGGTTTCAAACTGCACCAGTCGAAACCTTATCTATATCTCAATCCGCATGGATGACATCCACGCTATTCTATCATTCGACTCTTGTTACTTGTTTCTACACTCAAGCAGTCACTCAGGATCGTACCTATGGTCGATTCCTTATTTCTTTGTAGCTATCTACTCTACTTTAGATAGTTACTTCACTTGAATGTACCGAACTGAACAGTCAATACTTGTTGGTGTGTATTGAACTTAGATAGTCAATACAACTATGTGTCATACCTAAACGGTTGATATTCTTCATATATAGAATGGTTAGTACTTCCACCACTCTTCCCAGTGGTGATCCGGGCCGGACTGCTCTTTCCCTACGAAGAAAACGATACCTTAAGACTATCAGCTTCTAAGCACGTAAATGACCACTGGCAAGAACCAAACACCGAGGACTTCGATGACCCCGAGTAGTTCAAAACCTTGTCAAAGACCTGCAAGTCTGGAACCACCCGGTAACGTCACCATGAGGAAGTCCTCATTGACTTTTCAAAAACCAGTTCCTCCTGGAAGTTCCCCCGGAGCAGCAGCTGGACCGTCAATGGATACTCCCCGAGGTCCACGTGAAGAATGTCCACCAACTGGGCAGTTAAACACTCCTGGAGCTAATGTCGAGACTACCTGTGCTCCTGAACCCATTCTCTCATTCCCGCCTAGGCAGGTCATCCCCAAGCAATTCTTTGGGGGTCATATGGTTTATGCTCAGCCCATCAACTTACAATGGGATACGTACTACACCGATCGAATCCCTGCAGATCACGTTACTCCCTTTGTGGAGGAGTACAATACGGATTACCCTCTCTTACCGGTGACTATAGCAGTCTGGTTAGGTCGTTATCAGGCCATTTTATTGGTGCAGGATCTATTCACGCAACCTGGAACCCTTGAGGATCTGACCCGCTCGATTCCCGAATGGTTGAGTGAGGTAACTTCTGTTATGGAAGGGGGAAGGACGATTCTTAAGCAAGAAGTGTTCTCTTTATTTCTCGAAGCACTCCACACACACGATGATGCGTTGCAAATCCTTCACATCCTACTCGGTGGGGATCACATCATCCCCAGGTTTGACTACCAGTATATATATGTACATCCGGATGTTGGAGGAATCTCTTAACGGGATCACTCGGAATTCTTCATTTGTGTATTTTACTCTAAGGGGTCGGTTAAGGCAAAATCAGAGGAGACTCAATAAGATGGTTTTGGAAGTGCTCTACCCTTATGGTGATTCCATCCAGGTACCCAATTCACCTATCTCCACAACTAGTTCGTTTGTTTGTACCCTGAATGGGTCTCCTGACACTCATTTCCTTCATTCGCTCAATCATCCCATTATTTTGCAAGACTTCCCATCAGATATGAGGATGCAAGTTGCAGACCGTCTTTAGGAAAAGGGAATGGAGATCTGCACTCCCCTCTATCAACCTCAGCCTCATTGGCCTTTGAATACAAATGAGATTGAGAGAGAAATTTCGAAGGAACCCAGCCCAGCACCTCCTCAGGGGACTCATCGTTCTCGCGTCGCTTTTGAATGAATCTCAGATCATCCTAACCTCGGTGATGAGATACCCACGACTAGACATAGATCGGTCGACAATAGGGGTCGACCATCCTTCTCTACTGCATTCACCGAGGGCATAGCTGGTCAAGTCGCTGGTCGAGGATCTCTGAACCCAGACGATCCCCGCCATTCCCTGCCAATCTCCTTGAATCCCTTCCTGCCACCAGGAGGACCCCCTAGCAGTTCATCCGGGAGCTCTAGTAGTTATCGATGACTTACCTAAGGAGAAAAGGATCTCTCTGAACACCAACAACATCAAGATAAAATGGTCTGACCTTCCTGAATACGATGGAACTCAATCCAAGGCCTTGGACTATATCATGGATATCATGAGTCTTTCGGAGATCTCAGACTCCATGAGCACATTGTTAGGAGTCACTCTGCCAAGATGACTCACCGGCAATGCCAAGATCTGGTGGAGCACCCTAGACCGTGAACATCGCACTGAGTTCAGTCGATCTCACGGATCGTTCCTTTGGGGTATCGTGATTACTTGGAACTCGTTGGCACGAGTCTTTAGCCTTAGAATGGGAAGCCATGAAATTTCGACAAGTTGGCCACGATCGAGAGACACCTGTTCACTATATTCAATGGAGAATTAAGCTTTATCGATTCTTGTATGGTTTCCACCAAAATCGAAAGGACAAAACATGCAGACTCATCCTCACACTACCCACAGAATGGCTTTACCTTTTACAAGGACAACCCATCGACAACATCATGAGCTTACAGACTTATGCTAACAATCTACAAGAGACGACCTTTTACCAATCGTAGCAGATTCTTACAACCGGACTGACAACGAGATGTTATGGGAGAACAAACCAGCGGAAAAGGCCGTCTTTCTCACTCACCACGAGTTAGTTGAACCAGTCGGAACAATGGAAGAGGTCCCCCAAACAAAATGGGATTTGCACAACCTCCCCAGGAACGATGAACTCAATGAGGTGAATTTTACTCTCTCGAATCCCCAATTGCTTATAGAAATCAACGAAAATTATGCTAAGGAACTTCACGATGGATACCAGAAGGATCCTGCCTTCAGAAATCATTACGCCGCTGATCCTATTTCTCTGAACATGGTAGCTACCCCTTCGCATTATTTCATTGGCAAGAATAAGCTATTGTTCTTTCGAGATTCAGACTGGAAAAGTCGAATCTGCATCCCTAGCAGCATGACGTCAACCATACTCAAGTTAATACATGATAACCCCTTTGAAGGAGCTCACACAGGCGGTCACAGACTCTTTCAGCTGATGAAGGACTGTTTCTTCTGGCTGAGGATGTTGCACGACTGTGTGGTGTATGCTCACAGCTGTGACATATGCCAGAAAACTAAGGTCGATCGTTCTGCTCGACAAGGAGCTCTTCGACCCGCAGATGTACCCTTAAGGCCATTTGAGGTTGTCTTGATGGACCTGATTGCAGGATTGCCTCCTTCTGCAGAGGGTGGTTACTCAGCCATCTTCATCGCTGTGGATAAACTCACGCATTTTTTAATTTGTGAGCCCACAACTTCAGATCTATCTGCAGAAGGATTCATGCGAATCTTCGTGAATAAAGTGGCTGCTCCCTTCAGCCTACCTTCGAGGATAATTTGTGATCGAGACAAGAGGTGGACCTGTAGATTCTGGAGAGAGGTCTGCAAAGTATACGGAAGTGCCCTTGGGGTATCCTTGTCCCACCATCCTCAAACTGATGGTCAAATGGAGAACGCCAATGCTATCATTGAGCAAATGCTCAGAGCGTACTGCGCTTCTTCGAAGGAGGAATGGTCTAAATGGACTCAAGTGGTGGCACATACCTACAATTCGACGGTTCAAAGTTCAACAAGCTACGTGCCAGCCTTTTTGCTGATGGGATACTTACCGAGAGGAATGTCTCGCTGTCAAGGAGGGGACGACCCCGTGGTTTCCAGAGAAACATCGGATAGCCCTCTAGCTGACCAATGGATCTTATAATTAGAAAACCATTGGCAGGTGGCATGGGATTCAATTGTGCGAGCACAAGAGATGCAAGCCCGCAGCTACAATAAGAGAAGGAAATTGGTGGAAGATATTTCAGAGGGAGATTATGTTCTGATCAATTGCCATTCCCTCGAGCTCGTTGAAGCCAAATGGCCCAGAAGGAAACTTATACAAAGACGGATAGGGCCGTTCGAGGTCTTGGAAAAGATCAATTCTCAAGTCTTTCAACTTTGCATTCCCTCAGAATATCAATTGCACCCAGTGATCAACCGAGACCATCTTAAAAGGTACCACCTCTCCCCTAAGGAATTCGGATCCAGGGAGCTACTCGAGAATCTTCAGGAACTCAATCGTAATGATGAGGAGTATGAAGTAGAAGCTATAGTAGGGCACAAAAAGCATCAAAATCAACTCCTTTTCCAGGTTCGATGGAAAGGTTATGGACCTGAAGAGGACACCTGGTTAAACAGCAATGACCTTCGTAATGCCCCTGCTCTTCTTAAAGTGTACAAAGCTATTTATTGAATCTAACGATCGTTTCATGTTCTCACGATGACAACAAGGTTTATTTACTTCTAGCTCTACCTCTCACTTTCATCCCCCTCAGGCTTTTACCTCAATAACTGAGCGGAGTTTGAAATTAATATAAAATACGTAAATCTGCTAAAGAAAATTTTCATCCCCCTGTCTCTTTCCTCCACGTCAACCTCTCAAATCAGTACGCTATGTCACAGGAGCAACAACCCAAACCCAAGTTCCCCAATTTCAAAAGAATACTGTGACCCCAAACTATTAATACTTCTACCACCTCGTCTCATACTGACAAGGTTGAGCACTCCATGGGTAATTCTGGAAGGTCTTCGTCAATACCCTCTGCCACGCAGGACAACATGGCGGGAACATCCACCAACTCAGGAAACGTTACTCCATACGCTCCTCTCCCTAGACCTCGATTTCCCAATTTCAAATGAATACCTCGACCCCAAATGACAGTTCCTCCTTCCCCACCCCCTCGAACAGAAATTGTCAAGCACGTGGAGGAGACCTCATCATCCTCACACCATACGCGAACAGACTCCATTTCAAAAACTACGCCCCTGTCTTCTGATACTTGGGGGGCTCCCTCGGGAACATGGAGTGAAACCCCTCCACCTTCTCGTAGTATTTTCCCTTCTACCGAAGAGGAGATCAGGAAAAAACGGCAGTCTGAGGCTTTCTCTGCGCAAGTCCAGGAGGAATTGAAAATGCTCAAGTGGAAGAGAAGGGAGGAGTACTTAGAAGGACAGCGGAAGATGGGTGCTAGGGATAATGTCCCTTCAAGGTGGACATGACAGGAATGGAGGAGAATGGAAGGACACAACAATCCTTCAATCATCACTCCCCCTTTGGGTCATAAATGGATGGATTTTGCTGAGACGGATTGCAGTGATGGGGGCACGCCTTGCGTTCAGAGTGTAGGACAGAAAAGCAGGAAAGGAAAAGACGGGGTCACCTTCTATGATTGGGACAAGGTGCGAAGGATCAAACTACAAAGCATTGTATTGCGATGTGGGGATGGAATTGCACTACCTCCCAGCCCCTTCACAATGTGGACCTCAGGAACGGACCTACCGGATGGGGCCCGGTGATCTTTCATCTGATTTGGAGGATGACCAATCACTCTATCCCGCCTATGACAGCAAGTACCTCGGTGCTGACTGCCATGAAGGTTTTCTACTCCCTGATGCCATCCACTTCTTCACGAGTGAGCCTAACCAGCGACGAAAACTGCCGACTTCCATCAGAGTTTGGAGGGGGTATCATCCAGCCGACTCTGCCATGCCATCCAGCTCCACTCATCTCTCCCCACCTCCGCACATCTCTTCTGTACCCCCACTACAGCGCTTCACACCCTTTACAGAGTTGCTGGGAAATCTTGAACCATCCACTGACCTACCTCTTCTTCCCCCTACACCATTGCCCCTCCCCTCCATGGGACATTCCTTCATACCACTGCCCTCACCCGCATCCAAGCCTTCTCCAGCACCACGGCCAACCCCACCCCTCCACACATCACCTGACCCTCTAGTCATCACCCACTCTACCCTGACACCGCTGCCCCCTGTGGTGTCGGACACTTCCCTTGTTTCCTCGTCAGCGTGGAGTCGTTTCCCTCAGGAGCCCCATTCAACTATCTAACATTACATTAATGGATGTTGATCAGCCTACCCTGGAAATTCTCGCGATGCCTATGGAGGAAGTCCTCGAGGCACCTCCTTCAGTCACAGAGGTCTCCAAGGAACCTCCCCCAGGCAATGGATGTCTTCGAGGAACCTCCCCCCTTAAGTGAAAAGGCGAAAGGGAAGCGGAAAGCTGATGTTCAAGCCGACGAGCCCTTGGTCATTGATCCTCCCCCGGCCAACCCCATTCACAGCCCCCCGCCACAGCCACCCTCTCCCTCTCACTCTCAGGATATGGCTGGCTCCTCTTGTCTCTTCCCATCAAGTTGGATGCATGTGTCCATTAATTACCCCTCAGACATCTTCACTGTGGGATGCACGCTGACATGACTAGGACCAACTCTGTGGCACCCTCTTCTTAAAGGGAATATTCAAGGGTATAGTGGGTCTCTCACGTTGTCGGACCGCATGAGTACATTTTACTTATGCGTCAACAACCCTAAGGAACAGCTGCGTTTAGCGGAGGATATCGAACGAGTGGAGCTTTCCATGTTTCGGTCCCTGCTTGTCCACTCCTCTTGTGTTCTTCCTGAGCATACACCAATCCACTCAGCTGTGGACCTCGTTGACTTGTTGGAGCAACTTTTGTCGGATTCTGGCACCTCAGGAGGCATTCCCCCTGGCGGAGACGTGAGCTCCTCACCGCTTCTCCCTCATACCCCATCATCATTACACCCTCGGCCTCCTCTCATTGCCCACCTTCCTGATGCTTCCACTGATCGTGTTCGCGCCATCATTTGAATGCGCCAGAAGGCCTACGGTCATTGGGTCTCGTTGATCCAGAAGCTGGATGGGTTGACATCCGCCAATGATGTGTCGAAGTGGGAGGACATTGCTCTTTGCATTCACACCAAGCATCTCGCCTGGGGCAATGCTATCCTACACCTTGGAGGTTCGTTGCAGGACGCATGGGGAGGAGTTCCAAGCATCCTTCGCCACCTCCTTTGACATAGCTCTTCGACCTGGGGGGCACTGTGAGAGGTATGGCAAAATATAATCAGGAATATAGTCAGATAAGCTCATACTATATTTCCTTTAATATTTCTACTTTCTCTCTATTTTATTACACACTATAATTAGTTCGATGACCTATGTATGCGGTACATCGACTCTTGTGGGTGCATACACGCCAGACTTATGTATTCTAGCACCCATAGTTAAAACTCAGACACTTTTTTACCTCGTAACCACGACTTACCCAGACACACAGTTAGTGTCCCGTAAGTCGTGATTGAGCGTCTCGACCGTCACAGATGGACTTCAACTATCTACACCTTCTAGGTTTCGAACTGCACCAGTCAAAACCTTATCTATATCTCAATCCGTGTGGACAACATCCACGCTATTCTATCATTCGACTCTTGTTACTCATTTCTACACTCGAGCAGTCACTCAGGATCGTACCTACAGTCAATTCCTTATTTCTTTGTAGCTATCTACTCTACTTTAGATGGTTACTTCACTCGGATGTACCAAACTGAACAGTCGATACTTGTCGGCGTGTATTGAACTTAGATAGTCAATACAACTACGTGTCATACCTAAATGGTTGATATTCTTCGTATATAGAACAGTTAGAACTTCCACCACTCTTCACAAGGGGTAAAGGGTGCAGTTAGGATGCTCTTTGACAAGCAGTCACCCCATGTAGGTTAGTGTACATGGGGAGGGGTGAAATATGGGAAAATTTGTTCACCCTTAGGGCTAGAAAGTGAGGAGAGGTGGTGGATGATGGTGGTTTGCTTGCATGGGCAAATTGGGGGGTTGGGGGGGAGGTAGCTGCCTGGGAGGTGGCCTTTCCAGCTAGGGGGGCCTCACTAGGGCTTGGTACAAGGCAGGGAGGCATCTGAAATGAATGGCAGCATTGGCAGAAATCTTACATAGCAGGTGGGGGAGGGGGAGGATGGCACTGATGTGGTGCATTTCTGCAATGGGGGTTGTGCAGAAAGTACCAAGGATCCATCTGAGGGCTTCAGTCTGGGCCTTCTCAAGGGGCTTGATGAACTGTTTCTGGTGGGTGCCAGTGTACCACACTGGGGAGCCAAAGGTAAGGATGGGGATGATGATGGTATGGTAGAGGAGTCTGGCATTGGCTACACTGAGGCTGTGAACACAGTTGGAGAGGATTTTGAGGCCTGCAGTGGCAGAGTGGGCATGGTCAGCCATGTTGTTGACATGTGTGTGGAAAGTGAGGGAGCAGTTGAAAAACATGCCAAGCCGGTGGAAAGAGGGCTGGGGGTGGACAGCATGGGCTGGAGCAGAGTGGGGGGTAATGTTGATCAGGGGGTCATTGGTGTGGTCAGCCCTGGAGCAGGTGAAGTGGATGTGTTCCGTTTTGTCAGCATTGATGGCATTGGATAGGAGTATCACATGATCTCTCGCATTTAATGCTAGCCAATGAATTTTATTTTATTAAAACAAAAAAGAATTAAATTCATATTTAGCTTAGATTTGACTCTAAAAATGTGAAATAAATTGTACAAATTCACTTTATTTCTGGGAAATATGTATACAAAGTTTGTAAGTGATATAAACACATTTTAATTCAATTTTCCAATTCTCTTTGTTTTTTGAAGGGAAATTAAAGGAAAAATTGCTAAATATGTACCTAACAGATGGATTCCAGGTCCCAGTGGATTTCCCAGTCCTAACACAAGTATTAATTAGTTGGAAAATAGAGAGTCAAAAAATCCTTCCAATGAGTAATTATTTTGTTTTATTTATTATTTCACCAATTTGGATTCATATTACATAAGCCAAGTGTTGAGGTCAAGCTAAGATGCTGTACTATATTTGGTAATTCTTTAAGAATTGTCTGATGTCTGGTATTTGTACTATGAAGCAATCTTTCCAAAACAACAAAACATTGGAACAATTTTTTGAGCCACTGTACATCCAGATACCATCTGGAAGGTGACAGACAAACTGAGTCTGTCAACCAGACACTGCAACAATACCTCCATATATATTGCAATTACAGGACAATTGGAAATCCCTTCTTCCTGTCAGGTGTTAAGAAGTGCATGTAGAGCTTATCGGAGGGTTTCCAGAGAAACCCACAGGAAGGCCAGTAGGACTTGGCTTCAGCTTATAGGCCGCACCCTTGCAAAATTGTGTTGTCCAATTTCAGATGGGTGGATGGGAATCCCAGGGAGTCTGGGAGTAGTTGGTGGGTTGAGGGGTCAGAGGGTCGACTGCAGGAATCCTGCAGAGGTCAAGGGGTCAGGTGGTGATGAGTCGGAGGTCGAGTAATAGATAGGTCAGAGCCCATGGGCCCTGACGAGGTAAATAGTGGTGTGTTTCAAAGAGGAGATTAGAGCAGAAAATGTACTGAGATTACTGGGGGGAATCTAAGCTGATTTTCTGACTGGATTGTATGTACACCATCTGCCAGACTATATAGACTGTGGAATGTATGTCATACCAAATCCAGTAATAATGAAATCCAAACTAGTAATCATGAAATGAGATAAGTAAACACCAAATTTGGTGTTAGGAACGGAACAGAGTGGAGCAGAGTGTTAAGAACTGAAAACTGACTGATGTCGGTTGGCCGACAGGGACCAATCGGAAGGACTTGGCTTCAGCTTATGTGCTGCGCCCTCACAAATGTCTGTTGAGTGTCCTTAAATTTCGGGTGGGTGGAGACTAATCCTAACGAGTTCCTTTCGGCGAGATACCGATCGGGACCAAGGGATAAGTCAAGTGTCGGGCCAAGGGGTCGGGGACCGAAAGGGGGTGAGGGCACACGAAGGCGGATGAGGGGATTCTTAGTACAAGACTGCTAGAGGCGTAAGAGGGTATTCTGAGTCGATATTCTGATTGCCTAGTAACTACAACTACAGCGGGTTCATATACAAGTATCAGGCATCTAGAAAATACTAACTAGGAGAAGAGCAGAACAGGGTATCAACAATAAGCTTGACTAGGAACGGGAAGTTTATGATTAGTTTGGAGGCCGATGATAACCGAGAGCGGAATTGCAGTAAAAGGAAATATTTCGAGGACTACAAATATAGATAGACATACAATGACTCAAAAAACCCTTCGCATGTTTCACCCTTCAGACTTATATCCCTGATAACTCAAAGAATAAAAATGCAAAAATATCAAAGATATTTGTGAATATGCTCTATCATATCTAGAATATGGAAGTACGATGCCATTACATAAACTCCAAATATGGAAATATTACAAATATTTACATACAAGAGACTTATGTGAAGGGTTTTTTTGCTGACCACTCTGACCCACAAAACTACTTATATTTAGTACTTAGTATAGCCACCCTTTGCCTTCAACACAGCTACAACCCTCCCAGGCATACTCTCAATCAAATTCTGACACACCTCTGCATCAATCTTGTTCCACTCCTCCTCCACCCTCTCCCACAACACCAGTATCCCTTAGCCTCCTCTTTTCATAGTCCCACAAGTGTTCAATGGGGTTGAGGACTGGAGACTGTGCTGGCCATGGGAGAACATTGAAATCATTATCATGAAACCAAGTCTGGGCCTTCTTGCAGGTATGTTCAAGATCATGATCTTGCTGAAAGATGACATCACCCACATATTTTCTATAATAGCTGAAGCTGGCTTGAAGGTCCTTCTCTATAATCTTAAGATAAAGGTCCCCATCCATCCTCTCATCTATCTTGAAAGAATACCCAGGTCCTTCCCACAGCATGTAGCCCATAACATCACAAGTCCTTCTCCAAACCTCACAAAAAATCCCTTCCAATAAGTCTCCTATATATAAATATTTGTAGTATTTCCATATTTGGAGCTTATGTAATGGCACTGTATTTCCATAATATAGATACAAGCTTAGGAACCCTTGCTACGCTGCAGGGCAGTCACTTCGCGACTGGCCCCACAACTTCGCTGCGGGCTCCAGCTTGTTGGGGGCTTTGCCCCCCAAACCCCCCTGCGTCGACAACTTTTAAGTATTTCTGAGACTCTTTGAACAGAAAGTGTTCAGAGAACGGAAAGTGTTCAGAGAACGGAAAGTGTTCAGAGAACGGAAAGTGTTCAGAGAACGGAAAGTGTTCAGAGAACGGAAAGTGTTCAGAGAACGGAAAGTGTTCAGAGAACGGAAAGTGTTCAGAGAACGGAAAGTGTTCAGAGAACGGAAAGTGTTCAGAGAACGGAAAGTGTTCAGAGAACGGAAAGTGTTCAGAATTGTTGTGATCAGAGGACAAAAAGAGAAGGAAAGGGGACACGCACCTCCTGGAGGAAAGAGTGAGGAGGCTGATTAGAGGAGGACAGAGAGAGAAGGAAAGAAAATGCGCACCGGCTGGAGGAAAGAGAGGAGGCCAATCAGAGGAGGATGAAGAGAGAAGGAAACTGTACACCCACCGCCTGGAGGAAAGAGAGGAGGACAAAGGGAGAAAGACAGGCTACATGCAACTCCTGGAGGAAAGAGAGAGGAGGGCAATCAGAAGAAGATAAAGAGAGAAAGACAGGGTACACACACCTCCTGGAGAAAAAAGGGAGAGGGGAAGGGTACACTCACTCACTGGAGGAAAGGGAGAGGAGGATGATCAGAGGAGGGCAAAGAGAGAAGGAAAGGGTACATGCACTCGCTGGAGGAAAGGGAGAGGAGGACAATCAGAGGAGAACAAAGAGAGGAGGAAAGGGGACACGCACTTGCTGGAGGAAAGAGAGGAGGCCATCAGAGGAGGACGAAGAGAGAAGGAAAGGGTACATGCACTTCCTGGAGGAAAGAGTGGAGGCCCATGAGTGGAGGACAAAGAGAGAAAGAAAGGGTACACACACGTCCTGGAGGAAAGAGAGAGGAGGCGATCAGAGGAGGATGAAGAGAGAAGAAAAGGAGACCCACACCAACTGGAGGAAAGACAGACAGACAAAGAGAGAAGGAAAGGGGACACACATCCTGGAGGAAAGAGATGAGGACGATCAGAGGAGGATGAAGAGAGAAGGAAAGGGGACACGCACCGACTGGAGGGGCCGATCAGAGTGGTGCACGCCCAATCGGGCACAAATGGGCACAGCGCCTTGCAAACAGGCGCGGCGCGTGTGCGCGTTGGCAAATGGAACGCGCTTTGCCGGTTTGTGCCCAAGTGGGCGGGCAGGCATGTGCCCATGGATGGGAGTGTGTGCGCCGTGGATGGGACTGAGTGCATCATGGATGGGTGCACGATGGATGGGTGTGCAGTGGATGGGTGCACGGTGCTGCGCGATGGATGGGTGCGCGGTGGATGGGTGCACGGTGGATGGGTGCGCAGCAGACGGGTGCAGGTGCACGATGGATGGGTGCGCGGTGGATGGGTGCACAGTGGATGGGTGCGGGTGGATGGGTGCGCAGCGGATGGGTGCAGGTGTGCGATGGATGGGTGCATGGGATGGGTGCGGGTGGATGGGTGCGCAGCGGATGGGTGCAGGTGCGCAATGGATGGGTGCACGGTGGATGGGTGCACGGTGGATGGGTGCACGGTGGATGGGTGCACGGTGGATGGGTGCACGGTGGATGGGTGCACGGTGGATGGGTGCACGGTGGATGGGTGCACGGTGGATGGGTGCGCCGTGGATGAGTGCGCAGTGGATGGGTGCGTGGTGGATGGGAGTGGGTGTGTCATGGATGGGCGCGTCGTGGATAGGTGCATCGTGGATGGGCGTGCGGTGGGTGTGTGGATGGGTGCGTCGTGGGATGGGTGCGCCGTGGGATGGGTGCGCCGTGGGATGGGTGCGCCGTGGGATGGGTGCACTGACTAAGGAGGTGACTAAGCTGATGGTACCTTTTACCTGCCTTTTACGGCCCATCCAGCACCTAAAAGCGCCCATGGACCCACCATGCTCCTTTCACTTATTGGATGATGATGATGATAGAGCATATTCACAAATATCTTTGATATTTTTGCATTTTTATTCTCTGAGTTATCAGGGATGTAAATCTGAAGTACCAAGCATTAGAAGGGTTATTGAGGCATTCCCAACCATATTAAGACTATTGTATACAGTTTGGGTGCAGATGAACTGGTTGGTGACACTCCTAAGAGCTTTGGCCACATCAACAGCAGTGTCAGCCTTCCCAGAGCTGATGAGGTGCTGTGTATAATGAATGTTGGTAGGGGAAAGCTTTGAGGGATGACCACCAATGGACTTAGAGAGATGAAAACAATGCTTAGAGTGAAGCTTAGAGACTGTGAAAATGCTATGACCAGTAAAAGCTGCAAGGTGGCTAGCTGAATGGCCAACATCAAGCAATGAGAGGATATGATTCTGGCTGGCAAGAGACAAAGTGTGCATTTTGGGAATTGGAGCATTGCTGGTTGCTAAAGACCATATATTTATACTCCAGTACAACATGGTCATGTGACATCATATGATTTTGTTAATATGACCCAATTGGAGGTAAACAATCAACAAGGTCACATGACTGTAAGCATTATAGTCATCAAAGTTGCCAGCAAAAAAACCCTTCACATGAGTCTCTTGTATATAAATATTTGTAATATTTCCATATTTGGAGCTTATGTAATGGCATCATACCTCCATAATCTAGATATGATAGTGCATATTCACAAATATTCTTGATATTCGTGCATTTTTATTCTTTGAGTTATCAGGGATATAAGTCTGAAGGGTGAAACATGCGAAGGGTTTTTTGAGTCACTGTATGTGGAACATAGGATAGAGCGGATCATCATAATAAGGGGGACGTATCAGAGTTTAACCAGATAGTTCGAGTATGTTTTGACGTGGGCGTAAATGGGGTTTGATCACTGCGAAAGCATACGTCAGCTTCGGGAGGCCGATGGTTTCCGATGTGGTAACTTGAAATCGTCAATAGGTGGCGATAACCTTGGGGACCGATAGGGTTGCGACACGGTCATAACACAGAGTCTGAAATGTGACAGGTCATTAGACCATAATGGGAATAGGGCAGGAGTGGAGTCCAAAACATGACAGGTCATTTGACCATAATGGGAATGGGGCTCAGTTAGAGGGCTGACAGGTTTTCCAAGTGGAGTCCGGTGACTGATGTGTAGGACAGGGTTGGGGATAGACAGAGAATATGTGTGTGGCTTTCTTAGTTGGGTGAAATCACCTATATATTCTGGGTATGTTGAATCAAGTGGAAATCTGTTCAGATTGACAGATTGATTTCGAAGTAATACATATGTACTTATTAGTGTTCCAAACTACTAATTTTTTTTATTGTCTACTTGTGTCTGGAAAGATTCTTTAGTTTGTAATGTACGAGAGAGTTTAAAACTTTCAAAAAGTTTTAAAAACCAAATTATGTTTGAATCACCTACCAGATGTTTAAATGGCCTTTAGAGTATATTACAATTTTTCAGATATCCTCCCATATGGGCCAAAATTTGTTTCCAATTCTTCAACAGATGCATTCCAATCTTGAAGCCAATTTGGCTCTGCCAGGGTGAGTCTGCTGATGGTGGGTTCAAATCACTTTAATGTGGATCCTGAGAAATATGAAAGTGTATAGTTTAGTAGACTTTGAGGGAGTCCATGGTAAATGTGGTTGGTCAGTCACAAAAACTGAAATCACATTTCATGAGGAAAATTGACATGTTATTAGGGTTTGAGCCAGTGAAGGGTCCTGTTACAATCCATTCCTGGATATTTCAATCTACAGATATAATTCCTGCCTCTGGAAACTAATTAATTTTTGGACATTCCAAACTTCACCCTTGTTCTGTATTTGGTAACTTGTCTGGTGACAAGTATTCATTTGTTTGCTTATTATGTTCCCAATCCAAAACCCCTATCCTACTCCATCTTATTGTGATCTCAGTGTGTAGTAAAATTACAAGGAAGCCTATATTAGTTTCCATGCATTTGTACTTACACCTCAGATGTAATATTGACATACATAGGTAGCCTATTCCTCCTCTCTTTCTGTATGCTTGAGATTCAGAACTCTCCAGAACCCAGAATATGTATCCATAAGCTCTCTGGCACATATTGGCCCTCTGGAATTCTTGGCCCTCTGGAATTACAGTGACTCACAAAACATATCCAATGTTTTGCAGTACATACCTTATACCTCAGTAGATAAAATAGCAGAAATCACCAAATTATTTTCAACATGCTCTATCATGCATAGTTTGATATGACATAATGACATTGTTTAATCTCCATATACATATGGTAACAATATGAATATTTTCATATAGAAGGTTCATTGGATACCTTTTGTTGCTGACAGGCTCTTGTATAAAAATCATGTATTATGTTGCTTGTTTGCACTTGTTTATGTTTTTTCAACATTTTATGTGATCATTTTGTGCTAAAGTACAAGTCAAAGGGCTCTCACAGCTAAGATTCTCCTAATTCCAACTATGCATCCCCTTTCCCCTGCTGCCCAGCATGAGATCCTTTCTCTACTTGATGCTGGCTATTCTGCCAAACATATTTCACTTTCTACTACTGGCTATGGCTTTGCTACTATCTCTAAGCTTCACTCTGAATTTCATTCCCACTTTTCTAAGGCCTCTGGTGGTCATCCTTCCAAACTCTCTACAACCAACATCTGTTTTGCATGATGCCTTATCAGCTCTGGGAAGGCTGACACAGCTGTAGATGCAACAAAGGCACTTTGAACTATCACCAACCACTCACTCCATCCTCAAACAGTGAATTCTGGACTCAAGGTGGCTGGGATGAAGCCTGTGGTAAAGAAGAAAAGGCTTCTTCTTTCTAAGAAGCATAGGAAGGAGAGGATGGAATTTGTTTTGGCACATCAGAATTGGACTGTGGAGCAATGGAAGAAGGTGGTGTGATCTGATGAGACAAAAATATATAGGGTGGGGTTGGATGGTAGGAAGTGGGTGTGGAAAAAGGGAGGGGAGGGCTTGAGTGACAGGCTGGTTGAGGGAACCCTGAAGTTTGGTGGTGGATCTTTGATGGTATGGGGGTGTATGCTGTAGGGGGGGGTTGGGTATGCATGTAAGATTGATGGAAGGATGGATGGGGATCTCTACATACAGATTATGGAGGATGACCTGCAAGCCAGCCTTAGTGACTATGAAATCTGCAGCTTCCAGCAGGATAATGCCCCCAAGCACACCTGCAAGAAGGCCCAGAATTGGCTCTAATAAATAGTTTCAGGGTTCTGTCATGGTCAGCACAGTCTCCTGACCTGAATCCCATTGAACACTTGTGGAATAACCTGAAGAGGATGTTGGCAGGGTATGAGAATGCACTCCAGGGGATGGAAGAGTTTTGGGAGAGGGTGGTGAAGGAATGGTACAAGATTGATGCAAAGGTGTGAGAATTTTATTGCAAATATCTATGGGAAAGTTTCAGATACATTAAAGGCAAAGGGTGGCTATACCAAGCACTAAATACAAGTAACTTCCCACCTAATCTTGTCAGTAACAAAAGGTATCCAGTGAACCTTCTCTATTAAAATATTCATATTGTTACCGAATATGGAGATCACATAATGTCATTATCTCATATTAAACTATCCATGATAGAGAATATTGACCAATAATTTGGTGATTTTGCCTATTTTATCTACTGAGGTATAAGGTATATAAGTTGAAACTGAAAAACATTGGATATGTTTTGTGAGTCACTGTAATTAAGGACACCTGAGTGTTTGGATAGGGGCACAGCACATACATAAGCTGAAGCCACATCCTGACACCTACCTGGAAGTATCTGAGTTCCCAGTTATTTCCTGATAGTTTCTGGAATAAATCTCTGACATGGCACTTGACATTATATGTATCAGATCCCACACTTACAACTTGCTCATTATGGGTCCCAAATGCAAAGCTACCAAAGGACCATCTCAACTTCACTCCCCTTTGCAACTCTAGACCACCCAGGCTGACACTCCAGCTCAGCCCATCACATCAGGTTCTGAAAGTCAGTTCATTGATGTTTCCAATGTTCCTGAGGGTGCCAAGGATGATGGGGAAAACCCAGCCTCCCCTGTTAAACCCCCAGAATAACCCACTGAAGATCTGACACTGAGAACTATCTCACACAAATGTCAAAGAACCTGAACTATTTTCTGGCAAGGACCCAAAGAAGTTGAAGAAATTCCTCCTTCAATGCCATTTTAGTTTCCATGACAGACCTTCTGCATTAAAAACTGACAGTCTAGAAGTCCACTTAGCACTTTCTTATCTAAAGATACCACACAGGATTGGATTAAGCCTGGACTTTCTCAATTATTTGATGAAGCACCTGCTTGGATCAACACTTAGGATGCATTTATTGAAGGACTGGAAACTAACTTTGGACCTTATGATCAATCCAGTGACGTGGAAAATGAACTTATGACACTCATGATGAAGGACAGTCAACAGGTTTCTGATTATATCATTATGTTCAACACCCTGCTGTAACCTATGGTTGGGATGATTCCACCCTCAGGCACCATTTTATATGGGCCTTCTGTCTTGCCTTAAAAGATGATATCTTCAAAGAAGGAAAGTCAAAAACTCTCCAACTGTGAGAGGTATTGTGAAATATATTCTAAAATATAGTCCAGATGGGCCCACACTATTTCAATTTTTATTTTTATTTTCTCTCTATTTTATCATACACATATATTAGTTCAATGATCTATGTTGTAATCCTGGCCGACTTACCACACATGCAGAGCCGCATCATTGACCACTGGCCACCCCTGGCCGACTTACCAATTGCCCGTGTCACCGAGTCCCAACCCGATATTGGGCTCGATCAACACCATTCCCCTAGTGACACATACGCCTGGTGGAACCGGATCAGGATCTCGAATCTCTTCTCATCTCCTTGACTCTATATAAAACCCCATATCCTATAGCGATAGAATATCTTCTCCTTAACCATTAATCCTTTCCCCACTCTTCCCTAGGGAACCTCGCATTCACCTTGTATCCTACTGATATGTAAAAATAAAGAAAACTTAGTCCTGTCCGTGTTGACCGAGTGAGGCTGATACCGACAGCCTTACATATGTACTCTTATGGATACATAGACTCTTGTGGGCTCATACACACTAGACATATGTATGTACTTTAGCACCTATAGTTAAAACTCAGACACTTTTACCTCGTAACCATGACTTACCCAAACACCCTTTCTAGTGTCCTGTAAGTCGTGATTGAGGGATCATCTCAAGCCATCTTTGAATGGCTTCCAAGTTGAATCTATGACAACCATTTAGCTTCAAACTGTATAGTCAAAGCTAGGACTACTATCGACTTCCACTAGCATCTTGTGTCACTCGAATCATCCTTCCTCCCCTTCAACTCATTACTTCATTGACTCATTCTAGGGAATTGTACCATAAGGTCAATCCCATTTCCCCTTAATCTTAGTAGTCCTACTGCTAAGATTAACTGAAACTATTTCCTTTCTATATTGCACTTTGACAGTCAATACATTCTTACTAGGGAATCGTACTGCAAGGTCGATCCACTTTCTTGTAGTCATATTAGTCATCTTACTACCACTAAAGTTGACTAAGGTTATTTACCTTCTATATTGTACTTTGATAGTCGATATATAGTTGTCTCATACCTAAATGGTCAATATTCTTCTTACATAGAATGGTTTGAACTTCCACAACTCTTCACACCAACTCATGTGGATGAAAGTGCAGAAATATGATGCATGCTATTGGGAATGTCATGCTGAAATTTCCCAAGACAATCTGATGAAATGTTCTCAAAACAACAAGGCATCAAATAGCAAGTCTTCTGGAAACAACTCTGGCAATAATAATATGGGCAAATCTAATTCTGACTGGAAGAATGACAAAAGGTCCAGAAATATTGTAGCAATAAGGGCAAACAGTTGACTTCCAAAAAACCTGATATATCTCATTTGTTAGGTTCTGACAGAAAGCTCACACCCAAGGAGAAGCAGTGACACATGGATAACAACCTCTGCCTATTCTGTGGAAAAGGTGGACACAAGGTTTCTGAATGCATTATCAAGGCAAACTCTTCCAAGCCTCATATGGCAACTACCTCTATGGCAACTACCTCTAAAGAGAAACCCACCAGTCAAAAAAGAGTAAGCAACCCTCCATATTCTCCACAGACAGAGGGTGGGGCATATACTACATGTCATCTCATGATTCTGTGTATTAACTGATGGATGTCAGTCAGTATTCATGGTGCTCACAGACAAGGTAAATATTATAAATTCAGGGGAAATCAGGACCATAATGGATATCTAAATTTACCATGATATAAATACATTTAACTAAAGTTTTTAGTGATATCTTTAAAAAAAGCAGTGAAAAAACAAGAAAAAACATAATAATACATGACAACCTCCAGGTGTTCTACATCAATCCATCAACTCAGCCAAAGATATGGCCCTGCCAAGTTGGCCCTGCCACTCAGAGTGTCTGGGTGTTCAGTGCCTGGGATCCACTCACTGACCTCCTGCACCTGCACCTCCAGTTGTTCTGCATCAGTCCATCTGCCCAGCTGGTGATATGGGCCAGGCAAGTTGGCCCTGGCTCTCAGAGTGTCTGGGTGTTCAGTGCCTAGGATCAGCTCACCGACCTCCTGCACCTGCACCACCAAGTTGGCCTTGGCTCTCAGAGTGTCTGCATGTTCAGTGCCTCAGATCTGCTCACTGTCCTCCAACAACTGCACCTCCAGTTGTTCTGCATCAGTCCATATGCCTAGCTGATTATATGTGACAGCCAAGTTGGCCCTGGCTCTCAGAGTGTCTGGGTGTTCAGTGCCAAGGATCTGCTCCCTGGCCTCTAACACCTGCACCTCCAGTTGTTCTGCATCAGTCCATCTGCCCAGCTGATGATATGTGGCAGCCAAGTTGGCCCTGGCTGTCAGAGTGTCTGGGTGTTCAATCCCTAGGATCCGCTCACTGGTCTCCAACACCTGCACCTCCAGTTGTTCTGCATCAGTCCATCTGCCCAGCTGATGATATGTAACAGCCGAGTTGGCCCTAGCTGTCAGAGTGTCTGGGTGTTCAGGGCCTAGGATCCGCTCACTGGCCTCCAACACCTGCACCTCCAGTTGTTCTGCATCAGTCCATCTGCCCAGCTGACGATATGTGGCAGCCAAGTTGGCCCTGGCTCTCAGAGTGCCTGGGTGTTCAGTGCCTAGGATCTGCTCACTGGCCTCTAACACCTGCACCTCCAGTTGTTCTGCATCAGTCCATCTGCCCAGCTGATAATATGTAACAGCCAAGTTGGCCCTGGCTCTCAGAGTGTCTGGGTGTTCAGTGCCTAGGATCTGCTCACTGGCCTCCAAAACCTGCACCTCCAGTTGTTCTGCATCAGTCCATCTGCCCAGCTGACGATATGTCCCAGCCAAGTTGCCCCTGGCTCTCAGAGTGTCTGGGTGTTCAGTGCCTAGGATCTGCTCACTGGCCTCTAACACCAGCATCTCCAGTTGTTCTGCATCAGTCCATCTGCCCAGCTGATAATATGTAACAGCCAAGTTGGCCCTGGCTCTCAGAGTGTCTGGGTGTTCAGTGCCTAGGATCTGCTCTGTGGCCTCTAACACCTGCACCTCCAGTTGTTCTGCATCAGTCCATCTGCCCAGCTGATGATATGTGCCAGCCAAGTTGGCCCTGGCTCTCAGAGTGTCTGGGTGTTCAGTACCTAGGATCTGCTCACTGGCCTCCAAAACCTGCACCTCCAGTTGTTCTGCATCAGTCCATCTGCCCAGCTGATAATATGTAACAGCCAAGTTGGCCCTGGCTGTCAGAGTGTCTGGGTGTTCAGTGCCTAGGATCTGCTCCCTGGCCTTTAACACCTTCACCTCCAGTTGTTCTGCATCAGTCCATCTGCCCAGCTGATGATATGTGCCACCCAAGTTGGCCCTGGCTGTCAGAGTGTCTGGGTGTTCAGTGCCTAGGATCTGCTCCCTGGCCTTTAACACCTGCACCTCCAGTTGGTCTGCATCAGTCCATCTGCCCAGCTGACGATATGTGCCAGCCAAGTTGGCCCTGGCTGTCAGAGTGTCTGGGTGTTCAGTGCCTAGGATCTGCTCCCTGGCCTCTAACACCTGCACCTCCAGTTGTTCTGCATCAGTCCATCTGCCCAGCTGACGATATGTGCCACCCAAGTTGGCCCTGGCTCTCAGAGTGTCTGGGTGTTCAGTGCCTAGGATCTGCTCTGTGGCCTCTAACACCTGCACCTCCAGTTGTTCTGCATCAGTCCATCTGCCCAGCTGATAATATGTAACAGCCAAGTTGGCCCTGGCTGTCAGAGTGTCTGGGTGTTCAGTGCCTAGGATCTGCTCCGTGGCCTCTAATACCTGCACCTCCAGTTGTTCTGCATCAGTCCATCTGCCCAGCTGATGATATGTGGCAGCCAAGTTGGCCCTGGCTCTCAGGGTGTCTGGGTTTTCAGTGCCTAGGATCTGCTCCCTGGCCTCTAACACCTGCACCTGCAGTTGTTCTGCATCAGTCCATCTTCCCAGCTGATCATATGTGACAGCCAAGTTACCCTTGGCTACCAGAGTGCCTGGATGTTCAGTGCCTAGGATTTGCTCCCTGTTTTCCATTACCTCTAACTGTAGCAATTCTGCATTCAACCATTTACCAGCCTGGGTATACACTTTAGCTGATCTCTCACACACATCATCATAGTATCCCTCCTTCTTTGCATCAGCCACACCCTGAATCGCAATAACATGAGGCAGCAGTGCTTGTCTGAATAAAATGTCATCCATTGTGTCAGATCCATTGATACTGCCTACTATCAATGCTCTTGCTGTATAATAATATGGTGTATCATCTTCTCCTAGTGCTTGATATCGTATCCACATATGTATCATTGGGTGCATTGTCCATGAATATGAATCTTGTGTAGAAGGATCTCTAGTGAGAAGTGAATAATCACAGAGCACTTGTATGGCTAATCTGAACTTTACACTTTCCCACTGTCCATCACTAGTACATCTGAGTAGCTGAGCTGGAAGATCTGATGAAGTGGTTTGTAATCTCCCATCATATGTATTTGCTAGTGGGAATTCTGCAGCTTGTTTAAAAAGCCTTTCCATGATGTTTTGGTGGTGAAAGAATCCCAGAACCTTCAAAACAAATAATCCATCTTGTGCACTTTTCATTAATATGGCCTGCTTTTCAATCAGATCATAGGACAGTCTTAAAGTACTATAAACAGTGTGATTATATCCTAGTGCCCCTTTCATTGAAGGATGGTCTGCATCAAAAATCTCTGAGTGATACTTTTCATGCATCATTAGATACTCTCTAACTCCACAAAGTCCAGTTGAAATGGCAGCTCCAGCAATATCTATTGCAAGAGGCAAGAAGCCAAGTCGAGCAACAATCTTCTCTAACAATTCCTGTGGGATAATATTTGATTTCTTGTCAAATTTAGCTGCAGCTTGAAAGAGGGCAAGTGCTTGATCACTCTCCATTGAGAGAACCTCCAATGAGTCTGTGACATGGCTGGCCAGTGCAGGATTCCGGCTAGTAATTAAGACATGAGTCTGACACTGTGGCAAATAGTCTTTAACAACTCCATCCATTCCATCAGCATTGTCAAGGATGAGGAGACACGTCTTTTGAGTGGCTGTAAGCCACCTCAATACTCCCTCTGGAGACTTTTCGATGCCCTTGGATTTGGCCTCAAAATCATCAGCAATACTTGAAAATCCATTTGTTAATGTTTCTGCATTTGTGCTATCTATCCAGAATATCCTCCAAAAGTGACTTCATACTCTACTGTAAGCATTGGTAAGAAGAAACAAAGTATTACCAGCTTACCAGTCATTGCTAACCAGCTTTTCAATGAATTTCAAACAAATCTGTGTTTTCCCAACTCCTCCCATACCATACAAAAGGAAATGATTCCACATTTGATGGGAATTCTCAGGAGAAAAAAAATCTCTGAGTCTTGTGAGATATTTCTCCTGTCCCACAAATCTTGGACTAGAATGGTGCTTGGACATGTATAAAGGTCCTTGGAAGTTATCCTCTGTTTAATAAAGTTAGCCTATGTATATCTATTTATCGCAACACACCATTTTGCTGATTAAATTTAATCCACTGGGCATGAACAGTGGCTGGAGCTTTCTTAATCATATCTTGTACAGTGCACAGTACAGACTTGTAGTCATTATCATTGACAGACTGAAATTTGGACATCCCAGTGTGATCCTTCTGCATGCTTATTGGTTCTATGTTCACAGCCCCGGGCAAGACAGCAGATGCTTTAGGAACAATCTCCATGTATGCTGTAATTTAGCATATTTGCAAGGTATATTAGAATTCTCAAACTCACAATTGCAGAACTATGTCCAGGGAGAATAGTTGGTAAGGTTTCATAGAAAAATTTCATGTAAAAATGGGCAGTGATGGCATTAAAATAGGATATTTGTTCCTGTAATGGCTCAGAGTGAGTGGTTAAATGCTTCAACAAGATATTGTTTGGCCGGCTGCATAGCGAAAGAAGTTTTGGCACCATGTCTGTGCCTTGGTGAGGTGTACCAAGGAAGACAATGCCATATGTTGACAAATGGATCCATTTATGTGGCAGGAGATGCCCTTCATGGGCAACATTTGCTTGTATTAAGGCCTGTTCCCAAGTATGAATGACGCGTAGCAGACAGGTTTTTATTATTATTACGAGATGACGTACACTCTTGAGAATAATGCCGCCTAGGCTATGCGCAATGAAGATTATTGGGCGTTCCTACGGAAAATGGGAAACAATCATCAGCACGCAAGACAAACAACAGTGATTCTCAGTCAGTGAACCTTAGTTTCTCCTGTTTCCCTAGACATGCAAAGTCGTGCAAGGAAGTCCTGTGCGTGACCATGCAGAGTCTGCTCAGACAATGAACTATTTGTGTAGGCATCGTAACCATACGACAAAATCCGAGCTGTAGGTATGGTGTGCGGGAGAAAGTCCCGGAGCCAGAGCTTCCCATTATCGGCTGTCCAGGACTCTTCGCGATGCCCATCGAACCCATGAATAGCGACAATACTATAAATGGGAAAAATGTTAGGAATCGGACGCTGATGTGTTTGCAGCTCGATCCCTCACTCGATAGTAGGGGACGTCCCTGGTACAAGTTCTTTAATTCCAAAACCGGGATCATTGTATGTATCCTCCGGTTGGTTCACGACATGAAGAGAGTTAGCACTTGTCAGTTTGCGTTTGGCAAAACGATGGCGCAGCTTCGACAAAAACGGCATGCTGAGGATGGAATGGTGGTAGTGAGTGAGTGCTAAGGACTCGGGTCACCCGTGACTTGCTTCTCTGTACCCACGGTGTACAGCCTAAGGAATATACAACCCCTCCTTGCAACGTTGTAAGGCCACGCAGAACTTGTGATGATTGAATTTCAACATAACATACAGTGCTGAGGATTTGGAACCATACTGTTTATTCGCCAGATTTAATCCCAACCAGAGCAAAAGCACCACAGGACCCACGAACACGTTTCTCTATAAGTAGGGTTCATTTAAGGCCAGACAAGTTCATGATTCCAATTCATTTTCTAGCATCTGGTCACACGCATACGCGTGCAGAGGGTATTCAGATCCAGCTTCGTCTACTTCGAACTGACCTTAAACGAGGAGCTGTATGGTTGGGTAGGGAAGAGGGTTAGCTCTTCGCGTATGCATGGTAAGACTCGCCGCTCGGGAGGGCGGGTCTTCCTTGTGCATTTACAACTCTCGCTATTAATAAACTGCTATTCTGAGTCAATCACTAGATTACGGATTGATGACTGTGTTACTAGGAATATTTTCAACCCAATGGGGTGGGTAGGTGGGCAAAATAATTAGAAAGGTTGTAAAGGATTGGTAAGATGATAGTGAGTGAAAAATTCTCAAGACTGTGAGTCGTCGTAAGAGAACAAAGGCGTAGGAGTTCTGTTTACGCTCGGCTGGACGTTCAGTGTCGAACCACTCCCAGCGAGTTAGGATCGTGCGGCACTCGTCACTAAGTTTGGGTCCGGCTCGAGCTTGGCTCGCTTACATTAATGTATTACATACGCAAAACAATAACCAAGCTTGTTGTCCGCTGCGTGCACTGGTGAGTGTTGTTGTCTCTCCGTCAGCTTTTATCGCTTTCTGCCAAACAATGCTCACCACTATTATTCCATTTGATCGACTAAAACCAAAGACACGCGTAAACGAACACAAGCGAGCCGTCAACAAGCTCGCCTTGTCGTCGTTTCTGCCTTATTTTTTCATAAGTGGATCGCAGGATGGATATTTACGTATGTGGGTGATCCCAGCAGAATAGACACTTTGAAATTCAAGTCCTAACCACATCACAGGATCTTCGCACACCTCCAGCATCTACCATGAAAGTTTATCGGTATGACTAAACGCCCCATGCTATTTCACTTGCCGTCTTAATGAAACATGGCTGTGGTCTTTGGATGTCGCATTTTCTTTTACGGATACTCTACAGGCTGTACACACCTCTAGAACATTCGCACAGTACGATCTACGGCTTGATCAATGCGACAGTGATTCAAAGCCCTCATCCCTTCGTTATACAAACCTCCTGATGATGTGCCTCGTGTCACAATGACTTGGAAACCCAAGAATGACATTGTGTTGTGGTGGACAAGCAGGAGGAGGAAGAAGTGCCGTTTGAAGACTTGTGAGTTTCTTATGATGTATCGCTATCCTTCGTGTCGCTAACATCTTTATCTTAGTCCCTCGCCCTTCGCTCTAACGAAGGCGACTTCAGGTCCTATTTAGGAATCGACTATTGGAACGATGCCTTTGTCAGATTTTGGTTTTGATATCGGGACGATGGAGAGACTTGCACGGGGTTACGTGCTTGGTACTGAATCGAATATGCCTAGGATAGACGGTTGCCCAATCAATGTTAAGATAATAACGACGACGAAGATGGCGTCAATGGTAGTGAGAGTGTAGGAAAGGCCATCCCAGTAGGTGACGGACGGGAAGGTATCACATTCGAAGAAAAGCGTAGAATATCATCGTCATTCATGGAGTCCTCGCTCGTTAAAAGCCGCATATCCTCCTTCACCACTGATGTCCGCTCTTCAACATCCTTAACAAACCTCCACGCATCATCGAGCTTTTCACCCTCGCCTTGCACCACCTCGTACGCCCGGCGCATCCCTGACCCAACCAGCCGCTCCCGTTCGCACTTTAGCCTGGCGATGCGCAAGGGTCAGCCAAGCCCCAGTCCGCTCTCGAAAAATATCGTACAGCTTCGCGAAGGATCACCCGACAGCCATCTCGCGAGCGACGAGCGTAGCAATGGGGAACAAGACGACGAAGACGAAACTCAGAGTTGGGTTCTGATCGGGTTCTGGATCAGGCTCGGAGTCGGGCGGACGTTCGCCTCCCGCATCACGGACACTTGTCCGTTCTCGCAAGTTTGAATCTCTATGCCAAACAGCCATCCCCTATTCGTTCTTCAACCAGACGACGTGTAAACACAAAAAGTCCCAGCTCACCGCCCTCGAACTGAAGGGCCGCCCGATCGCCACGCCAACTCGCGTGCGTGACGGGCGTGGTGATGAAAAACTGACAAACACGAAGATAGGTTTCACATGCCTGCCCAGAGTGACGGTTGGAGGCGGAGTCAAAGTCGGATTCTGGACCTGGCCCTGGCTGGGAGTCTGACGGATGTTGAGCTCACACATGTCACCATCGCTTGTTCGTTATCCCGAGTCTTTTTGCACCGTCATGAGGATTACCGATCGCCGATCGTCACCTTTTTCGATCTACTTCCAAAAAGTTGCCGCGTTGTGGAAAGCTCGTTGGAGCAGGTCTCCGCAACCCGGCACTCCGAGGTTTAGGTCTGTTAAGCATGGGCCCCGTGTGGGTTGAGGAGCTGACGATTATAAGCATTAGGAAGGGGAATACTAATAAAGAGGTCGTCTAGACACACCTGGAGTAGGACACTTTGGAACAGATGGCGGGGGAGTTTTCGGAGATGGTGGCGATGCTTACGTTGATTTTATTAGGCGTCCGTCCCACCACGTGCTTGACGCCCCATTGTAATACCCAAAGAACGAACGATTGGATCGGTCGAGGACTGGGACATGTTGATGCATATGGTGGTGAGTTGCTAGAACCCACGATAATATGTATATTAGAGTTATTAGGGGATTTTCCTGCTAAAAATGTTCGTTATGCGCAATTCCACGGCCGTGATACAAGCGTAATGAGTCATGTACGAATTGCTCAGACAGCTAACATATTATTGTATTGCCTGTCTCGAAGGGAGTAGAGGGAGGATGACCGGTGAGGATTTGGAAGGCAATGCAAAAAATCAATTATTTCGTTAGGATTAGGAATCGACACGTGCCTCCATCTACCTTCCCCTAATTTCTTTTTTTTTGTTAAATCTCGATCGCATCATGTTACATCTATTTTGAAAAGGGAACAAACAGAACAAAAAAAGAAAATTTGATTCTGAGCAAATACCGCACAATCCTCTCATTCTACGCACACGCGTAATCCAAATCTCCCCAGGCGTACTCCTCGCCCTCAAATTCCTAAACGACTTTCCAGCAGAAAGCAAGCTTCTGGTGTTGGACGCCTGGAACCACCGTTATACCAGAACAAACCCCACCAGAGAAAAGCACCACAGGGCCCACAAACAAGCTTTTTTCTGAGTACGGTTCATTCAGCATTGGGATATCTTATTTCATGAAATAGAACCCTAGACTTTCAGCTGCAGAATGACTCATATGCTTTGTCTCTTGATGTTGTCCCCCACTAGCACTTATCACCACAGCTACCCAAAAATGACCCCAGAGACTCGGTGAGTGGTCATTTGACTGAACATTGAGTCTACTCATTCCAGTTGAATTCCTATTTTATGAATGATAATACTCGTTCAGGGTGTCATATAGTCCCAATGTCAATTTGGGTTAATTGGATGAAACATATGGGGAGTGACAAAGCCTTAACAGAAATCTGATTATCCCGCCACTTATGTCGGACACTGAAGTAATTCTGATAAAATTGGATTTATTCCCAATGATTGAATGGCGGGATTACATAAAATAACAGTTTCTCGCAAAGCACCGTTTATATAAGAAGGAACTTGTAAATCAGTGAGAAGGTGACGGAATTGCAGGGACTTGTTGCCATCTGTCCGTGTGACCAGCTGCTGCCACTAGATACGTATCCACAGTTCCGTCTCCCTTCATAAGACCGAGTTAAAAAATAATGATTCATGGATAGATGAACAAGGAAAGGCACATACAACCATTGTGTGAGGAAATCCGACATCAAAGGGAAGCACATCCTTCAAAGCTTTGATGTGAGCTGGGGTTAAAGTGAAATCCAACGCTTCAATATTCGCTTGCAAATGCTCAATTTTCCTTCCACTACTTACTGGGAATACAAATGGAGCTCTCCGATGGAGTAAAAGTTAGTCGAACGAACGGCTCGTCACTTTCTTTGACCCACATGCAAAAGATATGCAATGGCCACAGCAGTGATATGCTCAGCCCCGATTTCCACGGAGATTTCTTCGAGCTTTCGGCACACTTTGATTTCATCAGGGGTACGTTCCCAAGAGGTCGTCGAATAAGCACGACTCTTTTCTCCGGTACGTCTACGTTCTTCTTCGGCATCTGTCATGATGCCTCCTTGACCCACGACACCCGACGGAGCGAGCGCAAGGCCTTCAGAAGACCAACAAGTGTCTGTGATGCGGGAGGCGAACGCCACCCGACTCCGAACCTGATCCAGAACCCGATCCAGAACCCGACACTGAGTCAGAGCCCAAATGCGCATTACTATCTCCATCTTCGTCTTCGTCGGCGTATTCCCGATTGCTACGCTTGTCACTCGTGAGATGGCTGTCGGGTGATCCTTCGCGAAGGTGCACGATGCTTTTCGAGGGTGGACGGGGCTTGGTTGGCCCTTCCGTATCGCCAGGCTGAAGTGCGAACGGGAGTGGCTGGTTGGGCTAGGGATGCGCCGGGCGTACGAGGTGGTACAAGGCGAGGGTGAGAAGCTCAATGATGCGTGCAGGTTTGTCAAGGATGTTGAAGAGCGGGGATCGGTGGTGAAGGAGGATGTGCGGCGTTTAGGAAGTGAGGACTCCATGAATGACGATGATATTCTACGCATTTATCCAATTTTGATACGTCCACGTCCGCACCTACTGGGATGGCCTTTCCTACACTCTCCCTAAGTCATCTTCGTCGTTGCTATCACTTCCACTCTTGCTGTCCGAGTCATCCAGCGCGCCGCCGCCAGTAGATGGCACAGAAACGGGCATACACCCGCGCTAGAGGGAGACGCGTCATACATGGATACCGCCGATGTTTGTGGCTCAAATGGAAGAGCGATTGGATTAGCCCTAGGAGAGGGTGAGGGGGTCAGACGTGGCGATGAAGAGTCGGGGTGGCGAATAGTTGGATACGGGCGGAACGAGGGCTGGCATGCGGGCTCAAATGGAGGCTAGATTGTAGATGACTGTGCCTGGCGTCTTTGTCTAGGAGAGAGGGTCGCCACAATGGTAGATTCCGTTTTTCTCTGTGTTAGAGGTGTACAAGTAGTATCTTCGTCTTCTAAGACGACTGTCTTCGATTTGACACATAGGAGTCCAGCCATAACTTCCCAGACCCTTACTGCGCTACTTTGGCCTTCCTCAGCCGCTCTCTGGATGTATAATGGTTCATAATCGAGATCGCGAAAATGAGGAGAAAGCGGCTTACTTGGCGTTGATTTCGCAAACGTCTATCCTATGCATATTCGATTCAGTACCAAAGCACATCTCTCCATCGTCCCGGTATCAAAACCAAAATCTGACAAAGGCATCGTTCCACCAGTCTATTCGTTAGGAATGTAAATAGGATCTGAAGTCGCCTTCGTTAGAGGGGGCTAAGATAAAGATGTTAGTGACAAGAGGGATAGCGATACATCATAAGAAACTCACAAGTCGTCAAAAGGCACTTCTGCCTCCTCCTGCTTGTCCCCCACAAACGCAACGTCATTCTTGGGCGTCCAAGTCACTGCGACACGAGGCGCAACATCAAGAGGGTTGTATAACAACAGGGATGAGGGCTTTGAATCACTGTTGACCATGTTTCATTAAGACGGGAAGAGAAATAGCATGGATCGTTTAGTCATGCCGATAACCTTTCATGGTAGATGCTAGAGGTGTGCGAGGATTCTGTGATGTGGTTAGGACTTAGATTTCAAAGCGTCCTTTCTGTTGGGCTTACCTATATACGTAGATGCCCATCCTGCGATCCACTGATAAAAATATAAGGAAGAAAAGGCTCGCTTGTGTTCCTTTACACGTGTCTCTGGCTTTAGTTGATCAAATGGAATATAATAGTGGTGAGTCTTATTTGTCAGAAAGCGATAAAAGCCGACCGAAGGCTCACCGTATGGTGTGCGCGCAGCGCTCGTTATTTTTTGCGTATGTAATACAATTTATGTAAGCGACCCAAGCTCGAGCCGTAGAGGAGTGGCAAGTGCCTTTGTTTTTTTTTTAAATATCGCATTGCATAACTAAGATACATAGCGGTTAGGCACAGGGAAATGGCTAAGCAAGAAGAGAAATGTATGTAGATGCCGGGGCGAGTAGGTGTGGGTATGAGGATCAATTGTAAGGAGGGGACACGTGCCTTGGTTCTCTCATAGGACTCTGTCGATTAGCAGTCTTTTACAATGTTCTGACGTCTTCACATTCTTATAAAGTTTATCTAATTAGTTTTACCCACCTACCCTCGCCCTCAGATTGATGACACTAGTAGTAAAGCAAACCTCATCCTTAGGATTAATGGAAACAAGTAAATATAGCGGAATAGTAGAGCGAAAGTTATAACTCCACAAGGAAACCCGCTCTCCCACTACCAACCATACAGCTCTTCGCACGGAGATATTCCGAATCAGACGAATCTGGACGACACTATTCATATCTTCACATTGCCTCTCGGTTTTTGCTGGTAAGAAGACTTAAACTCGACACGCTAAGGGTCGTCGGTGGTAATGATGTCGTTCTTGTACGACCATAAGACTATATAGAAAGCCCCGACCAGGTATGAGTGAATCTGAATACTCCCTGCACACGTATGCGTGTGGTCAGAAACTAGAAAATGAATTGGAATCATGATCTTGTCCAATGCTAAATGAACCGTACTCATAAAAAAACATGTTTGTCGGTCCGGTGGTGCTTCGGCTCTGGTATAGCGGCGTTCAACACCAGAAGCGAATAAACAGCTTGGTTTCTGCTGGGAAGTCGGTAGGAATTTGACGGCGAGGAGTACGCCTGGGGAGATTTGGACTAGGCGTGCTGCGGAGAATGAGAGGATTGTGCGGTATTTCCTCGGAATCAAATTTTCTTTTTTTTTCTATTCTTTTTTGTTCTGTTTGTTCCTTTCGAAATAAATGTAATGTGATGCGATCGAGATTTAAAAAAAAAAAACTTTGATGGAGGCACGTGTCGAAGCTTTGATCCTAACAAAAATTGATCTTTTGCATTGCCTTCCAAATCCTCACCGGCAAACCCCCTCCTCTACTCCCTTCGAGACAGGCCATACAAAAATATGTTAGCTGTCTGTGAAATTCGTACATGACTCATTATGCTTATATCACGGCCGTGGAAATGCGCACAATGTTGCACCAGGGAAAACATTCTAGCAAGAAAATCCTCTAATAACTCTAATATACATATTATGGTGGGTTCTAGCAACTCACCACCATATGCACCAACATGTCCCATTCCTCGACCGGTCTAATCGTTCATTTTTTGGGTATTACAATGGTGTATCAAGCACGCAGTTGGACGTCCGCCTAATAATATCAACGTAAGCATCGCCAGGACTCGCACAAATTTAAGAGACTCACCATCTCCGGAAACTCCCCCGCCATCTGTTTCAAAGTGTCCTACTACAGATGTATTTAGACGACCTCTTCATTACTAACCCCCTTCATAATGCTCATAGTCGTCAGCTCCTCGACCCGCACGGGGCCCATGTTTAACAGACCTAAACCTCGGAGTGCCCTGGGTTGCGGAGAGGGTTTTCGCACCAAGGAGCGTTCCACGACGCGGGGACCTATTTAGAAGTAGATCGAAAGAGGTGACGGTCCTCCAGTTCGAGGGCAACGAGCGGGGACTTTGTGTTTACACGTCGCCTGGTTGAGGAGCGAATGGAGGATGACTGTTCGGCATAGAGGCTCCCCAGCATAGGAGGCGGTGAGAGGAATGGGTGAGAAGCTTGATGTGTATGGGTGGGGTGGGCTTGTTAGAGTTATTAAAGCGTCCGTATCGGTGAAGGAAGATGAACGGCTGGCGGAAAGTGGGGGTTCGATTGAATGATGATGGTATTCAACATGTTTTTTCTTATTTTGGTACGTCCACGTCCCTTGCGTCGCTTGCTGGCTCGTCTTTCCTACGCCAGCACTACCATCAATGCTATCCGTGCCGAGAACCGAAGACCGGCTCACTAGGAATTCGGATCAAAAGCACGGTCCCGGAAAAGAACAAAGACGGGGTATACTTGGTTGGATGTTAGATGTCGTTTGGAGAATGGCAGCGGCTGCTTGGGCCAGAGATCCCCCAGAACGGGCATACGGGCGTACCCTGTCGGAAATAGACACTCGTGCATTGACACTGCCGATGTTTGTGACTGAGTGGGAAGCATGAGCGTGCTAGCTAACCTGTGGAGAGGACAAGGATGTCGTGCATGGCGGAGAAGAATCAGGATGGGCGGGTGGTCGAATACGAGCTGGTGTGTGCGTTCGAGTGTATGCTACATTGAGGAAGAGGTTAAATGGAAAATTAGTTACTTTCCGTGCTTTGACGCGGCGACGCATCGTCTTCTTCACCTTTTCCCGGCTGCATTACAACTGAATATCAACTTTACCGATGCGAAAAATGATCAGAGCCTGATAGCCTCCTTCAATGAATAGCTTTGGAGCTGCAGCTAGAACTTGTTGTACTTACCCCACACTCCTGGGAAGTATTCTGTTGATATATGGTCTACAGCATTGACCAGTTGGAACGGAGGAACAAGACACTGTACACGACCTTCGGCCCTAAACAACATAATACTAATACTTCAACACACGAGCAAGCTCCGGGGCTGTGCACCGTGACAAAGAAGCACGTCACGGGTGACCAACGCACGCACCTCCTCCCACGCGTCCTTAGCATTCACTTACTACCACCATATCATCTTATCATGCAGCTTTTTTCGAAGAATCTAAACTCTCTTCATGTCCTGAACGAACCGGGGGATACATACCATGATCCCGGTTTTGGAATTAAAGAACTTGTGCCAGGGACAACCCCTATTGTCGAGTGAGTGATCGAGCTCAAACATATCAGTATCCGATTCCTAATATTTTTCCCATTTATAGTATTGTCGCTATTCATGGGTTCGATGGGCATCGCGAAGAATCTTGGACTGCCGATAATGGGAAGCTCTGGCTCCGGGACTTTCTCCCGCACACTATACCTGAAGCGCGCATTTTGTCGTATGGTTACGATGCCTACACAAATAGTTCATTGTCTGAGCAGACTCTACATGGTCATGCACAGGACTTCCTTGCAAAACTTTCCATGTCTAGGGAAACAGGAGAAACTAAGGTTCACTGACTGATAATCACTGTTGTTTGTCTTGCGTACTGATGATTGTTTCCTATTTTCCGTAGGACCGCCCAATAATCTTCATTGCGCATAGCCTAGGCGGCATTATTCTTAAGAGTGTACGTCACCTCATAATGAAAAAAAGTCTGTCTCCTACGTTTCACTCATGCTTGGGAACAGGCCTTAATAGAAGCAAATGTTGCCCATGAAGGGCATCTCCTGCCACATAAATGGATCCATTTGTCAACATATGGCATTGTCTTCCTTGGTACACCCCACCAAGGCATGGACATGGTGCCAAAATTTCTTTCGCTGTGCACCCGGCCAAACAATATCTTGTTGAAGTATTTAACCGCTCACTCTGAGCCATTACAGCAACAAATCTCCCATTTTAATGCCATCACCGCCCATTTTCACATGAAATTTTTCTATGAAACTTTACCAACCCGTCTCCCGTTCCATAGTTCTGCAATTGTGAGTTTGAGGATTCTAATATACCTTGCAAATGGGCTAAATTACAGCGGACATGCAGATTGTTCCCAAAGCATCTGCCGTCTTGCCTGGGGCTGTGAACATAGAACCAATAAGCATGTATAAGGATCACACTGGGATGTCCAAATTTCAGTCGGTCGACGATGATGACTACAAGTCTGTACTTTGTGTTGTACAAGATATGATTAAGAAAGCTCCAGCCACAGTTGATGCCAGGTGGATTAAATTTAATCAGCAAAATGGTCAGTGTTACCATCAATAGACATACAGAGGCTAACATTATTAAACAGATTACAACTCCCAAGGACCTATATACATGTCCAAGCACCGTTCTAGTCCAAGGTTTGTGGGGCAGGAGAAATATCTGTCAAAACTCAGAAGTTTTTTGCTCCTGAGAACTCCCACCCAATGTGGAATCATTTCCTTTTGTATGGTATGGGAGGAGTTAGCAAAACTCAGATTTGTTTGAAATTCATTGAGGAGCTGGTTAGCAATGACTGGTAAGCTGGTAATACTTTGTTTGTCCTTACCAACACTTACAGTAGAGTATTAAGTCACTTTTGGAGGATATTCTGGATAGATGGCACAAATGCAGAAACTTTGATAAATGGACTTTCAAGTATTGCTGATGACCCTGAAGCCAAATCCAAGGGCATTGAAAAGTCTCGAGAGGCAGTTTTGAGCTGGCTTACAGCCACGAACAAGAAATGTCTCATCATCTTTGATAATGCTGATGGAATGGATGGAGCTGTTAAAGACTATTTGGAACAAACTTGCCAGATTTATGTCTTAATCACTAGCCATAATCCTGGACTGGCTAGCCATGTCACTGACTCATTGGAGGTTCTCTCAATGGAGAATGATCAAGCAATTGCCCTCTTTCAAGCTGCAGCTAAATTTGACAAGAAATTAAATACTATCTCACAGGAATGGACAGAGAAGATAGTTACTCAACTTGGCTTCTTGCCTCTTGCAATAGATATTGCTGGAGCAGCCATTTCAACTGGACTCTGTGGCATTACAGAGTACTTAATGATGTATGAAAAATATCATGCAGATATTTTTGATGCAGACACCCCATCGATGAAGGGGGCACTAGGATATAATCACACTGTTTATAGTACTTTAAAGCTGTCATATGATCTGATTGAAAAGCAGGCCATATTAATGAAAATGTAATCCCGTCGTCAATTGGGATCACTGGCGGTCACACGAGTTGACAGGACCACGGTGTATTGTCCAGAACAAGACAGGATACAGGCAAGTGCAGCGTACGGTAAGGAAAGAGAAGGAAAACTACCTAGGCTTTATATGCTGTGATCACGTGGTAGAACAAAGGGAGTGGAACAAGGTAGTGGAACAAAGGGACAATGAGAACAAAGGAGTGGAACAAAAGAACAATGAGTAAGACTGGGGCGCCAGGCTTACAGAAAAGTGCACAAGATGCATTATTTCTTTTGAAAGTTCTGGGATTCTTTCACCACCAAAACATCATGGAAAGGATTTTAAAACAAGCTGCAGAATTCCCACCAGCAAAGACATATGATGGGAAATTGCAAACCACTTCATCAGATCTTCCAGCTCAGCTGCTCACATACAATAATGATGGACAGTGGGAAACTCTAAAATTCAGATTAGCCATGCAAATCCTCTGTGATTATTCACTTCTCACTAGAGACCCTGATACACAATATTCAAATTCATGGGCGATGCACCCAATGATACATATGTGGATAAGATATCAAGTACTAGGAAAAGATGATACACCATATTATTATGCAGCAAGAGCATTGATAATAGGCAGTATCAATAGATCTAACACAATGAATGACATTTTATTCAGACAAGAACTGCTGCCTCATGTTATTGCAATCCAGGGTGTGGCTAATGCAAAGAAGGAGGGATATTATGATGATGTGTGTGTGAGAGATTAGCCAATGTGTACACCCAGGCTGGTAAATGGTTGAATACAGAATTGTTGCAGATACAGGTGGTGGAAAACAGGGAGCAGATCCTAGGCACTGAACACCCAGACACTCTGACAGCCAGGGCCAACTTGGCTGTTACATATTATCAACTAGGCAGATGGACTGATGCAGAAAAACTGCAGGTGCAGGTCCTGGAGGCCAGGGAGCAGATCCTAGGCACTGGACACCCAGACACTCTGACAGCCAGGGCCAACTTGGCTGGCACATATTGTCAGCTGGGCAGATGGACTGATGCAGAACAACTGGAGGTGTAGGTCCTGGAGGCTAGGGAGCAGATCCTAGGCACTGAACACCTAGACACTCTGACAGCCAGGGCCAACTTGGCTGTTACATATCATCAGCTAGGCAGATGGACTGATGCAGAAAAACTGGAGGTGCAGGTCCTGGAGGCCAGGGAGCAGATCCTAGGCACTGAACACCCAGACACTCTGACAGCCAGGGCCAACTTGGCTGGCACATATCATCAGCTGGGCAGATGGACTGATGCAGAACAACTGGAGGTGCAGGTCCTGGAGGCCAGGGAGCAGATCCTAGGCACTGAACACCCAGACACTCTGGCAGCCAGGGCCAACTTGGCTGTTACATATTGTCAGCTAGGCAGATGGACTGATGCAGAAAAACTGGAGGTGCAGGTCCTGGAGGCCAGGGAGCAGATCCTAGGCACTGAACACCCAGACACTCTGACAGCCAGGGCCAACCTGGCTGGCACATCGTCAGCTTGGCAGATGGATTGATGCAGAACAACTGCAGGTGCAGGTCCTGGAGGCTAGGGAGCAGATCCTAGGCACTGAACACCCAGACACTCTGACAGCCAGGGCCAACTTGGCTGTTACATATTGTCAGCTGGGCAGATGGACTGATGCAGAAAAACTGGAGGTGCAGGTCCTGGAGGCCAGGGAGCAGATCCTAGGCACTGAACACCCAGACACTCTGACAGCCAGGGCCAACTTGGCTGTTACATATGGTCAGCTGGGCAGATGGACTGATGCAGAAAAACTGGAGGTGCAGGTCCTGGAGGTCAGGGAGCAGATCCTAGGCACTGAACACCCAGACACTCTGACAGCCAGGGCCAACTTGGCTGGCACATATTGTCAGCTGGGATGATGCACTGATGCAGAACAACTGGAGGTGCAGGTGTTAGAGGGCAGTGAGCAGATCTTAGGCACTGAACACCCAGACACTCTGAGAGCCAGGGCCAACTTGGCTGTTACATATTGTCAGCTGGGCAGATGGACTGAAGCAGAAAAACAGGAGGTGCAGGTCCTGGAGGGGAGGGAGCAGATCCTATGCACTGAACACCCAGAGACTCTGACAGCCAGGGCCAACTTGGCTGGCACCTATTGTCAGCTGGGCAGATGGACTAATGCAGAACAACTGGAGGTGAAGGGGTTAGAGGCCAGGCAGCAGATCCTATGCACTGAACACCCAGACACTCTGACAGCCAGTGTGAAGAGTCATGGAAGTTCTGACCACTCTATATATGAAGGATATTGACTGTCTAGGTACAACACAATAATATATTGACTATCAAATTACAATATATGTAGTAAAATAAATTTAGTCAAATTTTTACTAATAAAAGCAATATTGCTACAAAAATTCATATTTAAATAGGAATATCTATTTTGAGACTATTATATTGTTAACCACGAACCATAAGAAACAATTCTCTATATTACATCCTGAACAATTCAGAGTCACTTAATAGAACCCATTGTATATGGTTTTCCAAGTTATGTAAATATTTGCTAATACTTTTGTTGTGAATTTGTTTTTTAAAAGCTAAACTGTAGTTATTTCCTAGTAAAATATATGATATATAATTGGAAATTTCTTGTCCTGTGGCTTTCTTAGTTGGGTGAAATTACCTATATATTCTGGGTATGTTGAATCAAGTAGAAATCTGTTCAGATTGACAGATCCATTCCAAAGTAATACATATGTATTTAGAGGTGCCAATGATATACATATGTATGGAATGGACTATTTAAAGGTATCTATTTTTTAAAAGTATTAGTGTTTCAAACTACTAATTATTTTTATTGTCTACTCGTGTCCAGAAAGATTCTTTAGTTTGTAATGTATGAGAGAGTTTAAAAAGTTTTAAAAACCAAATTATGTTTGAATCACATCCCAGATGTTTAAATGACCTTTAGAGTATATTAGAATTTGGTATACTTAATAGTTTTCAGATATCCTCCTAAGATGACCAAGGGAGAATAGAATTGACCTCATGGTGTGATTCCAAGGGCAAGTTAATGAAGTAACAAGTTAGAAAGAGAGAGGATTGTTAGAGTATGATACTACAGCTCTAACATAGTCTATTATGATCTCCATATTTTTCTGATATTTGTAGTATTTTTCCCAGCACTGTAGGTGCAGTATTGAGTGAGTTACCTTAGGTCGGTACCTCCTGTATAGGTGCTTAGATAAGCACCTAGTAGTATAGTCCACTGTGGGTGTGGGAAAGTCTCCTTAGTGTTTACTTTCCAATCACACTCACAGGTATGTCTTTACAGTTGAATATACTTAGTGTTTACTTTCCAATCACACTCACAGGGGTGTTCTGCAAAGTGTTATTCAACTGTTTCAACAGGTTATGGGCCCCGGTTTCTAAACTGCTACATCCAGTTGCTATCTGTGCAATCCATCACTTCCCACATCTTTATTGACAACTTCTATTATCCAAAACACTTTACATTGCGTTTGGATCTTATTTGTGGTCATATCTCTGTGGTTTGGCACTTGTTTTGGTCACTTTCTGCACTCACCCCACCCCCCTGCCCTTGCGCGCATTTTCGCTTATTAAGCGCCCTCTTAGCGCCGGTTGCCGTATAAGGAAATATATTCCCACGCCCAAAAGTCAAAAACCCGGTCATCCAATTTTCATTTTTAGGTCAACATATTTTTTGTCACTCTTGTGACGCCTTGTGACTCATCTGTCACACTCCCTCCTACCATTTCTGGAACTTTCCAGTGTTGTCTGCCACATTATTTTATCTTTTATCACAGGGTCTTTTTATATACATTGGATTTGAACTGTTGGCATAGTGCACTTCAGTGAGCCTGTGTTTTTTACCTTCCTTGCAACATCACAGTAACCCTGTTGAGCAAGGCGGTGTTACAACTGCTTCTCCAATTAATTAGTCCTTCTTGATACACAGTTAAATTCTTGGTGGATATTGATCTATCATGGCATCCAACAATACTTACAAGCACCATAGTGTTATTTTGGGAGAGTCAAATTATGAGGATTGGAATCATGATCTTATTGGTTTATTGCGTATGGAGAATTGCCTTTCCATTGTCCTTGGAAAAGAAAAACAGCCCAATGATGTTAAACTACTTACATCCTGGTTGGAACGCTCTAACAAAGCAGCTGGTATTATTTGGCACTCTATTGGATCTATCCAGAGCAGTCATATTGATATTAATGATGCTCCTAATGATATGTGGTTGAAACTTCATCAGGCACATTCTACTTGCACCTTTTGCAAGCGTCACTGTCATATACAGAATAATTGCCATCTTTACAAATTTGCACAGAAGAAGGCATTAAAACAAGTGGAGCAGAAGAAGAGGAAGCATAAAAGGAGAAAGGTAGCTAAAGTACATGCTAGTGTCTCTGATAAAGTCTCAGAAGAGAAACAGCCAGAGTCTGCTGGAAATGCAAGTACTTGCATTCCTGATTCTTCTGATCCATCTTGTGCTCTCCTTGTTCATGCTAGTTCTGATTGGACAGCTGACACAGGTGCATCTTCCCATATGACACCACATCGTCACTGGTTTTCAAGCTATAAACCATTTCAAATTCCTGTCCAAGTTGCAAATGGACATATCATTATGTCTGCAGGAATAGGAGCTGTGCGGTTTAAGCCTAAAGGCAAAGGCAATATAATTTTGGAATTTCAAAGAGTTCTTCATGTTCCCCATCTCACAAGCAATCTACTCTCAGTCTTGTACTTGACAAAGAAAAAGAACTACCATGTTTCTATCTTTGGTTCTACTATGTCTTTCTATCAGAAGAAGGTTTTGCGTTTCACTGCAACAGTCACTGAACAGAATCAGGCCTATTTAGATGGAATTACAGTACCTATGACAGATTATGCTGGTCTTGTTACAACCTGTCCATTAGACTCTACACTTTGGCATCGTCGTTTCAGTCATCTGAATCATGCTGATGTTAAGAAGCTTATGACAGGGGATTTGGTCACTGGTATTCAGATTGACTCTCAGATTGCTCCAGATCCTATTTGTGAACCTTGCTTAGCTGGTAAACAGAACAGAGTGGTTAATAAGATGGCGACAACACGCTATACTAAACCACTTGCACTCATTCATAGTGATGTTCATGGTCCATTACCTACACAAACTCTGGAAGGGTTTCGCTATTGGGTAACCTTCATTGATGATGCCTCACGCTATGCTATGACTGCATTACTCAAAAACAAGAGTGATGTATTTGAGGCTTTTAAGCTATACAAGGCTAGTGTTGAAAATAAACTTGGTCAGACGATTAAGATTTTTAGGGATGACAAGGGTGGAGAGTATATATCAAAGGAATTTGATGCCTTCCTTGCAAATGCTGGCATTAGTCGGCAGCATACTGTCCGAAGTGAGCCTCACCAGAATGGTGTGGCTGAGCGCTTTAATAGGACACTGGAAGAAGGGTCCACTTCAATTTTGACTGAATCCCACCTTCCTCCTTCTTTTTGGGGACGTGCTGTTCTTGCAATTACTTATGTACGCAATCGCTCCCCTACTACTGCTCTTAAGCATTCTGTGCCCTATACTGCTTTCCATGGCAGAAAACCAGATGTGTCAAATCTTAGGGTATTTGGATCCACTGCCTATGTACATATGCAGAAGGATCAACGTGTTGGACTTGGCTCTCACACACAAAAGTGTGTCTTCATTGGATATCCTTCAGATTATAAGGGTTGGTTATTTTACAATCCACTGACTAAAAAGATTATAGTCAGTAATAATGCTGTTTTTGATGAGAGAGTTTTGCCAGGACTATCTAAGCAGACTACACCATCACCACCACCACTATCTATTCCTAAGGTTTTTCCTGATACCCAACAATTCATTGATATGTTTATTCCTGGCCCCTCTGGGTCTACTCAGGTGGGAGCTCCACAGGAACCAAATCAGGTGGGAGATGATCAGGGTAATGCTTTGGCTCCTGATTCAGGCTCTAGCTCTGATTCTGCTTCTGAGCATTCACCAAGTCCTCCCCCTCAACCACGTCGCAATCCACCCAGAAACAGAGTTCCTCCTATGCGTTACCCTGCTAACATCCACAACTATAGAGAATCTACTCCTGTAGTTGAGTCCAGTGATGAAGCAGAGGATTCTGTACCAGCTTCTCCTCAACCAGTAGAGTCTGAGGAGGAAGCTCTAGGTGCCAGTGAAGGAGATCTTTATATCTCTGTAGATGAGGCCTTTGAGTTTGCTTACAAGGCTAGTGCCAATGATAATGCACCTAGAACTCTCAAAGAGGCCTTGCAAAGTCCTAATGCTGACAAATGGTATGATGCTGCATATGCTGAAATGCAATCTTTGCTTGAAAATGGCACCTTTCGTCTTGCCAAATTACCTGAGGGTCGTAAAGCTATTGGCTCTCGTTGGGTATTTGTAATAAAGCGTAAAAAGGATGGCTCAATTGACAAGTTCAAAGCTCGTCTTGTTGCCAAAGGCTATGCACAGCGACCAGGGTTTGACTTCACTGATACCTTTGCTCCTACTGCCAAATGGGCCACCTTACGTGCTGTTCTAGCTTTGGCTGCACTAGAGGATATGGAACTTGAGAGTATAGATATCTCTTCTGCATTCTTAAATGGTGAACTTGAAGAGGAGGTGTACTTGCAACAACCTGAGGGTTTTCACCAAGGTGCTCATGATGAGTTTTTACTTCTCTTGAAAGGACTTTATGGTTTACGTCAATCACCACGTATCTGGCACAAGAAGTTGAATGCTGTCTTGCTCAGCTTGGGTTTCAAACAGGTACTATGTGATCATAGTATTTGGGTCTTCCAAAAGGGTGATGTCAAAGTCATTATACCAGTATTTGTAGATGACATGACTATTGCATCTAAGTCCAAGGAGGCTATCAAGAAGCTCAAAGATGATCTAAAGAGCCACTTCAAATTGCATGATCTTGGTCCAATTACTTACTTATTGGGTGTTGGCATTGAACGGGACAGGAAGAAGAGAACCATTACTCTATCACAGCGGCAATACATTTTGGACATGTTACAGCGTTATGGTCTTGCTGATTGCAATCCAATTAGTACACCTATGGTGCCTAACTTGAAATTGAGTAAAGACCAGGCTCCAGTATCCCCTGAGGAGATTGCATATATGAAGGACATTCCATACATCCATGCTGTTGGGTCTCTTATGTATTTAGCTGTTGCCACTCGTCCAGACATTGCTTACACTGTTGGTGTATTGGCTAGATTCAATCACAATCCAGGAAAGGCTCATTGGCTAGCAGTAAAACATCTTTTCCGCTACCTCAAAGGCACCCTTGACTTGGGTTTGACCTATGGCCCTAGTAATGACAAGGAACTATTTGTGTCCTATTCAGATGCTGATCATGGAGGTGATAAATCTACTGGAAAATCTACTGGTGCATATGTGGTTAAAATGGGTACTGGAGCCATTAGCTGGCAGAGTAAACTGCAAACTATTGTTACTCTCTCTACTACTGAAGCAGAGTATATTGCAGCAGTATCAGCAGGTGCAGAGGTATTATGGTTGCGGAATTTGTTTGAGGAATTGGGATATCCTCAAAAGACTGCATCCACATTGTACCTTGACAACCAATCTGCTATGGCAGTTGCCAGAGATCCTGAACACCATGGTCGAATGAAGCATCTTGATTTGAGGACATATTGGTTAAGGCAGGAAGTTGATAGTGGGAAGATTAAAGTGGTTCATCTACCTACTTCAGAGATGCCTGCAGATTTATTAACCAAACCATTGGCTAAGCCAAAGGTGGAATATTTGAGAAAACTATTGGGACTAGCATAGAGCTGTCTCATCAGGTGGGAGTGTTAGAGTATGATACTACAGCTCTAACATAGTCTATTATGATCTCCATATTTTTCTGATATTTGTAGTATTTTTCCCAGCACTGTAGGTGCAGTATTGAGTGAGTTACCTTAGGTCGGTACCTCCTGTATAGGTGCTTAGATAAGCACCTAGTAGTATAGTCCACTGTGGGTGTGGGAAAGTCTCCTTAGTGTTTACTTTCCAATCACACTCACAGGTATGTCTTTACAGTTGAATATACTTAGTGTTTACTTTCCAATCACACTCACAGGGGTGTTCTGCAAAGTGTTATTCAACTGTTTCAACAAGGATGATATGAGTAATGTGAAATGTGAGTAGAAGCTAATGATATTTTGAGCTTCAGCTGTACAGTATGAAGCTAGATAGTTATTGCAAGTTCAAGTTCAAAGCTGTTAAAGAGGGCTGAGATGATACCCCAATCACCCTTTTGTTGACTTTTCTGGGATTTCGGGTTAGCGACGGATTGCGAGCATTAGGGCTCAGGTCACAGCATTGGGGATTCACCACATACTATGGGTTACATAAGGTCTATTTGTACTTATTTAGTCCTCATCTGTTTACAATGAGTACTGCCACCTCACTCAGACAAACGGAAAGTTATATGGTCTAGGAACAGCACCATGAAAACTTAACATAAACAGATCACGGCCAGCCACCATTAACCAAAGCTAGGTGCTGTGCAGACCACCTTTGATCTTGTTGCTCCAAATCGCCGTTCGCGCAATTTCATTTTTTCGAGTGTCGACTCATCGCATCCTTTTTAGGCAGCCATATAGAAGGGCATAGAAGCTGCAGTATTTGCACGGGAAGGACTCCGGGGTGATACAGTGAACTTGCAGGAGTGAGCGGCCATATTAAAGGGCTTAGAAGTCACAGTACTCGCACAGGAAGGGCTCTGGGGTGGTACATTAAACTCTGCAGTTTGTAGATTCTCGTGGGAAGGACTCCACAGTATCTGTTTGGTCTATTTTAGACTGCTTGGTGTGTTTTGAACCACCGGGAGTGCACTGACTTTATTGTCTGACACTAGGCTTGTTTTAGCTGCATTTTCCTTGTTTTTCATTTTTTCACTATTCTAAATCGGTGTCGACCACTTATCCAAAACAGTAGATGAGAAACACTTTTTGCTCACATCCACAGTGCATTGATGTATACCCCCCCCCCACTTGTTTGCGTCAATGGGTTATCAGTTCTGCAAAAATTACCATTCAGATTTCACACATCGCGCGAGACTTATCACTCATAAATAATCGAATTCTACCCCCAGCATGAAGGACTGTGCAGAGCGCTGAGCCAGGTCACATTTGTCCCGGATCGCTGTTTAGACATCGCCATCCGCCATCACACTTCTCATAAAGGGCCTTGGGATTGATTGGGAATGGGAGTTGCAGTGAGGGCGCTTGGGCTGGGAGGCTTGCTATCACGGTATAGGCATTTCAGTTCAGATTTGGAGTTGCTGAACTTCAGGGAGCACTCGGGCCGTGGGGATGGTCACTGCGAGCCTCTTATGCTTGAGGGAGTGTGTTGACTTTTCTGGGATTTCGGGTTAGTGACGGATTGCGAGCATTAGGGCTCGGGTCACAGCATTGGGGATTCACTGCATACTATGGGTTACATAAGGTCTATTTGTACTTATTTAGTCCTTATCCATTTACAACGAGTACTGCCACCTCACTCAGACAAATGGAAAGTTATACGGTCTAGGAACAGCACCACGAAAACTTAACACCTTTGCAGGACACTAAAAAGGGTGTCTGGGAAAGTCATGGTTATGGTGTAAAAGTGTCTGAGTTTCTAACTACACCCACTAGTGTACATAGGTGTGACAATAGGTAAGCACTCATAAGGTCTATGTACCCACAGGCATACATAGATTTTTGAAATACAATAAATGTGTGTAATCAAAGAATTAGACAATATAAAAAGTGGTAGCAAATAAGAGAAAATAATGGGGAATATAGTCTGATAAAATAGTTACAATCCCTGCCCCCCCAGTTCAAAGAGCTATGTTACATGAAGAACATCAGGAACTCCTCCCCAAGAGAGGAACCTCCCAGGTTCAGGATGGCTTGAGCCCAATTAGCATGTTTGATTCTGAATGACAAGATGATGCTTTGTAGGTCAGTGCTGTGGTGACCCTACAAAGATTCTTGTAAATGGTGTATAGTAGAGACTCAGCTCCTGTAAGCCTTTTGTCTAGTTTGAATGATAGGTCGAATGTGGTCAACAGGGTTGGTCGCAATTTGAGTGATAAGAGAGGGTGTGAGGGTTGCACTGCTGGATGAGAAGAGGAGGTCAAGGTAGTTGAGTCCCTGAAGATGGCTCCCATAACTCCATGATCCTGTCAGTAGAGTGGTGCTCCAACACACTTGGCTCTATTGCGATCCTCTTGACACAAAGTTTACCAGCATGGAGTATATCTGCATCTCTCAGGGGGGTGCAAGTTTGGTCCACTAGAAGCCCCTGGAAATTTGAAAGTTTGATCTTTCCAATATCCTCCACCAATTTTTCCTTTTCCATGGTGCCATCAATGTGTAAATACAAGTCTGCATACAAGTCTGCCATAGGAGCTGCTGGCATGAGTGGCCCCCTGTAGCCTTGTATGCCTCCCTTGAATAACAGGTGTTGCATTACATCCCCTAATTGCATTAATATGCCCCTGACTGTGAATTGCATGGAAAGGTAATCGATAGATACATGCATCCAACCAGTCAGCATCATGTTCACTTCAGGGATTGGGAGTGGTGATAGAGGAGGTAAGTCAAGAATGCTGGTGTGAATTAGAATGATAGGTAGGGGATCTGCTGTGATAGGTTTGACATCTGGGGTTATAGCCCTCAGTATTCCCCTCACCTTCTCACTCATTTGGGTAAGGTCTTTTATCAGATCCTTGCCAGGAGTGTCAACCTCCATCAGTTTCTTGCAATGTGGGAGAATTGGACTGCTGAGGGACATGCAAAGGGAAGGGGCAGGTTCTGGAAAAGAGATCAAGTTACTGATAGGTGAATGCAGAATCTTGAGGTCATTAGGAGTTTCCAGCAAGGGCACAGGATTGGGTTGTGGAGAAGGAGGCAAGGAGTGAGTCATCTGTGTCAGTGGAATTGTAGTGGGGGAGGTTTGTGTATCGAGGGGGTTGGAATTGAAGGGGCAGGGTATTGGGATAGTGGGCACTGGAACAGTCCATGGCTTATCCTAGACAATATGAGGGGGTAGCAGGGGGTTTGTGTTGAGTGAGGGGAGTGTGATTTGGAGTGAATGACATTAAAACAATGGGTGTCATTGGTGTGATATATGGGCAATGGTGGTAGGGGGATTCAAGTGAAGTGAGAGGAATGAGATTGGGATGGGTTAACATGGATACAACTGGTACTGCTGTTGTTGAAGGTGCATCTGGGCAATATCCCCTCCAGACTCGGATGGAAGGTTCCAGTTTCCTCCTTTGATTGGGATTGCTAGTTACAAAGTGGATCCTTTCAGGTAATCCAAATCCTTTATGACAATCCTTTCCCAAGTATTTGACCTTATACAGTGATTTATCTGATTGGCATGCATCCAAATCAGATGATGAGTCTGCAGGTTGCATACTGTAGGTCCATTCTACTGGGCTCTTTCATTTGAGGAGTCTTGGAGGCAATTCAATTCCATCTCCTCATTTTAATTCAACACTCTGTAGTTTGATTCTCCTGCCAAATTCCCAATTGTAGAAAATTGTGCTGTCTTTTTGTTTTCATCTCTTGGTCTCTACCACTCATATGCAAGGGGTATGTTGCTGGTGTTGGTCTCAGTGAAATCCACCCATTTTTGTTCTGGGGGGGGGGGGGGGGGGAATTATTGCTGGAGCTTGATAACCTGCTTGTCTCTTCAATTCTCGTCTAGCATGTTTAGAGGGGACTCCTATCTTAGCACCTCTCCTCCTCTCCTCCTCTCCTCCTCTCCTCCTCTCCTCCTCTCCTCCTCTCCTCCTCTCCTCCTCTCCTCCTCTCCTCCTCTCCTCCTCTCCTCCTCTCCTCCTCTCCTCCTCTCCTCCTCTCCTCCTCTCCTCCTCTCCTCCTCTCCTCCTCTCCTCCTCTCCTCCTCTCCTCCTCTCCTCCTCTCCTCCTCTCCTCCTCTCCTCCTCTCCTCCTCTCCTCCTCTCCTCCTCTCCTCCTCTCCTCCTCTTGATATTCTGCTCTCCTTTTCCTCTGATTCTCTTTTCTCTCTGCTTCAGCTCTTTCATGGAAATCACTGTCCCACTGTTGATGCTTGACCTCATCCTCAGTAGAATGGAATATATATGTTGGCTTTGGGGGGACTTTGGGCCATTCCCCTTGGGCAGTGCCCCAAGTATCATTTAATGGGGGTTGCACTCTTGATGTAGTTGCACCCCAAGTAGCACTTAAAGGGGGTTTCACTCTTGATGTAGATGCCTCCCCATTACTTTTATCATGCTCGACATTTTCTGTACAAGACAAGGGATGGGGGCTTGTGCTGGTAGTGGGAACATGGGTGGATGTCTGGTCTGAGGGTACTTCTTGAAGTTAGGGAGTTTGGGCTTGACTGGTTGACTCTGCGACATAATGCAGTTGTTGAATGTTAATGGTGAATATAAGCAGATGAGTGAAGGAGGTAAAGAGAGTCATGAAACTTTTAGCAATTTTACATTTCTTTTATATTAATTTAAACCCTGCTAATTTGCCAATATGAAGAGGTCCAGGGGGGGGGAGGGGGAAGGGAAACAGAGAGGTTGAGAAAGGAAGAATGAATAATGTTTTTCTTATTTTCATTTGATATATAGGAGAAAGAACCAGTCCTATTGATTGTGGGGAGGAGCATATAGTTAGTTAAATTCTGTAGATTCCCCCCAGTAATCTAATACATTTTCCACTCTAAACTCCTACTTGAATTACACCACTCACACTAGTCGGAGCCCACGGGCTCCGACGCATCTATTTCTCTTATTTATCTCGACTCCCGACCTCTCGATCCATGACCTCCAACCTCCAACCCCTCGACCCACGAACCCCACCCAGACTCCCTGGGATTCCCATCTGCCTGTCAGAAATTGGACAACACGATCTCGCGAGGGTGTAGCCTATAAGCTGAAGCCAAGTCCTACTGGATATTCTGTGGGATTCTCTGGAAACCCACCATGTACGTATGCTAACAAGTAACATTAGTGTCATCAAAGTCTGGGGCCCAAGAGTCGGTCCAAGTGACTTCCAGTTCTTTGGTTTTGTAGCAAGTAACAAAGACAGGTATTTCTTGTGATTTTTTGAAGGCAGATCTTGCTTGAGCATAAATTTTGGTGTCCTTTAGATCCTGTAGTGCCATTCTCTGGACCTGCTGGAGGCAACATCCTAGGGTGAAATTGGAAGTGTCTGTGTACAAATGATAGGGGATGCCACTAATAGGGTGTCCTAAAACTGGGGTAGAACTCAATGCAACCTTAATATCTTCAAAAGCTCTGATGTGTTCAGAATCCTAAGTCCAGTGAGTCCCTTTTTTAAGAGATTAAATATTGGGGAGACTGCCCAAGAGTAGAATGGTATATAAGCTGAAAGATATAAGACCATTCTGAGGAAGCACTGTAGCTCTCCTATCTTAGTGGGCTGGGCTAATTCTAATATAGTGGTGACCTTTTCCTGGTGGGTTGAGAAACTGAGTTGTGATACTTTATGCCCAAGCAGGAAAGAGTTTGTACCTGACATAACATTGTTTGGGGGAAAGTGTTATGCCTGGGTGTAATGATGGCTTGTAAGACTAGATCCAAATGTTCCAGATTATCATCCCATGTCTTAGAAAAGATCACAATGTCATCTATGTAAACCAGGCAGACAATCCATAGATAGGGTGCAAGTACAGCTTGCATAACTCTCTGAAAAATTGAAGGTCCATTCCTTATAATAGAAACTTGATTATCCCCCACTTATGTCGGGCCCTTAGCAATTCTGAGAAAATTGGATTTATTCCTAATGATCGAATGGCGGGATTACATAAATAACATTGTCTCGCAAAGCACCGCCTATGCAAGAAGGGACTTGTAAATCAATGAGAAGGTGTCGGAATTGCTGGCACTTGTTGCCATCTGTCCGCGTGACCAGCTGCCGCCACTAGATACGTATCCACAGTTCCGTCTCCCTTTATAAGACCGAGTTAAAAAGAATAATAAATCATGACAGATGAACAAGGAGAGGCACATACAACCATTGTGTGAAGAAATCCGACATCAAAGGGAAGCACATCCTCCAGATTCATGTGAGCTGGAGGTTGAAGTGAGATCCAACGCTTCAATATTCGCTTGCAAATGCTCAATTTTCCTTCCACTAACTATTGGGAATACATATGGAGCTTTCTGATGGAGTAAAAGTTAGTCGAACGAACTGTTTGTCACTTTGTTTGACCCACATGTATAACATATGCAATAGCCACAACAGTGATATGCTTAGCCTCAATTTCCGCGGAGATTTATTGGAGCTTTCGGCACACTTTGATTTCATCGGGGGTGCGTTCCCAAGAGGTCGTCGGATAAGCACGACCCTGTTCTCCGGTACGTCTACGTTCTTATTGGGCATCTGTCATGATGCGTCCTTGACCAACGACACCCCACGGAGCCAGCGCAAGGCGGTCAGAAAACGCACAAGTGTCCGTGATGCGGGAGGCGATCCGCCCGACTCCGAGCCTGATCCAGAACCCGACTCTCTAAGTCAGAGCCCGAATGCGCATTACTATATCCATGCCTGTCTTCGTCGTCGTGTTCCCCATTGCTACGCTCGCCGCTCACGAGACGGCTGTCAGGTGATCCTTCGTGAAGCTGCACGGTGCTTTTCGAGAGCGGACTGGGGCTGGGTTGGCCCTTGCGTATCGCCAAGCTGAAGTGTAAACGGAAGGGGCTGGTTGGGCTAGGGATGCCCCGGCCGTACGAGGTGGTGCGAGGCGAGGGTGAGAAGCTTGATGATGCGTGCGGGTTTATCAAGGATGTTGAAGAGCGGGTATCGGTGGTGAAGGAGGATGTGCGGTGTTTAGGAAGTGAGGACTCCATGAATGACGATGATATTCTACGCGTTTCCCTAATTTTGATACGTCCGCGTCCGTAACCTACTGGGATGGCTTTCCTACATTATCGCTACCATTGACGACATCTTCGTCATTGTTATCGCTTCCACTCTCGCTGTCCGAGTCATCCAGCGCGCCGCCGCCAATGTATGGCACAGAAACGGGCATATACCCGCGCTAGAGATAGACGCGTCATACATGGACACCGGCGATATTTGTGGCTCAGATGGAAGAGGGATTGAGTTAGCCCGAGGAGAGGGTGAGGGGGTCAGACTTGGTGATGAAGGGTCGGGATGGGTGGATAGGTGGATACGGGCAAAACGAGGGCTGGCATGCGGGCTCGAGTGGAGGCTATATTGCAGATGACCGTGCGTGGCGTGATTGTGTAGGAGAGGGAGGGGCCCCACAACAGTAGTTTCCTCTTTGCTCTGTGTTAGAGGCGTGTAAGCAGTGTCTTCGTCGTCTAGGATGACTGTCTTCGGCTCGACATATAAGAGTCCAGCCATAACTTCGCAGACTCTTGCTGCGCTACTTTGGCCTTCTTCAGCGGCTCTCTGAATGTGTAATGGCTCATAATCAAGAGCGCGAAAATGAGAAGAAAGCGGCGTACCTTTGCTTTGATTTCGCAAACGTCTATCCTAGTGGATAGATGTGATGCGATCGAGATTTAAAAAAAAATTCGGGGAAGGTACTTGTCGATTACTGATCCTAACGAAACAATTGATCTTTTGCATTGCCTTCCAAACCCTCATCGGTCATCCTCCCTCTTCGAGACAGGCAATACAATAATATGTTAGCCGTCTGAGCAATTCGTACATGACTCATTACGCTTCTATCACGGCCGTGGAATTGCGCATAACGAACATTTTTAGCAGGAAAATCCCCTAATAACTCTAATATACATATTATCGTGGGTTCTAGCAACTCACCACCATATGCATCAACATGTCCCAATCCTCGACAGGTCCAATCGCTCATTCTTTGGGTATTACAATGGTGCGTCAAGCACGCGGTGGGACGTCCGCCTAATAAAATCAACATAAGCATCGCCACCATCTCCGAAAACTCCCCCGCCATCTGTTTCAAAGTGTCCTACTCCAGGTGTGTCTAGACGACCTCTCCATTAGTAATCCCCTTCCTAATGCTTATAATCATCAGCTACTCAACCCACACGGGGGCCCATGCTTAACAGACCTAAACCTCGGAGTGCCCTGGGTTGCGGAGACCCTCTCCAACGAGCTTTCCACAACGCGGCTACTGTTTGGAAATAGATCGAAAAAGGTGGCGATCGGCGATGAGTAATTCTGATGACAGTGCAAAAAGACTCGGGATAACGAACAAGCGATGGTGACATGTGTGTGAGCTCTCAACATCCGTTAGACTCCCAGCCTGGGCCAGGTCCAGAATCCGACTTTGACTCCAACTGTCACTCTGGGCAGGCATGTGAAACCTATCTTCATGTTTGTCATTTTTTCATCACCATGCCCGTCACGCACGCGAGTTGGCGATCGGGCGGCCCTTCAGTTCGCGGGCGGTGAGCTGGGACTTTTTGTGTTTACACGTCGTCTGGTTGAAGAGCGAATGGGGGATGGCTGTTTGGCATAGAGATTCAGACTCGCGAGAACGGACAAGTGTCCGTGATGCGGGAGGCGAAGGCCCGCCCGACTCCGAACCTAATCCAGAACCCGATCCAAAACCCAACTCTGAGTTTCGTCTTTGTCGTCGTGTCCCCCATTGCTACGCTCGTCGCTCGCGAGATGGCGGTCGGGTGATCCTTCGCGAAGCTGCACGATGCTTTTCGAGAGCGGACTGGGGCTTGGTTGGCCCTTGCGCATCGCCAGGCTGAAGTGCGAACGGGACCGGCTGGATGGGCCGGGGATGGGCCGGGCGAACGAGGTGGTGCAAGGTGAGGTGAAAAGCTCGATGATACGTGGGGGTTTGTTAAGGATGTTGAAGAGCGGGCATCAGTGGTGAAGGAAGATGTGCGGCTTTTAGCAAGCGAGGACTCCATGAATGACGATGATATTCTACGCTTTTTTTCGAATGTGATACGTTCCCGTCCGTCACCTACTGGGATGGCCTTTCCTACACTCTCACTACCATTGACATCATCTTCGTCGTCGTTATCACCTTAACATTGATTGCGCAACCGTCTATCCTAGGCATATTCCATTCAGTACCAAGCACGTAACCCCGTGCAAGTCTCTCCATCGTCCCGGTATCAAAACCAAAATCTGACAAAGGCATCGTTCCAATTTCTAAATAGGACCTGAAGTCGCCTTCGTTAGAGCGAAGAGCGGGGGACTAAGATAAAGATGTTGGCGACACGAAGGATAACGATGCATCATAAGAAACTCACAAGTCGTTAAAAGGCACTTCTTCCTCCTCCTGCTTGTCCGCCACAAACGCAATGTCATTCTTGGGCTTCCAAGTCATTGTGACACGAGGCACGGCATCAAGAGGTTTGTATAACGAAGGGATGAGGGCTTTGAATCACTGTCGCATTGATCAAGCCGTAGATCGTACTGTGAATGTTCCAGAGGTGTGTACAACCTGTAGAGTATCCGTGAAAGAAAATGCGACATCCAAAGACCATGGCCATGTTTCATTAAGACGAGAAGTGAAATAGCAAGGGTCGTTTAGTCATACCGATAAACTTTCATGCTGGAGGTGCGAAGATCCTGTGAGGGTGACCTTATAAACCCACTCCGACGTGGGAATGTTACATTAGGCGACATTAGGCGACAGCACCCACATGCTTTGTAATACACATTCGTCTGGTCACAGCATCAACAAACGTCTCACCAGCCATGACTCAATATCCTCCCTCCCACCCCCAACTACCCTTACAGGAACACCAGCATCCACGTCTGTCTGCACTTTCCTCCTCCTGGGTCAACTTCCTCCAACTCTCAGACACCTTTGTGAGTGATGCGGGTGCCTCGGACGCACATGACTTTGTATGGACAAGTTGATCTTAATACATTTGATGAGAGTTTGGCCGGTGCAAGGGTTGTGTGTTACATAGGTCTCTGGATGCTTTGTATTTTATTACACCTAGATCTCGATTTTAGAAAATCACACATCTACTAAACCATTCGCATTATACCCGAAGCTCATTCTCATCTACCGTTCATGATTTATGGCGACAAATAATTAAAGTGGCACGAATTTAGCTGGATGTGCCAGAGACTCTGCACTACTCCGCATTAACCAAAAGATATATATATATATATTCTGCCATAACTGTAGAATATACAATTTTTATTAATACAATCAACTTGATAATTTTTTCACGATGAAAATGAACTTTATTGTGACCAAACAAACGCGATGCGAAGGATGCGAATGTGTATTACAAAGCATGTGGGTGCTGTCGCCTAATGTCGCCTAATGTAACATTCCCACGTCGGAGTGGGTTTATAAGGTCACCCATCCTGTGATGTGGTTAGGACTTGAATTTCTCATTTTGCGTATGTAATACAGTTTATGTAAGCGAGCCGTGGCGAGTGCCGCACGCTCCTGGCTCGCCGGGAGTAGTTCGACACTGAACGTCCAGCCGAGCGACGACTCGATCGACTCACAGTCTTGAGAATTTTTCACTCACTATCATCTTACCAATCCTTTACAACCTTTCTAATTATTTTGCCCACCCACCCTCCCCATTGGGTTGAAATATTCCTAGTAACACAGTCATCCATCCGTAATCTAGTGATTGAATAGCAGTTTATTAATAGCGAGAGTTGTAAATGTACAAGGAAGACCCGCCCTCCCGAGCGGTGAGTCTTACCATGCATACGCGAAGAGCTAACCCTCTTCCCCTACCCAACCATACAGCTCCTCGTTTAAGGTCAGTTCGAAGTAGATGAAGCTGGATCTGAATACTCTCTGCACGCGTATGCGTGTGACCAGGGGCTAGAAAATGAATTGAATCATGATCTTGTCCGGCGTTAAATGAACCCTACTGATAGAGAAACATGGTCTTGAGTCCTGTGGTGGTTTTGCTCTGGCTGGGATTAAATCTGGCGAATGCATGGTTTCGAATCCTCAGAACTGTATGTTATGTTGAAATTCAATCATCACGAGTTCTGCGTGGCCTTAAAGCGTTGCAAGGAGGGGTCAATATATATTCCCAGCTACTAAGGCTGTGCACCGTGGGTACAGAGAAGCAAGTCACGGATGACCTGCGTCCTTAGCACTCACTACCACCATTCCATCTCACCATGCCGTTTTTTTCGAAGCTGCGCCATCGTGTTGCCAAACGCAAACTAACAAGTACTAACTCTCCTCATGTCGTGAACCAATCGGAGGATACATACAATGATCCCGGTTTTGGAATTAAAGAACTTGTACCAGGGACGTCCCCTACTATCGAGTGAGGGATCGAGCTGCAAACACATCAGCGTCCGATTCCTAACATTTTTCCCATTTATAGTATTGTCGCTATTCATGGGTTCGATGGGCATCGCGAAGAGTCCTGGACAGCCGATAATGGGAAGCTCTGGCTCCGGGACTTTCTCCCGCACACCATACCTACAGCCCGGATTTTGTCGTATGGTTATGATGCCTACACAAATAGTTCATTGTCTGAGCAGACTCTGCATGGTCACGCACAGGACTTCCTTGCACGACTTTCCATGTCCAGGGAAACAGGAGAAACTAAGGTTCACTGACTGAGAATCACCGTTGTTTGTCTTGCGTGCTGATGATTGTTTCCCATTTTCCGTAGGAACGCCCAATAATCTTCATTGCTCATAGCCTAGGCGGCATTATTCTCAAGAGTGTACGTCATCTCGTAATAATAATAAAAACCTGTCTGCTATGCGTCATTCATGCTTGGGAACAGGCCTTAATACAAGCAAATGTTGCCCATGAAGGGCATCTCCTGCCACATAAATGGATCCATTTGTCAACATATGGCATTGTCTTCCTTGGTACACCTCACCAAGGCACAGACATGGTGCCAAAACTTCTTTCGCTATGCAGCCGGCCAAACAATATCTTGTTGAAGCATTTAACCACTCACTCTGAGCCATTACAGGAACAAATATCCTCTTTTAATGCCATCACTGCCCATTTTCACATGAAATTTTTCTATGAAACCTTACCAACTAGTCTCCCTGGACATAGTTCTGCAATTGTGAGTTTGAGAATTCTAATATACCTTGCAAATATGCTAAATTACAGCATACATGCAGATTGTTCCCAAAGCATCTGCTGTCTTGCCTGGGGCTGTGAACATAGAACCAATAAGCATGCAGAAGGATCACACTGGGATGTCCAAATTTCAGTCTGTCAATGATAATGACTACAAGTCTGTACTGTGCACTGTACAAGATATGATTAAGAAAGCTCCAGCCACTGTTTATGCCCAGTGGATTAAATTTAATCAGCAAAATGGTGTGTTGCCATAAATAGACATACGTAGGCTAACTTTATTAAACAGAGGATATCTTCCAAGGACCTTTATACATGTCCAAGCACCATTCTAGTCCAAGATTTGTGGGACAGGAGAAGTATCTCACAAAACTTACAAATTTCTTTGCTCCTGAGAATTCCTATCGAATGTGGAATCATTTCCTTTTGTATGGTATGGGAGGAGTTGGGAAAACTCAGATTTGTTTGAAATTCATTGAAAAGCTGGTTAGCAATGACTGGTAAGTTGGTAATACTTTGTTTCTTCTTACCAATGCTTACAGTAGAGTATGAAGTCACTTTTGGAGGATATTCTGGATAGATAGCACAAATGCAGAAACATTAAAAAATGGATTTTCAAGTATTGCTGATGATTTTGAGGCCAAATCCAAGGGCATTGAAAAGTCTCCAGAGGGTGTATTGAGGTGGCTTACAGCCACTCAAAAGAAGTGTCTCCTCATCCTTGACAATGCTGATGGAATGGATGGAGTTGTTAAAGACTATTTACCACAGTGCCAGACTCATGTCTTAATTACTAGCCGGAATCCTGCACTGGCCAGCCATGTCACAGACTCATTGGAGGTTCTCTCAATGGAGAGTGATCAAGCACTTGCCCTCTTTCAAGCTGCAGCTAAATTTGACAAGAAATCAAATATTATCCCACAGGAATTGTTGGAGAAGATTGTTGCTCAACTTGGCTTCTTGCCTCTTGCAATAGATATTGCTGGAGCTGCCATTTCAGCTGGACTCTGTGGAGTTAGAGAGTATCTAATGATGCATGAAAAATATCACTCAGAGATTTTTGATGCAGACCATCCTTCAATGAAAGGGGCACTAGGATATAATCACACTGTTTATAGTACTTTAAGACTGTCATATGATCTGATTGAAAAGCAGGCCATATTAATGAAAAGTGCACAAGATGGATTATTTGTTTTGAAGGTTCTGGGATTCTTTCACCACCAAAACATCACGGAAAGGATTTTTAAACAAGCTGCAGAATTCCCACCAGCAAATACATATGATGGGAGATTACAAACCACTTCATCAGATCTTCCAGCTCAGCTACTCAGATGTACTAGTGATGGACAGTGGGAAAGTGTAAAGCTCAGATTAGCCATACAAGTGCTCTGTGATTATTCACTTCTCACTAGAGACCCTGCTACACAAGATTCATATTCATGGACAATGCACCCAATGATACATATGTGGATAAGATATCAAGCACTAGGAGAAGATGATAAACCATATTATTATGCAGCAAGAGCATTGATAGTAGGCAGTATCAATGGATCTGACACAATGGATGACATTTTATTCAGACAAGAACTGCTGCCTCATGTTATTGCAATTCAGGGTGTGGCTGATGCAAAGAAGGAGGGATACTATGATGATGTGTGTGAAAGATCAGCCAATGTGTATACCCAGGCTGGTAAATGGTTGAATGCAGAATTGCTACAGTTAGAGATACTGGAAAACAGGGAGCAAATCCTAGGCACTGAACACCTAGGCACTCTGGTAGCCAAGGCTAACTTGGCTGTCACATATAATCAGCTGGGAAGATGGACTGATGCAGAACAACTGGAGGTGCAGGTGTTAGAGGCCAGGGAGCAGATCCTAGGCACTGAACACCCAGACACTCTGAGAGCCAGGGCCTACTTGGCTGGCACATATTGTCAGCTGGGCAGATGGACTGATGCAGAACAACTGGAGGTGCAGGTGTTGGAGGCCAGTGAGCAGATCCTAGGCACTGAACACCCAGACACTCTGGCAGCCAGGGGCAACTTGGCTGTTACATATTATTGGCTGGGCAGATGGACTGATGCAGAACAACTGGAGGTGCAGGTGTTAGAGGCCAGGGAGCAGATCCTAGGCACTGAACACCCAGACACTCTGAGAGCCAGGGCCTACTTGGCTGGCACATATTGTCAGCTGGGCAGATGGACTGATGCAGAACAACTGGAGGTGCAGGTGTTGGAGGCCAGTGAGCAGATCCTAGGCACTGAACACCCAGACACTCTGGCAGCCAGGGGCAACTTGGCTGTTACATATTATTGGCTGGGAAGATGGACTGATGCAGAACAACTGGAGGTGCAGGTGTTAGAGGCCAGGGTGCAGATCCTAGGCACTGAACACCCAGACACTCTGAGAGCCAGGGCCAACTTGGCTGGTACATATTGTCAGCTGGGCAGATGGACTGATGCAGAACAACTGGAGGTGCAGGTGCTGGAGGCCAGTGAGCGGATCCTAGGCACTGAACACCCAGACACTCTGGCAGCCAGGGGCAACTTGGCTGTTACATATTGTCAGCTGGGCAGATGGACTGATGCAGAACAACTGCAGGTGCAGGTGTTGGAGGCCAGTGAGCAGATCTGAGGCACTGAATATGCAGACACTCTGAGAGCCAAGGCCAACTTGGTGGTGCAGGTGCTGGAGGTCGGTGAGCTGATCCTAGGCACTGAACACCCAGACACTCTGAGAGCCAGGGCCAACCTGCCTGGCACATATCACCAGCTGGGCAGATGGACTGATGCAGAACAATTGGAGGTGCAGCTGCCAGAGGTCAGTGAGTGGATCCCAGACACTGAACACCCAGACACTCTGAGTGGCAGGGTCAACTTGGCAGGGCCATATCTTTGGATGGATTGATGTAGAACACCTGGAGGTTGTCATGTATTATTATGTTTTTTCTTGTTTTTTCACTGCTTTTTTTAAAGATATCACTAAAAACTTTAGTTAAATGTATTTATATCATGGTAAATTTAGATATCCATTATGGTCCTGATTTCCCCTGAATTTATAGTATTTACCTTGTCTTTGAGCACCATGAATACTGACTGACATCCATCAGTTAATACACCGAATCATGAGATGACATGTAGTATATGCCCCACCCTCTGTCTGTGCAGAATATGGAGGGTTGCTTACTCTTTTCTGACTCTGGTGGGTTTCTCTTTAGAGTTAGTTGCCATAGAGGTAGTTGCCATATGAGGCTTGGAAGAGTTTGCCTTGATAATGCATTCAGAAAACCTTGTGTCCACCTTTTCCACAGAATAGGCAGAGGTTGTTATCCATGTGTCACTGCTTCTCCTTGGGTGTGAGCTTTCTGTCAGAACCTAACAAATGAGATATGTCAGGTTTTTTGGAAGTCGACTGTTTGCCCTTATTGCTACAATATTTCTGGACCTTTTGTCATTCTTCCAGTCAGAATTAGATTTGCCCATATTATTATTGCCAGAGTTGTTTCCAGAAGACTTGCTATTTGATGCCTTGTTGTTTTGAGAACATTCCATCAGATTTTCTTGGGAACTTTCAGCATGACATTCCCAATAGCATGCATCATATTTCTGCACTTTCATCCACATGAGTTGGTGTGAAGAGTTGTGGAAGTTCTAACCATTCTATGTAAGAAGAATATCGACTATTTAGATATGAGACAACTATATATTGACTATCAAAGTACAATATAGAAGGTAAATAACCTTAGTCAACTTTAGTGGTAGTAAGATGACTAAGATGACTAAAAGAAAGGGAATTGACCTTGCAGTACGATTCCCTAGTTACAACAAGACTGTGACCTGTGGGGGGCAAGCCCCCACCATGCTACCACCCCACAACTTTACTCGGTCACTTTGCGACCTGGTGGATCAATCATAATGTCTTTAAACACTGCATCAGTAGTAGTAGTCATATCCTATTCTGATTCAGAGTCTTACTTTAAAATGATTAAAGTTTACATTATTCAGAATTATATACATTATATACTTTTGTAAATTTACTTAACCTAAAAAAACATAAGTCGGTCTCCTGTTTGAACTTTGCTGAATCCTTACTCATGGATCAATAATAACATCCTTAAACACTACATTCAGTCATATCAGTGTTATGGAGTATGATTTTCACTCTTCTCCAATTTTTCTCTCTTGAAACACCAACATACAACTGTCTATGTGGGAAGACAGATCCAATCCAATTAATTTTAAAGATTTACCCTGTGACTTATTGACTGCTTAACTTTAGACATTGAATCTATGTAGAATTGAGCAGTTTCACACAGTTTGCTTGCATTTGGTCAGTTGGCACTTCATTTTTGATTCAAGCAGTTGAGGTTTTTGAATTGGTTGCAATTATTTGCTTTGATCGGAAATTTGCCATTTTATTTTGATTTAATTTATTCTATTTTTAAATGTTTTATTTTTATTTATTGTATTATTTTTATTTATTTTATTTTATTTTATTTTTAAGACATTTTTATTTATTGTATTATTTTGGATTTATTCTATTTTATTTTCAAACTTTTATTTTGATTCAAAAAAGCAGTGGGAACAGGATGGAGAGAGAAGGAAATAGTGCACACACCAACTGGAGGAAAGAGAGCAGTCTGATCAGTGCAGGATGGGGAGAGCAGGAAAGGGTATATGCACCAACTGGAGCAAAGAGAGGAGCCCAATCAGAGGAGAGAAGAAAGAAGGAAAGGGTACATGCACAAACTGGAGGAAAGAGAGAGAAGAGGTCAATCAGAGGAGGGAGAAGAGAGAACAAAAGGGTAAATGCATGAACTGGAGGAAAGAGAGATCCTGATCAGAGGAAGATGGAGAGAGAAAGAAAGGGTACATGCACAGCCTGGAGAAAAGACAGGGGAGCCTGATCAGAGAAGGATGAGGAGAAGCAAAGGGTACATGTACTGCCTGGAGGAAAGAGAGAAGGGGCCAATCAAAGGGGGATGAAAATAGAAGGAATGGGTACACACACATCCTGGAGGAAAGAGAAAGAAGGCCAGTCAGCCTGGAGGGAAGAGAAAGAAGGCCAGTCAGAGGATGAAGAGAGAGGAAAGGGGCACACACACAAACTGGAGGAGAGAGAGAGGAGACAGGTCAGAAGAAGACAAAGAGAGAAGGAAAGGGTACACGAACATCCTGGAGGAAAGAGAAAGTGGGCCAATCAGAAGAGGATGACAGGAGAAGGAAAGGGTACATGAACTGACTGGAGGTAAGAGAGGAGGCCAGTAAGATGAAGAGAGAAGAAAGAGGCACACACACATCCTAGAGGAAAGAGGAGGCCAATCAGAGGATGACAAAGAGAAAAAGAAAGGCTACACACACATCCTGCAGGAAAGAGGAGGCCAATTAGAAGGGGACAAAGAGGAGGAATGGGTACATGCACATCTTGGAGGAAAGAGGAGGCCAATCAGGGGGACAAAGAGAGGAGGAAAGTGTACATGCACTGACTGGAGGAAAGACAGAAAAGGCTGATCAGAGGAGGACGAAGAGAGAAGGAAATGGTACACACACCACCTGGAGGAAAGAGAGAGGATGAAGAGAGAAAGACAGGCTACATGCAACTCCTGGAGGAAAGAGAGAGGAGGATGATCAGAAGAGGACAAAGAGAGAAAGACAGGGTACACGCACCTCGTGGAGAAAAGAGAGAGGGAGGAGGAAGAGATAGAAAGGGCACATGCACTGGCTGGAAGAAAGAGAGAGGAGGCCAATCAGAGGAGGATGAAGAGGGTACATGCACCTCCTGGAGAAAACAGAGAAGACCATCAGAGGAGGACTAAAAGAGAAGGAAATGGTACACACTCACTGGAGGAAAGGGAGAGGAGGCCAATCAGAGCAGGACAGAGGGAGGAGGAAAGGGTACACACACCTCATGGAGAAAACAGAGAGGAGGATGATCAGAGGAGGATGAAGAGAGAATAAAACAGTACATGCACTGGCTGGAGGAAAGAGAGAGGACGATCAGAGGAGGATGAAGAGAGAAGGAAAGGATACACGCACCTCCTGGAGAAAAGAGAGAGAAGGATGGAGAGAGAAGGAAAGGGTACACACACCGGCTGGAGGAATGAAAGAGGAGGACAATCAGAGGAGGATGAAGAGAGAAGGAAACAGTACACGCACCTCCTGGATGAAAGAGAGAATCACATGCACCAGCTGGAGGAGAGCAGAGGCCGATCAGGGCAGGAAGAAGAGAGAAGAAAAGGGTACACAAAACACCTGGAGGGAAGAGAGAGAGGGCTGATCAGAGCAGGATGGAGGGAGGAGGATGAAGGGAGAAGGAAACGGTACATGCACCGGCTGGAGGAAAGAGAGAGAAGGCCCATCAGAGGAGGGCGAAGAGAGAAGGAAATGGTAGACGCACCTCTTGGAGGAAAGAGAGAGGGGGATGAAGGGAGAGAAAAAGGGTACACGCACCGGTTGGAGGAAAGAGGAGGCCAATTAGAGGAGGATGAAGGGAGGAGGATACAGTACACGCACTGGCTGGAGGAAAGAGAGAGGGGCAAAGATGTTAGAAAACATGAGTAATGTAGAAAATGAATAGCCAGACTGGGGATTGAACCCAGGATCTCTCGATTACATAACGAAGGTGTTAACCACTACACCATCTGACCTTGGGTAGGTTTGGTCTTACACTGTACTTAAGGATATAGCCCTAAGTGCCATTCCTATTAGATCATATACACACTGAACTCAGAGCTGTACACCATATGGTCCCAGTTGGAACAATGGTTGGTATTATATAATCTAACAAAAGAGAGAAGGAGCAGTATACGCACTGGCTGGAGGAAAGAGAGAGGGGTGAAGAGAGAAGGAGCAGTACACGCACCGGCTGGAGGAAAGAGGGGAGGCTGATCAGAGGACAAAGAGACAACACCCGCACACCCCCACATGCTCACAAATGGGTGAGTTTGTGAAGTAATGCGCCCAGTTGTGTGACGTTAGTGAGGTGCATGAGTGCACGTATGGCAACACCCACACATGAATGGGTGCATTCGCATGCGCACATTCTTGAGGTCACATGCCCAGTCACAGGACATGAGGTGGTGCATGAGTGCATGTGTGGCAACACCCACTGACCCCACCCGCACACGACATGCTGCACGCACCGGCTGGAGGAAAGAAACAGGAGGTAAATCAGCATAGGATGGAGGGAGAGCAGGACAGAGGAAGAAGGAAATGGTAGACACACCAGCTGGAGGAAATGGTAGATGCAGTGGCTGGATGAAAGAGAGAGGGGCCCAATCAGGGCAGGACGAAGAGAGAAGGAAAAGGTATATGCACCATCTGGAGGAAAAACAGAGGGGTGAAGAGAGAAGGAATGGGGACACAAATCCTGGAGGGAAGAGAGGAGGTCGATCAGAGGAGGACGAAGAGAGAAGGAAAGGGGACATGCACCAACAGGTGCAGTGCGTGTGTGCATTGGCAAATGCAATGCACACCAAATAGGGCACAGCGTGTTGCGAACAGGCGTGGCATGTGCGCACTTCGGCAAATGCAACGTGCTGTGCCTGTTTGTGCCTGAGTTGGCAGGCAGGCATGTGCCTGTGGATGGGAGTGGGTGTGCCGTGGATGAGAGTGGGTGCACTGTGCCTGTTCATGCTTGCACGCAAAGCACTGTGCCCATTTGGCCCGAGTGGGTGTGCGTGCTGTTGAGGAGGCCGATCAGAGGAGGAAGAAGAGAGAAGGACAGGGTACATGCACCTCCTGGAGGAAAGACTGAGGAGGTTGATTAGAGGAGGATGGAGAGAGAAGGAAACGGTACACAGACCGGTTGGAGGAAAGAGAGGAGGACGCTTGGAGGAGGACAAAGAGAGAAAGAAAGGGGACATGCACAACCTGGAGGAAAGAGAGGAGCATGATCAGAGGGGGACGAAAAAAGAGGAAATGATACACACACTGGCTGGATGAAAGAGAAGAGGTCAATCAGAGGAGGATGGAGAGAGAAGGAAATGGTACATGCACCAGCTACAGGAAAGAGAAGAGGAGGGCAAAGAGAGAAGGAAACAGTACATGCACTGGCTGGAGGAAAGAGAGAGGACAATCAGTGCAGGATCATCACACCTGCCAGCACCCACGCGCATGTTGCGTTTGCAAACACACACCTAAACGGGACAGTGCATTGTCACTGCATCGTGCCTGGCTGATCAGAGCAGGATGGAGAGAGAAGGAATGGGTACACACGCTGCTGTCTGCAGGAAAGAGAGAGGAGGCTGATCAGAGGATGGAGGCTGATCAGAGGATGGAGACAGAAGAAAGGGTACACCCACTGCCTGAAGGAAAGAGAGAGGAGGATGATCAGAGGACGAAAAGAGAAGGAAACAGTACACACACCAACTGGAGGAAAGAGAATGGAGGCCAATCAGAGAAGGACGAACAGAGTAGGAGATGGTACATGCACCAGCTGCAGAAAAGAGAGAGAAAGACAGGGTACATGCACCTCCTGGAGAGAAAAGAGAGGATGATCAGAGGAGGACAAAGAGAGCAGGAAATGGTACACGCACTGACTGGAGGAAAGCTAGGAGGCCAATCAGAGGAGGACAAAGAGAGAAGGATACAGTACACGCACCGATTGGAGACAAGAGAGAGGAGGCTGATCAGAGGAGGACAAAGAGAGAATGAAAGGGTACATGCACTCGCTGGAGGAAAGAAAGAGGAGGACAATCAGAGGAGGATGAATAGAGAAGGAAATGGTACACGCACTGACTGGAGGAAAGAGAGAGGATGATCAGAAGAGGATGAAGAGAGAAGGAAATGGTACATGCACCGACTGGGGAAAGAGAGAGGAGGACGATCAGAGAAGGAAATGGTACATGGACCGACTGGAGGAAAGAGAGAGGAGGATGATCAGAAGAAGATGAAGAGAGAAGGAAATGGTACATGCACCGACTGGAGGATATTAGATTATGATAACATACCATAAGTATGATATCATAACTCGTCTTGTGATTGTATACTTCGGACCGGTTCATGTCATGTGATAGTTATATTTAGTCTAAGGTTCTGTAGTCCGGCATACCTTGGTAACAAGGTTTATGCACAGACCACTGCACAGACCATGTATACTAGTATATAGTTCGTTCCAGATGAGAGTAGAACCTCATCTGGAAGCCTAGTTATATCACCAGTTTAGTTCTACACCGCTCTACTCTAAGTGGCTACGCTCCAACAGTCGAGAGTCCTCGCACTGTGATTACCCAGGCTTGCAGATTCCAACAGAGGAAAGAGAGAGGAGGATGATCGCAAGAGGACAAAGAGAGAAGGAAATGGTACACACACCCAGATGGAGAGAGCAGGACGCACAAAGAGAGGAGCATGATTGAGAAACAACTGGTGACAGACACAACATCTGTGACCATAACACTGTGGGAAAGCTAAGGCTCGCTTTGCTTGCAGGTGACCGTGGGAACTTGGCTGCTCGCTTTGCTCACAGTGCTTCTATTTTATGACTCAGCAATGACGCCCACAGACCCACCGATGCGAATTAACTTATATGACAAGCCTGGGAACCCTTGCTATGCTGTGGGGTGGTCACTTCGTGACCTGCCCCACAACTTCGCTGTGGGCTCCGGCTTGTTGGGGGGCGAAGCCCCCCAAACCCCGCGTCCATGACTCTTAAGTATTTCTGAGCACTTCTAAGTATTTACATATCACAATCACTATTAAAAAAAATTCAATCAAAACAATACATACATTAAAACTTCAATCTAATAATACATCTTTGTACACTATATTTGCTGTTCTCTTTGTCTCTTTTAATAATATTTTTATCCTATTCCAACTTCTTCCTCTTGAAAGTCCCACATACAATTGCCCATGTCCAAACACTGCCATTCTCAAACCTATTCCTACCACTTTCAAAGACTGTCCCTGTGACTTGTTAATTGTCATTGCAAATGCTAACCACACTGGAAACTGAATATGATGCAGTTTAAATGGCAGTTGATCATCATTTGTAATTATTTTGATCCATGAAAGAAATGCCATTTTTCCAGTACATGGTCCAGTTAGGATCCACACTTGAAGCAAATGATTTTCCATTTTCACCAATTGCAATCGTGTCCCATTGAAAAGCCCCCTCTGTGGATCTATGTTCCATAATAGCATCAATGGCACTCCAGGCTTCACCTCAAGTTGACTCGGTGAGATTCCACCAAAATTCAGGCTGTTCAAATACTCTACAGGATACATCTCTGTCTCACTGTCTCCCTCTGCAGTATCAGCACTGTGGTATACATGACTCTCCCCAGGGAATTTATTCAGAAGTTCTGAATTAATCTCATCAACCTCTGAATTCCTTGGACACAGAATTGCCCGGTCTAAGAAGTCTTCATCTTGCCAATCTCTTTGATCTCTATCCACATGGATGTCTGGATATATCTCAGCAATTAGATCAGACATTTCTGGACCCTTTAATCAGTTTAAAATAAGTCTCTGAATGAGAATAAATGGGAAGCTGGAATGTACAGAAGCCCTCAATATGACATGGTCACAGAAGGTAATACAGAAGTTATGTGATCAAGTATTTGAAAATATTATTTTAAGACAGATATAAGTGCTGTTGTAGTGTTTAAGGACATTATTATTGCTCCACCAGGTCACAAAGTGACTGAGTAAAGTTGTGGGGTGGTAGCATGGTGGGGGGTGCCCCACAGGTCACAGCCTTGTATGTTATCTATTTACCTCAAAATCCTATGACATAAGCATCAGTATTTCCCACACTATAAATATAATATTAATGAAACCACATTGGAAGGGTTTTGTCCTGGTCACATGAATAACACATAACCTTATTGATTATATGCAAATAAGTGCAAATAAAAATCATGTGACCTGTCAAAATTAGATATATCTACAGCTGTTCACTTTCTAATTCAACAACATACCCACAACTCAATATTCTACAACATGAACGGCTGCTCAGCTTAGTCACATTCTCACTTTGCTCAATAAGGGCAAGTCTGCTTCTCAGATCTCTGAAATAAATGGCCAGGGTCTATCCACTATATCCAGAATTCACTCTACCCATTTCCCATCACTTGCCAAATCATCTGGTGGCCATCTGTCATGAATTGAATTTTACTCAATAAAGTTGAATAAACAATTGAAGAATATTCGACAATATTGAATAACAGATGGAGAACTGTAGCATACATGAAAGGTGCTTTATACTACAGCAAGATGGATGATCAGAGGGCCAATCAAAGAAGCAAAGGGTCAAACAGATCAAGGGAAATAAGTGACAAGGTGGGGAAACAAGGGGAACTAAATGTAAAGTACTAAAACAATACCAAAGGGTCTGAGGTGGCAAATAAAACATATACATGGAGACAGTGATGGGAGAATGGGACAGAGACAGAACAGAAGGCTAAGGGGCTAAACTACAATAAAAACAAGCATTGGGGGCACCATGAGCAGTGATCCCATGGGCAGTGTTAGGGCAACACTAGCAAGGCTACCAAAACACAAAGAAGGAAAGGAAGATAAGACAAGGATGAGGGATGGAGGGATAGAAGTTCTAATGACTTAAGATCACACCTGTATTTAGTGGAAATACTAAGAGATTGAAACTGGGGTCTAGTTATGTATACCCTGAAGTTTTTTATACTAAAGCAAAACTAAATAAAGTTTAAACTTAATATTTTGACATGTGTGTATCATGTGACAAAATAAACTAAAATAAACTAAAATAAACACAAATTTAAACAGAGATAAAAAAAAACAAGGAAAATATTCAGAACCCTGACAGGCAGGGGTACTAACAGTGATATGGTGGGGGTTTCAAGTACAAAACAGGTTGCAGGAGTCCAAAATGATGGGAATCCTATGTAACACTATTGATCTGACAACTACTGTATAACCTATGTATGTCTATAACAAATATAATTTTTCAATTGATACAGATAGTGGAACTGAGTAAGGTATTGACTGTTGGTCTCTGGGTATCTATCACAACTTGACAAAAATTCATGCTATGACAACAAAATAAATATTAGGAACAAAGAAAATGAATGAATGGCTATAAGACATGATCTCAAATAGATGTATGTATGTCATTTTAAAATAGCACATAACTGGCCAGCAACACAATCAAATTTTCTTGTTCTTTTGAATACATGCAAGATAATGATGCAGTGAGTTTTCCACCAGGGGAGACAAGCTGTATATATGTATGGTGAGGGACAAAACCCTTCCAATGATTTTTAGTTGTGCAAATATTCTTGAATAACTTAAGAACCACTGTAGTTACAGACCTAAAATTTGGTGGGTGGTTAGGTCTCTATGTTATCTATACACCCTAAAAATATTATAACATAAGTATCAGTATTTCCCATGCTACAAATAAACTACTAATGAAACCACATTGGAAGGTTTTGTTCTTGTCACATGATTAACACGTAATCTTAATGATTATATGCAAATAAGTGCAAATAAAAAACATGTGAACTGTCAAAATTAGATATACAGTGAGTGACAAAACCCTTCCAATGATTTTTAGTTGTGCAAAGATTCTTGGATAACTCAAGAACCACTGTAGCTACAGACCTAAAATTTGGTGGGTGGTTAGGTCTATCATCCATATAAGTGAATTTCCCTTGGTGGATTGTGGGTGTGAAATGATGCCAGAAATCCCAGTAAGGCAGGTAAAAGGTACCATCAACAAATCCTGATAAGGCAGGTAAAAGGTGCCATCAATTAGTACCATGAATGTGTCAGCATGGGAGCATTTTGGCCCACTGTGGGAGTATTTCATGACCCCACGGGAGTATTTTGTACTGCTGTGGGAGCTTTGTGATGCTGTGGGAGCTTTGTGACATCGTGGGAGTACTGGATGCCCACTGTCAAACCTCGAGGCTGCCACTCTTTCTCCCTTCCCCCCTCTCACCCAGCCCTCTCCTCCTAAAGGTTGGCATCTGGAATTATTTCTCAAAATATTAGACCTTATCAAGGTGTGTTGAGGATTGTATTTACTCCTATTTAATTTCACTTTGCTAACAAATTAAATATTTATTGTCATGATATCATGCTGACAGAATCTGCCTCCCTTCTGGCCCTCTACTCCCCATATATTAGAGGTGGATCTTCTCTGTGGTATACCTGGACTTTGGGGGCTACATCAAAGGTGTAGTGAGCCTCTACTTATTATTAATCAATTTTCACTTTTTTTAATGATTAAATATTTTATTTTCAGTTAAATTGCTCTGTCTCAGCAGTTCTTCTCATTTATAGTTTTTAGATCCACAGTCTGAAGGCTTCTCTATAATCCCAGGTGTGTTTTGGGCTTTCTCATATTGTTTTAAATTATGAATATTTTATTTTTCCTTTTTTTGGGCTATTGTAGACCTATTTGTCTCAATTTCTTTTCCCTGCACTTCCCACTGCATTTTTGAGTACTCTCTGTGAGTATAAGTGAGATTTTGAAGGTGAGTCCTGTCCCTGTAATTAACTTTACTTTTCTTTGCTCAAGAATTATTTATACAGTGAAATTGACCCTCTATTCTGTGGCCTTTTAGGTTTATTGTTGTTTCTATTTCTCCTGGGAGATATAAAACACCTCCAGGTCAGTATTTATACCTTCTCTCATGTTGTTTTAAATTATTTATGCTTTATTCTTTATGTTTTTGGACTATTTTAGACCCATTTCTCTGAATTCTTTTGCCCTAACATTCTCCATTGCTTTTGTGAGTACTCCCTGTGAGTATAAGGGGAGTATTGAAGGTGTGTCCTGTCCCTGTATTTAATTTCACCTTTTTTTGCTTAAGAATAATTTATATAGTTGACTTTGACCTATTGTGTGGCCTTTTGGCTTTATTACTATTTCTATCCCCTCTGGGAGATATAAATCTCCTCCAGGTTGGTATTTATACTTTGTCTCATACTGTGAAAAAATATTTATACTTTATTTTTCACATTTTTGACTGATTTTAGCCTAATTCATTTGGACTCTCTTCCTCTCTCTTTTACATGTTTTCTGTGTCTGCTGCTGCTACCTTGGTTTGAATTATTATGGATTGAACACCTGAGCGTGATTGGGAAAAGGAGCGAAGGCAGCATAGAGCAGCACAATTGCAAATGACATCTCCATCTGACCACCATCGACATTTAGTTGTGCATAATTATGTTATACCACCCCCTCCTCAACCATTCCCATTTCACCCTGGTGGTGCAGATCAATCTGATGATCCATTTTTAATAGGTGGCTCTGCTGCAGGTGGCTCTGCTATAGTTGGCTCTGATGCAGTGGCTGACCTACATTGTCGGTATAGAGCTTTGCCACCATTACAACCTCCTCAGTGGCATCGTGTACAGGGAAATACATCTGTTCAACTGGAGCAACCAATTTTGCACTTAGCACCATATATACAGCAGGGTCATCAACAGGCAAATGTACCCATTCAGCCACAGGTACCAATTGCCCAAGTAGCACCAGCCCAGCATGGTCGTCCATCTGCACCACTGCACCATCACCATCTACCTATGAATGCAGTTTTACAATTCCAGGCACCAATTGCCCAATTAGCACCATCCCAGCATAGTCATCCATCTGTACCACTGCACCATCATTATCCACCTATTAATGCAGTTCCACAACCCCAGGCACCAATTGCCCAAGTAGCACCAGCCCAGCGTGGTCATCTATCTGCACCACTGCACCATCATCATCCACCTATTAATGCACTTCCACAACTCCAGGCACAGGAACCCATATGGCAATTCCCACCTCCACACCATGACCATCAACCACTACAGTTGGCCTTACCTCCTGCCATGCCCCCACTACCTCTCATGCCCCTACTACCAGCCATTCCACAGCCTGCAGCTATGCCTTTACCTCCACCTCCACCTCCTATTGCACATTTACCAATTGGACAGCAACCAGTTGTGGAGGCCAGGTTTCCAAGACATGACTTGGGACATATATACATGCACTGTCCAGACTGTGGGGCCTTTCACTGGATGGATGAGCATCTGGCAAATAGCTCCAAGACACATCCAAAATTTGGCAAGTGTTGCAAGCAAGGAAAAGTGGCCCTCCCAATACTTGAGCCAGTCCCTCACACTTTAAGGTCCCTCCTTGAGGATAATACAGACAATGGCAAGGAATTTCAGAAAAATATTCAGGCATATAATAATGCTTTTGCATTTACATCACTGGGTGTCAATTTGGATGAGTCTGTCTTGCAAGGTGGTGGTGGCCCATATGTCTTCAAAATTCATGGTGAATTGTATCACCAGCATAGTTCCTTGATTCCTTACACAGAAGGTGTATCACATAGTTATGCTCAGCTTTACATCCATGATCCTCAGTTGTTCTGCATCAGTCCATCTGCCTAGCTGATTATATGTAAGGCCAACTTGGTGGTGCAGGTGCTGGAGGTCGGTGAGCTGATCTAGGCACTGAACACCCAGACACTCTGAGAGCCAGGGCCAACTTGCCTGGCACATATCACCAGCTGGGCAGATGGACTGATGCAGAACAACTGGAGGTGCAGGTGCTGGAGGTCAGTGAGTGGATCCCAGGCACTGAACACCCAGACACTCTGAGTGGCAGGGCCAACTTGGCAGGGCCATATCTTGGGCTGAGTTGATGGATTGATGGTAGAACACCTGGAGGTTGTCATGTATTATTATGTTTTTTCTTGTTTTTTCACTACTTTTTTTGAAGATATCACTAAAAACTTTAGTTAAATGTATTTATATCATGGTAAATTTAGATATCCATTATGATCCTGATTTCCCCTGAATTTATAATATTTACCTTGTCTGTGAGCACCATGAATACTGACCCACATCCATCAGTTAATACACAGAATCATGAGATGACATGTAGTATATGGCCCACCCTCTGTCTGCGCAGAATATGGAGGGTTGCTTACTCTTTTTTGACTCTGGTGGGTTTCTCTTTAGACATACTTGCCATAGAGGTAGTTGCCATATGAGGCTTTGAAGAGTTTGCCTTGATAGTGCATTCAGAAACCTTGTGTCCACCTTTTCCACAGAATAGGCAGAGGTTGTTATCCATGTGTCACTGCTTCTCCTTGGGTGTGAGCCTTCTGTCAGGTTTTTTGGAAGTCGACTGTTTGCCCTTATTGCTACAATATTTGTGGACCCTTTGTCATTCTTCCAGTCAGAATTAGATTTGCCTATATTATTATTGCCAGAGTTGTTTCCAGAAGACTTGCTGTTTGATGCCTTGTTGTTTTGAGAACATTCCATCAGATTTTCTTGGCAAATTTCAGCATGACATTCCCAATAGCATGTATCATATTTCTGCACTTTCATCCACATGAGTTTGTGTGAAGAATTGTGGAAGTTCTAACCATTCTATGTAAGAAGAATATTGACCATTTAGGTATGAGACAATGATATATTGACTGTCGAAGTACAATATAGAAGGCAAATAACCTTCATCAACTTTAGTGGTAGTAAGATGACTAAGATGACTAAAAGAAAGGGAATCGACCTTGCAGTACAATTCCCCAGTAACAAAGTATGTATGTTCAAGTCAAGCTCCACTTGTCTTTAGTAACTGGAGTTTTTCCCATTTTTTCCCACTCTTAACACTTCCCTCTAACACTTCCACTTTGGGATAACCTTTTGTCATTTAGTTGTTCCATGCCACATTTCTCATCTATTCCTTGCAGAGTCTTTTTATATGGTAACATCCCATTGAGAGCTCCTGTATATTTTGGATCCCCTTTAGTTTGTATAGATATTCCATTGCCCTCTTGCCCATTCCACTCACCACTTTGATATTGATTTTTTCAGTATAAATTATTGGTTTGTGAACTACTTGTCTTCAGTGTGAATATTGACTTGTAATTTCCTATATTGCCCTGCAAGCTTGCATAGAATTATCTTTGGGCTCCTGGAGTGTTATTTTGTATCACTATAGATCCTCTCTAAGTCATTGGCCTCACAATGACTGAGTACTTTGTAACTCTGAATATATGTAGCTGCCAGTAACAAAGCAAAATCTTATATTTTGGTGTCTACATATTTAATCCCAGTCTTTGAACTAAAGGAGTACTTAAATAGTTATGTGAGAGTGCAATAGATAAATTGAAGCCATGCTCCACTTGTCTTGAGCCAACTGGAATTGCTGTTTACATACTAACCCCCTTGACTCTTAGTCCTTAACAGTACAGATATATCTGTTATCTTTGTCTTTGGCCCCTGCCATGATTTAGGTCTTCCTAACTCTTAGTATTCTGAGCCTCTGGTAATTACATGGATGCTGTGTTCTTGTCTCTGCTTGTTTCCTATTCCACTTAAGATGGTGGAGCAATTGGACAGTTCTTTTAGGGCACATCTAAATACATTTAAAACAATTTAAAACAATTTAAGTGGAGTTTTAATTTTTCATGGGAAACTTACTGCTCACTGTACTCACAGATGCAGACCAATGCTGAAAATAATGCTTGCTCCACTTGTGTGGGAAACTAATGCTTGCTTCACTTGCATGGGAAAACAAAGCTCACTTCACTCATTCACAGGTGCTTCTATTTTATGACTTAGCAATGATGCCCATGGACCCACCAAGGTGAATTAACTTATATGATGATAGAACCTAACCACTCACCAAACTTTACATCTGTAGCTACAGTGGTTTTTGAGTTATTCAAGAATCTTTGCACAACTAAAAATCATTGGAAGGGTTATGTCACTGTTAAGGGACATACAGGCTCATGGAGGGTTTCTGGAGAAACCCATGGATAATCCGGTAGCACTTGGCTTCAGCTTATAGGCCATGCCCTCACAAGATCATGGTGTCCAATTTCAAAACAGGCAGACAGGAAATCCGGGGAGTCCAGGAGTAGTCAATAGGTCGATAGGTTGAACAGTCAAGGCCAGTCAGAAAGCCCACAGGCTCTGACAAGGTTGATAGCATTGTGTTTCAAAGATGAGAGATGGGGATAGAGTGGGATATATGCTAAGTTACTGGGGGAGAACTAGGTTGATTTTCTGACCAGATTGTATGTACAATATTAGCTAGACTATATAGACTGTGGAATGTATGTGTGAGAGGTATTGCAAAATATACTCCGAAATATAGTCTGGATGAGCCCATACTATATTTCCATCATTATTTCTATTTTCTCTCTATTTTATTATATGCATACATTTAGTTCAATGACCTATGCATTCGGTACATTGACTCTTGTGGGCGCATATGCACCAGACTTGTGTATTCTAGCGCCAGTAGTTGGAACTCAGACACACTTTTACCCAAGCACCACCACTCATAAGACACAAACTAGGTCTACAGCGAGCAGTGATCAGGGTAACATGTCAGCTACCACATAGGTAGCATTATCTGAGCTATCCAACACTTCAGGCCTCGAACTATAACAGTTGAGGCCTCCACTTGAATCATCCTTCCTCCCATTCTACTCATTTCTTCATATATAGAATGGTCAGAACTTCCACCACTCTTCACAGTATGCAATACCAAATCTGGTAATAATAAAGATCAAAACAAGTACTCATGAAATGAGATGATTAAACACCAAACTAGGTGTTAGGGGTAGAATGGAATGGAAGTGGGGTGTGAAACATGACAGGTCATTTGACCATAATGGGAATGGGGCTCAGTTAGAGAGCTGATGGGTTGTCTGGGTGGAGTCTGGTGACTGGTGCATGAGGCAAAGTCGGATATAGACAGGTTTGATGTGTGCTGGTCCTGGTGGGTACTCTGGTTGTGACTGTACTTTGGATACCATATAGGGGGTCGGGTGCATATATGGCAGGGTCTGGATGCTGGTGGGCTTTCCAGTTAACTGTAACCTGGTGGGTATAGAGTCGGGTGCATGTAGGATGGGGTCTAGAGCCCAGCAGGTTTTCCAGTCCTAACAGTCACTCACTGTATATGTATGTATATACAGCTGTTCACTTTCTAATTCAACAATATCCCCACAACTCAACATTTTACACCATGAAGGCTCTTACTCCTGCTCAGCTTAGCCATATTCTCATTTTGCTCAATAAGGGCAAGTCTGCTTCTCAGATCTCTGAAATAACTGGCCAGGGTCTATCCACTATATCCAGAATTCACTCTACCCATTTCCCATCACTTACCAAATCATCTGGTGGCTATCCATGCAAGCTTTCCCTCATATATTCATTATTCCATTTGACAAATCATCTCTCAGAAGGCTGAAAATGCTATTAAGGTCACCAAAACCTTTCAAGATATGACTAGGGAATCCATTTCAGTGAGGATTGTTCATAGAGCACTCAAGAGGGGTGGAATGAGGGTTGTGGTGAAGAAAAAAAGGCCTTTACTTACTAAGAGGTATAGGAAGGCAAGGATGGACTTTGCTCTGACAGACAAGGACTGGACTGTGGATTATTGGTCAGATGAGACATACAGCTCCACAGCTGATATTTGGACCATAACAGCTGGGAGTGGTCATTTTATAAGTCCATGTCCAATAACATATTATGAGCTCATTCAGGTTTGTGCAGTGGTTGGCTCACAAATGAGTTTCCAAGCTCAAATGGACTACAATTGTGTAAAATATGCCACACATTAAAGTTTGGAGTTGTAACATGATAATTCACTAGATACATCATATGTATAGTATTAAAATGTATATACAAATTTACAAGGTGATCAGTCAACATTTGAAGCAGCCATGAGGTTCACAATTTTCATGCAATATTTCTGGGTATTCCAGCATGCACTTTACATAATGCAAACTGTTGTATGGACTAAAACTAGTGATGTGCCAATTAAAGTGGTACATACTCAATTCAAAAGAGTTGATGTACAGTGGGGGACAAAACCGTTCCAATGATTTTTTATATGTCAAAGAATATTGAATAACTCAATGAGTACATGACCAATTGACCTGAAATTTTTAATTTAGGTAGTCATATATGTTGGCTATATACCCAATAATTCTATGACATAAGCACTATTTGTCATCAAACTATAAATCAAATACTAATGCAATCTCATTGGAACAGTTTCTTAACATTCTTACTCTACTTGACAAAGGCAAGTCTGCACATGAAGTAGCTGCTACCACTGGTTGTTCTTTCTCTACTATATCCATAATTCCCTCTAAACATTCTTCCTCCCTCTACAAAGCAGCTGGAGGTCATCCATGCAAACTTTCCCCCTCTGATACCCATTACATCATCCAACAAATCACTTCCCAGAAGATTGACCATGCCACTCAGGCCTCTAAAGTCCTACAAGATATGAATGGGGAGTCTATCTCTGCAAGAACAATTCATAGGGAACTGAGGGCACAGTCAAGTTTGGAGAGGGGAATCTGATGTTGTGGGGTTGTATGTTCTGGGAAGGACCAGGGTATGCCACCAAGATTGATGGGAGGATGGATGCTGAACTTTGTGTTAGCATTTTGGAGGATGAACTTCAAGGATCTCTCAAGCATTACAAGAAGAAGACCGGGGATATTGTCTTTCAGAAAGACAATGATCCCAAACACAAGAGCAAGAAGGCCACCAATTGGCTTAATGTCAGTGATTTTGATGTCATGATATGGCCCCCTCAATCTGCTGATCTTAATCCAATTGAACACCTTTGGCATTATCTCAAGAAGAGGCTACTAGAGTATGAAGTGGAGCCCAGGAGTATTCAGGAGTTATGGGAAAGGGTCCAGACAGAATGGGACAGGATTCCTACTTCTATTTGTCAGAATTTGATAGAGAGTATGCCTAGAAGGATTGCAGCTGTTTTGGATGCCAAGGGGGGTTACACCAAGTACTAGATTATATGATTTGTATTGGATTACATGTATATACCAGGGACAAAACTGTTCCAATGAGATTGCATTGGTATTTGATTTATAGTTTGATGACAAATAATGCTTATGTCATAGAATTCTTAGGGTATATAGCCAACATATATGACTACCTAAATTGAAAATTTCAGTCAATTGGTCAAGTACTCATTGATTTATTCAACATTCTTTGACATATAAAAAATTCATTGGAACAGTTTTGTCCCCCACTGTATGTAGCATAATATTAAAAATAGTATGAGTTGACTCTATTGCAATACACAATATACAAGGGTTTAATAAGCTTGTAATAAAAGTACTTTGTGTCTCAATATCTTGTGTCAGTTAGTGTAGCACCTCCTGACAATATAGGTTGGATGCTCTGGGAGGTGTATAGTGGTTCTGACACACATTAACCTCCAAATGCATGGTCCACAATTAGCATCTTCATATGAAAAGTTGCAATAATTGGTGGACTCCCCCTATAAAAAGGTGTGTTTCATCATCAAATTTAACACATAAGTCTGTACCACACAATATATGGACCTAGATGAGAACTCTCTACCTCCATCTCTTTTAAATTACTAATGGTGTTATTATCATATTGTCACCAATACTTTTAGATCCTGTGACTATAAATGATGGTCAAAGAGAATGCTCTCAGAAAAAATGTAAAGCTAAACTCCCTTCTGAATCCAAATACAAGTGGAAGACTTGCCAGCAGTGTCACAACTGGGGAAGGTGTTAGAATAAGTGTTCAAGAGAAAAGTGCATTAAGCAGTACATGAAAGATAAAAGTAAATCTATATCATTTGACCTAGTGAGCTCATAGGCAAACAGATAGTGTACATACTGTTAAATTTGATGATGAAACACACCTTTTTATAGGGGGAGTCCACCAATTATTGCAACTTTTCATATGAAGATGCTAATTGTGGACCATGCATTTGGAGGCTAATGTGTGTCAGAACCACTATACACCTCCCAGAGCACCAAACCTATATTGTCAGGAGGTGCTACACTAACTGACACAAGATATTGAGACACTAGTACTTTCATTACAAGCTTATTAAACCCTTGTAGATTGTGTATTGCAATAGAGTCAACTTTGTAACAAAGTATGCTCAGTCGACATGTAAGATTGGTTCGACTATATTTGTTACCTGTAACAAAGTATGCTATGACATATTTTAGTGAGTTGACTGTAACTGAAAGGAACTATAGGAATATTAACATACCTCAGTCAACATGTAAGATTGGTTCAACTGAGGTATGGTGCTGCTACTGTACTAGCTAAATAGGATTTGGATATGCACCCGAAAAGAATTACAATAGTGGTATACGTGTCCAAACATATCCAAGGCATGTAACTCCATGGTATGGTCGTGTTGACTTGACATAGAGTAAGGCGATACTACTTAGCATTGTCATATTTACTTGACGTAGACTTGGGCGCTCGAGTCTATTTCAACAAACTCATACTATTTTTAATACATATATGAAATCTAAGCTATTCATATATGTTTTAAGAACAATAGAAATGTGGTAACAAAAAGGCAGAAACTTCTAGCATTCCACAAAAGGTGAACAAAGGTGTCGAAAAACTCTGATTACATAAGCGAACCGAACGCGTAATCAGCTTGTACATAAGCAGGCAAAGAGGAAGAATGACAAAGATGATGGACCAAGGCATCGGGTAGTCTTGCAAGCATCAACAACAGAAAATCAAAGTGAGGAGAGACAGTACATCATTATTGAAGATGATAGTACACCATCTGAATTGGTGAGTGAGTGATGGAACACTTTGCTATAACTAATTTAAATGCTTTCTTTATTTTATTAGCCTTTGGATATCCTATTAATAATTTTATTAAATCTAATTATATTCATTCAGATATACAAAATATCTCAGAATTAAAAGGACAATTTGCAGATGCTGATTAACTAAAATAGGACTCATAGTTGCAGAATTGCAAGCCTACCACTTTTGAGAATGGCCGCTGTCCATGAGTCAGTAAATTTTTTAAACATAGATAACATACAATAGATAAGATACTCGAAATTCTCAAAATAAAATGATATTTGACTTTAGGTCAAAACACGAGAAATGCTACATATAGTATACATTTTCCTGCTGAAATATGTCGTGTGTATCCACGTGAAATTCCGTAGCATATTTTAGTGACACCATGCCCCTGGCCGCAGTTAGTCCTTGTTACTTGAAGCGGGATACAAATATATAAGGGTATCCACGTGACCTGTCAGGGGTTGAGCTAAGTAGCACTGTAACGCTTGCGTCACAATCGGCATCTTTCCTCAAACTAAAGGTATGTTATTTGGTCTTGCCACTGTATCTAATAGACTCTCGTACCGAAGCTCATTTTATATGCAGTCGTTGGTACGCATCTGATTCCCTGATCAGCGTTATCTACTTCTGAACGCGAACCACGCCGCACCAGCTTTGATTTTAATGGCCAACCACATTCGCAATGCTAAGTCTGGAAGTGACTGGACTATCAACGACCTTAACGCGTACAATATCTCTATCGTTCGGCAGAATGCCGCTACCTTCTTCGGTCATGTGCCCCTCCCTCCTCCGCCTCATCATCCCGATCTCCTCAACAGATTGACGGCGGACGAAATGGCAGACGAAGAAAGCTACCAGGTTGTCCGGTATATGGATCTCGCAATGGATCCAGTTCCAGGTGAAGAGTCTGCTGTTGATGATTTCGCCATGCAACTACTGCGCATAATGGGCTACGCCGGTCGAGCGTTTGGTAGGGACTTACGCAGTCGCAAAGACATCCCTCTGTTCATCTGCGGAGAGTGGAGGCATGCTAAGACAGATGTGTGCGTGATGGATACGAACGGATATCTACTCCTCGTTCAGGAAGACAAACGACACTTAGAAATCGTGGACCCTGCTCCTCAACTTATCGCCGAGGCCATCGCCGCCGTTCAGTCCAACAACCGAACCCGAGATTTCCTCGGCGTGGATCCCCTCGATGTCAAAGTAATGGCCGGCATCACGATGACTGGTACATCCCCAACATTTTTCAAAATCCCTGTCACGTTGGAATTGATCGAGGCAGTTCAGAAGGGTGAATATCCAGCCACGCCCACAGTCGTGGCTATGCATCGCCCGGAAGTTCCCAGGCCTGCCCGTCGGCTTACCGAAGGTATGCGCCCTTTGGATAACAGGCGTTGCATACTCGCTTGTTTTGAAGCGTTCAAGCAGTTTGTGAACTAAAGAGTCCAACCTTGCAGAAAAGACACGATGTGCAAACAGAGTTTACCGATCTTCTGTTGCAGATTTTCTTGGTGATTGCCTTGTCATGTTTTCCTTTCGTTGGTGGGCGTTTCTGTTGGGAAGATACAGTAGTATTGATGTTCGTCTCACCCGAAATACATTTTGCTTTCATATGGTCTATACTTGTTAATTCTTGGTGAAATTTGCCCTCTAACAGTAGTACGAAACTCGTCATGAAAACATTCATGTTATCAGCTTGAGGCCCGGTATCAAACGGGAGTGGGCGCTCAGCTCATGTAGAGCGGACTGAGGTGACGAGACAATGTTCCAAGGCCACATTGCCTCTCGCTTAAATAATTCACGAATAGCCCATTCACAAAGATAGGACAGCGTTTGCATCAAAATGGTGTGAACACTTGAATAATAAAGGGTGTAGGGAGATATATAACGAGGTCGTTCGGATATACAAGATAGTGAGTCTTATTTTTTCCACCACGCGAAAGCCTTTTCTCAGCCGCCTATTTAGACAATGGTACAAGACTCATCATTTGGCAATTGGGGTTAGTCCATTTGCCATTACTTCTCACCCTCTTTGACATATCATCTATGGATAAATATAGAGACGTTTGAAATGGGAAATCAATACCTGAATGAGGTTGCTCAAAAGACACTGAATGCTGCCCAGAAGTTGATTGTCGAAATTAGGATGGCGGGGAGTACTCCAACTATAACTCCTCCCAACACTCCAGTCAAAGTGGACGTGGTGCTTTATTTTGACGACACAGAAAACATCAGATAGAATGGAGGAGGGGTTAGTAGGTAATGACATGCGTACTGTGTATTAAACTCTTTGTGGGCTCTGGATAGCTTGCGTGATGGGGCAAAGCTTAGTGATAAAGTGAAGCTGATGGCTGTCTTTCTATCTACTGCCTCCCATCTGGCTATTGACCCTCCAAATCTCTTCACTGGTTAGAGAGCACTCATGATGATAAATTGGGACTGTAGCCACCGATCGTGGAGCTCCCGTTTGATGTTGGGAGGACAGGGCATGTTGTGACTGAGGGGGACTCGTATGATTCAAGGCGTCTGTCGACCCAAATTTGTGGTTCAATTTGGACGGCCGTTGTACATTCTAATTGGCTATACGTGGCTTGTGTTTCTGAGTCATTAATGACAGATCCTGGACATGCTGGGAACCAGGGGACCCTACGGTCCGAAAAGACATGATTGACTTCCTGCAATCTAAACTTATTTGCAGGGACTACCCTTCTAAGCTTTCAGACCAAGTAGAAATTGCTGTCTTGGCGAGATATTTACTGTTAGAGTTCGAACCGAAACGGAAGCAGCCATGAGGATGGAGACAAAATTGGTAGCTGGCGGCGTTCCGGCTCACATGGAGCATTTGAGGCGGGTGCACCATCAGAACCCATCCTAGCTGAGGCTGCTGTGAGGATCATGCGTCCGACGATTTTGGAATCGCAAAAATTCTCTCAAAGGACTTGTCTAACGGCTTAATTACTCGGGACGGATGGGTGAGCTTGTTGGGCGACTACTGCTGATACAGGCGTTGATGTGGCCGTTTCTCACTCAATCCTGGACTACACATGTGCTGATTAAATCAAGATTTGAATCCAGTCAAATACCACCTGCATTAAAATGTCAATCGCAGCCGCAACCGCGGCTGACGGAGTCAGCTGTATTAGGTCACTGTTTCATCAAACATAGCCTCTCAACCTACCCCGTCACTGTTTCATCAAACGTAGCCCCTCAATTTACTGCGCCACTGTTTCATCAAACATGGTCTGAACCTACCGCTATTTCTACTGCCCCCTCTTGATCTGCTCTTCTGACTGATGTCCTACCCAACAATCCCAGTCAGGAATAGCGATCTTTGGTGCTTAATTGGTGTGGTGCACAATCCAGGGAACTACACAATTTTTCAATACAACATACTGATAGAACGATAGAATACAGGGAGGGATTGGGGCACAAAATAATGATTCTAGTGGACAAATAGACCAATTCACCATTCTGAAGTATCTCCAACACTGGTGTCCCCAATGATGGTGTCCCATTAACTGATACTCAAGCTATTTCTTTATTGAACCATGCTCCTCTGTTCCATTCTAAAGGTACCTCTCTGCTATTTTCTTGTATCATTGATTTGTGTTATTCACATTTACTGCACTCCTTTTCCTTCTGTCTACTCATATTTTGATCCATTTCTTCCGTCACTCTTTGTAATCCCATTTCAGAACTCCACTGTTAAGCTTGGGGCTTACAGGCTGGTATCTGGGAAAAACCTGCAGATGTTCTGGGAGCAGGTAGGACTTGGCTTTAGCATGTGTGCTCCCTTGCATGATTGTCAGGTCCAATTTCAGATGGAAGTGTATGGGAAACCTGGGAAGTCTGGGAATATGGAAAGTGATGGGGTCAGGGAGCCCATGGGCTCTGGGAATATATTGGTGCAAACAAACAGAAAAAAGCAGGTACTGAACTGGTAAATAGATAGAATACTAAGTTAATATTGTCTCATATCAAATAATACATGATGGAGTATGTTCACAGATATTTTGGTGATTTTTACCATTTTATCTACTGGCTATAAGGTATATATAAGTTGAAACTGCAAAACATTGGATACATTTTGTGAGTCACTGCATCAACCAGACTCTGATCAGATATCCCAGATCCCCTAGATGCCTGAAGATCTTTGCACCAATCCATTCCTGAGCCCATTTGACATCTGGGTTATTATGTTCATTGTGTTTGTTCCTATTCTGTCTCAATCCTTATTCCTAGTATGGTCAACCTTACATCATTCTTGTGTGCCCATTTAGTCTTTTTGTCTCACCAGATTGAGATGAAACAGATTTCACTCAATAAAGCTGAATAACAATCAAAGAATATTCAACAATATCAAGTACAGATAGATCCCTTGTTCAACAAAGTATTAATTTGGCCTGTTGATAAAGTGTGAGGTAAATATAGAACACAGAAACACATGAATAATTAAGTCAAAGAGATCTTGGATAGAAGTCAAAATAATAATACAATATTAAAGATACAGATTATAATACAGGTTTTCTGACTGACTTCCCTCACTTCTATCATTGCTCTTTTATACTATTTATTATTTACCTATGATGATAATATGATATCAGAATGAAATCATCGATAATGTCAAACTGAAACAAGTGGAAGAATCTCAAAAGATAGTCAAGTTGGAAATTGAGTCAAAAATTGAGTTGAAAAGTCAAAGAAATGTTGAAGAAATGTTGATTTGAATATTCTCGGAATTTGAGCTTGCACATTCATGAAACAGATTAGTAGTACAATAACCATTGGAGGTTTCCATAATTATGATAATATCAAATGTTTACTAATAAACACAATATTGCTACAAAACTTCATCTTTAAATAGCAGTATCAATTCTGAGACTATTATATTGTTAACCACCAACCTTGATTGTTTTTTAAAAGCTAAACTGTAGTTATTCCCAGCAAAATATGTGAAATATCATTGGAGATTTTTCATCCTATGGCCTTCTGTATTAAGTGAAACCACCTATATATTCTGGGTATGTTGAATTAAGTAGAAATCTGTTCAGATTGACAGACCCATTCCAATGTAATACATATGTATGTATTTAGAGATGTCAATGACATATATATGCATGAAATGGACTATTTAAAAGGATATGCTTTTTAAAAGTCTTAATGTTTTAATCTACTAAACTCTTTCATAATCTATTCAGGTCTTGAAAGATGATTTGTTTCATACCAATAAGTTTTAAACATTTCTAAATTTTTAAAAACCAAATTATGTTTGAATCACATCCCAGATGTTTAAATAACCTTTAGAGTATATTAGAATTTAGTATACTTAATAGTTTTCAGATATCCTTCATTAGCACTATATAGTCTAGGATCCATTTGTACTTACAATCTGATTAGAAAATCAACTTATGAATATTATAATAGAGAAGGTTCATTAGACACCTTTTGTTGCTGACAAGGTTTGGGAGGAAATTACTTGGATTTAGTACTTGGTATAACCACCCTTTGCCTTCCATACATCTGCAACCCTCCTAGGCATACTTTCAATCAAATCCTGACACACTTTTGCATCAATCTTGTACCATTCCTCCACCAAAGCTCTTCCATCCCCTGGGGTGCATTCTCATACCCTGCCTCCTCTTCAGGAGGATAACCCAAAACTTTGAAAGTTATTTGTCCACTAAAGTATATATATTTATATTGGTTGTTGTAGAATTAATATTTAATCAAATTCAGTCCATCAGGTGATACTCTGGAGAATAAGGAAATATTAATATTTATCTTGTATTTGACAAAAGTGTTGAAACAGTTGAATAACACTTTGCAGAACACCCCTGTGAGTGTGATTGGAAAGTAAACACTAAGTATATTCAACTGTAAAGACATACCTGTGAGTGTGATTGGAAAGTAAACACTAAGGAGACTTTCCCACACCCACAGTGGACTATACTACTAGGTGCTTATCTAAGCACCTATACAGGAGGTACCGACCTAAGGTAACTCACTCAATACTGCACCTACAGTGCTGGGAAAAATACTACAAATATCAGAAAAATATGGAGATCATAATAGACTATGTTAGAGCTGTAGTATTATACTCTAACAAAAAGTTAGTCAAACAAACATATATAGATTATCCTTTTGGGGATAAATTCCACAACATGAATTGGTTGGCCAGATAGTTCTGGTTAACTTTCTAAACCAAATAAATTTAAATTATATGAACTACATTTAAAAGTTCACATGTATACAAGAGAATGCATCTTATCCCAAAGATTACGTCATAACCCAAATAATCTTGTTTAACCATGATGTTTGTGGATATTTTTAAAAGTCACAGAGATACTAGAGAATGCATCTCATCCCAAAGATTAAGTCATAACCCAGATAATCTTGTTTAACTATGACATTTGTGCATATTTTAAAAGTCACAGAGATATGTACTAGAGAATGTATTTTATCCCAAAGACTAGGTAACAACCCAGATAATCTTGTATAACCATGACATTTTTGCATATTTTAAAAGAGCATACAAGTCTTAAAGATAATTTTTTGAAGTAATGAAATATAAATCCCTAAAACATGTAGTTCTAGCTAGAGGAAATAGTCTCACTTAAAGATATGAGGACTTTTCCATAAAACTTTGTATATTCAATAAATTGTGACTATCCTCCAGTGATTCTATAAATGTTCAATGAGTCTCTGAGGCTGGCTGGCTGGCTGGCTGGCCATCCTCCATAGGATGTAGAGATCCCCATCCATCCTTCCATCAATCTTCCATGCATACCCAATCCCTCCCCAAAGCATGCAATGCACCCTATACCATCAAAGATCCACCACCAACTTCAGGGTTCTCTCAACCAGCCTGTCACTCAAGCCCTCCCCTGCCTTTTTCCACTACCATTTGACTCCAGCCTATTTATTTTTGTCTCATCAGACCACACCATCTTCTTCCAACCCTCCACAGTCCAATCCTGATGTGCCAATGCAAAGTCCATCCTCTCCTTCCTATGCTTCTTAGAAAGAAGAGGCCTCTTCTTCTTTACCCCAGGTTTCATCCCAGCTGCCTTGAGTCCACAATGCACTGTTTGAGGATGGAGTGACTGGTTGGTGATAGTTCAAAGTGCCTTTGTTGCATCTACAGCTGTGTCAGCCTTCCCAGAGCTGATAAGACATTGTGAAAAATGGATGTTGTCTGTAGAGAGTTTGGAAGGATGTCCACCAGAGGACTTGGGAAGGTGGGGACAATGTTTAGAATGAAGTCTTGAGATAGTAGCAAAGCCATAGCCAGTGGAAACTGAAATATGTTTAGCAGAATAGTCAGCATCAAGTAGAGAAAGGATCTCATGCTAAGCAGCAGGAGAAAGGGGATGCATATATAGTTGGAATTAGAAGAATCTTAGCTGTGAGAGCCCTTCTACTTATAGTTTAGCACAGCATGATCACATGAAGCCAGGTCAGTACTGATTGTCCCTGTGACTTGTTAATCGTCATTGCAAATGCCAGTCGTACTGGAAACTGAACCTGATGAAGTTTAAAAGGGAGTTCATCATCATTTGTAATGATTTTAATCCTTGAAATAAATGCCTCTTCCCCAGCACAAGGTCCAGTTAAGATCCGCACCAAAAGCAAATGATTTTCCATTTTCAGTAGTCGCAATTTTGTACCATTGAAAAGTCCCATCTGTGGATCTATATTCTGTAGTAGCATTAAAGGTACTCCTGGCTTCATCTCAAGTCGACTTGGTGAAATTCCACCAAAGTTGAGACTATTTAAATATTCCACAGGATAGACTTCTGCCTCCATGTCACCCTCTGCAGTGTCAGCACTGTGGTAGACCCGACTCTCTCCAGGGAATCTATTCAGAAGTTCTGAATTAATTTCTTCCACATCTGAATTCCTAGGACACAGAATAGTATGGTCTAAGAAGTCTCCATCTTGCCAATCTCTTTGGTCTCCATCCACATGGATGTCTGGATATATCTCACCAATTAGATCAGACATTTCTGGACCACAGATCATATGAGGAGGGATATCCATTGTTTGATCCAAAGGTAAATCCTTTCCATGGCCTACATCTAAGAGCCACTGAGCAAACTGATCACTGTGTGGATCATGCTGATCAACCCACATATTCTTTTTCAAGAAAAGTACCTTGACATGGTTCCAGAGTTGAGAGTTTTGAATACATTCACCAATAATCTGTTCTTTAGAGGCATGTTATACAACAGGCAAAGTCTGCTGGAAGTCACCTCCCCAGGCAACAGGAATGCCTCCAAAGGGGAGAGCATCTTTGTCTAATACATCCCTTAGAGTTCTGTCAACTGCCTCACATATGAAACGTGACTGCATTGGAACTTCATCCCAGATGATGAGGTGTACTTGCTTCATGAGCTCTGCCTTTTCTGAGCCCTTTTTGATGTGACATGAGGAGTCCTTCTCACAGGGAACAGGAATTGAAAACATGCTATGAGAGGTGTGACCACCTTTGAGAATCATTGATGCAATTCCAGATGAGGCAACACAAAGGACAATATAGCCTTTGGCACGACATGCACTTGCCAGTGCCACCTGGACCATTGACAAAGAACATTTTGCCCTCCTGCTGCTCATCAACTGCCTTGATGATAGTGTGAAAAGCAACTTGTTGTTCAGGATTGAACTTTTCAAGATTGGCCTGGGCACTGGCATGTTCATGATCAAGATTATAATTCCTCTGCTCTCTAATGAGACGATTGCCAATGAACTGATCCCAATTCTCAGTGATTTGTGGCATGGTTGGATAGAGTGAAAGAGACTTTCCAGAAAAGTGGAGGATTTTATCAATCTGATAGAGACCAAAGTCATAAATTGTGTGAGGTGCTGCATTGTCAATGTTATATGTAACCCTCAGGATCCAGTCCAAATCATCACAGATAAATTCTTTGAACTCATTCCAGAGTTCTTGGGGTTGTGCAGGGGAGGACATGGTCAAAATGATGACAAACAACCTGCGAAGTTGAAGGCCAGGCTGTATGAGACTGGCTTCTCTGAGACACATGTTTCACTGGAAATCATCTTCAAGCAAACCACATGCAACACAGGCTTGTTGAAATGTGGGATAGGTCTCACCCTGGAAAGTCCTTAGATTTTCAAATGAGGTAGCACCTTGGATGACAGTGAGCAATGTACGGAGGTGGAATCTTTCACCACTGGCAGCATTGAACAAAATGGATGCATCCTATGGAAAAACCACTTTGACATGGCTTCCATGATTTAGTCCTAGCTACAAATGTAAAATACTCAGGAAAATCTATATACAATGTGTCCCTGGCACAGCAACCATTGTAGCCAATGAGATCCTTGGCATTAGCTTCAAAATAAGCCATTAGAGTGGTGCCAGCACGCTCTGCCCTTTGTAAAGCCTCAGCAGGACCTTGGTTGGCATCGAAAATGACAGTGTTTTCCCCAGGAAGGTGGACACAAAGTACCATTACTGCAGGAACCTGGGTGTGGAGTTCATTGCACATTAATTGCCAGACAGACTCATGGTGCACTAACATATCGTGCATCAAGATACTGTTTAATCTCATCTGGTGTCTTTCCAACCTCCATAGTTGTGCGATCAGGGCCTTTGTAACAGTATTTATGCATATACTTCATTGATCTATTGGTAAAGACCAACTCAACATTGATATGGCACTCAAAGGTGAGAAGCAGAATAGGAGAGTAAGGAACAACATATCTGTTGTCATATGTAAACTTGGGAGTTTCATAAACCCTCCCATTGTTGGGACGAAGGTAGAATGGATAGCCTTCCTGATTGACAATGGTGGCTTCACACCAATCCTTTGGGAAGAATTTACCACATGTACCATTGGCCATACAGGCAGCATTTGGATGATGAAGACCACATGGGCCATGGGTCATGAGTTGACCTACTAAATTAAATAGTCTGGGATGTGTTTCAGGATCTGGAAAACAGGCAGAAATAATTGAATTGACATCTGCAGGTGTCCTTGGCTTATCCTGCTCCTCAAACCATATAAGACAGTGCATGTGTGGAAGACCCCGCTTTTGGAATTCAATGACATGGATATGTGCTACCATTTTACCAAAGATATGGCCCTCTATAATCATTTTCAGCATTTTAGCCTTTTTGATAGCAAAGACACGTGAGACCAAATCAGGGCGATCAGCAGGGGTCTGGCCAGGAAGCAATTCACGGGTGACCTCCTCCCAATTGGGATTAGCAGTCATGGTGATGAAGCAGCTGGCATTGCCATACTTGCATGCGATTGCAAAAGAATTTTGCAGACTTTGTCTCATATCCCTTGAACTGCCAGTAAATGAAGAAGGGAGTATGACCCTCTGACCAATACTATTGGGATTGATATCATCATTTGAAAAAGCATCAACAACCTGGTTGTAGAGTTCTGCATGTATCCTTGGTTGATTTTCACTCAGAAACTTCAATCTGCTCTGTTCTGTGACAGCCCAGGCCCAGGCATCAACGATATACTGCTGGAATAGATTTTGTGCATAAAAAATGGTTTTGGCTTCATTTGCTCTAAGAAATAGGCGATAGGCATAATAATATTCACGTTGGGTCACCTGACAACTTTTGTCTTCTTCTTCAGCCTGTTCATGCTGCTGTGCAGCCTGGGGCTGCCAATTGTTATTTGTCACAACAAAGCTTGCTCAGGCTGGTCATACATGGTCAGACTATTTCCAATTTGATTATAGATTTTCTGACGATGTCTTTATGTATTCTAGGCCAATTTTAACAGCCAAAATCTTCTCCATATTTATCACTTGAACACATGCAGGAATCAATCTGGTCTGGCTCTCAGCAAGTTTCAAAAACAGATGTGGCTGACATGTCAAATGCTTGGTCAGTGCCATTGGGGGACATACCAACAAGATTGCTGGCATCATATCAGGAATTTGAGTTAACAATATTAAATAATTTTTAATTTGATATCTTATCTCATAAAATAGAACCCTAGACCTTTAGCTATAGAATGACTCAGATACTTTGTCTCTTGATGTTTCCCCCCACTAGCACCCATCACCACAGCTACCCAAAAATGACCCGAGAGACTCGGCTAGTGGTCATTTGACCGAACATTGAGTCTACTCATTCCGCTTGAATTCCTATTTTATACATAATGAATGAGGACTTGTTGAGGGTGTCATATAGTCCCAATGTCAACTTGGGTTAATTGGATAAAACATATGAGGAGTAACAAAGCCCCAATAGAAACCTGATTATCCCCCACTTATGTCGGGCCCTTAGCAATTCTGAGAAAATTGGATTTATTCCTAATGATCGAATGGCGGGATTACATCAATAACATTGTCTCGCAAAGCACCGCCTATGCAAGAAGGGACTTGTAAATCAGTGAGAAGGTGTGGGAATTGCTGGCACTTGTTGCCATCTGTCCGCGTGACCAGCTGCCGCCACTAGATACGTATCCACAGTTCCGTCTCCCTTTATAAGACCGAGTTAAAAAGAATAATAAATCATGACAGATGAACAAGGAGAGGCACATACAACCATTGTGTGAAGAAATCCGACATCAAAGGGAAGCACATCCTCCAGAGCTTTCATGTGAGCTGGAGGTTAAAGTGAGATCCAACGCTTCGATATTCGCTTGCAAATGCTCAATTTTCCTTCCACTAATTATTGGGAATACATATGGAGCTTTCTGATGGAGTAAAAGTTAGTCGAACAAACTGTTTGTCACTTTGTTTGACCCACATTTATAACATATTCAAAAGCCACAACAGTGATATGCTTAGCCTCAATTTCCACGGAGATTTGTTGGAGCTTTCGGCACACTTTGATTTCATCGGGGGTGCGTTCCCGAGAGGTCGTCGGATAAGCACGACCCTGTTCTCCGGTACGTCTACGTTCTTATTGGGCATCTGTCATGATGCGTCCTTGAACCAACCACACCCCACGGAGCGAGCGCAAGGCGGTCAGGAAACGCACAAGTGTCCGTGATGCGGGAGGCGATCCGCCCGACTCCGAGCCTGATCCAGAACCCGACTCTCTAAGTCAGAGCCCGAATGCGCATTACTATCTCCATGCCCGTCTTCGTCGTCGTGTTCCCCATTGCTACGCTCGCCGCTCACGAGACGGCTGTCAGGTGATCCTTCGCGAAGCTGCACGGTGCTTTCGAGAGCAGACCTGGGCTGGGTTGGCCCTTGCGTATCGCCAAGCTGAAGTGTAAACGGAAGGGGCTGGTTGGGCTAGGGATGCCCCGGCCGTACGAGGTGGTGCGAGGCGAGGGTGAGAAGCTCGATGATGCGTGCGGGTTTATCAAGGATGTTGAAGAGCGGGTATCGGTGGTGAAGGAGGATGTGCGGTGTTTAGGAAGTGAGGACTCCATGAATGACGATGATATTCTACGCGTTTCCCTAATTTTGATACGCCCGCGTCCGTAACCTACTGGGATGGCTTTCCTACATTATCACTACCATTGACGTCATCTTCGTCATTGTTATCGCTTCCACTCTCGCTGTCCGAGTCATCCAGCGCGCCGCCGCCAATGTATGGCACAGACACGGGCATATACCCGCGCTAGAGATAGACGCGTCATACATGGACACCGGCAATGTATGTGGCTCAGATGGAAGAGCGATTGGGTTAGCCCGAGGAGAGGGTGAGGGGGTCAGACGTAGTGATGAAGGGTCGGGATGGGTGGATAGGTGGATACAGGCAAAACGAGGGCTGGCATGGGGGCTCGAGTGGAGGTTATATTGCAGATGACCGTGGGTGACGTGATTGTCTAGAAGAGGGAGGGGCCCCACAACGGTAGTTTCCTCTTTGCTCTGTGTTAGAGGCGTGTAAGCAGTGTCTTCGTCGTCTAGGATGACTGTCTTCGGTTCGACATATAAGAGTCCAGCCATAACTTCCCAGACTCTTGCTGCGCTACTTTGGCCTTCTTCAGCGGCTCTCTGAAAGTATATTGGTTCATAATCAAGAGCGCGAAAATGAGAAGAAAGCGACGTACCTTTGCGTTGATTTCGCAAACGTCTATCCTATGCATATTTGATTTAGTATCAAGCACGTCTCTCCATCGTCCCGGTATCAAAATCAAAATCTGAGAAAGGCATCGTTCCACTAGTCTTTTCCTTAGGGATGTGAATAGGATCTGAAGTCGCCTTCGTTAGAGCGAAGAGCGGGGGACTAAGATAAAGATGTTGGCGACACGAAGGATAACGATGCATCATAAGAAACTCACAAGTCGTCAAAAGGCACTTCTTCCTCCTCCTGCTTGTCCGCCACAACGCAATGTCATTCTTGGGCTTCCAAGTCATTGTAACACGAGGCACAGCATCAAGAGGGTTGTATAACAAAGGGATGAGGGTTTTGAGTCACTGTCGCATTGATCAATCCGTAGATCGTACTGTGCGAATGTTCCAGAGATGTGTACAGCCTGTAGAGTATCCGTGGAAGAAAATGCGACATCCAAAGACCATGACCATGTTTCATTAAGACGGGAAGTGAAATAGCATGGGTCGTTTAGTCATACCGATAAACTTTCATGTTGGAGGTGCGAAGATCCTGTGATGTGGTCAGGACTTGCATTTCAACGCGTCCATTCTGCTGGGCCATATAGTTCGACGTCCATCCTGCGATCCACTTATGAAAAGATAAGGAAGAAACACGACAAGGCTCGCTTGTGGTCCGCTCGCTTGTGTTCCTATACGCGTGTTTCTGGTTTTAGTCGATGGAATGGAATATAATTAATAGTGGTGAGTATTATTTGTCAGAAAGCGATAAAAGCTGACCGAAGGCTCACCGGATGGTTTGTGCAGTGGACAAGTTTTTTGCGTATGTAATACAGTTTATGTAAGCGTCCCAAGCTCAGCCTGAGGAGTTTCATCCGCCCTTTGTTTCTCTTACGAGGACTCGGTCGATTCGCAGTCTTTTAAAAATTTCGTTCACTGACGTCTTCACATTCACACTCTTATAAAGTTTATCTAATTAGTTTACCGACCCACCCTCGCCCTCAGGTTGATGACAGCAGTAGTAAAGCAAACATCATTGTTAGAATTAATGGAAACGAGTGAATATAGCGGAATAGTAGAGCCAAAGTTGTAAATCAACAAGGAAACCCGCCCTCCCGAGCGGCGAGTCTTCACACGCATACGCGGAGAGCTGACGCTCCCCCACTGCCAACCATACAGCTCCTCGCACAGAGATAGTCCGAATTAGACGAAGCTGGATGACAAAATTCGTATCTTCACATTGGAGGGTAGGTTGTATATTCCCGTAAAGATATGGCCATCCGTTCCTCACTGGGTCAACTAAGACAGGCCCGAGAGTCTCTGGGAAAACATCAGAAGCCATACATGCAGTCTAAACTATAAGGACATGCTTTCTTTCTCGGGGAAAGATGGGTGAGCAAATGGCTCGAGAACGTCTACGAGGTCAGGAGGTTTGCCACTGATGTCAAAGCTTGGACGAGGGGCCTTTCTTTAATTCCGACTCAGTCTTGGATATAACAGTGTGAAATCAAAAATCGAAGAAAAGAACTTCCTACCAACTCTGGAAACCGTTTTGACACACAGAGCTAGTTATGCCCATATCCCTCTATGCCTTTTGACATTAATGTTCCTAGTACATGTAGAACTTGTTGCACTTACTCTGCACGCGCCCCATACTTGTGGAAATTATTCTATTGATATGTGGTCTATATGTGTAATGCCCAGTTCAAACGGTGTTGTTGTGTTGAGGAACAAAGCACCGCACATATCTATCAGGGTCGATCTGCGACCCTAACCAACATAATACTACTTCAACACACGTAACAAGCTACTAGGCTGTGCACCGTGGGTACAAAGAAGCAAGTCGCGGGTGACCTATCACATGGCCTGCCATGCGTCCTTGGCGCTCACTTGCTACCACGTACATCTCAGCATGCCGTTTTTTTCAAAGCTGCGCCATCGTTTTGCCAAAAGCAAAGTAACAAGCGCTAACTCCCTTCATGTCGTGAACGAACCGGGGGAAACATACAATGATCCCGGTTTTGGAATTAAAGTACTTGTACCAGGGACAACCCCTATTGTCGAGTGAGTGATCGAGCTCCAACATATCAGTGTCCGATTCCTAATATTCTTCGCATATGTAGTATTGTCGCTATTCATGGGTTCGATGGGCATCGGGAAGAATCTTGGACTGCCGATAATGGGAAGCTCTGGCTCCGGGACTTTCTCCCGCACACTATACCTGAAGCGCGCATTTTGTCGTATGGTTACGATGCCTACACAAATAGTTCATTGTCTGAGCAGACTCTACATGGTCATGCACAGGACTTCCTTGCAAAACTTTCCATGTCTAGGGAAACAGGAGAAACTAAGGTTCACTGACTGATAATCACTGTTGTTTGTCTTGCGTACTGATGATTGTTTCCTATTTTCCGTAGGACCGCCCAATAATCTTCATTGCGCATAGCCTAGGCGGCATTATTCTTAAGAGTGTACGTCACCTCATAATGAAAAAAAGTCTGTCTCCTACGTTTCACTCATGCTTGGGAACAGGCCTTAATAGAAGCAAATGTTGCCCATGAAGGGCATCTCATGCCACGTAAATGGATACATTTATCAACATATGGTATTGTCTTCCTTGGTACACCCCACCAGGGCATAGACATGCTGCCATTTTCGCTATGCAGCCGGCCAAACAATATCTTGTTGAAGTATTTAACCGCTAACTGTGAGCCATTACAGCAACAAATCTCCCATTTTAATGCCATCACCGCCCATTTTCACATGAAGTTTTTCTATGAAACTTTACCAACCCGTCTCCCTGTCCATAGTTCTGCAATTGTGAGTTTGAGGATTCTAATATACCTTGCAAATATGCTAAATTACAGCGTACATGCAGATTGTTCCCAAAGCATCTGCCGTCTTGCCTGGGGCTGTGAACATAGAACCAATAAGCATGCATAAGGATCACACTGGGATGTCCAAATTTCAGTCGGTCGACGATGATGACTACAAGTCTGTACTTTGTGCTGTACAAGATATGATTAAGAAAGCTCCAGCCACAGTTGATGCCAGGTGGATTAAATTTAATCAGCAAAATGGTCAGTGTTACCATCAATAGACATACAGAGGCTAACATTATTAAACAGATCACAACTCCCAAGGACCTATATACATGTCCAAGCACCGTTCTAGTCCAAGGTTTGTGGGACAGGAGAAATATCTGTCAAAACTCAGAAGTTTTTTTGCTCCTGAGAACTCCCACCCAATGTGGAATCATTTCCTTTTGTATGGTATGGGAGGAGTTGGCAAAACTCAGATTTGTTTGAAATTCATTGAAGAGCTGGTTAGTAATGACTGGTAAGCTGGTAATACTTTGTTTGTCCTTACCAACACTTACAGTAGAGTATTAAGTCACTTTTGGAGGATATTCTGGATAGATGGCACAAATGCAGAAACTTTGATAAATGGACTTTCAAGTATTGCTGATGATCCTGAAGCCAAATCCAAGGGCATTGAAAAGTCTCGAGAGGCAGTTTTGAGCTGGCTTGCAGCCACTAACAAGAAATGTCTCATCATCTTTGATAATGCTGATGGAATGGATGGAGCTATTAAAGACTATTTGGAACAGACTTGCCAGATTCATGTCTTAATTACTAGCCGGAATCCTGGACTGGCTAGCCATGTCACAGGCTCAATGGAGGTTCTCTCAATGGAGAGTGATCAAGCACTTGCCCTCTTTCAAATGGCAGCTAAATTTGACAAATCAAATATTATCCCACAGGAATTATTCAAGAAGATTGTTGCTCAACTTGGCTTCTTGCCTCTTGCAATAGATATTGCTGGAGCAGCCATTTCAACTGGACTCTGTGCCATTACAGAGTATTTAATGATGCATGAAAAATATCATGCAGATATTTTTGATGCAGCCAACCCATCAATGAAAGGGGCACTAGGATATAATCACACTGTTTATAGTACTTTGAGGCTGTCATATAATCTGATGGAAAAGCAGGCCATATTGATAAAAAGTGCACAAGATGCATTATTTGTTTTGAAAGTTCTGGGATTCTTTCACCACCAAAACATCATGGAAAGGATTTTTAAACAAGCTGCAGAATTCCCACCAGCAAAGACATATGATGGGAAATTGCAAACCACTTCATCAGATCTTCCAGCTCAGCTACTCAGGTGCAATAGTGATGGCCAATGGGAAAGTCTAAAATTCAGATTAGCTATGCAAGTCCTCTGTGATTATTCACTTCTCACTAGAGACTCTGCTACACAATATTCAAATTCATGGACAATGCACCCAATGATACATAGGTGGATAAGATGTCAAGTACTAGGAGAAGATGACACAGAACATTATTATGGAGCAAGAGCATTGATAGTAGGCAGTATCAATGGATCTGATACAATGAATGACATTTTATTCAGACAAGAAATGCTGCCTCATGTTACTGCAATCCAGGGTGTGGCTAATGCAAAGAATGAGGGATATTATGATGATATGTGTGAGAGATCAGCCAATGTGTACACCCAGGCTGGTAAATGGGGGAATGCAGAATTGCTACAAATACAGGTGGTGGAAAACAGGGAGCAGATCCTAGGCACTGAACACCCAGAGACTCTGACAGCCAGGGCCAACTTGGCTGACACATATCGTCAGCTGGGCAGATGGACTGATGCAGAACAACTGGAGGTGCAGGTGTTGGAGGCTAGTGAGCAGATCCTAGGCACTGAACACCCAAACACTCTGACAGCCAGGGCCAGCTTGGCTGGCACATATCATCAGCTGGGCAGATGGACTGATGCAGAACAACTGCAGGTGCAGGTGTTGGAGGCTAGTGAGCAGATCCTTGGCACTGAACACCCAAACACTCTGACAGCCAGGGCCAGCTTGGCTGCCACATATCGTCAGCTGGGCAGATGGACTGATGCAGAACAACTGGAGGTGCAGGTGTTGGAGGCTAGTGAGCAGATCCTAGGCACTGAACACCCAAACACTCTGACAGGCAGGGCCAGCTTGGCTGCCACATATCATCAGCTGGGCAGATGGACTGATGCAGAACAGCTGCAGGTGCAGGTGTTGGAGGCCAGTGAGCAGATCCTAGGCACTGAACACCCAGACACTCTGAGAGCCAGGGCCAACTTGGCTGCCACATATTGTCAGTTGGGCAGATGGACTGATACAGAACAACTGGAGGTGCAGGTGTTGGAGGCCAGTGAGCGGATCCTAGGCACTGAACACCCAAACACTCTGACAGCCAGGGCCAACTTGGCTGCCACATATTGTGAGCTGGGCAGATGGACTGATGCAGAACAACTGGAGGTGCAGGTGTTGGAGGCTAGTGAGCAGATCCTAGGAACTGAACACCCAAACACTCTGACAGTCAGGGCCAACTTGGCTGGCATATATTGTCTGCTGGGCAGATGGACTGATGCAGAACAACTGCAGGTGGAGGTGCTGGAGGCCAGGGAGCAGATCCTAGGCACTGAACACCCTGACACTCTGACAGCCAGGGCCAGTTTGGCTGGCACATATCATCAGCTGGGCAGATGGACTGATGCAGAACAACTGGAGGTGCAGGTGTTAGAGGCCAGGGAGCAGATCCTAGGCACTGAACACCCTGACACTCTGAGAGCCAGGGCCAACTTGGCTGCCACATATCACCAACTGGGCAGATGGACTGATGCAGAAAAACTGGACGTGCTGGTGCTGGAGGCCAGGGAGTGGATCCTAGGCACTGAACACCCAATCACTCTGACAGCCAGGGCCAACTTGGCTGCCACATATTGTCAGCTGGGCAGATGGACTGATTCAGAACAACTGGAGGTGCTGGTGCTGGAGGCCAGGGAGCAGATCCTAGGCACTGAACACCCAGACACTCTGACAGCCAGGGCCAACTTGGCTGGCACATATCATCAGCTGGGCAGATGGCCTGATGCAGAACAACTGCAGGTGCAGGTGCTGGAGGCCAGTGAGCGGATCATAGGCACTGAACACCCAGACACTCTGAGAGCCAGGGCCAACTTGGCTGCCACATATCGCCAACTGGGCAGATGGACTGATGCAGAAAAACTGCAGGTGCAGGTGCTGGAGGCCAGGGAGCAGATCCTAGGCACTGAACACCCAGACACTCTGAGAGCCAGGGCCAACTTGGCTGCCACATATCACCAACTGGGCAGATGGACTGATGCAGAAAAACTGGAGGTGCAGGTGGAGGAGGCCAGTGAGCGGATCCTAGGCACTGAACACCCAGACACTCTGACAGTCAGGGCCAACTTGGCTGGCACATATTGTCAGCTGGGAAGATGGACTGATGCAGAACAACTGGAGGTGCAGGTCCTGGAGGCCAGGGAGCAGATCCTAGGCACTGAACACCCAGACACTCTGACAGCCAGGGCCAACTTGGCTTTTACATATTGTCAGCTGGGCAAATGGACTGATGCAGAAAAACTGGAGGTGCAGGTGCTGGGTGCCAGAAAGCAGATCCTAGGCACTGAACACCCAGACACTCTGACAGCCAGGGCCAACTTGGCTGGCACATATTGTCAGCTGGGCAGATGGACTGATGCAGAAGAACTGGAGGTGCAGGTGTTAGAGGCCAGAGAGCAGATCCTAGGCACTGAACACCCAGACACTCAGAGAGCCAGAGCCAACTTGGCTGGCATATATTGTCAGCTGGGCAGATGGACTGATGCAGAACAACTGGAGGTGCAGGTGTTAGAGGCCAGGGAGCAGATCCTAGGCACTGAACACCCAGACACTCTGACACCCAGTGTGAAGAGTCATGGAAGTTCTGACCACTCTATATATTAAGGATATTGACTGTCTAGGTACAACACAATAATATATTGACTATCAAAGTATAATATATGTAGTAAAATAAATTTAGTCAACTTAAGTAACTGTAGGATAAGCAGGAGGTTGTCTGTAATTATTATGATATCAAATGTTTACTAATAAAAGCAATATTGCTACAAACATTCATATTTAAATAGCAGCATCTATTTTGAGACTATTATATTGTTAACCACCAACCATAAGAAACAATTCTCCATATTACATCCTAAACAATTCAGAGTCAATTAATAGAACCCATTGCATATGGTTTTCCAAGTTATGTAAATACTTGCTAATACTTTTGTTGTTAATTTGTTTTTTAAAAGCTAAACTGTAGTTATTTCCTAGTAAAATATATGATATATAATTGGAAATTTCTTGTCCTGTGGCTTTCTTAGTTGTGTCAAATCACCTATATATTCTAGGTATGTTGAATCAAGTAGAAATCTGTTCAGATTGACAGATCCATTCTGAAGTAATACATATTTATTTAGAGGTGCCAATGATATACATATGCATGGAATGGACTATATAAAGGTATCTATTTTTTAAAAGTATTAGTGTTTCAAACTACTAATTTTTTTTATTGTCTACTCGTGTCTGGAAAGATTCCTTAGTTTGTAATATACGAGAGTTTAAAATTTTCAAAAAGTTTTAAAAACCAAATTATGTTTGAATTATATCCCAGATGTTTAAATGACCTTTAGAGTATATTAGAATTTGGTATACTTAATAGTTTTCAGATATCCTCCCAAGACGACCAAGGGAGAATAGAATCAACCTCATGGTGTGACTCCAAGGGCAAGTTAATGAAGTAACAAGTTAGAAAGAGAGAGGATGATATGAGTAATGTGAAATGCGAGTAGAAGCTAATGATAATTTGAGCTTCAGCTGTACAGTATGAAGCTAGATAGTTATTGCAAGTTCAAGTTGAAAGCTGTTAAAGAGGGCTGAGATGATACCCCAATCACCCCTTGCAGGACACTAAAAAGGGTGTCTGGGAAAGTCATGGTTATGGTGTAAAAGTGTCTGAGTTTCTAACTACACCCACTATTGTACATAGGTGTGACAAATAGGTAAGCACTCATAAGGTCTATGTACCCACAGGTATACATAGATCTTTGAAATACAATAAATGTCTGTAATCAAAGAATTAGACAATATAAAAAATGGTAGAAAATAAGAGAAAATAATGGGGAATATAGTCTGATAAAATAGTTACAATCCCTGCCCCCCAGTTCAAAGAGCTATGTTGCATGAAGGACATTAGGAACTCCTCCCCAAGCTTCTTGAGAGGAACCTCCCAGGTTCAGGATGGCTTGAGCCCAATTAGCATGGGGAGCAGCTGGTTGGGCCAGGGATGTGCCGGGTGTACGAGGTGGTACAAGGCGAGGGTGAAAAGCTCGATGATGTGTGCAGGCTTGTTAAGGATGTTGAAGAGTGGGCATGAGTGGTGAAGGAGGATGTGCAGCTTTTAACAAGCGAGGACTCCATGAATGAGATGATATTCTATGCTTTTCTTCGAATGTGATACGTTCCCGTCCGTCACCTACTGGGATGGCCTTTCCTACACTTCCACTACCATTGACGTCATCTTCGTCATCGTTATCACCTTAACATTGATTGCACAACTGTCTATTCTAGGCATATTCGATTCAGTACCAAGCACGTAACCCTGTGCAAGTCTCCATCATCCTGGTATCAAAACCAAAATCTGACAAAAGCAACGTTCCAATAGTAGATTCCTAAATAGGACCTGAAGTCACCTTCATTAGAGTGAAGGGCGGGGGACTAAGATAAAGATGTTGACGACACAAAGGATAGTGATACAACATAAGGAACCCACAAGTCATCAAAAGGCACTTCTTCCTCCTCCTGCTTGTCCGCCACAACGCAATGTCATTCTTGGGCTTCCAAGTCATTGTGACACGAGGCACAGCATCAAGAGGTTTGTATAACAAAGGGATGAGGGCTTTGAGTCACTGTCGCATTAATCAAGCTGTAGATCATACTGTGTGAATGTTCGAGAGGTATGTAGAGTATCTGTGAAAGAAAATGCAACATCCAAAGACCAGAAGTGAAATAGCAAGGGTAGTCATACTGATAAACTTTCATGCTGGAGGTGCGAAGATCCTGTGAGGTGGTTAGGACTTGAATTTCAAAGTATATTGTTTTGTGTATGTAATACAGTTTATGTAAGCGAGCCAAGCTCGAGCCGGACCCAAACTTAGTGACGAGTGCCACACACTCCTGGCTCGCTGGGAGTAGTTTGACACTGAACATCCAGGCTGTTGGATAACACCGTAGAACCTCCCTTACTATATTTGGATGAACAAAAGTATGCAGGGTCGAAGTAATAAGAGACCACGTGGACACATAAGGAACCAAGGTGTAGCCGCATGTCTCGTTGCTCTCTTTATCTCATATTCCCCTTACTCAATATTTCCTTTGTTCCTATCACTAATTGATATATTCAGTATATATACTGTAGCCAGAACGTATCCACACCTCAGTCCGTTATACCCATATATGAGACTGAGGTGAGCCACTTTACTTTTATTTATGTGTTTTGGTATACTTACATGTACTTTAGTTTATTATTAGGTATTTTATATATTAGTCCGTTATACCCATATACGAGACTGAGTTTATTATTAGTCTTACTTTCTAACACAGCTGAGGGACAATTCGATCGACTCACAGTCTTGAGAATTTTTCACTCACTATCATCTTTCCAATCCTTTACAACGTTTCTAATTATTCTGCCATCCACCCATTGGGTTGAAAATATTCCTAGTAACACAGTCATCAATCTGTAATCTAGTGATTGACTCAGAATAGCAGTTTATTAATAGCGAGAATTGTAAATGCACAAGGAAGACCTGCCCTCCCGAGCAGCGAGTCTTACCATGCATATGCGAAGAGCTAACCCTCTTCCATACCCAACCATACAGCTCCTCATTTAAGGTCAGTTCGAAGTAAACGAAGCTGGCTCTGCACATGTATCCGTGTGACCAGAGGCTAGAAAATGAATTGGAATCATGAACTTGTCTGGCGTTAAATGAATCCTACTCATAGAGAAACATGTTTGTAGGTCCTGTGGTGCTTTGCTCTGGTTGGGATTAAATCTGGCGAATAAACAGCATGGTTCCAAATCCTCAGCACTGTATGTTATGTTGAAATTCAATCATCACAAGTTCTGTGTGGCCATAAAATGTTGCAAGGAGGGTTGTATATTCCTTAGGCTGTACACTGTGGGTACAGAGAAGCAAGTGGGCCATGGGAAAGTGCCACGCAGGTGTCGCGACTGCCGTATACACTTTAAAATGCCTTCAAAGACACATTTACCTAGCATAAAATAGACATAGTTTTGTCTATGTTCTTCATAATATATCAATCTGTTCATTGGGGCCCTGTTAATTTACTTTAAGACTGGGTTTGGATGTTTAAAATTGTAAATAGTCCTTTTTTGAAGAGCATATATCATTTAAAATGGTATTTTGAGTATTATGTACCATTCAAAATATAGCTATGTTTTAGTTTGAAGCCAAAATGTATATTTGCAGCAATTGTCCACTTTTCATGGCACCCCTCACAGCAGTGCGCGGCACCCCCACAGTGAGATTCAATGTCGGAGTTTGAAATTTTTTTGAGCCTCGACAGTCAACCTCTCCAATTATTGAGCCAAATCACACTATATCTTTTGGTGACACTCTGATCAGCTTCTCTATTCATCCAGTGTTATAGAGCATTGTTTCTTTCCAGTTATTCTACACTTCTGTAAGAGTTTTGGGAATCTCTTGCTTTGGAAAGATACAATCCATTCTCTTAGATAGCCATCTCTTTTCCTTCTCTGCTGGTGGAATATCATATCAGTCAAGAAGCATCATCTGTGGACACTTTGGATCCCTGTGAATGTATACTTTGGAAGTCTTGGCTTACTGGATCACTTACACTGCTTATTAGACTTTTTGAAATTTATTCAGCCATTCCTCTTATCTGGGAACTATCTCTCTTATTTCTCTAATGGTATATTATTATAATACCTTTTGAATTAATTCTTATATACTATTTATATAGTTTCTGTTCCATTATTTTCACAAGTTATTTGGATTTCATTCCAGGCCTGATATTGTCAATATCAAAGACTGTGAACCAACAATATCTACCCCTGGAAAAGGTATGCCAAGTTTCCTTTAATCATTTCTATGTTTTACTAAATTATATATGTAGTTGCTGGACTATACCATCATGGACCTTATCCACCTAGGATGTTACCTGGTTATGACCTGGAAGGTACAAGTTATACTCAATTATTTAATACAGAATAATTAATTCATTATTGATAGGAAATCCTTTTGGTTATTTTTTAAATCCAAATCACATCACTCAATCTATATTCAATTCCCAAGCCCCACCTCACACTATTTCTGATGATGTTACTTCCAAGCCATCAAAGCCTAGCATTACCATTGCTACTCCCTCAGTTCCTTTACCAAAATTAGAGCAATTATCACCATCTCCCAACTTCATGTCTAAAAACCATCTCAAGGCTCCACAATCATCTATCAGACCAATGGAGAATAAAAAAGTTCAAGACTGGGATGGATGGCCTGATGGTGAATGGTCACATCAGTTTACACATTCTGAATATGAAGCCCTCAACAAGTTATCTGTTCACTGGGCAACTGTAGTGCTAGGTGGGGATAAACACCATGATATAAATCCTCCAACTTTAGATCATGGAAAGCATACAAAATGTAAATGTTTGGGTATCATACATTGCAAAAATCCTGACTGTGATATTATCATTCGGCCTCAGACTAGAGATACTGGTATTCAAAAACAATTAAACTGCAGTTGTGACTGTGGATGGAATTTACAACATGTGATATGCAATGTATTGTCCACAATTATTCATTATAAGACTGGGATTATGTATCACAATGGTGGGACACACCTTCACCAACGACCTACTCATAGACTCCATCTTCTTGCCAATGAAAGATCTCAGCTCCACAAAATATTTCAGCAACATCCAAAAATGGGATCACTACAATTAGTTGTTGGTATTCCTGGATTTTCTGGTCCAGGTAAATCTGTCACAGAGATATCCCCAGTTCTATTAAATGTTGATCATGTTTGGTATGAGAAGAAAATTGTTCACAAAGGAAATAATATTATTGGAGGGACTGCAGAATCAGGATTAGAACAGCTAGCTGAGTTTGGATCTTGTCATTCTGATTTTCTACACTATAGTGAGGTTGGACCAACTACAATCCTTGTACTTCAAACTTCTTGGATGGAGCTACAAATAATGCTAGATGTTGTTCAGTATGATGCTGTCCATGGATTTGTCTCTGATGCTGCACATGGTTATTGGAGAATGAGTGATTGGGTACTTATAGTATCATCTGTATATTCTCGACATCTTTATTGTTGGGTTCCAGTTCTCTTCTCAGCAGCTAATGGCACCACTTCCAATCATTATCAAATACACTTTCTAATGCTGTTTCAAAGTATTGCCTCTCAATGTCAGAAGCAGGGACACCAATTAACTGATGAAATGTTTGCATGTGTTGTTGATTTCAGTCAAGCTCAAGCAAATGGCTTTGTGGAGGCTTTTATTCAGTTTTGGTCAACTATGGAAGGCAATACACGAAATAATGAGGAATTAAATAAGGCAGCAAATTCACTTTTGAAAGGATGCTATCAGCATTTTCGTACTGGCATCACTCGTCTCAAAAAGATTAGTGGTGTGGTACAGCCCCAGCTACAGGACATTTTTGAATCACATGCTCTAGGTTTGTTAGAGGCTATCAATGAAGAGGCCTTTAAAGCACATGCTGCAGCACTTATACGTGACTTTCCAGGTGTTAAAAACTGGATACAATGGTGGCAGCAGGACAGAACTTCCCAAATACTTTTTAAGCCATTTCGAACCATGAAAGAAGATCTCTGGGAGTGACTACCAGATACAAATGCTGAAGAAGCCATGCATTTTAGACTTTACAGTGGGCTTGGTCGCAATTTAGGACTAATGGAAGGTCTAGAAGGATTATTTTCATTTGTGAATCTTTTAGAGATGCAGGCTATTGCCAAGCAATCAGGGATACCAGTGGCATATGGGACTATGAAACCTTGGACTAAGAATGCTCATCAGTTAGGACGAACTAAAGTCCACCGAAATCCAATTTCTAAAAGATTTAAAAATGATGGTCGTTTACCAGATACTGCTAAGGCACTTATCCTTGGTACCAAAGGCAAGAAAAAGAAATCTGTCTTTATTCCAGGATACCAATGGAAAGAAAACTCTTGGTGGTTGGATACTTCTCTTGAACTCATATACCAGGCAGTTGATCACCATTGGCAAGCATTACATCAAGATTTTTCACAACTGGATACCCAGTTATTACTCTCATTTTTATACCATATTTTTGAAGAGCATTTAATTACTGTTGGTGGGATATTCAATAGTCAAGAGAATATATTGATTTCTACCAAACATGATCAATTACGTGAACAACTCCTTCAAAAGAGGTTTATCAAAACAATTAATGAGCCTGATGTTCTTATGGGTTGGTTTGAGAGGGCTATTGGAGAGTTTCATAGCCATTCTTGTGATAATGCAACACTTCCATTTCTTGAAGCCCAAATAATCCAACTCCGCTCTTGTAAAGCCCAACAAGAGGCCCATTATCAACTCACCAGCATGCCAAAGACACGAACAGTTCACTACCTTCAACTCAAACACTACTAGATTGCAATTTGCAATCATGGTTATACTCACAGGTTCTTCCAAGCTCAGATCATATAGAATCTCGTTGGAAAAGGTGTACAAGTGAACAGATATGCAAGAGTACACCCTCTATAATGGAAATCTGGATACACATTCCTATCATGCTTATTTTGTCCCTAGATTATGAGGGGTTGACAGAGACATGGTGTCTGCCTAAACCGCTCAAATTATTTCAGAATTCAAGCCATCTTGAAGGTCTCCACTATAACTTTGTAGGCAAAGCTATCTATTCACCATCTGTTCAACACTTTATATCAAGGTTCCATAATGGCAATGCTATCTATGAGCATGATGGTTTACATCATTCAGGATCCTCAGCAAAAATACAAAAAAGTACTATATCACGATACCTTGAAGAGAAGATTCAAACAGTTTCAGGTACATCTTCATATACTAATGCTGTTATATATGTATTGCAAGGTGGAATTAAAGCTCAGGAAGAGTTTCAGAAAATCCAACACAAAGTCTTGGCTAATCACCATATTCTTGTAAACTATCATTCTCCAACAACACTCCCTCAAGCCACTCTAAATCCTACTATCTTTTCTCTATTTCCATCAGAGAAATGCTTTTGGCTTACAAATCCCAGTAGACTGGATATTCAAGATTATATTTGTATATCATCACAAGACATTCTTCATGTGCCTCCAAAGCAAATTGAAATCACCCCAAATGCACATACCACACTCAAGAGACAACACAGCAATCAATCTCATATATCAATCCAATCTGATGAAGATGATGAGGCATCCTATCCCCAACAGAAGCATCCTCAAAGATACCTTCAAAGAGTAGAGTCTGATAGTGAAGGCCAGGTAGTCATTCATAAAACAAAGCCCAAAAGACTTCCAAAACCTGTGTCTATGTCTACCTTATCTCCAATACCTGAGATTACTGGGATAAGTTCTAGTGCTTCAGTATTTCCAATCTCATGTCACTGTGGACACTGGTGATGATAATGAGGAAGCAGCTCAGGGGTTTACAAATGACTATATTCACTGTGATGAATGTCATAATTGGTCTCATATTGCTTGTCACCGTGAAGGAAGAGCTAGTAACCTTGGAAATAAGCCATTCATTTGTGATGAATGTGATATGGTTCAGATTCAACTGGCATTGCGACCTTGATCAGAACGGTATGTGAAATGGTTTTAACATTTGGATAACCTCTTACAGATGTGTTTTAAATAGTTCAAGAGCTCAACAGCTAAAAATCCATGCTATTCAACCTTTGCACAAGTGTCTCTTGTAAGTTTCCAAGTCAAATTCACTTTCAATTGTCTTAATTCATGTTAATCACATTTAGACCTGGTTTGGGTGCCCTTGCCCAACATGGGAAGTATTATTATCCTGTGCAGCTAATTTGACTTGATCATGATTCTGATCCCAAAAGATGGCATGTGAAAAGGTGGTGACACAATCACTATCATAATCTATCTCCAACAGAGTCATGGATTCCAGAACATGATGTCATTGACTCCTTGTGGAGAGACCAGAAGAACAGAAGGCAAATTAGAGTAAGCTATTTAAAGTTATTTGTAGTTATTAAAAGAACTTAAGTTTGACTTTTATAGTTGGGAAAATGGGATTTGGTATGCTCATTACCAGATGAAGATGACAAGATCTTGGATTACCTTCATTATCCATCATCTCCAATGTTTGATACTCTTCTGAAACCTCACCTTCCATTCCTTAATGAGCTGGTGAAGATACCAAAACAAGTTAGAAGAGAAGAATGTCCTGCTCTGGATTACTTGTACACTGGGAAGGCTATGTCTGAGTTGAAGGCTGAATCCACCTACCTTAAAACCATGTCATATTGTTTTCTGGAAATCTCTCTTCAATACAAATTGCCATGATACATTATTGGCTGCATATGAACCTAGACTCTGGTGCAAGGAACAAGGATAAATGGATCCAGTGAGTACCTGCAGCCCATGCGATGACTCTTCTTATCCTGAAACAGTCTTATACCCAATTATCCCCTAATGGCCCACCTTTTGAGGATCTTCCCACACATACACAACTATTTCAAGACCTATTGAAGCACTCATGGTATATACAGTATAGCCAGGTACCACTATTCCCTGCCATAGATGTTGACAAAGAAGCCATTGGATTACTTGAACATGAAATGTTTGAGACTTCAAAAGCAGCAGGGCCTGCCAGCTTTCAACAATGGGGATTGGATGCAGGTAATCATCAGAATAAATGGAGTCCATATACATTTATTCCCTACTCTTGGAATGAATGTGATATTCCTGAACCAGAGGAGACTGAATATCAAGTATTTTAGTATCAATTTCAAAATATGATATAGATTAATGCTCATACTTTCATGTAGCATGGGCCAGAATTTAGTGAAGGCAGTGAAGCAGACACTCAAGAGCCCCACATTTTCCCTCTAAATAGACCAAAACCCCAACCAGCTCAGAAGCGCAAAGGAGAGGGACTGTGCAAGGAAGCTGTATTTGAGAGGCAGTCTGAAAGAATACTCAGAAAATGACCCAGGCTGAATTATAAAGAGACTTAGGGTATAAAATGTTTTAATGCAAATAAAAAGGTTTTCTGTACATAATATTCATTTCTTTTTAAGACATACATACAATATAATATAGAACTTCTAAGACATAATATTTGACATTTTTTTGAGTCTTGGCCCCCTGACATAGAGTCTCCTTTGCCCCCTTTGCTTAGATCTTAACAATATCCTGAAACAGTCCTACATCCAATTATTCCCTGATAGTCTACCTTTTGAGGATCTTTTTAAACATACACAACTATTTCAAGACCTACTAAAGCACTTGTAGTATATACAGTATACATAGCTAGGTACTACCATTCTCTGGCACCACCATAGATGTTGACAAAGAAGCCATTGGATTACTTGAACATGAAATGTTTCAAACTTCAAAAGCAGCAGGGTCTGCTGGTCTTCAATAATGGAGATTGTATGTAGGTAATCATCAGAAGAAATAGAGTCCATATTTTTTGTTCCCTGCTCTTGGAATGAAATCCTTGACCCTAACCCTAACCCTAACCCTAACCCTAACCCTAATGTGTTTTTTGTACATAATTTTCATTTAAAGAGCATATAGCACAATATAGAGCATTTGACATAAAGTATTTGACATTTTCTAGAGCCTCTGTGATCCACAAGTAAAGTTCTTTCAGTGTCGTGGCAGTTCCTAATTAGGAAGGAACTGCCACGACATACAGGTTTTTCGTGTAAACCTAGAACCCATGTCATTTAAAAGTTATATTTTGTTATTTTTGGACTCTAATAGGTTTATTTGAGACTCAATATTGCTCAAGGAAGGACTAAAATTAAGGATGTGCCAATTAAGTAGTGCCCAAGATATATTTCACCAGGAAATTGTACACTAGATATGATATTTATCATGTTTTGATGCTCTAATATCAAATATAATTGTAGTTTTGTGAATTTCTGACACAAATTTAAACAAGTATCTACTTGTTTTGAAAAAAAAAAACATGTCGTGGCAGTGTGACACCCTGCGCAGCACTTTCCTATAGCCCGAAGCAAGTCACGGGTGACCTGCGTCCTTAGCACTCACTACCACCATTCCATCTCAGCATGCCATGTTTGTCAAAGCTGCGCCATCGTTTTGCCAAATGCAAACTAACAAGTGCTAACTCTCCTCATGTCGTGAACCAACCGGAGGATACATACAATGATCCCAGTTTTGGAATTAAAGAACTTGTATCAGGGACGTCCCCTACTATCGAGTGAGGGATCGAGCTGCAAACACATCAGTGTCCGATTCCTAACATTTTTCCCATTTATAGTATTGTCACTATTCATGGGTTCGATGGGCATCGCGAAGAGTCCTGGACAGCCGATAATGGGAAGCTCTGGCTCCAGGACTTTCTCCCACACACCATACCTACAGCCTGGATTTTGTCGTATGGTTACAATGCCTACACACATAGTTCATTGTCTGAGCAGACTCTGCATGGTCACACACAGGACTTCCTTGCACGACTTTCCATGTCCAGGAAAACAGGAGAAATTATGGTTCACTGACTGAGAATCACTGTTCTTTGTCTTGCATGCTGATGATTGTTTCCCATTTTCCGTAGGAACACTTAATAATCTTCATTGCATATAGCCTAGGTGGCATTATTCTCAAGAGTGTATGTCATCTCGTAATAATAATAAAAACCTGTCTGCTACGCGTCATTCATACTTGGGAACAGGCCTTAATACAAGCAAATGTTGCCCATGAAGGGCATCTCCTGCCACATAAATGGATCCATTTGTCAACATATGGTATTGTCTTCCTTGGTACACCTCACCAAGGCACAGACATGGTGCCAAAACTTCTTTCACTATGGAGGTTGTCCGTAATCATTATAATATCAACTGTTTACTAATAAAAGCAAAATTGCTATAAAAATCCATCTTTAAATAGTGACATGTCCTCTGAGAGTATTATATTGTTAACCACCAATCATAAGAAACAATTCTTCATATTACATCCTAAATAATTCAGAGTCAATTAATAGAACCTATTGTATATAGTTTTCCAATTTATGTAAATACTTTCTAATACTTTTGTTGTTAATTTGTTTTTTAAAAACTAAACTGTAGTTATTTCCTAGTAAAATATGTGAGATGTCATTGGAAATTTTTCATCCTATAGCCTTCTTTATTAAGTGAAACCACCTATATATTCTGTGTATGTTGAATCAAGTAGAAATCTGTTCAGATTGACAGATCTATTCCGGGGTGATGCATATGTATTTAGAGGTGCCAATGATATACATATGCATGGAATGGACTATCTAAAGGTATCTATTTTTTAAAAGTATTAGTGTTTCAAACTACTAATTTTTTTTATTGTCTACTCATGTCCGGAAAGATTCTTTAGTTTGTAATGTACGAGAGAGTTTAAAACTTTTTGAAAGTTTTAAAAACCAAATTATGTTTGAATCACATCCCAGATGTTTAAATGACCTTTAGAGTATATTAGAATTTGGTATACTTAATAGTTTTCAGATATCCTCCTATGCAGCCAGCCAAACAATATCTTGTTGAAGCATTTAACCACTCACTCTGAGCCATTAGAGGAACAAATATCCTATTTTAATGCCATCACTGCCCATTTTCACATGAAATATTTCTATGAAACCTTACCAACTATTCTCCCTGGACATAGTTCTGCAATTGTGAGTTTGATAATTCTAATATACCTTGCAAATATGCTAAATTACAGCATACATGCAGATTGTTCCCAAAGCATCTGCTGTCTTGCCCGGGGCTGTGAACATAGAACCAATAAGCATGCAGAAGGATCACACTGGGATGTCCAAATTTCAGTCTGTCAATGATAATGACTACAAGTCTGTACTGTGCACTGTACAAGATATGATTAAGAAAGCTCCAGCCACTGTTCATTCGATTCCCGAATGGTCGAGTGAGGTTACTTCCATTACAGAAGGAGGAAGGACGATTTCTAAGCAAGAAGTGTTCTCTTCATTCCTTGAAGCACTCCGTGCACACGATGATGCATTGCAAATCCTTCACGTCCTACTCAGTGGGGATCACATTGTGCCCAAGGTTGACTACAGTATATATACATCTGGATGTTGGAGGAATCTCTTAACAGAGTCACTCGAAATTCATTGTTTGCGTATTTTACTCTAAGGGGTCGGTTGAGATGAAATCAGAGGAGATTCAATAAGATGGTTTTGGAAGTACTCTACCCTTATAATGCCTCGATCCAAGTGCCCGATTCGCCCATCTCCACGACTAGTTCATTTGTTCGTAACCTAAATGGGTCTCCCGACACTCATTTCCTTCATTCACTCAACTGTCCTGTTGTTTTGCAAGACTTCCTGTTGGATATGAGGATGCAAGTTGCAGACCGTCTTCAGGAAAAGGGAGTAGAAATCTGTACTCCCCTCCACCAACCTCAGCCACGTCGGCCTTTGAATACAATCGAAATTGAGAGAGAAATCTCGAAGGAACTCAGCCCAGTGCCCCCATCAGGGGACTCATCGCTCTCACGTTGTGTTCAAATGAATTCAAGATAAACCTAACCCCGGTGATGAACTGCCCACGACTAGGAATAGATCAGTCACCAACAGGGGTCAACCGTCTTTCTCTACCACATTCACCGAAGGCATAGCTGGTCAGGTTGCTGGTCGAGGATCTCTGAACTCAGACGATTTCCACCATTCCCTGCCGATCTCCTTGAATCCCTTTCTGCCATCAGGAGGACCCCCTAGCAGTTCATCTGGGAGCTCTAGTAGTTCAGACTATGGAGGGAACTCGGGATGTGGGGGGTGTCATGGTGGAGTACCTAAATCTCCCTTTCGAACTCCGATGCAGCCTCGAGCCAGCGCACCTATCGATGACTTACCTAAGGATAAAAAGATCGCTCTTAACACCAACAATATCAAGATAAAATGGTGACCTTCCCGAATATGATGGAACTCAATCCAAAGCCTTGGACTACATCATGGATATCATGAGTCTCTTGGAGATCTCAGACTCCATGAGCACATTGTTAGGAGTCACTCTACCAAGACGACTCACTGGCAACGCCAAGATCTGGTGGAGCACTTTAGACTGTGAACATCGCACTGAATTCAGTCAATCTCATGGATTGTTCCTTTGGGGTATCGTGGAGGGATTACTTGGAACCCGTTGGCGCGAATCCTTAGCCTTAGAATGGGAGGCCATGAAATTTCGACAAGTCGGCCATGATCGGGAGATACCTGTTCACTATATTCAATGGAGAATTAAGCTTTACAGATTCTTGTATGGTTTCCACCAAAATCGAAAGGACAAAACATGTAGGCTCATCCTCACACTACCCACGGAATGGCTTTACCTTCTACAAGGACAACCCATTGACGACATCATGAACTTACAGACTTATGCTAACAATCTGCAAGAGGCTCTGATCAACACCTGGGTCCAAACACATTGAGAGCATTATCTGTTTCAGAAGCCCAGAGTCATGATTGCCGAGCAGGAAGAATTGGGTCTCTGGCACGAAGAAGAACACTTTGGGGAAATCGATTCCACTAATCAAGGCCATGTCCTTCTCAGCGAAGCCGAAGACAAAACCACCTCTAGGAGATCCAACATGAAACTGGGTAAAAAACACGGCAAGTTCTTTTTCGAACGAAGTGACAAGAAAAGTGTCACTAAACCCCCGAAGGAGTGCTGGATTTGTGGGAGCCTAGAGCATTTTAAGATTGACTGCCCTCATGCTGGTAATATGTCACACTATGTCTCTATTAACAAATGCTCTGCCCAGAACCCGACTGAGGAGGCGGAGGATCAGAGGGCTTATGAAACAGTTTACGGATCTCAGCATTACACATCTACAGACGTGTAGGAAACTCAGAACCCTCTAATCCTATTAAAACTAGGCTGGACACTGGGGCCGACCTCTCCTTAATTTCAGAGGATTTCTATAAGGAATTAGAGGACCGCCCCAAGCTCAAGCAAGGACTCAAGCTGCACCTCGTACAACTTACCGGTAATGCTAAAGTATTAGGATACATCAGTCTCCCCATTTATCTCGAAGACAACACTGGTGTGCTCCTTAGATTTACCGCTGAAACATACGTTGTCCGAGGCATGACCATTCCGATTCTTCTCGGAGAGGACTTTCATGTGAACTACGAGCTTGGGACACTACGAGACCAACTGCTGGGCTCTAGATTGATTCTACCAGGGAGGATGGGGTCCATCCCAGCCAGTTCTTCCAAAGAACCACAGCCTTTTAGCCTTCTCGATTAGCAAGATCCCCCTTGAGGAATTAGCCAATGACTCACGTGAATTGACTTCCAAACCAGACAAAGGGGTGCATACTGAAAGAGTCGCACGGGCCTTGCAGGATTGTACTATAGAACCGGAATCTGCTCAATTAGTACCAATCTTTGTCAGAGACCTTATTGGTGACCAATGGATAGTCCAGGGAGTTGTCTTGCAGAATGACGATGGAAGTATATTAGCCACTCCCACTACTGCTATCTCTAGGGAAAGCGCCACGATACCTCTCGCTAACCCCTCTCTGACACCAAGAATCATTAGACAAGGGGAAACTGTTGGATTAATTCACAACGCACACGAATGGGCCCAGACACCTAGATCTTCATCTGAGAAAGCATTGATGCAGTCAATTGCAACCAAGATCGCTCACCTCATTGAGAGCCTATCGAGAATAGAAGAGGAGCGTGTTCTTAATCCTCAATCTTCCAGACAGCTTCCAGAACAGGAAATCGCAGACGATTTCGACCCAGCAGGCCCTAAAAAACGTCAGAAGTCGCCACCATGGAAATGTTTCGTGCAGAGGACCTGCATAAACTGGTTAATTTAGGACCTGACATTCCTACTGATGTCTCCTCCCGCTTGGAGTTGGTATTAGCTAAGAATGTCCAAGCCTTTGGAGTAGACGGATGTTTAGGACAAGTAGATGTCAAAGTCAACGTTCCGTTAAAGGAAGGCACGCAACCTATCTCAATGTCAATGTTTACAACCTCCCCAGCTAATAGGAAGGTCATTGACAAACAAATGGATACTTGGTTTCAACAGGGAGTAATCAAACTGTCCAAGAGTCCTTGGGGGGTGCCAGCCTTTGTCGTTTACAGCAACGGGAAACCATGAGTGGTAATTGATTATAGGAAGTTGAACAGTCTAACAGTTCCCGACAAATTCCCACTGCCACGCCAATCAGAAATCATGCAAGCACGAGGACTGTGGCAATTCAGGAGAATGCCCTTTGGACTTCGTAACGGACCTTCTATATTCCAAAGAGTTATGCAGACTGTACTCGCACCTTACTTATGGATATTCTGCCTAGTTTATATTGACGACATTGTGATCTTTTCTAAGACATGGGATGATCATCTAGAGCATTTAGATCAGGTTCTGCAAGCCATAATTGCAGTGGGAATCACTCTCTCGCCTAAAAAGTGCTATGTTGGGTATAATTCAATTCTATTACCAGGACATAAGGTGTCTAGACTCGGCTTTTCAACCCATCAAGAAAAGGTTGCCACTATACTAGAACTAGCTACGCCTTCTAGGATAGCAGATCTTCAATGTTTTCTCGGAATGGTCTTGTACTTTTCTGTGTACATACCATTTTACTCCTGGACAGTTGCTCCACTCTTCAACCTCCTAAAAAAAGGAGTTCGTTGGACCTGGGATTCCGAACATGCCTGAGCTTTTGAAGACATTGAGGTCGCATTGAGCTCTGGTCCTGTACTCGGACACCCTGTGAGCGGTATGCCTTATCGGTTATACATGGACGCTTTGGATTTCGGGCTGGGAAGTTGTCTTCAACAAATACAGAAGATGACACTTAAGGACCTAAAGGATACAAACATTTATGCCCAAGCAAGAGCAGCCTTCACTCAATCACAAGATGTGCCCATTTTCATCACTCATTATAAAACCAAGGAGCCGGAATTTACTTGGACAGATTCCTGGGCCTCAGATTTTGATGACACCAGCATCACGGTCGAGTGCGTCATCACCTATTGGAGCCATATGCTCAAGAAAGCAGAGTGTAATTACTCTGCCACAGAGCGCGAGGCATTAGCTGCTAAAGAGGGACTAGTCCATTTCCAGCCCTTTATCGAGGGACAACATATCCTCCTGATCACTGACCATGTGGCATTACAATGGGCCAGATCTTACGAGAATACCAATCGTCGACTGGCCACATGGGGGGCGGTATATGCTGCATACCCCGGTCTGGAAATCTTACATAGAGCAGGACAGATACACAGCAATGTTGACCCACTGTCTAGACTTCCCCGAGTGCCCGATTGTGCTAGCCCCGTGAGAGACGACCTTTTACCAATCGTAGCGGATTCTTACAACTGGACTGACAATGAGATGTTATGGGAGAACAAACCAGTGGAAAAGGCCGTCTTTCTCACTCACCATGAGTTAGTTGAACCAGTCGGAACAATGGAAGAGGTCCCCCAAATGAAATGGGATTTGCACAACCTCCCCAGGAACGATGAACGTGATGAGGTGAATTTTACTCTCTCAAATTCCCAATTGCTTATACAAATCAATGAAAATTATGCTAAGGAACTTCACAATGGATACCAGAAGGATCCTGCCTTCAGAAATCATTACGCTGCCAATCCTATTTCTCTGAACATGGTAGCTACCCCTTCGCATTATTTCATCGGCAAGAATAAGCTATTGTTCTTTCAAGATTTGGACTGGAAAAGTCGAATCTGCGTCCCTAGCAGCATGACGTCAACCATACTCAAGTTGATACATGATAACCCCTTTGAAGGAGCTCACACAGGCGGTCACAGACTCTTTCAGCTGATGAAGGACCATTTCGTCTGGCCGAGGATGTTGCACAACTGCGTGGCGTACGCTCGCAGCTGTGACATATGCCAGAAAACTAAGGTCGATCGTTCTGCTCGACAAGGAGCTCTTCGACCTGCAGATGTACCCTTAAGGCCGTTTGAGGTTGTCTTGATGGACCTGATTGCAGGATTGCCTCCTTCTGCAGAGAGCGGTTACTCAGCCATCTTCGTCGCTGTGGATAAACTCATGCATTTTTTAATTTGTGAGCCCACAACTTCAGATCTATCCGCAGAAGGATTTGCGTGAATCTTTGTGAATAAAGTGGCCGCTCCTTTCAGCCTACCTTCGAGGATAATTTGTGATCGAGACAAGAGGTGGACCTGTAGATTCTGGAGAGAGGTCTGCAAGGTATACGGAAGTGCCCTTCGGTATCCTTGTCCCACCATCCTCAAACTGACGGTCAAACAGAAAACGCCAATGCTATCATTGAGCAAATGCTCAGAGCATACTGCACTTCTTCAAAGGAGGGATGGTCAAAATGGACTCAAGTGGTGGCACATACCTACAATTTGACGGTTCAAAGTTCAACAAGCTATGTGCCGGCCTTTTTGCTGATGGGATACTTACTGAGAGGAATGTCTTGCTGTCTAGGAGGGGATGACCCTGTGGTTCCCAGAGAATTGTTGGATAGCCCTCTAGCCGACCAATGGATCTTAGAATTGGAAAACCATCGGCAGGTGGCGCGGGATCCGATTGCATGAGCACAAGAAATGCAAGCCCACAGCTACAATAAGAGAAGGAGATTGGTGGAAGATATCTCAGAGGGAGATTATGTTCTGATCAATCCCCATTCCCTCGAGCTTGTCGAAGCCAAAGGGCCCGGAAGGAAACTTATACAAAGACGTATAGGGCTGTTCGAGGTCTTGGAGAAGATCAATTCTCCAGTCTTTCGACTCCGCATTCCCTCGGAATATCAATTGCACCCAGTGATTAACCGAGACCATCTTCAAAGGTACCACCTCTCCCCTAAGGAATTCAGATCCAGGGAGCTACTCGAGAATCCTTGGGAACTCAATCGTAATGACAAGGAGTATGAAGTAGAAGCTATAGTAGGGCACAAAAAGCATTGAAATCGACTCCTTTTCCAAGTTCAATAGAAAGGTTATGGACCTGAGGAGGACACCTGGTTAAACAGCAATGACCTTCATAATGCCCCCACTCTTCTTAGAGTGTACAAAGCTATTTATCGAATCTAACAATCGTTTCATGTTCTCACGATGACAACAATGTTTATTTACTTCTAGCTCTACCTCTCACTTTCATCCCCCTCAGGCTTCTACCTCAACAACTGAGTGGGGTTTGAAATTAATATAAAATACATAAATCCACTAAAGAAAATTTTCATCCCCCTATCTCTTTCCTCCACATCAACCTCTCAAATCAGTACACTATGTCGCAGGAGCAACAACCCAAACCCAAGTTCCCCAATTTCAAAAGAATACTGCGACCCCAACCTATTAATACTTCTACCACGTCGTCTCGTACTGAAAAAGTCGAGCACTCCACAGGTAATTCTGGAAGGTCTTCGTCAATACCCTCTGCCATGCAGGACAACACAGTGGGAATGTCCACCAACTCAGGGAACGTTACTCCATACGCTCCTCTCCCCAGACCTCACTTTCCCAATTTCAAAAGAGTACCTCGACCCCAAATGACAGTTCCTCCTTCCCCACCCCCTCGAACAGAAATTGTTGGGCACATGGAGGAGACCTCATCATCCATGCACCATACGTGAACGGACTCCATTTCAAAAGCTATGCCCCCATCCCCTGATACTTGGGTGCTCCCTTGGGAACATGGAGTGAAACCCCCCCACCTTCTCGTAGTATTTTCCCTTCTACTGAAGAGGAGATCAGAAAGAAATGGCAGTCCGAGGCTTTCTCTGCACAAGTCCAAGAGGAATTGAAAACACTCAAGTGGAAGAGACGGGAGGAGTACTTAGAAGGACAGCAGAAGATGGGTGCTAGGGATAATGTCCCTTTGAGGCGGACATGACAGGAATGGAGGAGAATGGAAGGACACAACAATCCTTCAATCATCACTCCCCCTTTGGGTCATAAATGGATGGATTTCACTGAGATGGATTGCAGCGACAGGGGCACGCCTTGCATTTGGAGTGTAGGACAGAAAAGCAGGAAAGGAAAAGACGGAGTCACCTTCTATGATTGGGACAAGGTGCGAAGGATCAAACTACAAAACATTGTATTGCGACGTGGGGACAGAATTGCACTACCTCCCAAACCCCCCTCACAACATGGACCTCAGGCACGGACCTACCGGATGGGGCCCAGTGATCTTTCATCCGATTCAGAGGACGATCAATCGCGCTACCCCGCCTACAACAGCAAGTACCTCGGTGCCGACTGCCATGAAGGTTTTCTACTCCCTGACACCATCCACTTCTTCACGAGTGACCCTAACCAACAACGAAAACTGCTGGCTTCCATCAGAGTTTGGAGGGGGTATCGTCCAGCCGACTCTGCCATGCCATCCAGCTCCACTCATCTCTCCCCACCTCCGCACATCTCTTCTGTACCCCCACTACAGCACTTCACACCCTTTTCAGGGTTGCCGGGAATTCTTGAACCATCCACTGACATACCTTTTCTTCCCACTATATCATTACCCCTCCCCATCATGGGACATTCCCTCATACCACCGCCCTCACCCGCATCCAAGCCTTCTCCAGCACCGCGGTCAACCCCACCCCTCCACACATTGCCTGACCCTCTTGTCATCACCCGCTGCTCCCTGTGGTGTCGGACACTTCCCTTGTTTCCTTGTCAGCACAGAGTCCACCGCCCACCTCTCCCTACTCCCCTTGTGTTCCCTGGGGAGCCCCATTCAACTATCTAATGTTTCATTAATGGATGTTGATCACCCTACCCTGGAAATTCTCGCGACGCCTATGGAGGAAGTCCTCGAGGCACCCCCTTCAGTCACGGAGGCCTCCAAGGAACCTCTCCCAGCAATGGACATCTTCAAGGAACCTCCCCCCTTAAGCAAAAAGGCGAAAGGGAAGCAGAAAGGTGATGTTCATGCTGACGAGCCCCTGGTCATTGACCCTTCCCCGGCCAACCCCATTCACAGCCCCCCACTGCAGCTGCCCTCTCCCTCTCACTCTCGGGATATGGCTGGCTCCTCTTGTCTCTTCCAGTCAAGTTGGATGTGCGTGTCCATTAATTACCCCTCAGACATCTTCACTGTGGGACGCATGCTGATGCAACTAGGACCGAGTCTACAGCACCCTCTTCTTAAAGGGCATATTCATATAGTGGGTCTCTCACGTTGTCGGACCATATGAGTACGTTTTACCTATGCATCAATGACCCTAAGGAACAGCTGCGATTAGCGGAGGATATTGAATGAGTGGAGCTTTCCATGTTTCAGTCCCTGCTTGTCAACTCCTCTTGTGTTCTTCCTGAGCATACACCAATCCACTCAGTTGTGGACCTCGTCGACTTGTTGGAGCAACTGTTGTCGGACTCTGGCACCTCAGGAGGCATTCCCCCTGGCGGAGATGTGAGCTCCTCACCACTTCTCCCTCCTACCCCGTCATCATTACACCCTCGGCCTCCTCTCATTGCCCGCCTTACGGATGCTTCCACTGATCATGTTCGCGCCATCATTCGAATGCACCAGAAGGCCTACAGTCATTGGGTCTCATCGATCCAGAAGCTGGACGGGTTGACATCCACCAATGATGTTTCGAAGCAGGAGGACATTGCTCTTTCCTTTCGCGCCAAGTGTCTCACCTGGGGAAATGCTATCCTACACCTTGGAGGTTTGTCACAGGACGCATGGAGAGGAGTTCCAAGCGTCCTTTGCCACCTCCTTTGACATAGCTCTTCGACCTGGGGGGCACTGTGAGAGGTACGGCAAAATATACTCAGGAAATATAGTCGGATAAGCTCATACTATATTTCCTTTATTATTTCTATTTTCTCTCTATTTTATTATACACTTATAATTAGTTCGACAACCTACATTTGCGGTACATGGACTCTTGTGGGCGCATACACGCCAGACTTATGTATTCTAGCACCCGTAGTTAGAACTCAGACACTTTTTACCTCATAACCACGACTTACCCAGACACACAGTAAGTGTCCTGTAAGTCGTGATTGAGGTATCATCTCGACTGTCACAGACGGGCTTCAACTATCTACACATTCTTGGTTTCGAACTGTACCAGTCGAAACCTTATCTATATCTCAATCCACACGGACAACATCCACGCTACTCTATCATTTGACTCTTGCTATTTGTTTCTACACTAGATCAGTCACTCGGGATCGTACCTACAGTCGATTCCTTTATTTCGTTGTGTAGCTATCTACTCTACCTAGATAGTTACTTCACTCGGACATATCGAACTAAATAGTCAATACTTGTCGGCGTGTATTGAACTTAGATAGTCAATACAACTACGGATCATACCTAAACGGTCAACACTCTTCGTATATAGAATGGTTAGAACTTCCACCACTCTTCACACATGCCCAGTGGAGTAATTTAATCAGCAAAATGGTGTGTTGCCATAAATAGACATACATAGGCTAACTTTCTTAAACAGAGGATAACTTCCAAGGACCTTTATACATGTCCAAGCACCATTCTAGTCCAAGATTTGTGGGACAGGAGAAATATCTCATAAGACTCAGAGATTTTTTTTTCTCCTGAGAATTCCCATCAAATGTGGAATCATTTCCTTTTGTATGGTATGGGAGGAGTCGGCAAAACTCAGATTTGTTTGAAATTCATTGAAAAGCTGGTTAGCAATCACTGGTAAGCTGGTAATACTTTGTTTGTTCTTACCAATGCTTACAGTAGAGTATTAAGTCACTTTTGGAGGATATTCTGGATAGATAGCATGAATGCAGAAACATTAACAAATGGATTTTCAAGTATTGCTGATGATTTTGAGGCCAAATCCAAGGGCATTGAAAAGTCTCCAGAGGGAGTATTGAGGTGGCTTACAGCCACTCAAAAGAAGTGTCTCCTCATCCTTGACAATGCCCATGGAATGGATGGAGTTGTTAAAGACTATTTACCACAGTGCCAGACTCATGTCTTAATTACTAGCCGGAATCCTGCACTGGCCAGCCATGTCACAGACTCATTGGAGGTTCTCTCAATGGAGAGTGATCAAGCACTTGCCCTCTTTCAAGCTGCCGCTAAATTTGACAAGAAATCAAATATCATCCCACAGGAATTGTTGGAGAAGATTGTTGCTCAACTTGGCTTCTTGCCTCTTGCAATAGATATTGCTGGAGCTGCCATTTCAACTGGACTCTGTGGAGTTAGAGAGTATCTAATGATGCATGAAAAATATCACTCAGACATTTTTGATGCAGACCATCCTTCAATGAAAGGGACACTAGGATATAATCACACTGTTTATAGTACTTTAAGACTGTCATATGATCTGATTGAAAAGCAGGCCATATTAATGAAAAGTGCACAAGATGGATTATTTGTTTTGAAGGTTCTGGGATTCTTTCACCACCAAAACATCATGGAAATGATTTTTAAACAAGCTGCAGAATTCCCACCAGCAAATACATGTGATGGGAGATTACAAACCACTTCATCAGATCTTCCAGCTCAGCTACTCAGATGTACTAGTGATGGACAGTGGGAAAGTGTAAAGATCAGATTAGCCATACAAGTCCTCTGTGATTATTCACTTCTCACTAGAGATCCTGCTACACATGATTGATATTCATGGACAATGCACCCAATGATACATATGTGGATACAATATCAAGCACTAGGAGAAGATGATATACCATATTATTATGCAGCAAGAGCATTGATAGTAGGCAGTATCAATGGATCTGACACAATGGATGACATTTGATTCAGACAAGAACTGCTGCCTCATGTTATTGCGATTCAGGGTATGGCTGATGCATAGAAGGAGGGATACTATGATGATGTGTGTGAGAGATCAGCCAATGTGTATACCCAGGCTAGAAAATGGTTGAATGCAGAATTGCTACAGTTAGAGGTACTGGAAAACAGGGAGCAAATCCTAGGCACTGAACACCTAGGCACTCTGGTAGCCAAGGCAAACTTGGCTGTCACATATGTATGATCAGCTGGGAAGATGGACTGATGCAGAACAACTGGAGGTGCAGGTGTTAGAGGCCAGGGAGCAGATCCTAGGCACTGAACACCCAGACACTCTGAGAGCCAGGGCCTACTTGGCTGATACATATCGTCAGCTGGGCAGATGGACTGATGCAGAACAACTGGAGGTGCAGGTGTTGGAGGCCAGTGAGCAGATCCTAGGCACTGAACACCCAGACACTCTGACAGCCAGGGGCAACTTGGCTGTTACATATTATTGGCTGGGCAGATGGACTGATGCAGAACAACTGGAGGTGCAGGTGTTAGAGGCCAGGGTGCAGATCCTTGGCACTGAACACCCAGACACTCTGACAGCCAGGGCCAACTTGGCTGGCACATATCATCAGCTGGGCAGATGGACTGATGCAGAACAACTGGAGGTGCAGGTGTTGGAGGCCAGGGAGCAGATCCTAGGCATTGAACACCCAGACACTCTGACAGCCAGGGCCAACTTGGCTAGCACATATCGTCAGCTGGGCAGATGGACTGATGCAGAACAACTGGAGGTGCAGGTGTTGGAGGCCAAGGAGCAGATCCTAGGCACTGAACACCCAGACACTCTGACAGCCAGGGCCAACTTGGCTGTCACATATCATCAGCTGGGCAGATGGACTGATGCAGAACAGCTGGAGGTGCAGGTGTTGGAGGCCAGGGAGCAGATCCTAGGCACTGAACACCCAGACACTCTGACAGCCAGGGCCAACTTGGCTGGCACATATTGTCAGCTGGGCAGATGGCCTGATGCAGAACAGCTGGATGTGCAGGGGTTAGAGGCCAGGGTGCAGATCCTTGGCACTGAACACCCAGACACTCTGAGAGCCAGGGTCAACTTGGCTGGCACATATCATCAGCTGGGCAGATGAACTGATGCAGAACAACTGGAGGTGCAGGTGTTGGAGGCCAGTGAGCAGATCCTAGGCACTGAACACCCAGACACTCTGACAGCCAGGGCCAACTTGGCTAGCACATATCATCAGCTGGGCAGATGGACTGATGCAGAACAACTGGAGGTGCAGGTGTTGGAGGCCAAGGAGCAGATCCTAGGCACTGAACACCCAGACACTCTGACAGCCAGGGGCAACTTGGCTGTTACATATTATTGGCTGGGCAGGTGGACTGATGCAGAACAACTGGAGGTGCAGGTGTTGGAGGCCAGGGTGCAGATCTTTGGCACTGAACACCCAGACATTCTGACACCCAGGGCCAACTTGGCTGCCACATATTGTCAGCTGGGCAGATGGACTGATGCAGAACAACTGGAGGTACAGGTGTTGGAGGCCAGGGAGCAGATCCTAGGCACTGAACACCCAGACACTAACAACTTTACTGTGGGTTACTCCTCCTGATCATCATTCCACATGGAATGGCACTGTGACCATGTTGAAATAAACTGACTCATACCCCTCTGGGCTCGAAATCCAGAACCTTCAGGATACCCAGGATATATTTCATTTCAAATTTCAACTTCATAATCAATTGACATTGCCATAATATTGAAATCTTCTGGTAGCATCAATAGGCTGAGATAATTGGCATTTGTGATAACATGGCCAGCTTCCAACAGCTTGAGTCTGATGGAGTCCATTTGGGCATTATATTTGATGATCCCCATCCCATCATATCTGAATGAACTCTGAAAGTAAAGTCACTCAACATGATTTTGCTCTAAGCCCACTTCTTCTGAGTTCCCAGTGTTCTTCAGTCTCAAGTTCTTCAATAGATTATTAAGTAGATCAAGGATAGATTTTTTTGTCAATCAAATTGTTTGTCCATGAATATATGACTAAATCCTGAATCAATTAATACTTTTATTTTTGAGATTTTCTCCAATTTAAGTTTGATAATTAATGAATCAAATTGTTACTGCTTGTAATATTACACTGAAGTCTTTTTTGATGTGATCAAATTGTCTTTGATACTCTTCACACATCTGAAGAGTATCCTTTTTCAATTTTTTATTTGACTTATTGAATTGAGTTGTCTAATCTTGACATTCAACAATTCATCCTTTCACTACCAGTCAAGATTGTCATTTTGGACAATTCCTTGCTGAATGACCTTTTTCTCCACATAAAATCCATAAACCTTCTTTAAATCTTCTTTCTTGCTCAGCAGGTAATAATCAACCATCAGGTCCAAGAATTGTTGAAGTTTGTTTTCCTTGAATCAAAGGCCTAATTATTCTTGAAGTCTGTACCAGTTTTGAAGTCAAAGGTATTCTTGATGTCAAAGTGGATGTTGAAGGCATTGTTGATTGTCTTCTTTCAAATCTTTGCAGAGTCAAAGTCAATCCTGTATCTTGTTGTCATTCATTTTCTCACATCCAATAATAAGAATTAAGTCAAAGGGCTACTGTTTGTAATTCAGCAAAACTCTCCAGTTGAACTTGGAAGCTTTACAATTTTGTCCTTGATTCAATCAGGAAGTCCTTTGTGAAATCAAGATCATAGAGCAAACTTGTTGTATCAAGTTTGAGCAGCAAGACTCATAAATTGTATTGAATACTTCACAACATGATGATGACTCTTCATTCAAAGATTGTTGAGTTTTTCTTCAGCTTCTTCTACATCAATATCTCCAAATTGAGCATACAATTCATCTAAAAAATCAAGATAATCTGCAAGAAAAGACAGAGGTGGATTTGGAGGATTTAACAAGTAAGGTTGCCACCACTCTTGAGCAGTTTTACAAACTTAAGAAGTTACCATTGTAATTTTTGACTAATCAGAGTCATACAACTTTGGTCGAGATCAAAAGACCATTTCACATTGAGCAATAAAATTCTTCAACATTGATGGCACTTCTCCTGTAAACTCTTCTGGTGTTACAACTGTGTTGCAACCTGTTAAGAACTGAAAACTGACTAATGTCAGTAGGCCAATGGGGACCGATCAGAAGGACTTGACTTCAGCTTATATGCTGCACCCTCACAAATATCCATCAGGTGTCCTTAAATTTCAGACGGGAGAAGACTAGTCCTAACGAGTACCTCATGGTGAGTCACTGATTGGGACTGAAGGATAAGTCGAGTGTTGGGCTGAGGGGTCAGGGACTGAGAGTGGGCGAGCGCATGTGTAGGCAGAGAGCAGGATACTTAGTATAAGACTCTAGAGATGAATGTGGGTGTTCTGAGTCGATATTCTGATTGACTAGTAACTACAACTACAGTCGATTCATATACAAGTATTCGGCATCTAGAAAATACTAACTAAGGGAAGAGCAGAAACATTACTGACAAATAAACTTGAGTAGGAACAGGAAGGTTATGATAAGTTTGGAGGCCATGATTAACCAAGAGTGGAATTACAAGAAAAGGAAATAGTCTGAGGGTTACAAGTATATATAGGCATATGTGAAACATAGGGTAGAATGGATCATCATAATAAAAAGGGGACATATCAGATAGTACAAGTATATTTTGATGGAGGCGTAAACAGGGTTTGATCGCCATGAAAACATACCTCAGCATTGGGAGACTGACAGTTTCTGATGTGATAACTTGAAACATTGATAGGTGGCGATAACCTTGGGGACCATTGGGTTGCGACATGGTCGTAACACAACCCAAAAACCACATTCATGCCAGGAACTATCAAAAACACCAGAAAGAGACCCTCCACCTACCCATTATAATGATGTGATTTTGGAATTTCCATCATGTCGAGTAATGCTTCAATGCACCTACCACAGACAACTGGTTTACAATGAACCTATGAATGACAAGTGGGACATGTACTATGCTTCTTGGATTTCAGAGGAGGAAATAATGGTGATTGCACAGGACTACCAAATGAGATACCCCACCATGCCTCCATCAATCACAACCTGGTTAGGTCAGTATCACAGGATTCTATTGGCTCAAACCCTCTTCACATGATCAAGGACTCTGGGAGAGGTCACTCAGTTGATTCCCAAATGGTCCGAGGAGCTCATGATCCCAATGGAGAGAGGAAGAATGGCAATACAAAGGGAATTGTTTATTCAACTTGTGGACCTGCTTAGAGTACATGATGATACATTGCAAATTTTGCATGTACTGATCAGATGTCTTCATGCTGTCCCCAAGGTTGACTATTGATACATATACATTCAGATCTTAGAACACTCCCTTTATGAAAGGTTACCTGAGATATCCTTCATGTATTTCAGCCTTCAGTCTAGGCTCTTGCATGTCCAGCAAAAATGTGACAAAATGATCATGGAACTATTAAACAAATTTGATGAGACAATGCAAATCCCCCCTTCTCCAGTTTCAATGATGGACTTGTTTATATGAGCATTAGACTGAACTATGATGGGGAGGAGCTGTTAGTTGTGTGTGGTTTGGACCTATATGTAAGAGAGTTGTCAGGCCTTAGTGACTCATACTGTACCCTTGCCTAGACCAGTTCTTTTGTGGGTTTGGTGATGGGAATTGCCTTGATTGAGAAGGGAGATGTTATGACTGGAAATCCCACCAGACTCCAGGCACTAACTGATACACACCCATGCCCTATACGCACCCATTGTCAGTTTACTGGAATTCCCACCAGACTCCATACATCAGACTTGTCTACATCTGTCTTCGTTACATTGTGTTTCAGTCACCGGAAAACCCACCAAACTCCGCCCTTGTCTATGTCTGACCTCATCCCGCGCATCAGTCACCGGACCCCACTCATAAAACCTGTCATCCCTCTAACAGAGCCCCATTCCCATTTTAGTCAAATGACATGTCACAATTCAGACGCCACTCCCGCTCCGTTTCCCATTATGGTTTATGATTTGTCACAATTCAGACTCCACTCTGTTCTGTCCCATTCCTAACACCAAATTTGGTGTTTACTATTCTCATTTTATGTTTTGCTAGTTTCATTTCATTATTACTGGATTTGGTATGACATTCATTCCACAGTCTATTTAGTCTGGCAGATGTTGTACATACTGTACAGTAGGCAACAAAACCATTCAGATGTTTCTTTGTTTTGAAAAGATCCTTTAGCATTAGCCCAAAATAAATTTTACAAATTCTGAATAAATTATGATAGATGCTCTAATATCACGAAAAGTTGATTACATAACCATGATGTCATATGTCTATTTATGGCCATGCAATAATATTATGAATGCAGCTTGTACATCTGAATGGTTTTGTTGCCAAGATTCACAGAGCAAAGAAGTGGTCTAAAAATATTCATGATCACATGACTTTACTTCCACAACCTGAAACCTGAACCTTGAACCCAAAAGTCACATGATTTGTTCATATTCAAGTATATATACAAGGCCTTTTAACATGCTTGTCCCCACAGTTCACCATGCACACTGTTCCCCCTACTATTTGTAAACACATCATTACTCTGCTCCTCTATAATGTCTCTGGGCACTCTATTCATCAGACCACTGGTGTTAGCATTGGAACTATCTCAAAAATACACTCTGAATACTGTCCTGAGGCTCCCAAGTCCTCTGGTGGTCATCCAACTAAACTTACATCTGCCAATATCAGCTATGCTAAGCATCTCATTTGCAGGCAGAAAGCTGATAATGCAGTGCAAGTTACCAAGTCTCTTCAGGATGTCACAAATCAATCCCTCTCCTCCCAAACTGTTCATTGTGCCTTACGCAAAGCTGGCCTAAAGCCTGTGGTGAAGAAGAAGTGCCCTTTTCTGCAACAATCTCACAGGAGGGAGAGGCTACAGTGGGCAGAGAGACATCAGGAGTACACTCTGGAGGACTGGAAGAGAGTTGTATTCTCTGATGAGACCAAAATCAGTCGTCTTGGGTCAGATGGAAGGAAGTGGGTGTTATAATCTGCTAGCCTAAGTTTCACAGTACAATGACTCTCTACTGTTGGAGTGTAGCCACTAAGAGTAGAGCGGGTAGATGCTAAGCCGGTGATATTGCTAGGCTTTCAGATGAGGGATCTACGCCTCATCTGAACTAGCTATATACTAGTATACATGGTCTGTGCACTGGTGTGTGCATGATGGCATGCTACGGATCTAGTGAACTCTAACTAAATATATCAATCACATGTGTGAACTGGCCAGAACATATACAGTCACAAGACGAGATATGAGATTACGATTAATCACGTTATCATATTCTAACAGTGGGTGTGGAAAAAGGTGGGGGAGGGGTTGACTGATAGGGAGGTGGAGGGAACATTGAAGTTTGGTGGTGGTAGTGTGATGATGTGGGGTTGCATGCTTTGGGAAGGCATTGGATATGCCACTAGGATTGAAGGGAAGATGGATTCACAGCTTTACTGCTCTATCTTGGAGGGTGAACTTCAGCAATCCCTTGAGTTTTACAAGAAAACTCCATCTGATATCATCTTCCAGCATGATAATGATCCAAAGCATACCAGCAAACTGGCTCGAAAGTGGTTTGATGACCATAGCTACAATGTGATGAAGTGGCCATCACAGTCTCCAGATCTAAACCCCATAGAGCATCTCTGGGGGCACTTGAAAAGGAGGCTAGCTGACTATGAAACACCACCTAGTGGAGTGGAGGAGCTTTGGGAGCGCTGTCAAGTGGAATGGGAAAAGATACCAAAGGAGGTGTGTCAGAACTTGATAGAGAGTGTGCCTAGAAGAGTAGAAGCTGTAATTAAGGCCAAGGGAGGGTATACCAAGTACTAGTTTAGTATATAGGGTTTATAAAATACAGGCAACAAAACCATTTGGATGTACAAGCTTCATTAATCCTATTATTACATCACCATAAATGGACATATCACATCATGGTTATGTAATCAACATTTAGTTATATTAGAGCATCTATCATAATTTATTCAGAATTTTTAGAATTTATTTTGGGCTAATGCTAAAGGATCTTTTCAAAACAAAGAAACATCCGAACAGTTTTGTTGCCTACTGTACAATCCAGTCAGAAAATTGGCTTAGATTCCCCCCAATAATCTAATACATTTTCTGTTCTAAACTCCTACTTGAATTACACCACTCATGCTAGTCGGAGCCCACAGGCTCTGGTGCATCTATCTCTCTTATCTATCATGACTCACGACCTCTCGACACAACCTCCGACCTATGACCCCTCGACCCACGAACCCCACCTGGACTCCCTGGGATTCCTGTCCACCTGTCTAAAATTGGAGAACACGATCTCACGAGGGTGCAGCCTATAAGCTGAAGCCAAGTCCTACCAGATATTCTGTGGGTTTCTCTGGAAACCTGCCATGTACGTACCCTAACAGGAGACAACAGAAGAGTGTTGAGCAGCAGAAATAAATCTCATGATGGTGGTAAGAAGTCAGGATGTGGTTGAACCACTTTAAATCTGTCAAACAGATACAAATAAAGTCACATGACATTTTTTATTGTTCCCACAGTCCCTTGCCTTGTACTGGTGCACAACAGTAGGAACACAACTGAAAAAATGAATGGTCAAAAAACCACCCCAATGAGTGGCTATGTTGATTGATTTATTATTCAATGGGTTTTGATCCAAATCACATGAACCAAAGCTTATGTATCTTCAAGGCTTCTATAATTTACTTAGATTTTCTGCCAATGTCAGTTGTCCATACCAACCCAACATTTCAAAAATGAGAAAACATTGGGGCAGTTTTTTGAGCCACTGTATATGTAACTGTTATATGTAAGCCCCAAGTTGGCATCAGTCAATTGTGACATGTAGAATACATGAGTATGCATATACCCTCTAAGCAATACTACCAAATAAGGTCCAGCATCTCAGGTGGTTAAGCACTGGCATATATAGCCAGGAGGTCCTTGGTTCAACCCAGGCTGGCTCAATACTTTTCTATACCTTTAATATGTATGATTGGCATATGGACTAGTCCTGAATGTCATCAAAGAAAGTAAAGTTGGGCTGTGGGTGGTGGGAACTTTGAGGCATCACAGGTGCCCAAATGCGTGAGGGCGCGGAGCGCCCGAACTTTCCCCGATCTGGCCCAGAAATCCTGATGAGGGTGAGTTGCCCCGATAAGGGTGAGTTACCCCGATGAGGGTGCGTTAGCGCCCGAATTTTTCAATTAGTCAGTGCAGGTGCTTGCAGGAGTATTTAATGACACCGTGGGAACATGCAGAAATACTTTCGAAAACTGCACCATGGGAGCATTCTCCTTGCCAGCGCGGGAACACAGGAAGCCTGTGGTCAAGCCTCAAGGCTGCCACTCTTATCTCCCTTCCCTCTCACCCAGCCGTCTTTTCCTCAAAGTGGCCACCTGCAATTATTTCTCAAGGTATTAAACCTTTGTCAAGGTGTGTTAAGACTGTATTCAATCCTGTTTAATGTTCCTTTTTTAATTAATAATTATTTATTATCATGTCATCCTGCAGATGGAATCTGCCTCCCTTCTGGCTCTCTACTCTCCATATTAGAGGTGGCCTCTTCTCTGAAGTATTTCTGGACCCTTGGGGCTATCTCACAGGTGTGGTGAGTCTGTAGTTATTATTAATCAATTCTTGCTTTTTGATTGATTAAATAATTTATTTGCAGTCAAATTGTCTTTTCCTGGCACTTCTGCTCATTCATAATTTCCCCACACACTGTTTGAAGGCTATCCTATAATTTCCAGGTATGTTTTGGGCTTTCTTATGCTGTTTGAAATTATTTATACTTTATTCTTTGCATTTTTGGGCTATTTTAGAGCCTATTATCCAACTTATTTTTCTCTGACACTCTCCACTGCTGTTGTGAGTGCTCCCTGTGAATATAGGTGGAGTATTGAAGGTAAGCCATGTCTCTGGGATTAGTTTCACCATTTTTTGCTTAAGGATAATTCATACAGTTGCCATTGACTCCCATTGTGTGGCTTTTTGGGATTATTGCTGTTTTTATTCTTCCTGGGATATATAAAACAGCTCCAGGTTAGTATTCATACACTCTCTCATGTTACTGAAAATTATTCATGCTTTATTTTTCGCGTTTTTGGGTCATTTTAGACCCATTTGTCTGATTTCTACTTCCCTAGCATTTTCCATTGCTTTTGTGAGTACTCCCTATGCATAGAGTGGAGTATTGAAGGTAAGTCCTATCCCTGTGTTTAATTTCACCTTTCTTTGCTTAATGATTATTTATACAGTGGAATTAACTCCTATTGTGTGGCTTTTTTGCTTTGTTACTGTTTTTATTCTTCCAAAAGATAAGACGTTCCTCAAGGTTAGTATTGATACCTTCCCCCATTCTGTGAAAATTGATTTATGCTTTATTTTATCCTAATTCAATTCAACTTATGCTCTCATTCCTCTCCTCCTCTCTGGAACAGATTTTCTGTGTCTGCTGCTGCTGTTTAGTTTTAGAGAAGCTATATAGCTCTCTTTGTCATATTGCACTGGCTTATACTTTTTGCTCTTGAGCCCTCTCCATTATTATGGATCGAACACCTGAGCGTAATCGGGCAGAGGAGTGAAGGCAGCATAGGGCACAATTGCAAATGACATCTCCATCTGATCGTCATTGGCATTTAGCTGTGAATTCTAATATACCACCTCCTCTTCAACCATTCCGAGATCTCCATCTTCCTGTTGGTAGAGGTCAATCTGATAATCCATTTTTGGTGGCTCAGCCAGGTGGCTCTACTGCAAGTGGCTCTGCTGCAAGTGGCTCTGCTGCAAGTGGCTCTGCTGCAAGTGGCTCTGCTGCAAGTGGCTCTGCTGCAAGTGGCTCTGCTGCAAGTGGCTCTGCTGCAAGTGGCTCTGCTGCAAGTGGCTCTGCTGCAAGTGGCTCTGCTGCAAGTGGCTCTGCTGCAAGTGGCTCTGCTGCAAGTGGCTCTGCTGCAAGTGGCTCTGCTGCAAGTGGCTCTGCTGCAAGTGGCTCTGCTGCAAGTGGCTCTGCTGCAAGTGGCTCTGCTGCAAGTGGCTCTGCTGCAAGTGGCTCTGCTGCAAGTGGCTCTGCTGCAAGTGGCTCTGCTGCAAGTGGCTCTGCTGCAAGTGGCTCTGCTGCAAGTGGCTCTGCTGCAAGTGGCTCTGCTGCAAGTGGCTCTGCTGCAAGTGGCTCTGCTGCAAGTGGCTCTGCTGCAAGTGGCTCTGCTGCAAGTGGCTCTGCTGCAAGTGGCTCTGCTGCAAGTGGCTCTGCTGCAAGTGGCTCTGCTGCAAGTGGCTCTGCTGCAAGTGGCTCTGCTGCAAGTGGCTCTGCTGCAAGTGGCTCTGCTGCAGGTGGCTCTGCTGCAAGTGGCTCTGCCACAGTTGGCTCTGATGCAGTGGATCTTTTGCTTAGACAGTATGCAGATTTGCCACCATTACAGCCTTTTAGGTGGGGTCGTGGACGAGGAAATAAAGCTGCTAAAATTATCCAATCTGCACCACTGCACCATGGTCATCCACCTGCTAATGTCATACCACAACTCCAGGCACAGGCACCCATTTTGCAGTTAGCCCCACCACAGCATCACCATCCACCTGGAAATCCAGCTCCACAACCACAGGTACCCATTTTGCAGTTGGCACCACCACAGCATCACCATCCACCTCAGATTCCAGTTCTACAACAACAACAACATCCTATTGTGCAGTGGGCACCACCACAGCTTCACCAACCACCTGGAAATCCAGTTCCACAACAGCAGCAACCATCTATTGTGCAGTGGGCATCACCACAGCTCCATCATCTATCTGGAAATTCAGCTCCACAACAACAGGTATCCATTTTGCAGTTGGCACCACCACAGCATCACCATCCACCTCAGAATCCAGTTCCACAACAACAACAACCACCTATTGTGCAGTGGGCACCACCACAGCTTCACCAACCACCTGGAAATACAGTTCCACAACAGCAGCAACCACCTATTGTGCAGTGGGCACCACCACAGATTCACCATTTATCTGGAAATCCAGCTCCACAACAACAGGTACCCATTTTGCAGTTGGCATCACCACAGCATCACCATCCACCTCAGAATCCAGTTCCACAACAACAACAACAACCTATTGTGCAGTGGGCACCACCACAGCTTCACCAACCACCTGGAAATCCAGTTCCACAACAGCAGCAACTACCTATTATGCAGTGGGCACCACCACAGCTTCACCATCCACCTGAAAATCCACCTGAAAATCCAGCTCCACAACAGCAGGTACATATTTTGCAGTTAGCACCACCACAGCATCACCATCCACCTCAAAATCCAGTTCAACAACAACAACAACCACTTATTGTGCAGTGGGCACCACTACAGCTTCACCATCCACCTGGAAATCCAGTTCCACAACAACAACAGCATCAGCAGCTACAGTTAGCTGCACCTGCAGCTATTCCTCCACCTGCAGCTATTCCCCAACCTCCAGCAATTTTACAGCCTGCAGTTATACCTCCACCTCCACCTCCTATTCCACAATTACCCATTGGACAACAACCAGTTGTGGAGGCCAGGTTTCCAAGACATGACTTGGGTCCTATGACTATACAATGCCCAGACTTCAGAGCCTTTCACTGGATGGATGAGCGTCTCTCACATAGCTCTAAGACACATCCAGAATTTGGCAAGTGTTGCAAGCAAGGAAAGGTGGCCCTCCCAATACTTGAGCCAGTCCCTCATACTTTAAGGGCTCTCCTGGAGGATAATACGGACAATAGCAGGGAATTTCTCAAGTATATTCGTGCCTATAATAATGCATTTGCATTTACATCATTGGGTGTCAATTTGGATGAATCTGTCTTACAAGGTGGTGGTGGCCCATATGTCTTCAAAATTCATGGTGAATTGTATCACCAGCATGGCTCCTTGATTCCTTACACAGAAGGTGCATCACGTAGTTATGCTCAGCTTTACATCCATGATCCTGCATTAGCAGAGGAAGATGGACTGAGACAGGCATTGCAGCAGAGGCAGAATCACAGGGCAAATCGGAACCTAAACAACCAAACCTTTTCTGATCTCCAAGATATGATGGAACAATATAATCCCTTTATAGAACTCTATTGCCAGGCACATGAACGATTGAGGACACAGGCAGAGACTCCAAGGTTGCATGTCAGGTTGAGCTACAAGGCTTTTAATCATCCCAGACGGTACAACCTTCCAACCAGTGATGAACTTGCAGTCATCCTCCCTGGAGAAGGTGACACAGGTCGTGGTGATCCAAGGGATATTATTGTTCAGAGAAGGGGGGGCCAGTTCCATCATGTCCATGATGCACAAGCCATTTAACACCCCTTCATTATGTCATGCTCTTCCCCAGGGGTGAGCATGGTTGGTCATGGGATATTCCCTATGGAAATCAAAATTGGCAGCCCCAGCCTGGACAGCAGGATGAAGAAGGTGAAGATGAAGATAAAAGTCATAAGGTGACCCAATGTGAATATTATGCCTATCGCGTATTTCCCAGAGCATATGAAGCCATGACCCATTTTTATGCACAAAAGCTATTCCAACAGTATATTGTCAATGCTTGGGCAGTAACAGAGCAGCGCAGATTGAGATTTCTCAGGGATAATCAACCAAGGTTACATGTAGAACTCTACAACCAAGTGGTTGATGCATTTACAAATCAGGATGTCAGCACAGATGCCAATAGTATTGGCCAGAGGGTCATACTGCCTTCTACATTTACTGGCAGTTCAAGGGATATGAGACAAAGCTTACAAAATTCATTTGCAATTGCATGCAAGTATGGCAATGCCAGCTGCTTCATCACCATGACTGCTAATCCCAAGTGGAAGGAGGTTACTGATGAATTGCTTCCTGGACAGACTGCTGCTGATCATCCTGATTTGGTCTCCATGTCTTTGCTGCCAAGAAGGCTAAGCTGCTCAAGATGATCACAGAGGACCACATCTTTGGTAGAACAGTAGCCCATATCCATGTCATTGAATTCCCAAAGCGGGGTCTTCCACACATGCACTGCCTCATATGGTTTGATGACCAGAATAAGCCAAGGACATCAGAAGATGTTGACTCATTTGTTTCTGCCTGTTTTCCAGATCCTGAAACACATCCCAGACTATTTAATTTAGTAGGACAACTCATGACCCATGGCCCCTGTGGAGCTGAACATCCAAATGCTGCCTGTCTGGTTGATAAGAAGTGCAGTAAATACTATCCAAAGGATTGGTGTGAAGCCACCATTGTCAATGAGGAAGGCTATCCAACATATGCTCACCCCAACAATGGAAAGGTTTATGAAACTCCCAAGTTTACATATGACAACAGACATGTTGTCCCTTACTCCCCTATTTTGATTCTCACCTTTGAATGCCACATCAATATAGAGTTGACCTTTACCAATAGGTCAATGAAGTACATGCATACATACTGTTACAAGGGCCATGATCGTACAACTATGGAATTTGGAACAACACCAGATGAGATTCAACAGTACCTTGATGCACGTTATGTCAGTGCACATGAGTCTGTCTGGTGCTTAATGCGTAATGAACTCCACACCCAGGTTCCTGCAGTAATGGCACTTGGTGTCCATCTTCCTGGTGAAAACACTGTACTTTTTGATGGTGATCAAGGTCCTGCTGAGGCTTTACAAAGGGCAGAGCTTTCAGGGACAACTCTCATGGCTTATTTTGAAGCTAATGCCAAGGGTCTCATTGGTTATAATTGACAGTGTGCCCAGGACACATTTTATATGGACTTTCCTGAGTATTTCACATATATACCCAAGAATAAATCATGGAAGCCACGTCAAAGTGGGTTTTCCATAGGGCGCATTCATTGTGTTAACATTGCCAGTGGGGAAAGATTCCACCTCCATACTTTGCTCACTGTTGTCAAAGGTGCCACCTCATTTGAACAGCTCAGGACCTTTCAGGATGAGACCTATCCTACATTTCAACAAGCCTGTGTAGCATGTGGTTTGCTTGAAGATGACTGTCAGTGGCACATGTGCCTCACAGAAGCCAGTCACATAGAGTCTGGGTTTCAACTTTGCAGATTGTTTGCTATCATTTTGACCATGTCCTCCCCTGCACAACCCCAGGAACTCTGGAATGACTTCAAAGTATTTCTTTGTGATGATTTGGAGTTCATACTTCGGCAAACACATGGCATTGATGATCCATCACCAATCCAAGTGTATGACTTTGGTCTCTATGAAATTGATAGGATCCTACACTATTCTGGAAAGTCCCTCTCACACTATCCAACCATGCCAAACTGCACTGATCATTGGGATGGGATTGTTGACAACCGTCTCATTAAGGAGCAAAAGAATTATAATCTGGAACATGAGCTTGCCAGTGCCCAAGCCAATCTTGAAAAGTGCAATTCTGAACAACGAGCTGCCTTTGAGACTATCATGAAGGCAGTGGATGAGCAGCAGCAGGGCAAATTGTTTTTTGTGAATGGTCCAGGTGGCACTGGCAAGTCCTTTGTATGGAATACTTTGGCACATGCATGTAGGGCCAAGGGCTACATTGTGCTTTGTGTGGCATCTTCTGGAATTGCATCAATGATTCTCAAGGGTGGTCGCACTTCTCACAGTACATTTTCAATCCCTGTTCCCTGTGAGAAGGATGCTCTATGTCATATCAAAAAGGGTTCAGAAAAAGCAGAGCTCATGAAGAATGTCCAACTGATTATCTGGGATGAAGTTCTAATGCAGTCACGTTCCACAAGTGAAGCAGTTGACAGAACCCTGAGGGATTTATTAGACAAGGAGGATCTTCCCTTTGGAGGGATTCCTGTTGTCTGGGGAGGTGACTTTCAGCAGACTTTGCCTGTTGTACCAAAGGGTTCAAAAGAACAGATCATTGGACAATGTATCCAGAAATCAGAACTGTGGAAGCATATCAAGGTACTCTTCTTGAAAAAGAATATGCGGGTGGACCAGGATGATCCAGACAGTCAACAGTTTGCTCAGTGGCTATTGGATATAGGCCATGGAAAGGATTTACCTTTGGATCATACAATGGATATTCCTCCTCATATGATCTGTGGTCCAGAAATGTCAGATCTAATTGCTGAGATATATCCAGACATCCATGTGGATAGAGGTCAAAGAGAATGCCAAGATGAAGACTTCTTAGACCAGGCAATTCTGTGTCCAAGGAATTCAGAGGTTGATGAGATTAATTCAGAACTTCTGAATAAATTCCCTGGGGAGAGTCGTGTATACCACAGTGCTGATACTGCAGAGGGAGACAGTGAGACAGAGATGTATCCTGTAGAGTATTTGAACAGCCTGAATTTTGGTGGAATCTCACTGAGTCGACTTGAGGTGAAGCCAGGAGTGCCATTGATGCTTTTACAGAACATAGATCCACAGAGGGGGCTTTTCAATGGGACACAATTGTGATTGGTGAAAATGGAAAATCATTTGCTTCAAGTGTGGATCCTAACTGGACCATGTACTGGAAAAATGGCATTTCTTTCACAGATCAAAATAATTACAAATGATGATCAACTGCCATTTAAACTGCATCGTATTCAGTTTCCAGTGCAGTTAGCATTTGCAATGACGATTAACAAGTCACAAGGACAGTCTTTGAAAGTGGTAGGAATAGATTTGAGAATGGCAGTGTTTGGACATGGGCAATTGTATGTGGGACTTTCAAGGGGAAGAAGTTGGAATAGGATAAAAATATTATTAAAAGAGACAAAGAGAACAGCAAATATAGTATACAGAGATGTATTATTAGATTGAAGTTTTAATGTATTTATTGTTTTGATTGAATTTTTTTTAATAGTGATTGTGATATGTAAATACTTAGAAGTGCTCAGAAATACTTAAGAGTCATGGACACAGGGGGGTTTGGGGGGCGAAGCCCCCCACCAAGCCGGAGCCCGCAGTGAAGTTGTGGGGCCAGTTGTGAAGCGACCACCCTGCAGTGTAGCAAGTGTTCCCAGGCTTGTCAAATAAGTGAAAGGAGCATGGTGGGTCCGTGGGCTCTTTTAGGCGCCGAAGGCACCCTAATGCATGAGGGCACGGAGCACCCGAAATTTTCCCCAATTTGTGAGGGCGTGGAGTGCCCGAACCTGACTGTGTGACTAAGCTTGACGCCCAAAGGTCCTTATTACCTCAGCAGGGGAGCAAATGCAGAGGCTTTTTGGCATTCGCGGGAGTATTTTTGGTGCCACGGGAGCATTGTGTGACATTTTGTGATGTGCATGGTAACTTTTTTGTGATGGAATTATTTTATACATGCGCGGCATTTTCAACCGCACACCATCCACCCGCTCCCATCCATGACGCACCCATCCACTGCGTACCCATCCACATTGCACCCCATCCACCACATACCCATCCATGACACACCCACTCCCAATGCACCCACTCCCATCCATGGCACACCCACACCCATCCACGGCACTCCCATCCACGGCGCACTCACTCCCATCCACAGCGCACTCACTCCCATCCACGGCGCACTCACTCCCATCCACGGCGCACTCACTCCCATCCACGGTGCACTCACTCCCATCCACGGCACACCCACACCCATTCACGGCACACCCTCTCTTTCCTCCAGGTGATGTGTGTACTCTTTCCTTCTCCCTCCGTCCTGCACTAATCTGCCTCCTCTCTCTTTCCTCCAGTGAGTGTGTGTACTGTTTCCTTCTCTCTTTGTCCTCCACTGATTGACCTCTTCTCTCTTTTGTCCAGCTGGTGTGTGTACCATTTCCTCTCTCTTTGTCCTCTGATCATCCTCCTCTCTTTCCCCCAGGTGTGTGTACCCTTTCCTTCTCTCTCCATCCTCCTCTCATTGGTACCCTCTCTCTTTCCTCCAGCCAGTGCATCTACCATTTCCTTCTTCCTCTGTCCTGCACTGATTTGCCTCCTCTCTCTTTCCTCCAGCCGGTGCGCGTTCCATTTCCCTCTTTCTCTGTCCTCTTCTGATTGGTCCCTCTCTTTCCTCCAGCCGGTGCACATTCCCTTTCCCCTCTCTTTGTCCTCCTCTGATTGTCCCCCTCTCTTTCTCCAGCCAGTGTGTGTTCCCTTTCCCTCTCTCTGTCCTCTTCTGATTGGCCCCCTCTCTTTCCTCCTGCATTGTCCCCTTCTCTTTCCTCCAGCCAGTGCACACTCCCTTTCCCCTCTCTTTGTCCTCCTCTGATTGTCCCCCTCTCTTTCCTCCAGCCGGCGCATCTACCATTTCCTTCTTCCTCTGTCCTGTGCTGATTTACCTCCTCTCTCTTTCCTCCAGCCGGTGCATGTACCATTTCCTTCTCCCTTCATCCTCTCTCTTTCCTCCAGGAGGTGTGTACCGTTTCCTTCTCTCTTCATCCTCTGATCGGCCTCCTCTCTTTCCTCCAGCCACTGCGTGTACCGTTTCCTTCTCCCTTCATCCTCCTCTCTCTTTTCTCCAGGAGGTGCGTGTCCCCTTTCCTCCTCCCTCCGTGTTGCTCTGATTGGCCCCCTCTCTCTTTCCTCCAGCAGGTGCATGTACGATTTCCTTCTCTCTTCATCCCCCTCTAATTGACCTCCTCTCTTTCCTCCAGCCAGTGTGTGTACTGTTTCTTTCTCCCTTTGTCCTCTTCTGATCAGCCTCCTCTCTCTTTCCTCCAGCCACTGCGTGTACCGTTTCCTTCTCCCTTCGTCCTCCTCTCTCTTTCCTCCAGCGAGTGTGTGTGCTATTTCCTTCTCTCCATCCTGCTCTGATCAGCCCTCTCTCTTCCCTCCAGGTGGTTTGTGTACCCTTTCCTTCTCTCTTTGTCCTGCCCTGATTGGCCTCCATTCTCTTTCCTCCAGCTGGTGCATGTTCCTTTTCCCCCCTCTCTCTGTCCTCCTCTGATTGGCCCCCTCTCTTTCCTCCAGCCGGTGTGTGTTCCCTTTCCTTCTCTCTCTGTCCTCCTCTGACTTCTGACTGGCCTCCTCTCTCTTTCCTCCAGTGTGTGCAGGTACTGTTTCTCTCTTCCTCTCTCCTCTGACTGGCCCTCTCTCTCTTTCCTCCAGCCAGTGTATGTACAGTTTCCTTCTCTTTCCATCTTCCTCTGACTGGCCTCCTCTCTCTTTCCTTCAGCCAGTGTGTCTACCATATCCTTCTTCCTCCGTCCTCCCCTGATCACTGATTGGCCCCCTCTCTCTCTCTCCTTCAGCCAGTCTGTGTTCTGTTTCCTTCTTCCTCCATCCTCCTCTCTCTTTCTTCTAACAAGTGTGTGTACTGTTTCCTTCTCTCTTCCTCCCCATCTGATTGGCCTCCTGTCTGTCCTCCCAGAGGTGTGTGTCCCCTTTCCTTCTCTTTTTGTCCTCTGATCACAGCAATCCTAAAATAAAAATAATATCCATTAAATAAAAATACAATGCAATAAATTAAAATAAAGTGCAGTACATTAAAATGAAATTTAATAAATTAGAATAAAATACAATAAATCAAAATGAAATACATGAATCAAAATGAAATACATGAATCAAAATGAAATACATGAATCAAAATGAAATACATGAATCAAAATGAAATAAGTAAATCAAAATAAATAAATCAGCTGACCACATTAATTAGTTGACTGTCAATTCAACCATTGGAACCATTCTTCCTTTGGTAACCATTGTTCCATTTGTGACCATTGTTCCTTTGGTAACCATTTTTCCTTTTGTAATGATTCATCCTTTTATACATTGTTCCCTTTGTAACTGTTTGTTCTTTTATAAGTGTTGTTTACTTTGTAACCATTGATTCCTTTGTAACCATTGATCCATTTGTAACCATTGATCCATTTGTAACCATTGATCCATTTGTAACCATTGATCCATTTGTAACTGTTTTCTCTAAACACTTTCCGTTCTTTACACAGTTTCCATTCTTTACACAGTTTCCGTTCTTTACACAGTTTCCGTTCTTTACACAATTTCCATTCTTTACACAGTTTCCACAATTTTTGTTCTCTAACCACTTTCCATTCTTTGCATGGTTTCCACATTTTCTGTCCTCTGAACACTTTCTATTGTCTGAACACCTTCCATTCCCCAAACACTTTCCGTTCTCTGAACACTTTCCATTCTCTGAACACTTTACATTCTCTGAACACTTTCCGTTCTCTGAACACTTTACGTTCTCTGAACACTTTCCGTTCTCTAAACACTTTCCGTTCTCTAAACACTTTACGTTCTCTAAACACTTTACGTTCTCTAAACACTTTACGTTCTCTAAACACTTTACGTTCTCTAAACACTTTACGTTCTCTAAACACTTTACATTCTCTAAACACTTTACGTTCTCTAAACACTTTCCTTCAAACAATGAGTCTCAGAAATACTTAAAAGTTGTCAACGCAGGGGGGTTTGGGGGGCTTCGCCCCCCAACAAGCTGGAGCCCACAGCGAAGTTGTGGGGCCGGTCGCGAAGCGACCGCCCCGCAGCGTAGCAAGGGTTCCTAAACTTGTCATATAAGTGAATTCACATCGGTGGGTCCATGGGTGCTGCTTAGTCACTATTTGTCAGCATTGGGTCAGCATCTGCGAGTGAAGCGAGCCTTAGCTTTCCCACGGTCACCTGCGAGCGAAGCGAGCTTTAGCTTTCCCACGGTGTTATGGCCACAGATGTTGTGCCTGTCACCAGTTGTTTCTCAATCGTGCTCCTCTCTTTGTGCATCCTACTCTCTCCATCCAGTGCATGTACCGTTTCCTTCTCTCTTTGTCCTCTTCTGATCATCCTCCTCTCTCTTTCCTCCAGTTGGTGCGTGTACCGTTTCCTTCTCTCTTCATCTTCTTCTGATCATCCTCCTCTCTCTTTCCTCCAGTCAGTGTGTGTACCATTTCCTTCTCTATTCATCCTCCTCTGATCGTCCTCCTCTTTCTTTCCTCCAGCGAGTGTGTGTACCCTTTCATTCTCTCTTTGTCCTCCTCTGATCAGCCTCCTCTCTCTTTCCTCCAATCGGTGCATGTACTGTTTCCTTCTCTCTTTGTCCTCCTCTGATTGGCCTCCTAGCTTTCCTCCAGTTGGTGCGTGTACCGTTTCCTTCCCTCTTGGTCCTCTGATCATTCTCTCTTTTCTCTCCAGGAGGTGCATGTATCCTGTCTTTCTCTCTTCATCCTCCTCTCTCTTTTCTGCAGCTGGTGCGTGTACTGTCTCCTACTCTGTTCGTCCTTCTCTGATTGGCTTCCATTCTCTTTCCTCCAGTTGGTGCGTGTACCGTTTCCTTCTCTTTTTGTCCTCTGATCATCCTCCTCTCTCTTTCCTTCAGGCGGTGCGTGTACCCTTTCTTCTGTCTGACTGGCCCTCTCTCTTTCCTCCAGCCAGTGCATATACTGTTCCTTTCCCCTCTCTCTATCTTCCTCTGATTGGCCTCTTTCCTCCAGCTGGTACACATTCCCTTTCCCTCTCTATCCTCCTCTGATCGGCCACCTCTCTCTTCCTCCAGCCAGTGCATGTTCCTCTTCCTTCCCTCTCCTTCCTCCTCTGACTGGCCTCCTCTCTTCCTCCAGCACGTGCAAGCACCATTTCCTTCTCTCTCTTTTCTCCAGCCAGTGCGTGTACCCTTCCCTTCTCTCTTCATCCTCCTCTGACCGGCCTCCTCTCTTCCTCCAGCATGTGAAAGCACCGTTTCCTTCTCTCTCTTTTCTCCAGCCGGTGCGTGTACCCTTGGAAGGCCCTTCTCTCTTTGTCCTCCTCTGACCGGCCTCCTCTCTCTTTCTTTCAGCCAGTGTACTTACCATTTCCTTCTCTCTTTGTCCTCCTCTCTTTCCTCCAGCCAGTGCATGTCCCATTTCCGTTTCCGTCTCTGTCCTCCTCTGACCAGCCTCCTCTCTCTTTCCTCCCAGAGGTGAGTGTACTACCCTTTCCTTCTCTCTTTGTCCTCCTCTGACTGTCCTCCTCTCTCTTTCCTCCAGCCAGTGTGTCCCCTTTCCTTCTCTCTCATCCTCCTCTGATCCACTCTCTCTTTCCTCCAGCCAGTGCGTGTACCATTTCTGTCTCTCCCTCCTCTGACCAGCCCCCTCTCTCTTTCCTCCAGGAGGTGCGTGTGCCCTTTCCTTCTCACTCCGTCCCGCTCCCTCTTTTCCTGTTCCTTCTCTCTCTATCTTGCTCCCACACCTTTTTCGAATCAAAATAAAATAAAATAGAATAGAATAAATCAAAATTAAATGACAATATTAAATGACAATAAAATGCTTCAAAATAAAAGGAAATCAGAAAAATCAAAATAAGATACATTAAGTCAAAACAAAAAGGGAAATTTCCAATCAAAGCAAATAATTGCAACCAATTCAAAAACCAATCACTTCAACTACTTGAATCAAAAATGAAGTACCAACTGACCAAATGCAAGCAAACTGTGGAATTGCTCAATTCTCCATAATTACAAAAGGTTTTCCCAAAGTGGATGTATGTATTAGAGGGAAGTGTTAAGAGTGGGACAAAATGGGAAAAATTCCAGTTACTAAAGAGAAGTGGAGCTTAGACTTCAACATACAGCATGTTCCACCCTGCACAAAACTGTGAGATGCTCCAGTACTTCAAAACAGGCAACAAAGTATGTACCAGGAAGTACATATAATGACACTTACTGTAGTTATAAATTGGGCTCCATGGCTAAGCTTGCAAAGGGAGTAAGTCTCAGTCTGGCCAGACACCAGCAAAAGGATTAAGCAGTATGAACAATACTTTGAAGGTATTATTCCATCAGCTTCTAAACATGAGAGGGGGATTCTAAAAATGTAGCTGTAAATGGGGGTTCAGAGGCTAAGGTCAAAAAGGGTCATAAGTCTCAGTCTGGCAGACACTAGCAAAAGGATTAAGCAGTATGAACAGCACTTAAAAGTAAATGAAGGTATTATTGCTTACACCTCTAAAGATGAGAGTGGGATTCTACATGAGTATTTTATGTAAGTCAATATTCAAACTGAAGGATAGTAGTGTACATCATGGGGTTTTATGTATACTAAAATAAATGGAAGCACAGAGCTGAAAGTGGAGATTCAATATTCACAGAACAAAGGAATTCGGGAAACAGAACTGGATATTAAGAAGAGGAATACAAGACAACAAAAAAAAGTTGAATATTCTGAGATGGCAAATAATATAGTGTGAAGTGATGCAAGGAATAATAGAATGTCATTAGAACAGAACTGAGATAGAGTGGCTGGAAAAGGAAAGCATTAAGTGGGTGTGTTGCTGAGTATCACCATGCTAGAGGACAGTATATGTAGGTTGAAAATACACATAGGGGTCTGAACAATGTTATAAGTAGAATACAAGACAATAATTTATACTAAACAATTCAATGACAGATAGATGAGTGGAATGGAAGGAAAGTGGGGTATGAGTATGGGGGAGAATAAATGGGGAGCTAGAATCTGCAGAAGTCCCCAATATGACATGGGAAGGACAATCACAGCCATATGGGAAGTTGGAAGTCCAATGTGGAACAAAACACCTGACACTTCAAGAGAAAAAAATTGAGGAAGAATGAAAATGCTATTATACATATAGTGCTTAAGGATGTTATTATTGATCCATGAGTAAGTATTCAGCAAGGTTCCAAAAAGAGACTGACTTATGTTTTTTAGGTTCAGTGAATTTACAAAAGTATATAATGCATATAATTTAAAATTTAAGCACTTTAAAAATAAGTCTCTGAATGAGAATAAATGAGAAGCTGGAATGTAGAAGTCCTCAATATGACATGGTCATAGATAATTGACCCACCAGGTCACGCAGTGACCGAGTAAAGTTGTGGGGTGGTAGCATGGTGGGGGCTTGCCCCCCACGGGTCACACAGCCTTGTCTGAGATCTGACTACACCAACCTCTCGCACCTGATGTAAGCATTATGTAGATAAACAGTTCTCGATACAGAGTGAAGAGCTTTCCAGTACAAATAAGTCCTCTAAGCATCACAATTGTATTAAAAAGGTACAATCTAAAACACCTAAAGCCCCGAAAAAGAATAGAGATACTCTTGAATTGGTTATCGACCTTCAGCCGACCCACCTGCAAATCGCTCATTCGCAGCCCAACACCAATGCCCACAGCCTGCCGCACAGGCATGTCCCAGAACTCTCATCCGAACGCGCGGCCTTGCACGCTCTTCTTCCCTCATCACAGGAACCGAGTCAGACCCTGTGTCATCATCCACACTCCCGTCTTCACGCAGTGTATCTCCGTCAGAAAGACTATAATACGTTGTCGTATCCGTGTAATACGAATCTATCGTGGATGAAGTGCTGGTGCCATGTGTGAGAACAGCTGTTGTAGGAATTTCAGCGAGAGGACGGGTGAGATAAAACGTGCGATAGCAGGCTTGGTGACCTCCGTGGCCGCATGTAGAACAGTGGACAAGAAGTTTACGGACAGGCAGGTGACAAATTGCACAGAGGGTAGGGAGGGATTTACACTTTTCACAAATGGGAGCCGTTCCGGGAGTTCGGATTTTGATGGCAGTGTTGCACTGGCCGCATGCGGAGAAAAAGGTAGTTTGTGCCTTGAATCGAGTGTTAAGTTGATGAAAGGATGTAGTGGACGGATATATATGAATTCTTACCTGCGTTGTATCTCGAACCAGCTTGTAAGGGGAATATTTCCGCACATGAGCAGCAAGTGCGTGAAGCTGAAGCCGGGAAAGCAGTTCTAGTGCGAGAGATTACTAAGAGTTCTGATATATTATTGTAGGCTCTAGTGGCTCACCAACATACGCATCAACAAATCTCGCTCCACGTATCGGTCCAATCCCAAATTCTTTAGGTGCCACAATAGCAAGTAAGGCACACATCTGGACGTCCCCCTAAGAAACTCAACGTAAGCATCACCAGGACTCGCACAAATTCGAGATATTTCCAAAGACTCACCATCTCCGCAAAATCCGCTAAGGTCTCTTTCAACGCATCCCACACCAGGTCTGTCCACATGACCTCTTCTTCAGTAACTCTTCTCCTAACGTTGATGACCGTCGGCTCCTCAACAGCCACAAGCCCCATGTTTGAGAGGCCCAAGCCTGATACTGCCCCGGGTTGCGGAGACGGTTTCCTCGTCGAAGAACCCTCTACGCCGACCACAACCGTTAATGCTTCGGCAGTAGATCGAGGTGACGGCAGGCGGTCGGTAACCGTCCTGATACTGCTCCAAGACTCGCAAGAACGGACAAGAGTCCGTGATGCAGGAGGTGAACGTCCGCCCGACTCCGAGCCTGATCCAGAACCCGATCCAGAACCCGATCCAGAACCCGACTCTGAGTCAGAGCTCGAATGCGCATTACTATCTCCATGTTCATCTTCGTCGTCGTGTTCCCCATTGCTACGCTCGTCGCTCGCGAGATGGCTGTCGGGTGATCCTTCACGAAGCTGCACGATGCTTTTCGAGAGCGGACTGGGGCTTGGTTGGCCCTTCCGTATCGCCAGGCTGAAGTGCGTACGGGAGTGGCTGGTTGGGCTAGGGATGCGCCGGGCGTATGAGGTGGTGCGAGGCGAGGGCGAGAAGCTCGATGATACGTGCAGGTTTGTTAAGGACGTTGAAGAGCGGGTATCAGTGGTGAAGGCGGATGTGCGGCTTTTAGCAAGTGAGGACTCCATGAATGACGATGATATTCTACGCGTTTCTTCGAATTTGATACGTCCTCGTCCGTCACCTACCGGGATGGCCTTTCCTACACTCTCACTACCATTAACGTCATCTTCATCGTCGCTATCGCTTCCACTCTCGCTGTCTGAGTCATCCAGCACGCCGCCGCCAGTGTATGGCACGGAAACGGACAGACGCCTTAGGTCGGGTCTCGGAACGGCCGATCGACTGTTGACAGCCGTCAACAGTCGCGGTGAGTTAATGGAGGAGCCTCTCGCTACAAGTTCGCGTCAAGCTCAATAACAAAGTCCTGGTCAATGTAAAAAACAAAGACCTCACGTACCTGAATACGTTCCGGGACCCTTGCCTGATACACCCGCGCTAGAGATAGACGCGTCATACATCGACACCGGCGATGTTTGTGGCTCAGATGGAAGAGCGATTGGGTCAGCCCGAGGAGAGGGTGAGGGGGTCAGACGTGGCGATGAAGAGTCGGGATGGGCGGATAGTTGGATACGGGCAGAACGAGGGCTGGCATGCGGGCTCGAGTGGAGGCTAGATTGCAGATGTCCGTGCCTAACGTCATTGTCTAGGAGAGGGAGGGTCCCTACAGCGGTAGTTTCCTCTTTGCTCTGTGTTAGAGGTGTGTAAGTAGTGTCTTCGTCATCTAGGATGACTGTCTTCGGTTTGACATATAGGAGTCCAGCCATAACTTCCCAGACTCTTGCTGCGCTACTTTGGCCTTCCTCAGCCGCTCTCTGGATGTATAACGGTTCATAATCAAGATCGCGAAAATGAGGAGAAAAGCGGTTTACCTTCGCGTTGATTTGGCAAACGTCTATCCTAGGCATATTCAATTCAGTACCAAGCACGTAACCCTGTGCAAGTCTCTGCACCGTCCTGGTATCAAAACCAAAATCTGACAAAGGCATCCTTCCAATAGTCTGTTCCTTAGGAATATAACTAGGATCTGAAGTCGCCTTCGTTAGACCGAAGGGCGGGCGGCTAAGATAAAGATATTAGTGACACGAAGGATAGCGACAGATCATAAGAAACTCACAAGTCGTCAAAAGGCACTTCCTCCTGCTGCTGCTTGTCCGCCACAAAGGCAATGTCATTCTTGGGTGTCCAAGTCATGGCGACACGAGACACAGCATCCAGAGGCTTGTATAACAACGGGGATGAGGGCTTTGAATCACTGTTGCATTGATCGAGTCGCAAATCGTACTGTGCGAATGTTCCAGAGGTGTGTAAAGCCTGTAGAGTATCCGTGGAAGAAAATGCGACATCTAAAGACCATGCCCATGTTTCATTAAGACGGGAAGAGAAATGACATGGGTCGTTTAGTCATACCAGTCATGACGCCCTCTGGACAGTCCATGGCCCATTTTCCAATCCAACCCCGTCTGATGTCCCATATTTCAACGGCTGGACCGTCGTCGTTGCTCGATACAATCTGTTAAATCACTTAACGTTGCAAGGTGGCATACAAACGACCTCTTACAGAGACTTCTGTGTCGCATCCCGGACGCCATCTCACACATCGGCCCACAAAACTTGGATGAAGCGTTCGCATTGGGCCGTTCAGACCCATCTTCTTCGATTTAATCATTGATTCACGATCGGATATTCCAGTTTGGGGAGGGAGTGTCAAATCCCATATCTGCCGGCTTGTCGGAGGTATCGTGAGGTAGAAGGATGAGAGGGCATACCTTGACGCGTCTGTCCATGCCGCTCGTTACCAGCCATCCGAGGCCACTTTCACGCATGCTGGGTTGCTGCCAGTCCATTGACAGGACGGCACAAGAGTGGGCAAGTGTAATGCGTTCCAGCGGTTGGGCTTTTGAGCGCAGGTCCCAGCTATTTACGGTTAAAACGTGAATTAGAAGTGTATAAAGCCCTCACCGTTGAATATTTCCACTTTCTAGTCCCACGCAGACGTGAAAAGGGTGGGACGGGACGGGACACATCGCCAAGGTTCGAATTGGAGTAGCGTGATAAACTTTCATGGTAGATGCTGGAGGTGTGCGAAGATCCTATGATGTGGTTAGGACTTGCATTTCAAAGCGTCCTTTCTGCTGGGCTTACCCATATACGTAGATGACCATCCTGCGATCCACTTATGAAAAGATAAGGAAGAAACGACGACAAAGCGAGCTTGTTGACGGCTCGCTTGTGTTCCTTTACGCGTGTCTCTGGTTTTAGTCAGTCGAATGGAATAGAATAGTGCATCGGTCCTGCCTTACCGTACTTGTTCCCTTGCTTGTTAATGTCCCAGTAAATTATCTCGCCGTTCCGTGCGCTCGTTACAACCTTGGTGTCAAAATCTAAATCAAAACATTAGTTCAATAATTAAACACATTGTATCACACGCTCACGTCCTCTCGCCCATATGACGTCCGTCGGCGCACTATCAATCTTCAAGCCAGACGCATTCCACATATTCGAACCGGCCTCAATCGTTGCTCCTCCAGGGCCAATGCATGTCCTTAAAGGGCTGTTACCCTCTTCAGCACCATTATCTGATATTCTCAATACTCTTAGCACTAACTCGAGTATAAGTGAGCTACCAATCGTTTTCGTTAACCTGAGCCACTGGCCCACTCACCGCCACCTCCCGCGATTACGACCTTAGAAGACTCCCCTGCCGAAGCAAACCTGCCTCCACCAGCTGTACATGCTCTCGGATAAGAAACGGAACGCGACGGGGGCGTGCTTGGCTGCTGGTCACCGCCTTGCTGCACCATTGGTCGCTGTGGAATCCATATGCGCCCATAGACACAACCAACGGACTATTATGTAATAATAGATACCTCCCTTGTCATATTTCAACCGAGACCAATTACGGGACATCTAGCTGCAAGACTAACCCTAGTGAGTTCTATTCGTATCTTCACATTGCTTTTCGATTTTTGCTGGTAGAAGGATTTGGACTTGAACTGCTAGCTGAATCCTCGGTATTCATCACAGCGGCAGGACCGGCATCATCTCAATTACGGACACTTATTCATATTGCAGTTAATGAAAAATCAGTGGTGGATATTTTTTCCGAGTCTTAATATTGACATTGAACAGGTCAAAGTATTGAGGGCGGTGAGAAAAGTTGGTTTTCAATCCTGTCAAAGCCAGACATGGTCCATGGATGTACTGCCAACGCACGAGATATCGGTGAGGTACTCTTAAGCATCGAATCCTTTCTTTCAATGCTCCGGGAGGACAGGGTTGGGAGAGGTTCAGCATTCCGTTGCACCACCTACAAAGGAAGGAAGGCATCGACGATCTTTTGGGACGATGTGGAGAAGCAGCAGTCGCTAAACTTGTCACCGTCCACTTAAATAGGTAAGGCAATGCGAGGAGGTCTTTTAGGATTTTGAGGGCGAGTTGTACGCCTGGGGAGATTTGGATTAAGCGTATTGCGGGGAATGAGAGGATCGTGCGAGGGTATTTACTCGGGATCAAAATTTCTTGTTTCTTTTCTATTCCTTTTGTTCTGTTTGTTCCCATTTCATAATAGACGTAACATGATGTGATTGATAGAGAATACGACAAATTTTGAGAAGGTAGATGGAGGCACCATGTCGAAATTGGAGGAAGCTTGAATTATCACTGATTCTAACGAAATAATTGATCTTTTGCATAGCTATCCAAATCCCCACCGGTCATCCCCCTCCTCTACTCCCTTCGAGATAAGCCATACAGAAATATGCGCATGACGTTGCAGCAGGGAAAATATTAGCAGGAAAATCTGAATAACTCTGACATACATATTATGGTGTGGTCTAGCAACTCACCAACATATGCATCAACATGTCTCATTCCTCGACCGGTCCAATCATTCATTCTTTGGGTGTTACAATGGTGCGTCAAGCACGCGGTTGGATGTCCGCCTAATAAACTCAATATAAGCATCGCCAGGACTCGCACAAATTTAAAATATTCCAGAGACTCACCATCTCCGAAAACTCTCCCACCGTCTGTTTCAAAGTGTCTCATCGGATACACTCATAAGAAAACGATGGCTAGTCACTCATACAAATGCATCTGACAGGTAGTCTCCTTGCGAGAACGAGGGTAGGAGAAAACAAAATGGTCCTCATCGCTAAAGATCCCTCAAAGCAAGGTTTAGGCATTCCTCTGTATTATACGAAGAGGTATGTTTGTTCCAACCTTGCATGCGCCATTGTTGATTATTTTCCATTGTAAGATCCGTGGGCTGTGATTACAATTATTTACAATGCATTATATTTATTCTATTTCCATCGCAGCATTAGCATTATCCTCCTCCCCCCCGTTTGTTCCCTCACAAAGAACTGTTGCTCAAGCGCGTTGTTAGCGAACTATCTATAAAACGGGGTCCTCGGCCAAATGGTGGGTAGTCTGATTTTATCCTTCATCCACCTCCTTCATGCCTCCCGTTGCATTAGCTACGGATTTCCAAACCAATGTCGCGACAAAGCTTGCTTAGGCTGGCCATACATGGGTCAGACTATTGCCAATTTGATTATAGAGTTTCTTCCGAGATCTTTATGTATTCTATGCCGATGTTAGCATTCAAAATCTTCTCCGTATCTATCACTTGAACACATGCAGGAATGAATCTGGCCTGGGTCTCAGCAAGTTTCAAAAACGGACGTGACTGACCCGTCAGTGCTTGGTGAGTGCCACCGGGGGACCTACTGGCATCATATCAGGAATTTGTGAGTTAACATTATTAAATAATTTTAATTTGTTATCTTATTTCATAAAATAGAACCCTAGACCTGCAACCGCAGAATGACTCGTATACTTTGTCTCCTGATGTTTCCCCCTACTAGCACCTCACCACAGCTACCCAAAAATGACCCGAGACTAGGTGAGGAGTGGTCATTTGACCGAACGGTGAGTCTGCTCATTGAATTCTTATTTTATAAATAATGAATGATAGTACTTGTTTAGGGTGTCATATAGTCCCAATGTCAACTTGGGTTAATTGGGTAAAAAATATGAGGAGTGACAAAGCCCTAATAGAAACATGATTATCCCGCCACTTATGTCGGACACTGAAGTAATTCTGAGAAAATTGGATTTATTCCCATTGATCGAATGGCGGAATTACATAAATAACATTGTCTCGCGGAGCACCGTTTATGTAAGAAGGGACTTGTAAATCAGTGAGAAGATGTCGGAATTGCTGGAACTTGTTGCCATCTGTCCGTGTGACCAGCTGCCGTTACTAGATGCGTATCCACAGTTCCGTCTCCCTTTATAAGACCGAGTTAAAATAATGATTCATGGATAGATGAACAAGGAGAGGCACATACGACCATGTTGTGAGGAAATCCGAGATCAAAGGGAAGCACATCCTCCAACGCTTTGATGTGAGCTGGGGTCAAAGTGAGATCCAACGCCTCAATATTCGCTTGCAAATGCTCAATTTTCCTTCCACCAATTATAGGGAATACATATGGAGCTTTCTGATGGAGCAAAAGTTAGTCGAACGAACTGCTCGTCACTTTATTTGACCCACATGCATGACATATGCAATAGCCACAGCAGTGATATGCTTAGCCCCAATTTCCACGGAGATTTCTTCGAGCTTTCGGCACACTTTGATTTCATCGGGGGTGCGTTCCCAAGAGGCCGTCGGATAAGCACGACCCTTTTCTCCGTTACGTCTACGTTCTTCTTCGGCATCTGTCATGATGCGTCCTCGACCAACGACACCCCACGGAGCGAGCGCAAGGCCTTCAGATCTCGCCATTGGTAAAATGTCCCGCTCGAAACTTCTATCGAGGATGCTCCATTTGCCTTGATAGATGCTGAAAGGCGTCTTTCCATGATCCTTGGCCCATTGATTGGCTTTGGAAACGATCCATGCAGGTGTGTCCTGAAAATATGTTGCTTATCAGTCAAGGTGTATAACTGTTAAAAGGTGAGTCAGTCATACCGAAATTCCCTGTATTTATGTAAAATGAGTAATCAGAGTACAAGCGTTTAATGTATGGGCTGACCAAGTATAGAACCTTGCCTGCGACCACTAAGTTGTGGAGATTACTCATAACTTCTTCCACAGAGGAATCGTACGCCCACCCTGAGAAATAATTATAAGTTAACGTAGAATACCAGGCACGATGGACTGACAATGGACATATAAAATGTCGATATAGCTCGTTCTAAGCTTTTTCAAACTCGCTTCGACCGAGATATGCAGGGACTTGTTGCTGTTGCCCGCGTAATTCATTTTGATGGCGATACTGTCGTCCTCTTTTTTATAACCCGTAGTGTACTTGGTTGCAATGATAAGCTGATCACGAATTCCGCGTTTTTCGGCCCATTCGCCTATAAACGCCTCAGAGCTTTCGTCTTGATATGCATTTGCCGTATCTATGAAATTACCCTGATAAAAAAGATTGTTAGCCAGAGAATATGCATGTGGCAGGGGTGAATACTTACACCGGCATCAAAATACGCATCGAGGAGCTTAAAGGATGAATCTTTGTTCATTGCTCCCAATGCGTGCTCCCATTTGTCGCCAATGCTCATAGCTCCTAGTTGCAACGGGGAGACCCGCACACCAGCATTTGGAGATAAAATCCTGTATCGTCCCAACTTTGTTGGGGGAGGTGGAGCTGGTCTGAAGATGGAAGCCATTTAATGCTGTCGAGTGAGGAACAAGTTGAATCGATGTCAGTATAGGCTATCTGTTCCAGTATTTATACTCCATATACAGAGGACTATCAGCTGAAATCTTACAATTGGCGTAAGGGTCTTGAGTAGACGAACCAGCTTCGGGGCCGAGACCAAGTCATAATATCTCAAATGCCCCCAGAGTTTATTGTTGGCTTAACAAGCATGTATGTGTATGGGTCGCCGAAGAAGGGAAGCATCACAATAATGCCGCACGGAAGGATGGACGCGTCAGCTACGTGCTGTTATAGTCGCTTCGGCAAAGCTAGTGCTATCATAATAACTCCGTGACAGTATCCACAAAATTGATAATAATCGGTAACATTGAAGATGGACGATAAACTAGGAAGTCCACCGGTATGCAATGATCCCGCATCAAATCGGGCATGATGCGTTACCTCGTGTTCAAAGATAAACAAAAGTATTTTCTTTATATGGTCCTCAGTCGTTTTTCAAGCCCTCTTAGGCGGCGACTGAGATGAGTATGTTATACTGTATGCACTCCTGTAAGTTGGTGGCACGTACCTGGGCATCCGCTGTCCTATCATAAATTCTGTTAAAAACATCGACGGAGATATAGGTGTTGTGCGACTGATTAGCAAGCGTGATTACCAGGGGTGCCGATACTAATAAAAATTAATTTAAAAATTGATACATGGAATAATCACTTGCTGCGCTACAGACGACTAGCCGTATGTCCCTAGGAGGAAAGCATTCTCAATGGTCTTGAATAGGCGAGCCAGCTTCGGGGCCGAGAGCAAGTCATGTTATCTCAAATTCCACCCAAGTAATTGATGGCTTAACAACCATATGTACGTCGCCGGAGGAGGACGTATTACAAGAATGCCGCGCGGGAGGATGGACGCGTCAGCCACGTGCGGTTATAGACGCTTCGGCAAAAGATAATAACTTGTGGGTATCATCACCCTCCGCTCGAGACGACACCATCGATGCACAAAGCATCGACACAGATATGGGTGGTATGCATGGAATTAGCAGGATGCTTCTAGTAAGTGACCTTTTCAAAAGTCAGTTTTTTCTGGGCCAAAGTCTGATTCTTCTGGGTCAACGTTGGCTTTCTGGGTCAAAGTAAGCGTATCTTTGACAGCCCAAGGCTCTCAACAGAGACCCACATGTTTTCTCATTGTCATTTACCTTATATAAGAAGCAGCAAAATGACCCGAAAAATATGATTGGTAGTAGCAGAAACCTGAGGACAAATCGAATGCACAGAAACAATATAAAAATGACCCCACTTATCATGTCAGAATATGCTGTTATTTATTGTATTTGAAAGAGCTCAAAATGGAAGTGAATATTTTCTTCATATTTTTGTGACCATCATTTCACCTGCTAATATGGAAAGTAAATAACCATGCTTGTAGAGAGGAGAGCTATAGCCTATAGGACTATCGAAAATCAATTTATGCAATTGCTGGCCCTAAGAAAGTAACTCATGATTACCTCAAAGTGAGTTTTTACGCCATCTAAAATCGTAAAGCCCGTGATATTCCGGGACACAAGTGCTATGTCTCGGAATAATAATATGTATTTCTAAGAATAGGAACATGTACGGGTAACAAAGAGATTGATATATCGTTCCGCACTGAGAAGAAGTGTCATATCCTGTGTCCAATTGCGATATCTGAGGGCCCGCTCTTAATGCAGGAAACGGCCTTACAACGCTCTCCTACCTCTGAATTACTTTTACACGACAGCAAATACGGCGGTCTTTGTGAAAATGGGCCAACTCTCCAACTTCAGCGTCGATTCTTCCGGGATCGTACTATCTTCTATCCCTTTTTCACTCCTGTGGGTCCATCCATGTTTCAAAATATCCCTATTGACAACAACGCCATCTTTGATCCACCAAAAATACCTCACCAGTCCGACTTGGCATTTAACGGTCACTCCGCAGAAGCTGCGTCCAAAATAGACATACATTAGGATCGCAACATGGATTACACAACAACCGCCCGTCTCGATTCCGGATGATCAGAACTCGAACATGTCGTAACACTCCCATTCCAACGCTTCGCCATGACGCCCGAATCCAAATCCGAATCTAAATCCACATTTAAGTGTACCACTCTGTCACAGATCTGCGTGGGGCCTTCGGTGGGTCATTAGCCCGGAATCGCTGGGGCCTTCCCGGAGACCCATTTTTAATAAGAAAACAAGCACGTTTGAGGCTACGATTGTTGATATTGCCTCTCGGGTTAAAGGGGCTGCGTTGCGCCCGAAGGGAGGCTTTGCGGTGGAGCTCTTCATGGTTGATGCAGGCATGGGCGGTGCGCAAATGCAGTTGTTTATAGCTCTCGAGGCTGATGTTGTATAGGGCGGTAAGAATGTAATTATTGGTGAGCCATTCATAGGCTAGAGGATGGGGATGTAGAAACTTTGTCCCTTTTTTGAATAGTACACTCTACATAACAAAGAACACAAATAAGAGGGGAATAATTGGGTATGACATCCCATAAATGACTATATCATGCACGTAACGAGAGAAATGGTCGCCGTGTATAATACATAAGTGTTGTCCGTGCGAAATGGGGGGATATTTCTAAGGTAAAAGTGCAAGTCCTTCATACTTCAAGTCGTAAGGAAAGTCAATAAAAGTTACATGACGACACAATCCTTCTTGTTCTCTCCCCCTCCCGCGTCAGACATCCCGTCTCGTCTTAAAAAGGCTCCCGGCGCGCCGGGTGTTGGTAACGGTCCATGCTGCGATTTCAGTCGTTGTTGAGCCCGCTTATCCCCCAGCTCAGCAGCCCGTTTATACCATTGTGCCGCACTGAGAGACGACGGAGTCTTAGAATCAACCAGGGGGGAGAAATGAAAAACGAGGGAAACTCACTCTGGGCCGCTTGTCTGAGTGCCTATACCGACCTCGTAGAAGTAGCCCAACGCGTACATGGCTTTCGCGAGACCACCTTCAGCCGCCTTTTTGGCCCAAAGGAAGGCTTCTGTGTCGGATTGAGGGAGGACACCGGGAGAGCCGACGAGGTACCAAGCTGTTAGTGCGAAGCAAGCGTCTCGGTGACTTTGTTGGGCAGCGATGTTCTGGTTGTGGATAATAATGAGTGAGAAGTAGGGGAAAGGGCCGCACTAACAAAAGAGACATACGTAGTAATGAATAGATAAGGCGGGGTCTTGTGGACATCCCATCTTCCCATACTCGTAGCACTCCCCTAGCCGATACGCACTCGGTGCATTGCCTAGTTCGCTCGCCTGCGCTAGTAGCTCCGCCGCATACTCATGGTCCACAAACACGACATTGTCGACGCCCCGTTCATGCAGCAAAGCCAATTCATGAAGGGCATGCGGAAACTCAGCCGTGGCATTCTCCGCCGAGCGCTTGAGCCACTTGACTCCCTCCCGGGGGCTTCTAGAGAGACCCAACTCCCCATTGAGCTCTGCGACTCCCAGACGGTACATCGCGCCGGGGTGTTGAGCGGCCGCCGCCTTTCGGTAGAACTGGACAGCCTTGGCGCTTTCACGGCGACATCCCCAGCCGTTCTCGCAACACGTGCCTGCACGGTATGCAGCATCGGGGTGGCCGTGCTTCGCCGCCAGAACGAAGAGTGGGTACGCGCGGTCGAAGTCTTGGCGGCCCTTGACCGTGCCGAGGCCGTTTGCGTAACAGTCGGCGAGGAAGTACTGCGACTCGGGATGCCCGCGGTCGGCTATGCGCTTAAGAAGACTAGTGGCCTCCCGAATGAGATCGTCGCGCTTCTCGATGGCCTTTTCGACGTCCATAACGTTGGCCTTGGTCAGTGGCGGTATGAAGTAGGATTTTGCAGCTTCAATCATGAAAACGGCAAACTCGAACTGTATTTGTGGATCTTGTGTCTTTTTGGCATTGGCACGGTATAGTTCAAGGGTTCGTTCGTGCGAGAGTAATGCGGCTTGGTTTCCTGGGCGTAAATGCGAATGATCAAGTAGCGGCGCTGCAGGTGAAGGCGGACGCTCATTAGTTGGACTTTGGTAAGGAGAAGGCTGCCTTGGTCCTGGTTGCTGATAAAAAGATTGTCTGTTGTATTCTTGATCTTCCTCTGGATAGAACTGTGTCTGACGATGCTCTGCAAACTGCTGCTGCGGTAGCGGCTGGCGACCGCTGTACTGGCTGTACTGGTCTTCCCCGTATTGGGATTGCTGGTAACCGTTATGTGAGGTATCGTCTGCTATTCTTGGGTCATTAAAATAAGCCTGTCTTTGTTGTTCTTGAGGATATCGGTTCAAGGACTGCGAGGAGTGCATGGAGGACAGGAGCACTTTAGGATAACATAATCATGGTGCCTTACATAAGCTGACCTACTGCCAAGTCATTCGGTGTGTAAGGGAACACGATATCGATGATGGGAAGGGAACCCGATATCTGTGAACCTGTGAAGTACGTATATGGATTATATATTGCTATCGATAAGTCAAAGTGAACCCATGTTATCAACTTCAAAAAGTAGTCAACGTCGTTTGGAAAGTACGTCCCTCTTCAACATAATTATGAAAATTATGGAGGACTCTATTTTACTAAGAGCACATACCAGAAGATACCAGGCAGACGGCGAGGCCATATGCCGATAGTAACCAATGGGGGGTAGGGCTCAATCATCTAAGGCACACTTGTGCCAATAATTTGATGGAATATCTCCCGATAGAAGCAAATGAGAGGTTAGTGTTATCTAAAAACAAGTCATTATAAGTATACAGCATGCACGTGCAAGGGATCTTCACACTATATCGGGGTATAAACGTGCAAGTGCATGCCGGGACTTCAGTTTTCCGAATCTAATACGCAGCCCGTATTGGATACTTCTATATCTCAAGCTAGATGCGGATGCCCACGAACGCAATGATTCGACAATTAGGATAAAATTCGTGTCATTTTGGAAGCTTGTATCTCAACGACATGGAGCACTCATAACGATAGACACGAGGCTGGCAGGTCGTGGTGGTCGCAGTTGTGAGGGAGACTAACATTTAATTCATTCGAACCAGTTTCTATGCCTTGCCACGTCGCCTTTGGCTGGGATCCGCAAATCCCGGCCTTCGCTCCGGACTCTATTTCTTGAGAACCACACGATGACCGCGGTGGTTACTCCCCTAAGTTCGACTTGGCGTCGATGACATGGCGGATGGGGTCCGGCAGGATTTTTGCGGATCCCCCCCATGAATAAATGGATTGCGGTCCTTGAATGATATTTCTTTCTGTCCGGTGCATCATGACGATCTCCTTTAAAAAGAACCAATTCATAAAGCCAAGGGCATGACACGGCGTTCGCGCCCCGAGACCCGAAGCATCCCAACCAGTGCATACTGTTGAAACTCACACCGGTCAGCACATTTACGAGCTGTGACATTCTGAATGCAGAACATATTTCAAGATATATGCCTTCATACGAAGAGGACGTCTGGACTTGACCAAAAATTTTCATTCATTCACCCAAACGAGTCGTCCAGAATTACCCGACCAAGCTCGCAAAGGAAACTGAACGATAATTTTTTAACATAGATTCCGAATCGGCATCATGAAATAATTCATAAATAATTGCCGAATTCATTCCCTGTGTCGGTCTTTTTGGAGTTCTGTGCCACCACTAACGGATTTCAAGACTGTGTTGAAACCTTTTTCTCCATAGTTTGCGATGTAACGAGTCTTAACTTCGCCGAATAGCAGGAATTGATCCATTGAGATAACCACGGACCACGGATTAATCCAGACATGGCCCAATCACCAAGAGGGGAGGGCATCCATGGCGATCATAATACATATACCTGTGCCCTGTATGTCCGGTCCATCGCGACACCCGCCGACCACCTCGAATATCATTGTGAGTTTTCATCTTTGCATAGATCTGAGATGATAGGTAAAATATGAAGGAAAAAAAGTGCAAAATAGGGAATCTTTCTCCATGACTGGTTTAGGATGTCCACAAAAGACAATGAGTCAAAACACTCTTCTGAAGAACATCGGGTTCAGATCTCCAGCTTGACTGCCCCACAAAGAACTGAGCCGGCGGATCAAGACCTTGGTTTTTTTTTATTTAGGAAATATCGGAGTTGAGTAAATGATTCCATAGTTTTCCGTGAGGCGGCAAGACAAGTGTCGGTACTACCACGTGAATTTCTAATCGTCATATTCCATATTCGACAAGTTGCTTCTATCATGGAGTAGAACTATCGAAAATACCCCTGTGAAAAAACTGTACATAATTATATATTGCATATTGGTTCTACTAGTGATACGGACGTGAAAAAAAAAACAAGGGGGGGAAGGACTCAGGCGAGATGAATTTGAAGGGGAGACTTACTAAGAAAAGACCAATGGGTGTTTGTGGTCGAATCAGATTGTACTACATCCAGTCAACCAGCTGACACTCTAACCGAAGGGAAATTTTAGCCATCAGTCTTCCAGAAATTAGAAACAGGTCTTTCTAAGTTTTCCGGGCCTGGTGCATGGCCCGCAAGAAGGTACCGGCACATCCTGATCACCGGGTAACCCCACCATCTGGCCTATGCCCGTGCTGATATGGACAATGCCTTACGGATAGAATTGAGTTGGGGTATAGTACTAAACGTAAAATCAATATTATTTATGCCAATGCGAACAAACTGAGCTTATCTGGGTTGTAGGGCGCGACAATATCATGTAAAACTTGCGTCATTTAAAGCAATGCCACACAAGTAAGGTTTATGTAATTATTCCATAACTTCAATCAGAAAATTTCAACGGCAGAGCACTGAGGGGCACACCTGAACAACAACTGAGTGAAGCGCAGCTTGCTAATTTACAAGTATAACGTAGTGTAGGGGCATGTATCTGGAACATTACATGTAAATCCGAGCCGTATCTTTACATTAGATCCGTCAACCTTGTGCCTGTCGTTTCGTCCAATGTAATTCTCAATTGAAGATCTTCAATAACTCCAAGGAGAGGCGAGAGGTTGAATTGAGGTCCTGCTACGTCATGCGGACGATAAGCAGGATCGGATATGCAGATTTCGATAATTAGGAATGTGGCGTTAAGCTTTCACTCACGCCAGACGGACCAGATATGGTCTTTGCGGCGGTTCAGCGTTTGATTGAGGACGTGTACGTAGGTTACCGAGAACCCTAAGCCAAAAAGAGTGATATTTAGACCGCTTAGAAATGCTCTGCTTATTGTGGACGAGCAACCTAGCAAAGGATATAATTTTTGAAATCCCACTTAGAATCGCGTTAGTTCCAGACAAGGCTATATGGGTCTGCCGCAGCTATTGTACAAGCCGTTGATCTCCAAAGAGATAGCCCGGTTACTTTTCCCTGTCGTGCTCGGACTCACCAGTTCGTCATCCTCGACGCTCGCGCCTCCATTTACAAACCTAGTAAATAGCCAGCCGACCCAATTCCAAAATCTCCATGTAAAGGAGTACACTCCTGTTTACCGTCTAAGCCAAATTAAGACAATATCGAGCATGTTCGGGAAGATTTCGTTCCGAATAATTGCGGGGGATATATGGTATTTACTGTTGAGGAGGGAAAAATAGTACAGGGGTGGGAATGTGTTGATTCAGGAGTGGCGATGCTTCCCTTCTGCGAGGGATCCAGTGTATACTTTTTATTGAAAATGCTATCATTCAGGACGGAACGGGAAAAGTTCCAGTCTCTTACTCCTCACCGATGTTTATTCTTAATTTCATAAAGGGTCAATCAGAAGTATAAGCAATCTCCTGGTAGTAATCAATATATGTGTGGTAAATCTTAGATCTTGAGAAAATCATGCGGTTGGAAAGTTTGAATTCTCGTTGCAAATAAGTAAGCACCAGATTTACGTAAAAAAAAAACCTTAATTACTCCTAGACGTTGTATTTATGAGTAATCTCATATTTATTAAGCAGGCGAGCTTGAATTTGAAGGAAATTAATGCCGGAGTGAAGGTCCAACATGTGACAAGTTCGTCTTTGTCAATTGTCAATTGTTAGCATATATATTAACCTCATTCCCCGGGGAAAAGATTATTTAAAATACTGCAATCCAACCCCCACAACTATCATAATGTCACTCACGCCCAAAGAAATCGTCGCTACCTTCGTCGATCATTTCCACAATCGCAGATTCCCTGATGTTCTCGCTCTGACCTCTCCATCTGCGACATGGTGGATGGTTGGTAGCCCCAACCCCGGGTCTCCTCTCTGTGGAGGAGCTATCACCTTTTCCGAGCGACATCACTTAATTGCGGCCATTCTAAACGAGTTCGAGAAAATGACATTCATAGCGAGTGCCATCACGGCTGAGAAGGACAAGGCAGCTTTGGAGGCCACGCTCGAAGGCGAGATGGCAGATGGACGGACGTATCGTAATGAGATAATAATGGTGTTTACGGTTAAAGAAGGGAAGATTGAGGAGTTAAAGGAATGGCTTGATACAGCTGCGGTGATTGCATTTATCGCTGCTGTGAGTCGTTATTCGTTTGTGAGCTTCGGTATATTTTATCTATGGCAACATAACCCTAGGGCAAAGCGCAAGATGTCTTCGACTAGCGTCTTGTTCTATATTGGTTCCATCCAAAGGCATTCGGCACATATCTCTCCTCTGTAAATATTTAGTTCCATGACCACTGACTTTTCTGTAGGTATGTTTTTTCACTAGTAACTAGTGTCCTTTGTGTGACGACCTGAAAACCCACTGGACATATCGTAAGTTGTCCCAGTTGAAGATTGATGATGGATGTTAGAGTATTTGTCAAAAGAGGTGCGAAACTAGTGATCACAAAGTGAAGGGGGGACATTTGGCGGAAAATCTGTAGCGACACCAGCACTTCTAGACAGGAGGAAGGGTCCTACGGATCCTTAGAAAAATTTAACTTCATACGATGTCGTTCTCTCTTGATGAGGCGCTATAGCATAGCCTGTCGATCAATATTGGTCAGCTTGATGTTGAGTTCACCGCCAGACAACCCCTAAGGCATAGACTGGCGCTCCGACTCTCTCGATGCTACCTCACTTCCAGATACGTTTGTGGGATAGCCGTGCCGCGAACCATAAGCTGGAAGAATACTGAGCAGTACTAAGGTTCAAGTACTGAATAGTGTGGTCATCACAGTAAAGACAATTGACGACCAAGGTCACAGTGATGACAATATAACACTGAAGATTCCCACTGTGATTGGGCATCCGCTATCGCCAGCTTACAAGGCTGTCATGCTTCGTAATACCACAACGTTGCATGGACGCTGACGAAGCACCGTTTGAGACTATCCTCTTTACAAAGTTCCAATCGCTGACGCACCCCCAAAGCTAAGATATTATCTGAAACAAACTATGCAATTACACACAAATACACACTAGAGTTAGCGAAAACAGGAACTTCTACAAGAATATTACCTCGAAGTCGCTATGACGTATCTGAAAGTAACCAACAGGATGTCTCCCACCGAAAGAAATTGCCCTTGCCTTGAATCAATCCATAACCACCCCCAAAACTATTAAAAATTGTATGAGTTGGCTTATTGTAAATCCACAATACAAGGGTTTAATAAGCTTGTAATGAAGTACTTGTATCAATCAATGTGTGAGTCAATGGATCACCTTCTGACACGATAAGTTTGGTGATAGTTTAGGTGTACATGGGTTGAATCATGCACCAGCCTCACTGAGCATTGTCCACAACATGTATTATCAAGTATTCGGTAGGAGGAGAAGGGTGAACCGCCCCTAGAGAGGTGGGTGTTTCATCACCATTTCCAACAAAAACCCTCTCCATGGAGGAGCATCATCATGTTTGGCATGGTTGCCATGCAGTGTGGCCATGCTGAGCCAGTTTGACAAGATGTTGTTTGCGCCAAGCAATGTTCCTTCTGAAGGAGACAAGGTAGCTTTGATGCATGGAGAATATGGAGATGAGAGAGTGTAAAAATAACAAGATAATCAAGTTTTTTATGGTCAAAGAAGGGAAAATTGAGGATTTGAAGGGGTGGCTTGATGTGGATGTATTTATTGCTGATGTGAGTGGCTTACCGTCGGTGTGCATTATTTGGCTTTTCAATAAAGTTTACCAATTTGGGGAAAGGCGTCATAGGCCTTTAGGTCACATAAGAATATTGCTTAATATGTAACCTTTCAATCACCACTCTTCGACCAGCCTTGGCCCGTAGCATGTGTCATCTAACATCTACCCGCCCTCGATCATGTCTACTCGTTAGATTATTTTCTAGTGTACATATGGATGGGAGCCTTGATAATTACATGTCAGCTAACCGCGACTACATGCCTTAAATAGGTGAAACGAATGTGATGCCGGTTACAAATACAATAATCTGATATCCACGTTGACGAACTGACCAGTAGTTTTATGACCATCTGAATGGTAGGAAAGGTGAATGAATGGAAGGTGAAAATAGATATGAGTGAGTGAAATTTTTCAAAGTATGCAAAAGTGCGAGCAAGCAGATTTCTATCCTGGTTCCGTTGTATCCTCCTTGATGTTGGGCCATATCTCCGAGCCTATTCGGGTTTTCCATATTGTTACCAGTTGAAGTCTATCTTCATCCCGTTTCGTCAGGGCCCTACGGGCTTCAGCCTCGGCGACAGGAACTTGATCCTGAACCCAGATCGCTATGTGTGTTAAACAGACAAATACCGCTTCTTGCGTTTGATATAGTACATTTACCGTCCCTTTTTTCTACGTTGTAACGGGTCTAAGACAATGAGATAGGCTGAACATACTGGTTACGCCAGACATGACCTGTGTTTCACATGCCAAAGCGAATATTTTCGGTGCTTGCAGGAGGCCCCATTTTTCTAGCTTGTTGAAATCCTCCATCAGCTCCGTAGACACACGGTTCATGTAGGGTTCAAGAACCCGCAAAGTCTCATGGAAGCAAGCCTGAGCTTTGATTGCAGTTTCGGAAGCTACTGCCGTGTTTATGAATGTGAGAGATATGCCATCTATACGGATAGCACTCACGCATGTATTCCTTCTGTTTGACGAGTCCACTGCCTGGGAAGAATGTCATTGCTCTTACGCCGTCAAGTCTCTTCAACGTCATTGTGAAAAAGCGATGTGCATGTTGGATGGTGGTTCTGGCACGTTCAAGCTCTGTGACTACCCCTTTGGCCTATAGTATGTCAGATGCGCTATATATAAATGAGTGCAATAATACCCGCCATTGTATAGGCGACTGTGGACGCGGCGATATGATCAATGGCTATCTGTGAGGAGTCTGTTGAATCAACAAGTGATAAGATGGCAGTACGCAGTAAGGCTGAACATGAAACCCGCAACCTTTGGAGATATGACGACTCGCTCTCGCCACCAATGAATCAAACAGAAGATCAGAATCACCAGCCAGCGACATGTTACTTTGCATCTGCTCAGACCCCTCGTAACCGTTCAACAAACCCGGTCATGCTACAATCACATACTTGGGCTTTCAATGTCTGGATTTTCTCCCGTGAACTCTCCACTTCTATCTGTGCTGAAGTTTCTGCCTGAACTGCTAATTTGAATTCCTGTCGAATTCTATCGTGCGGATCGGGCTCGCCATTAGAATAAATCTGTCGTAAAATGTGTAATCGAAAGAGCGATCGAGCAGTGGTTAACAAGCCGCGAAGTTCAGTAAGAATTTTGGAGCTATGGTATAAAAGTAGTGAGATTCAATAATGGGACTTTCCATGGTGGGATGGATGTATTAACCTTGTCTGTTTGCATCGTTCATGCTCTTTTATCTGCGATTGTAATTTGGGCTCGAGTATGGCGAGTGCAGCCCGAATATCTAGCACTTTTTGGCTAGCTTTAGCAGAGATAATCCATCTCCCCCATAGCTCTTCATATTCATCTTCATGCACGTAAATGGGTGGATATTGATCGGAAACCTCCTGCTGGGCGAAGGGCGCCACGATGTCAGAGAATGCAGGAGGATGTTGGTCCATTGAATTCAATGATGCACGACTCAAAACTATGGTGACGGTTCTCGCTTTGGCCACGCGCGTACGGAATCCTAAGCCCTTAATATGTAATATTAGTTTATTCTAAGTTCTTCTCGGTGGCTTGGTTGCTCCTCATCTCCCGTGTGAGAGATCAATCGGGGCACACTGAAGTTGGCTGTCATGCTTGGGTAGGTGACAGAACGTAATCTTTATCAACGCAGTCATCTCACACGAGTACTAATGTAGCCTAATTAAGGCAGAATTGTGATCTCGTCATATCAAAGTGGTCTCTTTATTGATGCCCGTCAATACCGCGATTAAGCCTGATAGTGTATTTCCCGGTTCTCACCGGTTGACTGGTCTATCTTCGACAGTCACGGATCTATTTTAAACGTTCACATGTCCACTGAACTTCCCACAAATGTACAGGGAGAAAAATGATACTGAGATACATAATATAATATCTAAGCTCGCGGCTGTTTTTAACTAATAATGAATCCCATGGTGGTAAATGATTCAAACACCCGCAGTAAACGAAATGAGACGAGTCTACATCCGCCCAAGAAGCCATCAACTAAAAGTTCCAAAACACGAGGCTGAAAAATTCAAAAATATGAAACTCTTGGAAACAACCCGAACTCACTTAAGATCTTGAGCATATTAGATGGATTTAGAATGGCCCAACCTCTTCCCTATAAAAATATTTTATTTTCGCAATACCTCAGCCAAAGGACAATTTCTATACAATTTTCTTAGTATGGTATTACGGGCAAAACTAATATATTTACCATTTTCTCTTGGGGGGGGTTCTGGGAAAGGGAGGAGTAACCATGCCCCTCGCCTCAACCCGGCTACGTTAATAAGATTGCTCACACCAGGTAGGATATAGATAAATTCATAGGCCGTAGTGTCAATAGGACACAGGGAAGAAGAATAAAGATATTTTGCGCATAGCTGTCGTCGCACGTTTACCACCTGAGGAAATGCTTTTACGCACAACAGACAGGCTGCTAGTGTAGGACTCAAGCTAGGAACAGCCTCATGAAGGCCTTCCCCGACCAATACCCACTGAAACCCCCGTAATATCTTTCTTGGACATGTATATTAGCTTATCTCTGCGCAGTAATGTTTTCTATGTTTCACTCACCAAACATACAGGGACGGCCTCTCTCTTGTATCTGCCTACGTTGGTGGCCACGCGGTCCATCTGAATCCGTTATGCCAGCACCTTCTCCCATCGGATTCGGAGGCCATCATTTCACCAGGGTCCTTCCGTGGCACCAATCCGTGCCTCACAACGTATCTTCCAAAGATGGACAGCCTCCATTACAAGGATGGCGAAGATGCGATTATTAGCGGTATCTGGTTTTCTCCGGGGGTTGTAATTCGCCAGTCCATGGCCCAAGATGGTTCCTAAGGTTACCCCAGGCCATTCCTCGCCGGTTTTCGCCCACGCCCTTTCAATTAATTGTCCAACAAGTTCCCTCCCGTGAGGCTTACAGGTAATCAATATATGATCTATAGATTCGATGCATTCACACTTTCCACAAACCGCCCTTTCTTCGAATTGCGGGATAGTTAGCCATTGTTTTACAAGTCTGCAAGCAAGGTCTGCCATAGGATGTTCTTACTAACATGCTTCTTACGTATTGACAACCACATCCTGCCCAGTAGTCTCCGGCTCGCTCGGTCTTTTACTTCATAGTGGTCGCGGTATCATTACATCTGTCTGGCCTCTCACAGCTGATTCCCTCTTTTCCAAGATGCGCCGATAGACCATGGTCTGTGTGGCATTCTGGAGGCATATCTCATGCATTCGGAAACTTTCAAGTATATCTCAGTTTAGCATGTCTGTAATCCCGTCGTCAATTGGGATCACTGGCGGTCACATGAGTTGACAGGACCATGTTGTATTGTCTAGAACTGAGACGAGATACAGGATGTTACAGCGTACGGTAAGGTAAGAGAAGGAAAACTACCTAGGCTTTATATGCTATGATCATGTGGTAGAACAAAGGGAGTGGAACAAGGGAGTGGAACAAAAGGACAATGAGAACAAAGGAGTGGAACAAAAGGAATGAGTAAGACTGGGGCGCCAGGCTTACAATGTCCGGCATTGTCTTCAGTGTGCCATTATTCGCCAGATCATCATCAGCTCCATCATTCACAACATCGTATTTGCCAAATATGTACTTATATTATCTTGTTGTGCTCTTCGAAATTTGTTGGCCCTTCTGCATTGTTTTCTTACGCTTTCCCCGCTCCAATTATCCTCTTCATCTGTTTATTTGTAGTAGAGACTTGATCTCCTCATCTGTAATAGAAAGTTTGATATAGAATGCTGTTGCTGTTGAGCCCTTCTAAGTTCAAGCTGAGATGTATCATGCATAAGCATCAAGTGTTCGTCAAAGTTGTGTTTCTAAAATGTGGGTTTTTCAAAGCAAGAGGGGATTAGACAAATATCCACATCTATATTCTGATATTAATAGCAATAATACGATTTTTCATTCATTTTATCATACCTCACAAAATGAGGATAATGTTTCTGTGGGACCTACTCGAGTGAAGCCGACTTTCACAGCGTTTAGAAAGGCTTTTAGAAGCAACCTAATTTGCTATCTCAATTTCTTTTGTGTAATAGAACCAATATTAGGATAGGTCTGAATAGGGGGAATCTCATACAACGCATACCAATCACATGAGGATTCACCAGAGCGTTTTTATCTGGTGGCTCATCCATCATTCTTCATGTTGTCACTTCCTCAGAGTTCACAGTGTCAATTGGACCAGTGAAAATATCGCCGAAACCCCATGAAGATGGATTTGAGAAACCCTTGCTCATCTGCCGCCGCTTGCTGAAACCTCTTGTCGTTAGGTCACTAGTGTGTTACCTAGTGATAAATGCCACCCAGCACACTACCTCGGTTTGCGACCCTACCCGGGAGAAGAATGTCCGACAGACGCTGCGACAAAAGTGGGGTAATGAGCCTTCAGTCAACCTGACTCAAAATACTTCACTCGTTCAAGAGAAGGCGATTATTTATCAGGAACATCTTTATAAAAAGAGTGTTCTGAGTTGACAGATTTGTGTAGTACAACCCTGACGCATGAGCATTCACAGCTCGGTCCGTAAGAAATACCATATTTCATTTTCTACTTGGTGCCTGTCACTTCAATTGTTAAGTCTCCCTGATGTTCTTTATACGTCCACCAGAAGCTCGCGTGGTAGATTCATTTGTGCTTATACCAAAAGACTGAAAGGTGACGAAAACCGAAGGTCCCGGGAAGTGCCTGTTATCATCTGGACATGGGAGAAGATCTGTCATTCTGCCTTTTGTAAGGGCATGTGAAGCAAGTGACTTCACTTGAGGGGATGTCATATACATGAAGTAGAAGTGAGGTAAGAAAGTGAGATAAGAAATCTAGAATCATGTACTATCTATAAAACTAACACGACTAGCGTATGCTCAGTGAGGTTGCTCAGGCTTCACTTGACAAATATTTGGGCATCCTAGAGACAGTACAAACGCAAGAACGGCAATGCGAAGCTGGTTATACCATAACATCCTTTAAATTGCTCTTTCAGGGGCCCTGGTAGCCTCGAAATTGGTGGCTGGCAGCAGGTTGTCCCGTCGTCATCTGAACTCTCTTTACATGTCTTCATGAATACGTGATCCATTATCGCTGCCTAGCTTCTTGCTCTGCTCCTTACATCACTGGGTGCGAATCAGATGCTTAAGCTTCTAAGTCCGGGAGGCTCCTGGGGGAGATTCTCCGAAGAGGACAACCCCATTCTGGAAGGTTTCAGCGGGCCTGAAAGCTAGGACAAGATCCGGCGCTGAAACTCATTCGCCGATCAGGAAACATGGATACATTTCGTCCTTTAATACCCCAGCACTACCCACTCGTCGAGAATGTAGGTCGTGCATAATACCTGGTAACCAGACTTTATACATCTGCTACTCGAACTGAGAACCCCCAAGGCAGCGCTGCGTGACGGAGATATAATCTCGGTAGACCACCTATTTAAACCTTAATACTGCGCTAATATTTCCATATATCCGGAGGACGCAGATTAGATTTCCTACGGAGCTTCTGCCAAGTTTCTTTTTATACCTTTGCTTGATCTAGGTCCGCCATATGGTATGGTGTCCATTAATCATAACACACACACACCGTCCGGATGCATACACGGCACTATATTGGAAAAATATCGCTAGTGGTGTTACAACCGCTGTTCTGCATATCAGTCATTCGAGGTGCAAGGGCCAGGCTTGGTAAGAACATATTTCACATCAGCCCACACAATCTAACTTGGCATTTGGATATTTGAAACACATATTCCATAATGAATCTCTTCGTGCTCATTGTCTCGAGCATACGAATTCTGCATTTTCGTTCGGAAATCGCCCATCAATTCAGATGGTGTTCTTGGCTATATACTACTTACAAGTGCAATAAGCTGATTCAAGGTTCTAAAAACTGATGGGTTCTGGTTGGCTTTGGTTAAATAAGATTTCTGAGAAGTTTTGGTAAGATTAATAATCTTGACACGGAAGATCTTTCAGGCAATGATTTGCTGACTGTGTTCATGAAGTTGAGCCAGAGAAATACTTTGGCTTTTTTTGATCCGATATTAGTTCCCACAATATGGTGCCTGTGCGCCTCAATTCTCCCGTTGATACAAACACTTTTCCGAGATAAATATACCATTATGGCCTTACAAATGGCAGTCGGACCGGTTTTGATCTCCATTCCTTAGTAGTATAGAATTCAATTTATTCTTGAAGAAAGACATGTGACTGAAGCCGGGACGAGTATTCACATAGAAGGGTAAGGTAAGTTGGATTCCTCCTAGTTTAGAAGTCATTTGGGACAATCAAAAGCGGAAACTCGAGCCGATGGTGCCCTGGTCTACACAGCCTCCGGGCCCGGAAAGCTGGTTGTTGGTATGTAAGAGCGATAACATGAGTTGCACTCACGGATAAAAAAATAAATGATAAAATGAACTAGTTCCTTGTGAATCCAAGTTTCAATGAAGCGGCAGTACAGGATAGCATGTACAGCAAGTGATATTAGTCAATCAGACGGGGCTGGTAAGAATCTTACACTCTATCGATTAAGCTAGTAAGGCGTCACTACGTTCCGCCGCAACCTCACTTATAACACTTATTCAATAGGTATTGCAACAAATGGACGAATGGACCCTTGTTGTGAACATCTGCTAGGCAATCATTCGAGTCTACACAAAAAGAAAATACTTCTCCACGATTTTTATATATCTGATGATACATATCAGGGTATGACGAGAGGATCCTCTGTAAAAAAATTGTGAAGGTTTTATGGAGGATATTCCGAAATCAAGAATTTAAGCCTCAGCGCGGTGGGTGTTCGTTAGACAAGATCCACACCCAGGTGTCATGAAGAGCAAATAACGAAACACTTCTCCGCCGACCTTCGGGAAGGTTTTTCAATTTTACAACCCGGATAAGTTCGTGCTGAAAATACACGGCAGGTTTTCGTGCGGGTGAAAGGGGTGTACCATTCACTTGGTCACCGCCACTTTTGTACAAAACGCTATACTCTGGCCACACACAAGTCCAAATGCCTATTCCTTTAACCAAACACTCAAATAGGTCTTAGAACAGAATGGTTCGACAGCTCCTTAAAACTTTCAAAACTGAGGGAGATAACAGAAAACTCTGGGGTCAAATATTTTGCCGCACCTCTAAACCTCTCACTAATTGCACTCCCTGATTCTCTAGTATTCCATCATGATGTGCAAGTTTGCTTCTTCCCCCTAATCCAATCCCGAGTCCTAAACAGGCAGTCACAGCCGATATGGATAAGTGATGGTGTGTAAATATATGATATGTGATAAACGATGAACAATAAACGGTGTGTGCAAGCTCGAAAGCTCTTCAATCTTAACAATATTAGGCCGTCTTCAGAGCAGCAACCGATTATTTTACCACACATGGATCACGGCCAACTACCGGTCACCAAAGCTGAATGCTGTTTTGGGTCCGCATATTAGAATAGATACTAGACAATGAAAATTATGTCGCAAGTATAAATAGTAACTCACCAAGGAGCATAAAAGTTAGGAAACTTACCTCAGTGTTTGCTCGCGGTAGACATACAGGGACTTCGTGGACCAGATTGATGGAATCCTATATGGACCCACGCCGTGTCTATACGTGTCTATATTCACAACTTCCCTTGTCCGGGCCAAGGCCGTCTTATAAGTGCGCCTGGTCACACGCCACACACCGCCTCGTTGCTAGCCGAACAATCTTCAATCAATATGTACAAGTACTAAATAAGGGCAGGGCACGCAGAATCCTACCCTAGAACTATTTTCCGAGGTGATGTAGAACATTCTCTTTTCCTCGTCCTCTTGAAGAGCATCGGTGAAGTGTAAGCCTGGCGCCCAGGCATACTAGCGGGCCTTTAGTTACTTACATAATCATCCCAGCAATGTATCCTGTTCGTTAGTTCGTCGAGCAATACACAGGCTTTGTTAAGCGGTCTGACCTACTTCCGGGGTTTTCGGACTAGAAGGTTCAAGAGGTCTCAGTGCGTTTCAGCATAGAATGTGGGAGGATCTCAAATTGGATCTTCTCGGCGCGAAAAGCATTTACAGATGCATATTATTACGAGGGCCCCTTCTGTAAAATGGTTTTAGGCGCTGGAGAAAGTGCCCTTATTCTGGGAATCCGGATGCTGCTGCTCCAGACGGTCCGAGTGATGGGACCAAACTGTATTTCCTCCGGGAGCAGTCGGGATCAAAAACCAACTTATTAATTTAGGATATAATTTGGGATATAAAGGTGGAGTGGTTAAAGGTGCCAGTAAAACCCACGAGTCTACGATAACTTTTTCCAAACCTCCCAGCAATGTATTCAACTCTCAAACGAACTCTAGAGAAGGGTCTTGAAGAACGTCGCGCCTCAGGAATCCCACACAACGCTGAAAAGATCCACCTCCCTGCCACAGTAGATTTCGCCAATAACGACTATCTATCTTTATCTTCCAACCCTACTCTCCGTCGTGGATATCTCAAAGCCCTCGAAACTTCACCATTTCTCTTCGGTGCGCGGGGCACACGTGTAGGAGGCGGTACGAATTTGGAGCATTTGGCCCTCGAAGCGTATTTTCGTCAAGTCTTCAATGCACAAGCTGCAATCCTCGTCAATAGTGGCTTTACGGCCAACATTGCGTTTACCGGAACAATCCCTCAGATGGGGGATGTCCTGCTCTATGATTCGTTAGTGCATGCCTCCCTTATTGACGGGATGCGGATGTCCCGAGCACGACACTCCATGATCCCCTTTGAACACAATTGTATGCAATCGCTAGAGGGTCACTTGAAGAAGATCATCGAGGAGAATCAACTCATCACATCTGGGAAAGCCACCCTATTTGTTATTCTAGAATCGGCATATAGCATGGATGGTGATTTTTGTCCACTTGTTGAGCTTGTTAATTTGGTGGAGAAATATATTCCACCGGAGGCAGTACACATAGTCGTCGATGAGGCACGCACTATTGGATTGTATGGGCCGCAAGGAAAAGGTCTTATTCATTTGTGGGGACGTCAAGACCGTATTCATACAGTAATTCACCCCTTGACCAAAGGCGTGAATCATAGGGGGTAAGGCTTATACTTTGAATAATTCAATTTATATTAACTGTCTAATTATTTTATGGTATTGCAGCGGTAATCTTGACATCGACCACAATTTTGGATTTCATGGAAACCTTTGCTCGGCCGTATGTGTACGGTACGGCATTGCCTTTCGTTGATCTGATCGCAATCAAGCAATGTTTTAATTTGGTTATGGGACCGGTGGGAGATATGGTATGCGACACACGGTATTATTGTATTTCGCCTCTCTCACGATCGTCTAGCAAAGACAAAAGCTTCATGAGAACACTCGGTTCTTTGCGCGCTTGCTCCAAGAATCATTCACCGATATCCCCACAACCCTCCTCCTGTGGCCTAATCAGTCAATCCAAATACCCTCAAAAGAAGATGTGACGGCGCAGCCTGTACTCATTTCTCCTATATTCCCAATCCTCTCTTCTAAAGTCGTTTCACTGGAAGAATATCTGTGCAAACATGGCCACAGGGTTTTGGCTGTTGCTTTTCCGGTGGTTCCACGGGGCTCGGAAAGACTGAGAGTCACCATTCATGCAGGGAATTCGCAGAAAGAGATGTGGGATTTTGTGTGGTTGATTCGTAATTGGGCACTCCGTGAAATGGAGATTATGGCGAGTGGCACTAACCACGTTAAGGCCGAGGAAAGTGAGAGCAGGATCATTTACAAATTATGACCTACTGTCGGTGGAATATATCCCCCCCAATCATACTCGGTTGATAGAACTTGCATGAAATTCAGATTCCTTCTATTTTATTATTTTTTGAGACCATCAAATACTAATAAGGGCAGGAGGCTAAGGTTCATCGACTCGCAATCTCACCGGAAGAGTTGTTCCAAATATGGAGCTCGAATCGAAAGTTATTTTACTCAAAAGTTTACGCAACGATCTTGTCTTGCCTCCAAATCTTAGTCTTGGGGTTGCAAAATCAAGCCTATATAGTAAAGACAAGTGAGATTTTCCAATGAAGTTCTTTGAGATGCACAGATAACGTGTGGGAATATATATTATAGTGATACTCTGACGAACGTCACGTTTACAATCGTTTACAAATATAACCGAAAGGGCTGTCACATCATAAAATGATCAATCATTCGTTTTCTTGATCTCATTCTCTTAGCTGGTGCATCCAATGCTACGGCAGGAGCGCCCGCCGTGGTTCGACGTCCCTGAGGTGCCGGTGTCTTTCCCAACAGAGTGGCAGACGGTTCATCGCCATTCTCCTTATCGTTCTCGACAACGACCTTGATAGCCAAAGTATTATTTCTAGTGGCCGGCCGAGGAGCGCAACCTCTACTGGTTCCAAGAGGGATATTCTCGGCATCACTTGGCGGACCGTCGACGTCCCCAGGTAAACCTTGATTTTCATCGTGATCACTTTCCTTTGTCTTCTTGCCACGCTTCTTTCTGGTAGGTATTGAGTCGGTTTCAGGGACTTCCACGTCCGGGAGCATCCCCATCTTGACACGTCGTGTCGTCTTAGCAGAAGCCGACACTGTTTCTTGGGCAAGGATTGGCCGAGGAGCCTTGACAGCCCTCCCACTGCGGGTCTTTGGAAAAGTAAGCTCCTCGACTTGACATGGTACCGTTTCCTGTCAAGATAATTCAGTGAGCAATAAAAAACGAATTTTTAGTAGAGAGCAAAATACCGCTTCTGCCATATTTGGATTCTTGGATCTAGCGCTTCGTCTAACATTGATAGACTTTTTAGATAGTGAATCAGAGGCGAGTTCCTCATTGGATTCTTCTATGTTTACCGGCCGTCTGGTTTTCGTGGTTTTGGGCACAGTTAAACCTCTGGGAGCGGGAAGGGCTGCTTCAGGCTGCGTGGGAGCCTTTCTTCTGATCACTCTGGAGGCCTTGGGCTGAACAACATCTTCACTTCCTTCTTCTTGAATCGCTAACACAGTTTTTTTCTAGAAGATCGTTTGGAAGTACGACGGGTAGAGGCAGTAGGTTCGACTTTGTCGATTTCAGCTGCAGAAACGCTGGATGATACATCGACCAATCTCTTTGATGTCATTGCCCTCTTAGAATTTCTGGCAGTTCCAGACCTTGAATAACATGCAGGCTTGAACTGTCCGACCTTCATTTCTTCATCTAACGACATCAAATGATCGGACTTTTTGTCTAAGCGACTGCCCTCGTATTTCACCTCACGATCATCAAATATCTCGTCTAGGTTCATATGAGGCGTAGCGGGTATCGAGCTGGGACCAGCTTTGTACATTTCCTTGATACCGCAGAAAGATGGAGTGTTCAGAGGCATGGTGGGGTGTTGATACATCTCCTTGACACCCGCAAAGGATGGCGTTCCCGGATTCAGGCGAGGTTGTTGGAACATTTCCCGTACACCGTCGAAACGGGGAGTGTGGGAGATATGCGCGGGAGTGACACGAACAGGGGTTTTGGGCAAGTTAAGTTTATCGTCGGTGGTTTCCTCTATATCGAAATTGCTACCCTGTTCACCATGGCTACTATCTGATGACCCCAAGAGAAATCCGGTTTCTTCTAAGAACCTGTAATACTGAGACGCATCCGTCTAATTTCGCTCTTCTGTCTGACGCTGTCCATTTTCTGTTTCATTTTTTTCAACATTGTTTCGGGGTCCTCATATTTGTCTTCCCTTGGAGTATAGGTATCGCTTAGGCAACGAGATGGGATGACGTTATTGAGAGGGCCGGGCATTGGTAATGTCGTCGACGTTTTCAGCGCAGACTTGCAACGTGCATTTATCGCCTTACCAAGCTATTAAAATCACGTCAAATTGTATAATACGCAAATTCCCTACCTGATGCTCCTCTTCTGCTATGCGATTACTGTTGAGCTGCTTTTCTTCCACGGTTTGGCCTTCAAGAAATATACGTTGTACGACCGCAGCACGACCGCACGGCGCAGTGATAGAACAGACTGTCTCCTATGTGGCAGTGTATGGGGTACTGTAGCTTGTACTAGGTAGGCTGATATAGGAACTGGGATTGCTTTAGGCGGCGGGGCTGTGGATGTAGGTAACGAAAACGCCACAGTGCGAGTTAGGATTGTAGCATTCTGTTTTGATGGCGAGACATTGACGCGCTATGGCGGGGAGTTAATGGTGAACATAATGATGGAATGATGGAATACAAGTTAACCATCTTGGTTTTCTCGTTCACACGCTCAAGGATAATAAGGTCCGCCTCCTCTACAACAGTGGCGTCATCGCCCGTCCCGTCAAGCAAAGCCATCTCTTCCGTAGAATCCTTCGCACTAGGTACTCGAACCGGGGTTCTGAGGGCCTCCCAGTCTATGTTATCCTTGATGCTACTTCTTCGGGGAGTGGATGGAAGTCTGTCCGCACCACCCGCACGAGACGCATACACCTGCGCTGTTCTAATCATGCTCATGCGCAAGGACTTCCTAGATTTGACATGGAGCGGAGTAGAAAGAAGGGCGGCTCGTATCTCTTTGGGAGGATATTCGAGTCGAAACTGCTTCTTGTTGAATTTCGTTTTCAGAACCATTGGTAAGTGGCACAATAGGATGGCGAGCTCCAAGGGTCTCCGAAGGCCCGACTTTGCAGCCGTCGACGAGTAAACCGTTCATTCCGTGTACGGTTAAGAAAGCCTGCTATGTGTCCGAATGTCAACATGTACGTATTATCGATAGTAATAGATTGAATCACCCGCAATGAAGCAGCAAGAAGACTCGGAGGGAGTCCGAATGATAAATTCCGACATGTGCCAAACTCCGAAGAAAAATAGGTTCAGAGTGGCACTACTCACCAAAGCATGCATACGGAGCGCCTGTTTGACATGATGCCTAAAAAGGTGCCGCAATGGAAGCACGGCGATAACAGGAAAAAATAATAGCTTTACACAAAAGCTGTATACATACTGTGTATAAACCTATATAGCTAGTTATATTGTTTAGCCAACCGTATCCGTCTATTTGACCTCCAGCAAGGAAACATATACTAAACGGTTAGAACCTTACGCGCAATGTCACGGACAAAATGATAACGAATATCGATATGTTTCCTACGTACATGGAAGGTGTCATTTTTCGAAACTAAAACGAGGATGCGGGCGATTTTGGCAAGACACATTCGAATCCCAAGTGCTTCTTTCGCCGCCCGAATAACAGCAATGTATTCGGTCTCTGTAGTAGATAGTGCCACAATAGACTGTTTCCTCGGGCTTCAGGACGCTGCACCACTTATCTATGGTGAAGACAAGCCAGAAATAGAATGGCGATGATACTGTGAGGCACTCATCGTCCTCAAGGTCGACGCGCTCCTTACCATCACCTATAAAACATTCAGTCGGCTGAATCCACAACTTCACTCCGCCATTTATCCACTCTTTCTGACGTCATACGGGACTCTTCTTGTTCGCGCCTTGTGCGTTCTGCCATCCCTTTCGACCGTGCATCCTGTCCAGACCGTCCCAGAAGAGAATTCATCCACAGACAGAAGACTACATCAGCTGCATCAGAGAAGCTGAGCTGGTCCTGATCCCCTCCTCGTCGACCCGCTCTTTCGTCCCTCCCGCTGTCCTGCTCCTCTTTCCCCCGTTTATTTTCCTGCTTTTTACGCTCAAGGTTTTTCTCTGCTCGCTCGGTGGCTGTTTGAATGCCTTCTGGATAAAGGTTTGTCTTCGATGCAACGGCCGCAATGTCGACAGCACTCTGATTTCCGTACTTCTTGACGATAATGACACCGTAGATGAAATCCCATAGAAAAGCCGGTGGCCAGTCTTTTGGCCATTCATCGACCATATCCACTGGGTAGCGAAAATCTCGCCGGTACGGATTTATGAAGGCTAATTCGGCGTCGGAAGGATTGGGTACAAAGAAATGTGGGGTAAAGCGGAAGGACGGGTTTTGATATGTTGGATTCGGTAAGACTTCATCCATACTCAGAGCGAAATTGGGAGTCTACAGCCAATGAATATTTCGACAACAGCTGAACCTCCATAAACTCACACGTAAGACGGCCAAATGAGACAGGCCGAAGAAACGGTGAAAGTCGAGAGTCACGAGAATCCCATTTCGAATGTCATCAATATTTTCGATTTCCGGATCCTCCGCGATAGTTCTCCATATGCAAAGAGTTTGAATGTACTACATGTCATTATATTTAAAGATTCTGTGAGTACACGATTGGCGCACCTGATTACCCTTTGAATGAGGAATGAGATGACATGCATCGCAAAATTCTTCCCTTACTCCATTAATAACGCTGCTCCTATCCCTCTCCGCAACGTGATCTCTAAACCCTGCTCGACTTGGTGTAGTGAATTGTGACGACTTCAGATGGTTTAAGCCGTCGACGTCGACAAAACTGATAGGGCCTTGGGGAGTAAAACACAAGTTTCGATGTTGAGGGGCCGTATCCTCCAAATTGAGAGGGAGACGGGTTTGTCCTTCGTTATCGTTTTCATCTTCGGTATATGTAGCCAACTCGCCTTCACAGCCAACCACGGCAGCCATTATATATCGGATCCATTTCAAAGGCTTCGTCGAATATAGAGAGGCATCCGACACAGGAATACTTAAAAGAGCTTCAGAGGGAGAAAACGTCTCTTCTTCACAATAGACGATGTACGAATCCATGTGCACGGAGACTTCCCACTCCGATTGACGCTCCGATGACGTCCATCCGTGAGAATGGGGACCTGCAATCCCGAACTCTGCTTAAATTTTCCAATAGGCCAAATCCACCCTCTCCAACAAGTTAGTCAACCCAGGTTGACTACGAACCCGTTATCTTACCTAAGCAACTACCGTGTTAATAAGGTTCCGCTTACTTGTCGGATATAATTGGTAACCTCCGTTCACTGGGTTGGTTGGATTCCTCTGAAGCCATCCTTTAACTCCAACCCTTTCTAATATGCATTGCATGAAACTTGAGATTGGGGCAGTTGGAAAGAGTGTCCATTGGACTATTGTCCAGTGGTTCATTATAAGATAAAGTTTCAATGAATTTTACAAAATGACACAGAATGGTCACTAGCCTAAGCAGAAGTTAATAATATTGGCCGTTTAGGAAGGAGAACCATAATTAGAAGTTGGTAACAACATTTAATATAGTCTCATGAGTCTTTTGAATCGACAGCAACTGTGAGAACGTCGCATCTTCCAGGACACAACACCTCAACAATATTACTTTTCGCAAGCTTTTCACCTGAAGTCCCGATGTTGTAGCCTGACCATCCTTGTTGACTTCAATAAGCTTTAGCTCCTCGTCGGATGGTGCACGATATTTAATGAGCCTGATTAATGCATCCCCTTCAATGTCTATCTCGAACAAATTTAAATGGTATAGATGCGGCATTGCGCAGCTTTGTTCTGCACCATCTGTAACAGGGATAAGGAGTTCCAGGAAGCTCTGTTTCATCTCCAAACCAATGAATGAAAGTGTTCGCATATTGGTCAGTCCTGCGAGCAACGGCTCAATGACGTGGTCCCCAGTTGCAAGACAACTTCGGTGAAAAGTCAATTCTATAAGCGTCGAAGAAATCTGTGGTAAGAGATGCCAGAGTAATTCACATTTGAAGAAAGGGTCTGGGGATATCTGACCCTCCAAATCGCCTAATTCGAGTTCTCTTAGAGCGGGAAGATCTAAAAGACGAAGTAGAATCGTAGAATTTGGACCTCCGTATGATTGGAATACGAGGTGGCGTAATAGGGATAAGGTGATTCTTGTCTCGGGCGACACCATGTAGGCCGTGCTTGAAAAATCTTCCCCCATCCCCAAGTGAAGGAATACTAATTGGGGACAACGTTGCAGAAAACCGAAGACCGATAAAGCTGTCGTTAGGGGGTTGTTTTGCCAGACGTCTAGAAATCGAATGGGCAGAAGCTCAGCAACGAAGGATGCAAGTGCAGTGCTTTCAGGTAGGTGCAGGTAACGGAGGTTGGGAGTATATAAGTCACCTATGGGGCAACTATTCAAGTCCGCTTCGAGTCGCTGTATCTGAAGTACTCTGAGAGAGATATACTTAGATGAACGATCTTCGTCAATAGGAAATAGCGCCAGTGCTTCAACTTGGAACAAATGGGGAGACACGATCAGACGAATACGCTGTTGCTCTTTGTTGAGCAATAACAAATAGGGGACCATGTCAGCAAGTGACGTATAGGCGAAGTATATTCGGATATACACATCGAGAGGATGTGTGCCGGAGAACTTGAGGCATTGGCTCAGTCTATCGGTATACCATGGGTTTAACCTCTCAAGCACAATGGTACTCCACACAGCAGGTGTATCATGCATGATAGAACGCCATCGTGAGCATACCGAAGTCAATATATGTTGCCCGTAATGCAGGTCGAGGTAGTTGTCAGACAGCCGGAGCTCTGGGCGCATGACGACTAGATCCAACGTCGTATAGTCCACTGAAGGAAAAGGCTCAAAGAGTAGAGCGAATATCCGACGCAATATTCCATCCGGGAGTGCGTTGATGTGGTCGCTGCTGCAGGCTACTTGGTGATTTATTCAGGGTTTAGAGGTAAATGCACCGTACGCCACTCACTAGCTCGAGGAGAACAGATACTACCAGGAGATTCCGACTCGAAGAATCCAAATCTGTTGTTGTCACCTCTTTTCAATATCGGACTTGACAAGATCGACCCCATGAAACAAGGTGGGTGGTGGAGAAAACTGCGGTGGTGTCACTCAGTCTTGCTACTGGTAACGGTTAATTTGTGGGATTTATGGTTCAAAGAGACGCTGTTCCAAATAGTTGGGCCACTCGTGTACTAATATTTGGAAATGGTAAAAATAGAAAGGAATATAAAGTACTGTCTCTGGTAAATTATTCTATTCAAGGTTCCTCATACTGTCGAGATTCCATTCCCAAGCGGGATTTTTGTGTTTGTCGTTTTTTTAAAAAAAATTGAAAAGTACAGCAGTGTTTATCGCAGCTTGAATGAGAGCAATAGAATTCTTCATTAAACTAGTATTGTCCTCAATAATACTTTTTTCTGAGGGCCTCACATAACCCATGTTGAAATATAGTATATGTTTAGTTAGTAATCTTGCATTCTTATGTAAATAGATAGGTAACTACTGTATAGCTGCTTAATAATACTAACGCTTTTTGTTCGCGTCCACGACGTATTGACGCATACCTGCGCTTTAATTCTAACAACCCAAACACATGGATGGCAAATGTCCGCCCGAATATTGCCTTGCTGGACCTCTTTCCGGACCTCATACTATGGCCCAAGTTGCGTGTGCGTCAATCAGTTGTTTCTTCATCCATCCATAAGACCGATCTCTTTCTCTTAGAAAAATTATGAAAGTCAGTAAGACCATCTACGCAGTACGAGTTAACAATCTACCAATAGATGTATCTTCCTTGCTGTTTGAAAGCTCTTGCAAGCGTGTCTGAGTGCGTTCCTTCGATTTCTGCACAATTCTGTTTTCATAGCAAGGGGTAAGCTAATTTCATGATACTAGGGTGAAGTCAACGGCGTACTCAGATAGAGATTTGCACTCTCCCAATAGGTCAGCTAAGTCCCCTATCTCACAGCATGACGTCAAATCGAATGAAATATCCATCATATAATCATGCTTCTCATCAATGTACTCCAGACGACGCAACAAAATCGCTTCCTCCTTAGAATTGTGCGGGTGCTTCCCTTCTGGCTTATTGAAGCGACAGGAAGTGATTTCTTCATGATCTTTAGAAGGATCCGCACTCGATGACACGCTGCTATCCTGTATTTCGGATGAGGGAAAGGTTACTCCGGAGAAGGGTTGTCTGATAAAGGTCGGCCTCCATTGCTTCTCTCGATCAGACCGATCTTGATCGATGACATCTTCCAAATAACAATAGTCACCATCACTCACGCTTATGCCAGTTATAACCTCACGATTTTGGGCGGCGGGTGAAAATGTGCGTATGTCATCACAATAAAACATGCAATTGTCCCATGGAAGTGGCGAACTGGGGTGGACAGCCTTGCGACCGAGAGGGTGAACTGCTGGATGGATAGCGACGAAGGAGAGCTCGTTCAAATCTGGAAAAGGCTTTGCTGTTGGTGGATTGCGTGAAACTATTCGCAGCTGCAACTTAAGTTCAATCCCATCATGATGATGACCGTGAGTTGTCCCCATGAGAAGTGCCAGATATCTACGAGATTATATAGTAAAAAATATGAATCTTTATTTGGGAGTGTGCGACTCACGTTTTGTGATGAATCTTCTCTGCAACTTCAGTGGCTGTACTATCTTTCAATGGGGAAAGAGTGGCTTGAGAATTCAGCGTACAAAGGAGAAAAGCTCCTGGAGGGTAGAGTATGTTCATGAAATCAGATGGGGAAGGTCCTCGTTTTCATCGTCTTGTTCTTTGTTTTATTCCTTGTTTTATATACTGTGGACCAGTGCTCGCTCGGCACAATCGTCCCTTTCCTTTGTGTCACTAAATAAAACAATCATGCGGATCATCATGAGAGTATACTTGTCACTATGTGAGTGGTATCTATTGTTATGACTAAACAGCAGCAGCCCGAAACAGCAAGATTAATAACGCCCACTGACACCCCTAGGCCTCCTAACTTAGAATGGACCGCGATGGCAGCAAGGCCCCTGAGATTATTATCGACATTGTAAGCTCAACTGCTTTCATGCTTTCATGTCTTATGTGAAGCATCACAGGTCGTGGAACGCCAGATGACTAAAGAAGTCTTACGAGGATTACTGCATGCAATTCTATTTCATCGTCTATTGGGAACAGTTAAACCACAGACATTAGAGGTTCTCGATGTTACATTGGTTTGTTAACATTCCTTATACACTATTTATTTACACCTAATTTTCCGAGTTAGCCGGCTGTTAAGGATGCACAAATTGAACAGATGGTAGATGACAAGGTTAACACGTTTTGGCGGGCAGTAGAGGCAGGCAGGCATAAACGAGCGCAGGTGTGTATTAATCTCTACATATATGAATATATTATAAATAATAGTTCATATTATAAAGGTTGTTATTGATATGACGGAGAAGCGACAGAAGAAATGGACCGTAACCCATATTTTTAGTCAGGGTGAGGTGAGGCAGAATAATACATGCATCAAGGTCATACCTTTTACATCTCTCCTTTTTATTTTGTAGGAGGAAGTGCCATGGGAGGAATGGTTCGTTCAAAGAGTCACCTAAATAGTACGATTACTCAAATTCTATGTTAGGGTCATCAACATGGACCTATGTCAACCACACACTGATCGAGGTAGATCGTAATTTTGTCCTGAATTCTATTAATTATTAATGGTATAATTAGAACGTCAGGCATTAAATACCACGCTATCATCTACCTTGATAGATGCGCTTCGTAAGATTCTTGCCCACACTTCTTCGGAACGCGGCCGAGCTGCTGTTCCGTTAATTACAAACGCATTCGAGGGCCTATCGCCGTTTCCTATAAATATCCATGTAAAGATTGGCGGTGTTGAAGTCACCAGCTAAGATACCCCTTGTATGTGTTATTTGTAGCCATTCCTATGTGACTGCTGAGTGGTTGGTTTTGTACGATTAATCTCGGTCAGGTGGGTTGTCGTATTTAAATATTGCATTGTACTTTATATACATTTAGATATATTTTATCTTCATACCGGAAGCCCGGGAGCTGGTCTCCATTTTCAAGGAATGAATGGCGATGTAAGCGCATGCATTGCCATCGTGACCAGCTTGATGGTTCCACGCCCACATATGTAGAACAAGTATAGGGCCATGATGAGATATAGGACCTGGGCTGATGACTTGTAATTGACTATCAACAGTATTGCCTGCCACAACACAAGCGATCGTAGATCAAACAACAAGTCTCACCCAAACCTGGACGAATACGCCCCTCCCTCGTCTTGGGAAAGATACCAGGAAAGTTCCGATAGCGGCTAGTGAGTTCTTTACAGTACCTTTAGTAATAATAACTTTTGTTGCTCGCATCCTATGCCAACAAGAATTTCGCTTCCGGCATGATAATACTACTCTCTGGCAACGGCCTTACCAATAATTTCAGGGCAGATGCTTTCAATATTCCATTGTCAACTTTGCTCTTTAAACCAACCAAGTATGCACGCTTGTATTGCAGAGAACATGGCGTCTATATATATACTGCCTTTCCATGCATCATATGGTCGTCTTATGAGTGCCACGTCCTACTAGATCGCTGGAGAATCAACAGCCGGAGAAGCAATCACCAGAGAATGAACATCAACGAATATGTATTACCCCATTCATCCGGCACCTCGTCATCTTCAAATACCGTAATATAGCGAAATCCTGTATAATTTCCTTAACTATCTCCCATACCTCTCAGATCTTCCACATCCATCGAGATAGATTTAAGGTCAGGTATAAGAGCAAGCTACCGAACAATAGCTTCGAGGAGGGCAGGGGGCGGTTCTAACGAGTTGAACACGCCATAGAGGTGCGTGAAGTGGGAAAGATTACCCAGGGAACTCAGACAATTAAAATTTTCAGAGGTAATTGTCGGTTTGAAAATCAGATGGAAAGATTGACATTGTATGACACATACTGTTGAAGTTTTCATGGTGGTGTTCCTAAACCGAATAACCTTCCATTTGTCTGAGTAAGGTGCCGGTTAACTCGTTGTAACGGATGAGGACTATAATACATGTATCCATATGTATCCATATCTGGGCGGGGATCAGTTCTATACCCTATATACCTAGTAACCTGCTAACTAATATCCCCCGTATGGTTCGAGTCCTTGCAACTAGCTTACCGAATCCCCAAAACTCAACACATACCTCTTCGGAGGGGGATGAAGATAAATCAAAATATCTGCCTCAAGGGGCCCAAGACCTGGCACTGTAAAGGCAAAATCGTCTACTAATTCAGCTGGTAAATCGATACAACAATTCGACGTGATACCATAGACGGAAAACATCTATATTGCTGTCATTGATAGTTGGATTCAAATGTGATGAACCGTCGAAGATTTGTCAGTTGCGAAATGGGGGAAACCAGAAGCTTCATCATTGGACTTTTGAAGGTCGTCTGGATAGTTAACAATAACGTGGATGATATTGCCGTGTTCTGTTTCTTCCGTCAAAATGCTGGGTAGCATCACGGTCGTACGTCGCCCATCATCAAGGATGATTTCACTAACCAACCCCAATCGATCAATTCGTGTTGATAGATGAAACTGCAATAAGAGCTTCTCCTATTCCCACTTTCGATATGGATCAATTGCTGCAGCCCTATAAAACTATAGCCTGAGATGTCAAAGAGAAGGACATTATATCCAGACCAATTTGACATAATAAACCATAATTCTGTTAAAAATGGTGATAAAACACCTACCTCTCCAGGGTCCACCACTCTCCCAGTTTTAGCCTCGAAAATGCATATTGTGGACATGTTTTTTGAGGCTAATGCATCATTTTACCCATGTCCACCTAAACTATCACCAAACCTATCATGTCAGATGGTGACTCACTAACTGACACATTGATTGACACACAATACTTCTATTACAAGTTTGGAAAACCCTTGTAGATTGTACATTTACAATAAGTCAACCCATACTATTTTCAATAGATTCTATGCATCTCCTTCTAGGGATGTCTGGATGATCTTGGTTCCTCTGGAATCTTAGGGCATATTATTCTCCAAGAGTCCGTGGTCAGATTGGTATACACGTGGGCTGCGTGAAGTTTCGGATTAAGAAAAAAGAAGACAAATACAAAATATGCATATTATATCCATTTATGATCAACTTGCTCCGCACCCCAGTTTAGCCAAAATTACCACAAATATTTACTTGAGGCCCGTCCCCTCACATCCCGTTATGAAGTTCAATCGGAGATGCCAAAGTCCAACATGGCGTGGGTCTAAATAGTCTATATTGGTTATTTATCGTGTCGAGTTTGAGAGAGAAAGTTGACAGAATTTACGGTAGGAAGACTTGATACTTTGTTCGTTTCATAGTTCCGGAAACTTGCAACATCAACCTCGTAATATTTATTCATAAAGCATGCCAAACCACCTCTTGGCTACCAGGTGAGCGAGGCATCATGGGCAGGAGAGGGATATTATCAGTCTTCCACAGTCATAACTTTGTGTCAGGACTCACAACAACTTTAAACATCTTTGCAGGATCTAGAAACTATCAGTGTACAGGAGCCATTGTAAAAAACTTGATCGTGGCTTGATAACGAGTCTGCAATTTCGTGAGAACAATTATATTAAAATAATGTCACTGAAGAAAGAAAACAGGTGGCTTTCTCCTCTACTTTGTATCAAGAACCCGAAAGTTTAGGCAATAAAGACGGTTTTCAGCTTTACAAAAAATGGTACTTCATACAAGCTCATTGTTTGTTTTTTACCGCAGAGCTTATACAATGGCATAATATTATTTATCAGATGCTTTTGATCTGAAGAGTAGTAATACGGAAATCATCGTGATAAGCTTATGTGGAATCTTGAACTGAACCATCTTCAGTGACCCAATGACACCTGCACTTATCCCTGGGTGAATTTAGGGCTAGGATAGGTCCTTCGTTACAGTACCTAATGATGACTTTCGATTTTTATTTCTTTCCTGTCTCCACCACGCACCGGCGATATACCCCCATGTGGTCCCTAAGCTTTCCTCCTGAATTATTAGACCCATCATATCGAACGAAGTTTCGCTACAAAATCTTTTCTTCCTCGCCCTAACTAATTCCCTTCTCAATGATTTTGTGATCCCTTATCACATCCAATTTCGCCGTATACGCTGTATACCTCTGTGATAATTGAGTTGAAAAAGCCTACAAAAATTTATATTTGTCATATCCGAGATTATTACACCTGGGAGAAGACTTCTATTTCTAGATTGGGAAATCTAGCTGTGATGTGACTGTTACTTGGCGCCTGTCGCATTTGCAGCATTTCTGCCGCCATCATCCGCAGATCGCTAGATATGAATGGAGACTCAAATATAGCGGCGGAAGATTGGCCTGGGAGGTATCACCACGTTGACCAAATACTAGACAAGCCTGGTCCACGCACAGATCCTCAGTTCGCAGCAGGAGACATTGTAGGAGGTTCTGTTCGTCACGCCCACATACTTGTTGACTTTTTTACTTTATAGGTAAAGAATTTCCTTAGGAAAGAATGCAAAATATTATGCATTGGGGCTGGAGGCTTAGGTTGTGAGATCCTCAGCAATCTCGCACTTTCGGGTTTCAAGGATATTCACGTGATCGACATGGACACCATCGACATCAGTAATCTGAATCGTCAGTTCCTTTTTCGGTTAGTTCAGATTTTTTTTTTGTTTGTCGTTTTTGGGGAAGTTGTCTTTCTATTTGCAGACCTGCTGATGTCGGGAGACCGAAGGCGATTGTGGCAGCCGAGTTCGTTATGAAACGAGTTGCGGGAGTCAAGGTCACCCCGTGAGTGCTATTAAGCTAGCCTGAATATGTAACGCAGAGCTTAGACTATTTCACTGCGTTTAGGTACCACGGGAAAATCCAGGATAAGGATCACGCCTATTACATGCAATTTAACATTATTATCTGTGGTCTTGATTCTGTCGAAGCCCGGAGATGGATTAACGCAACGCTGCACGAAATGTTCGATGAGGATGATCAGGAATCTATGAAACCTCTTATTGATGGCGGAACAGAAGGTAGAGAAGAGATGTGTTCTTGATATTACGACAGTTAGACTTCATCTCACCCCCTAGGTTTCAAGGGCCAAGCTCGAGTCATTTTACCACATGTGACCTCGTGTTACGAGTGCTCTCTTGATATGCTAAACAAGCCTACCGCTTTTCCTATTTGTACCATTGCAAACACTCCTCGTCTCCCAGAGCATTGTATAGAATGGGCATCGGTATTAGAATGGCCACGGGTACACAAAAGTGTATCCATCTTTTTATAATCAGTGAGTTGAGCTAATGATTTACCAGACCAGAAAATGGACACAGACAACCCCGAACATATCAGCTGGCTCTACAGCATCGCTGTTGCTCGCGCCAAAGAATTTAACATCGAAGGAGTAACATGGTCTCTTACCCAAGGCGTCGTTAAAAATATCATTCCTGCCATAGCTTCCACAAATGCGATAATTGCCGCTTCTTGCTGCAACGAGGCATTCAAGATTGCTACGACCTCAGCTCCGTACTTGGACAACTACTTTATGTTAATCGGCACAGATGGTGTATATTCTTATACATTTCAACACGAAAAGCGGCCTGATTGTCCGGTATGCGGAGGCGAATCGCGCGATATAGACGTCAAAAGGGAATGGACCCTGGAACAGTTCATTGAATCATTAGCGGAACGACAGGAGCTGTATGTCTTTTTTTCTCTGGCTCGTCAAACACTTCTGATCTGTGATTTATCAGACAAGTGAAAAAACCGTCACTTTCCACTCCGAATCCTATTCCACCAACGAAAAACGCCCTTTATTATCAATCGCCACCGCAACTTGAGGAGGAAACGCGGCCCAATTTAGAGAAGAAGCTTAGTGACTTGGTGCCAAATGGGGCTGAGATTTCCGTCACCGCTAGATCTCTACCATTCAACTTGAGTTTACGGATAAATTTTGTTTAAGACACTCATCTGAACGAACTCATTCCAGCCCTGGGTTGGTTGCATTAATAGACTGTTCGCACTGATATATTGCTTTCTTGTATTGTTTCATGGCGGTTGGGTTGATTGAAATTCTTAAAATCTATTAGTCGGTTTTTGTTCCTGAACTGGGTTTTACTAGTTAAAGCACCGGGTGGATTACGGATGCTTTTAGAAATGGCCGCACCGCGTCGCTTAGAATGTTAGGGGATGGCGAAGCTTGTGGCCAGTGATTTTTTTCTTTCATGACAGCATAGAAAAAATTCTGAACAAAATCGAATTCACCGACACCAGTGACCTCGTCTAAAAATCCACCTTCTGCCGAGGCCTTGGATTCTACTTTTTAAAACACCCCCCTTAGTCAAGGAGCGGGAAACTCACGGATCTTACGACACTCAGACTGACCGGGTTCACTACTATGGGTATCTCACCGATGATACACCGCCCAAATCGAGTTCGATAAGTTCGTGAAACATGTGGAATATCAAGCTCGACCATATATCATCGCATCGTGCCAGATGCTCCAAGCTATCATTCTTCCAAGACGATTGTTCATTTCTCTGGGATTCGTATGCAAGACGAAAGCCAGAGATTTTTTTCATTTTTCGTGAGGCATTGAGCCTCGGAACCCGTGATGATGAGGATAACCTGTCGAAGGCTGAGCCTAGCGGGGAAGATGTAATCCATTGGAACCTTCGGACTTCTGGGAGTTCAAACTTAAATTGAAAAGATACGGGGGACCCCAAGAAGCACTGGGGCGGTGGGTAAGTGTCTTTTGACCACGACAATCATCACTTGTCTAAAACCACAATGCAGCTGCACCGAAACCATCTTAAAAACCTCAAACCAGCGAGGCACGTGTTAAAACTGAATCGCAAGACCCATCGAGGCGTAGTCCTAGAAACGCGACAGCAATAGACACAAAGCAAATCTCAGATAATTTAACACTGAGTGCCTCAGTTTCAAAGAAATGTTTTTCTTCGGTAATACGGACCAAACCGAAAAAAAAAAACCAGAGCCGAGGGACCAGCGGAAGACCCGTATTTTCAATCTGCCAGTTATTCTCTAAAGATGTTTTTTCATGGGAACCTGCATAACTATGTCTTTGATGCTGTGGTCGCAGACTTTTCCATTAAACCTTTGTACTATGACCGTTCCGCGACTGCCAAGTCGACTCCATTCCTTTACGTGGAGAACCTAATGAAATTCGTTGCGTTGCTGATAGCCTACATACAACTCAGCGATTGCCATCGTGGCCTGGAGAAAATAACTCCGAACTTCCTACATCAGTAAAATGAGCATGTGCTCTGGAGCCTCCAGGAGTTGGTCTAACTGTGTTTATAATATTTATAATAAATAGTCATTTAGAAAAATGAATTTAAAAAATTTAAATACAATTGTGATGTGAAAGTGATTATTATTATTACACTGGAGGCACCCCAAGATTTTTGGAGTTGCAAAACCTTCAGAAAATCTTGCTATTTGGCCAAATTTGCTAAGCATTCTTTGAACTGAAAAACTGTTCGAAAATCTTGAGTTTTAGTAGGTTTTTCTGAGGACAAAAATTGTATCTGAAAACCCTAAAAATGTTGATCAGGAATTTCTAAGGAAACATTGTTGGAAATAGCCTATTTTCTGTGGATTTTCTAAGTAGGAAAATTCTTAAAAAACCCTGGGTTTTGTTAGGGTTTTGCCACCCAACAGAATTCTATGAAAACTGTAATAATTTGCCTAGAGAAATCAATTGAAAACCACATATTTCTACTCAATTTTTCTGCTCAGGGAATTGGGTGAAAACTATAATTTTTTACCAGGAAAATCTTGTGCCAAGACAATGTTTTGTTAATGTTTTGTCAAGGGGAAAACCCATAATGAAATTGACAATTTAATTATATGGGAAATCATTGAATAATTATAGATTTTAATAAGATTTTCCTTGGCCACAAACATTATGGAAATTCAAAAAATGTGTTGGTGAAATCTTGAAGAAATTAACATTTTCGCATGAGTGTCTTAAAGGTTTTTCAAGATGAGAAACTGTGAACTGATTTTTCCTGATTGAGCATGATTCACAATTGTTTGGAATAGTACAGTGGGATTTACAAATATTTAAGAGGATTGTTTTAGATTCAGGTAGATTCTTTTAGATTCAGATAGATTCTCTTAGATTCAGGTAGATTCTTTTAGATTCAGATAGATTCTTTTAGATTCAGATAGATTCTTTTAGATTCAGATAGATTCTTTTAGATTCAGATAGATTCTTTTAGATTCAGATAGATGCTTTTAGATTCAGATAGATTCTTTTAGATTCAGATAGATGCTTTTAGATTCAGATAGATGCTTTTAGATTCAGATAGATTCTTTTAGATTCAGATAGATTCTTTTAGATTCTTTTAGATTCTTTTAGATTCAGATAGATTCTTTTAGATTCAGATAGATTCTTTTAGATTCACATAGATTCAGATAGATTCTTTTAGATTCTTTTAGATTCTTTTAGATTCAGGTAGATTCTTTTAGATTCAGGTAGATTCTTTTAGATTCAGATAGATTATTTTAGATTCACATAGATTCTTTTAGATTCAGATAGATTCTTTTGGATTCAGATAGATTCTTTTAGATTCAGATAGATGCTTTTAGATTCAGATAGATTCTTTTAGATTCAGATAGATTCTTTTAGATTCAGATAGATTCTTTTAGATTCAGATAGATTCTTTTAGATTCAGATAGATTCAGATAGATTCTTTTAGATTGACATAGATTCAGATAGATTCTTTTAGATTGACATAGATGGATTCTTTTAGATTCAGATAGATTCTTTTAGATTCAGATAGATTCTTTTAGATTCAGATAGATTCTTTTAGATTGACATAGATTCTTTTAGATTGACATAGATTCAGATAGATTCTTTTAAATTGACATAGATGCAGATAGATTATTTTAGATTCAGGTAGATTCTTGTAGATTCAGGGAGATTCTTTTAGATTCAGATAGATTCTTTTAGATTCAGATAGATTCAGATAGATTCTTTTAGATTGACATAGATGGATTCTTTTAGATTCAGATAGATTCTTTTAGATTCTTTTAGATTCAGATAGATTCAGATAGATTCAGATAGATTCTTTTAGATTCAGATAGATTCAGATAGATTCAGATAGATTCTTTTAGATTGACATAGATTCAGATAGATTCTTTTAGATTGACATAGATGCAGATAGATTATTTTAGATTCAGGTAGATCCTTGTAGATTCAGATAGATTTTTTTAGATTCACATAGATTCTTTTAGATTCACATAGATTCAGATAGATTCTTTTAGATTCTTTTAGATTCTTTTAGATTCTTTTAGATTTTTTTAGATTCTTTTAGATTCTTTTAGATTCTTTTAGATTCTTTTAGATTCTTTTAGATTCTTTTAGATTCAGGTAGATTCTTGTAGATTCACATAGATTCAGATAGATTCTTTTAGATTCACATAGATGCAGATAGATTATTTTAGATTCAGGTAGATTCTTGTAGATTCAGAGAGATTCTTTTACATTCAGATAGATTATTTTAGATTCAGATAGATTCAGATAGATTCTTTTAGATTCAGGTAGATTCTTTTAGATTCAGGTAGATTCTTTTAGATTCAGATAGATTCTTTTAGATTCAGATAGATTCACAAAGATCCTTTTAGATTCAGATAGATTGTTTGAGATTCACATAGATTCACATAGATTCACATAGATTCACATAGATTCACATAGATTCACATAGATTCACATAGATTCACATAGATTCACATAGATTCACATAGATTCACATAGATTCACATAGATTCAGATACATAGATTCACATAGATTCAGATACATAGATTCTCTTAGATTCACATAGACTCTTTTAGATTCACATAGATTCTTTTATGGTTTAGGGTGAATCTAAAAGAATCTAAAAGAATCTATCTGAATCTCAAACAATCTATCTGAATCTATGTGAATCTAAAAGAATCTACCTGAATCTAAAAGAATCTATCTGAATCTCAAAGAATTTATCTGAATCTAAGAGAATCTACCTGAATCTAAAATAATCTTTCTGAATCTATGTGAATCTAAAAGAATCTATCTGAATCCAAAAGAATCTATCTGAATTTAAAAGAATCTATCTGAATCTAAAAGAATCTCCCTGAATCTACAAGAATCTATGTGAATCTAAAAGAATCTATCTGAACCTAAAAGAATCTATCTGAATCCAAAAGAATCTATCTGAATCTAAAAGAATCTATGTGAATCTAAAATAATCTATCTGAATCTAAAAGAATCTACCTGAATCTACAAGAATCTACCTGAATCTAAAAGAATCTAAAAGAATCTAAAAGAATCTAAAAGAATCTAAAAGAATCTAAAAGAATCTAAAAGAATCTAAAAGAATCTAAAAGAATCTAAAAGAATCTAAAAGAATCTAAAAGAATCTAAAAGAATCTAAAAGAATCTAAAAGAATCTATCTGAATCTATGTGAATCTAAAAGAATCTATCTGAATCTAAAAGAATCTATCTGAATCTACAAGGATCTACCTGAATCTAAAATAATCTATCTGCATCTATGTCAATCTAAAAGAATCTATCTGAATCTATGTCAATCTAAAAGAATCTATCTGAATCTAAAAGAATCTATCTGAATCTAAAAGAATCTACCTGAATCTACAAGAATCTACCTGAATCTAAAAGAATCTACCTGAATCTAAAAGAATCTAAAGAATCTAAAAGAATCTAAAAGAATCTAAAAGAATCTAAAAGAATCTAAAAGAATCTAAAAGAATCTAAAAGAATCTAAAAGAATCTAAAAGAATCTAAAAGAATCTAAAAGAATCTAAAAGAATCTAAAAGAATCTAAAAGAATCTAAAAGAATCTAAAAGAATCTAAAAGAATCTAAAAGAATCTAAAAGAATCTATCTGAATCCAAAAGAATCTATCTGAATCTAAAAGAATCTATGTGAATCTAAAATAATCTATCTGAATCTAAAAGAATCTATCTGAATCTAAAAGAATCTATCTGAATCTAAAAGAATCTATCTGAATCTAAAAGAATCTATCTGAATCTAAAAGAATCTCCCTGAATCTACAAGAATCTATGTGAATCTAAAAGAATCTATCTGAACCTAAAAGAATCTATGTGAATCCAAAAGAATCTATCTGAATCTAAAAGAATCTATGTGAATCTAAAAGAATCTACCTGAATCTACAAGAATCTACCTCAATCTAAAATAATCTATCTGAATCTAAAAAAATCTCAAAGAGTCTATCTGAATCTATGTGAATCTAAAAGAATCTCCCTGAATCTAAAAGAATCTATGTGAATCTAAAAGAATCTATCTGAATCTACAAGAATCTACCTGAATCTAAAATAATCTATCTGCATCTATTCAATCTAAAAGAATCTATCTGAACCTAAAAGAATCTATCTGAATCCAAAAGAATCTATCTGAATCTATCTGAATCTCAAAGAATCTATCTGAATCTATCTGAATCTATCTGAATCTATGTGAATCTAAAAGAATCTATGTGAATCTAAAAGAATCTATGTGAATCTAAAAGAATCTATGTGAATCTAAAAGAATCTATGTGAATCTAAAAGAATCTATGTGAATCTAAAAGAATCTATGTGAATCTAAAAGAATCTATGTGAATCTAAAAGAATCTATGTGAATCTAAAAGAATCTATGTGAATCTAAAAGAATCTATGTGAATCTAAAAGAATCTATGTGAATCTAAAAGAATCTATCTGAATCTAAAAGAATCTATCTGAATCTAAAAGAATCTATCTGAATCTATCTGAATCTATCTAAATCTAAAAGAATCTATCTGAATCTAAAAGAATCTATCTGAATCTAAAATAATCTATCTGAATCTAAAAGAATCTATCTGAATCTAAAAGAATCTATCTGAATCTAAAAGAATCTATCTGAATCTAAAAGAATCTATCTGAATCTAAAAGAATCTATCTGAATCTAAAAGAATCTATCTGAATCTAAAAGAATCTATCTGAATCTAAAAGAATCTATCTGAATCTAAAAGAATCTATCTGAATCTAAAAGAATCTATCTGAATCTAAAAGAATCTATCTGAATCTAAAAGAATCTATCTGAATCTAAAAGAATCTATCTGAATCTATCTGAATCTAAAAGAATCTATCTGAATCTAAAAGAATCTATCTGAATCTAAAAGAATCTACCTGAATCTAAAACAATCCTCTTAAATATTTGTGAATCATGCTCAATCAGGAAAAATCAGTTCAAGGTTTCTCATCTTGAAAAACCTTTAAGAAACTCATGTGAAATTGTTAATTTCTTCAAGATTTCACCAACACATTTTTTGAATTTCCATAGTGTTTGTGGCCAAGGAAAATCTTATTGAAATCTATCATTATTCAATGATTTCCCATATAATTAAATTGTCAATTTCATTATGGGTTTTCCCCTTGACAAAACATTAACAAAACATTGTCTTGGCACAAGATTTTCCTGGTAAAAAATTATAGTTTTCACCCAATTCCCTGAGCAGAAAAATTGAGCAGAAATATGTGGTTTTCAATTGATTTCTCTAGGCAAATTATTACAGTTTTCATAGAATTCTGTTGGGTGGAAAAACCTAACAAAACCCAGGGTTTTTTAAGAATTTCCCCATTTAGAAAATCCACAGAAAATAGGCTATTTCCAACAATGTTTCCTTAGAATTTCCTGATCAACATCTTTAGGGTTTTCAGATACAATTTCTGTCCTCAGAAAAACCTACTAAAACTCAAGATTTTTGAACAGTTTTTCAGTTCAAAGAATGCTTAGCAAATTTGGCCAAATAGCAAGATTTTTTGAAGGTTTTGCAACTCCAAAAATCTTGGGGTGCCTCCAGTGTTATCAAACATTAGTACAACTAGTAGCACAATCACAAAAAACAATAAAAATATAAGAAAAAAAAGATGTACCTCCCCCATGTATTCATCATCTCAAAAGCCATAAAATACATAAATAAATAAAAACAAGCCATAAACAACATTCACACTACAAGCAATGAAACAACCAGTATAGTTGGCTGTTGTGAAGACATGTAGAACTTGTTGTTATAACAAATATAATCCAGTGAGAAAGACAACAGTAACAATACTGTGTCTTTCAGCACAGCAGGGACAGTAATGTGACAAGCAAAAAAACAAGAAAGAAAAAGAGAAACAGTACATTGCAGGCAGAAGTAAGGACAAGTGTGGGGTGATGGCTAAGGTGAATACAAGGTGTCTGTTATGACCCGTTCCTGGATGTTTCAATATCTGACTTCCGACTACGGAACATCATAGTTACCATATCTTCCGTATTCTTCCCTTGTTCCACATTAGGTAATTTTCTGTTGACAAGTATTCACTTGTTTGTTTATTATATTCCCATTTTGGAATATTGTCTCCCCAATTTGTCTTATTGAATTCCCATTTCAGAATACTTCCATTTCTGTTTTATTGTGGTCTTAGTTTGTAGTACAATAACAAGAAGACTTATACATATTAGTTTCTGCAAATTTGTACTTTACTTCAGATCTGATATTGACTTAGTTTCTTATTCCCTCTTCCATCTTTCTGTATGCTTGATATTCAGAACTCTTCAGAACTCTGAATATCCATATCTTCCATCGAAAGTCTCACCTTTGAAATTAAGGACTTCTGAGTGTTTGTGTAGAGGTGCAGCACATAAGCTGAAGCCGACATCCTGACCCTATCCGATAGTTCCCAACTTCCCAGTGGCTTTCCAATAGTTCCAGAATAAGTTCCGACATGGCACTTAACAGTGTCAAGGCAGAGACAGCTGTTGCCTCCACCAAATTAGAGGAAACAGGTTACTTCCAAGGCTACCATCCCATTGATGATTACACTGATCAGTTTGAAGAGCTGATTACTGAAGTGAGGAACACAGAGGGACAAGTGATTGTCATCAAGTTCAGAAGAAGCCTAGACAAGCATCTTCAGGACCACATTGCTGAGTTGGGCTCTGACCACCCCTCCAATGAAGATCTCTTGGCCTGGTCTGAGGCAGCACATCACCTTGATGCCAATCAGGCAGCTAACCAAGCATTCAGTACTTCAGGGTGCTCTTCAGTGTCATCAGGTCCTCCTTTGCATCATCCTATCCCTGCTCTGAGTAGGCCTGCACCAGTAACAGCCCCTGTCTATGCACCACCTCCAGGGTCTCCACTCCATTCCTTCCCCATGCCTGTGCAGAGCCATGTCAGCCTCCTTGTACCCATGGAGGTAGACACCCTTAAGTGCAATCGGGGACTGCCAGGACCTTGTTATTGTTATGGCAGTCCAGAGCATCTAGCTAAAAGACTGCCCCCATGCCTTTGATATTCAGGCTATCCCAGTTGAACAGGTGTCTCTGTTAGAGCAGTTGTTAGCTGCAGCTGATGTGCACACTGCAGAAATGGTACAGAATATGGATGCACAAGGTGTAGTAGCTACTGAGGAAGTAGAAGAAGATTTTGGGCCTTGCAGTGGACGAGAAGTGCTCCTCCACTGCCTGTACATAATCATTTTGAAGTTACTCTGGAATTTTGGCCTCTGTCCTGAAATTGTGGTGGGTGGCTTCTCCAGATGCCATGAAGTGGTGGAGCTGGCTGCAATGGTTTCTATTGAGGGGGGAATAATGAACAAGATTTGATCTCCTGGTTCATACAAGGATGTGGTCAGTTGAGAGTCCTTGATCTCTGGTTGATGCTCCATGGATTCCTTTTGACTCTCAGAGTCCTCTAGACCTTCCAGCTCTTCTACAAGGAATGGACAAGGCCCTTGCCTGCAGAGTCAGGCCCTGTGAATCTCTCTTCTGTGTTCCTGTGTCTCCCTCTGCACCTCCTGTTGGCAGGTGTGACACTTTGCTGGGCAGCAGCTGTGTTTGACCTGTTTGGTTGGCCACTCAATCTCTGGGTTGTGTTCCTTCAGCCAGGTATATCCCAGGATTAGCTTTTGGAAACCCAGACTAGTCACTACCATTGGAGTATGCCCACTATGATCCTTGTAGGGCAGAATCAGGTCAACACCTCAGTGATTTCTTTCAGGGTTCCATCTACATTGTGCACTGGGGTAGGGTGGAGAAGCTTCTGAGTGGTGAGTCAGTTCTCCTTTACAAACTCAGAATTGATGAAGGATCCAGTTGCTCCAGAATATAGGAGGGCAGACACTCCAAAGACTTCAGCAGTATTGGTGGTTTGGATCTCCACCTTGAGAGATAGGGAGTTGGGGCTCAGAGTGGCTGCAATGGTGAATTGGTTTGGTAATATTTGCTCCCAATGAGGTTTTCGAGCTCTAGGTTTCCTTGGTTGAGAGTTAGGAGGTTCAGGGTTAAGTACAGCTGGCACCATTATGAGGGGGGGGCTGTTGTAAGGAAGTATTATCTTCTACAGCCAAACACAGTAATTCCATGATGTCTTCTCAAAGGAGTCCTTTGACACTCTCCCAGAACATAATATTTGGGACCATGCCATTGAGCTGGAGCCCAGTGCTAAAGCCACCAACTGTAAGGTCTACACTTTGTCCCTATCTGAACAAGTGCAGCTAGATGATTAGCTTAGTTCCCCTTGTTTCCCTGCCTTATCACTTATTTCTCTTGATCTGTTTGACCCTTCACTTCTTTGATCAGCCCTCTGATCATCTCTCTTGCTGTAGTATAAAGCTCCTTTCATGTATGCTACAGTTCTCCAGTTTGAAAATCAACTTAGATTACCCCCTTTTAGTTCTCAGTCTTTTCCTCTTGTTATAATACTCTTACAGGTGTCTTTGGCAAGCTGCAACCCTTTGCTATTTGACTCTTAGTATTGTGGCCCTCCAGTTGATTGAGCTAAGTGTTGATCTTTGTTTTTATTGTACTATCCACTCTGTTTGAACTCCCAGAGCACCCTAACAGTTCATGCAAGGGCACAACACATAAGTTGAAGCCAAGCTCCACTATGTTTATAGAGTCAGACCTCCCAACTAGTACAATCTCTATCATCAACCCCCCTAACATAGAGCTCTTCCCCATTTTTGCTTAAATCTTAACAAATAGTAAAGATATAGCTGTGTATTGAATATTCGCAGTGTAGATTTAGTATCAACAATATGTAGTCATAGATAGATTTGTTGCTATACATTCAGTTATAGGCTATATTGGGAAACTACAAGGATGTTAATAGTCCATGTCTATTCAATTGTAGGATTAACACCTGAATTTCCTGAGAAGAAATGTCCCCCATGAAATAGATTATGAAGGAGAAAATATGAGCAACTTCAAGGATGGTATGGCTTACACAAGCTGGCAGGATCAGCATCCATGACAACGAGAGAATACAAACACTTACTCGATTTCAAGAGGATTTCAATCAAGATACAACGAGGTGGCAGAGGTGGAATAGGAAAATATAGATGGCACAATGCAGACAGGACTACCCGCAGCTTAATGTTGGGAAGGTAACCTGCAAGACAGTGAAAAGAGTCAATGATGCAAATAATTAATGCTCACCATATTGAGCAAAAGCTACAAACAATTTTCCACCAGCAGAAACAGCTTTGTCATTGTCAGCATTAACAAGGGATATACAGTGATGTGATAAGTTGCAGTTAATAATAACTTGACGAAAGCAAGCTTTGAAAACATGGATGAGATGAAAGTATCGACTTGCATATGGAGGCACACACCATGGGCTGCTAGCATAACGAGAAGGTCAACAACTTCTGTTTGAATTTCAGAATATGGGTCTTCCAACAGTGCAACAACGGCAGGAATGACGGGGGCAATGGCCACTCGAAATTCGGCTGTGGCCAAATGTCAGCTGGATTCCCATTGGATTATCACACACCACACCTTGCTCTAAAACCTTCCCCAGGACCGATACTGCGCTTGCTCGAGCGTTAGAGTCAGAGTGTTTCAACAGTTCAACAATGCCGGGAATGATAGGGGCAATGGCCGCTCGAAATTCGGCTGTGGCCGAATGTCAGATGGATTCCCATCCATTATCACACACCGCACCTTGCTCTAAAACCTTCCCCAGGACCGATACTGCGTTTGCCCGAACGTCAGAGTCAGAGTGCTTCAACAGTTCAACAATGCCGGGAATGACAGAGGCAATGGCCGCTCGAAATTCGGCTGTGGCCAAGTGTCAGCTGGATTCCCATCCCATTATCACACACCGCACCTTGCTCTGAAACCTTCCCCAGGAAAGATACTGCACTTAATCGAACGGCCCAGCGAGAGTGCTTCAACCGTTCAACAATGGCGGGAATGAGCGGGGCAATGGCCACTCGAAATTCAGCTGTCGCCAAATGTCAGTTGGATTCCCATCCCATTATCACACACCGCACCTTGCTCTGAAATCTTCCCCAGGACCGATACTGCGCTTGCTCGAACGTCAGAGTCAGAGTGCTTCAACAGTTCAACAATGGCGGGAATGACAGGGGCAATGGCCGCTCGAAATTCGGCTGTGGCCAAATGTCAGCTGGATTCCCATCCCATTATCACACACCGCACCTTGTTCTGAAACCTTCCCTAGGAAAGATACTGCACTTAATCGAACGCCCCGGCGAGAGTCCTTTAACCGTTCAACAATCGCGGGAATGACAGGGGCAATGGCCACTCGAAATTTGGCTGTGGCCAAATGTCAGATGGATTCCCATCCCATTATCACACCGCACCTTGCTCTGAAACCTTCCCCAGGACCGATACGGCGCTTTCTCGAACGTCAGAGTCAGAGTCCTTCAACAGTTCAACAAAGGCGGGAATGACAGGGGCAATGACGGCTCGAAATTCGGCTGTGGCCAAATGTCAGCTTGATTCCCACCCCATTATCACACACCGCACCTTGCTCTGAAACCTTCCCCAGGAAAGATACTGCACTTAATCGAACGCCCCGAGCAGAGTGCTTCAACAGTTCAACAATGGCGGGAATGACAGAGACAATGGCGGCTCGAAATTCGGCTGTGGCCAAATGTCAGCCGGATTTCCATTCCATTATCACACACCGCACCTTGGTCTGAAACCTTCCCCAGGGCCGATACTGCGCTTGCTAGAACGTGAGAGTCAAAGTCCTTCAACTGATCAACAAAGGTGGGAATGACAGGGACAATGGCGGCTCGAAATTCGGCTGTGGCCAAATGTCAGCTGGATTCCCATCCCATTATCACACACCGCACCTCGTTCTGAAACCTTCCCCAGGACCGATACTGCGCTTGCTCGAACGTCAGAGTCAGAGTCCTTCAACAATTCAACAATGCCGGGAATGACAGGGGCAATGGCCGCTCGAAATTCGGCTGTGGTCAAATGTCAGCTGGATTCCCATCCCATTATCACACACCGCACCTTGCTCTGAAACCTTCCCCAGGAAAGATACTGCACTTAATCGAACGCCGCGGCGAGAGTGCTTCAACAGTTCAACAATAGCGGGAATAACAGGGGCAATGGCCGCTCGAAATTCGGCTGTGGTCAAATGTCAGCTGGATTCCCATCCCATTATCACACACCGCACCTTGGTCTGAAACCTTCCCCAGGAGCAATACTGCACTTAATCGAACCCCCCAACGAGAGTCCTTCAACAGTTCAAGAATGGCGGGAATGACAGGGGCAATGACTGTTCGAAATTCGGCTGTGGCCAAATGTCAGCTGGATTCCCATCCCATTATCACACACCGCACATCGCTCTGAAACCTTCCCCATGACCGATACTGCGCTTGCTCGAACGTCAGAGTCAGGGTCCTTCAACAGTTCAACAATGACGGGAATGACAAGGGCAATGGCGGCTCGAATTTCGGCTGTGGTCAAATGTCAGCTGCATTCCCATCCCATTATCACACCGCACCTTGCCCTGAAACCTTCCCTAGGACCGATACTGCGCTTGCTCGAACGTCAGAGTCAGAGTCCTTCAACAGATCAACAAACGCGGGAATGACAGGGGCAATGGGGGCTCGAAATTCGGCTGTGGCCAAATGTCAAGCTAGATTCCCATCCCATTATCACATACCGCACCTCGCTCTGAAACCTTCCCCAGGACCGATACTGCGCGTGCTCGAACGTCAGAGTCAGGGTCCTTCAACAGTTCAACAATGGCGGGAATAACAAGGGCAATGGCCGCTCGAAGTTCGGCTGTGGTCAAATGTCAGCTGGATTCCGATCCCATTATCACATACCGCACCTTGCTCTGAAACCTTCCTTAGGACCGATACTGCACTTGATCGAGCGTTAGAGTCAGAGTGCTTTAACAGTTCAACAATGGCGGGAATGACGGGGGCAATGGCCGCTCGAAATTCGGCTGTGGTCAAATGTCAGCTGGATTCCCATCCCATTATCACACACCTTGCTCTGAAACCTTCCCCAGGACCGATACGGCGCTTTCTCGAACGTCAAAGTCAGAGTCCTTCAACAGTTCAACAAAGGCGGGAATGACAGGGGCAATGACGGCTCGAAATTGGGCTGTGGCCAAATGTCAGCTTGATTCCCACCCCATTATCACACACCGCACCTTGCTCTGAAACCTTCCCCAGGAAAGATACTGCACTTAATCGAACGCCCCGAGGAGAGTGCTTCAACAGTTCAACAATGGCGGGAATGACAGAGACAATGGCGGCTCGAAATTCGGCTGTGGCCGAATGTCAGATGAATTCCCATCCCATTATCACACACCACACCTTGCTCTAAAACCTTCCCCAGGACCGATGCTGCGTTTTCCCGAACGTCAGAGTCAGAGTGCTTCAACAGTTCAATAATGCCGGGAATGACAGGAGCAATGGCGGCTCGAAATTCGGCTGTGGCTACATGTCAGCTGGATTCCCATCCCATTATCACATACCGCACCTTGTTCTGAAACCTTCCCTAGGACCGATACTGCCCTTGCTTGAACGTCAGAGTCAGAGTCCTTCAACAGTTCAACAATGTCGGTAATGACACGGGCAATGGCGGGTCCAAAAGTGTCTACAAGCCCATGAGTCCTGGCGGTTTACGGCGAGTTGGTGCCCATACCAAACATATGTAAAGCAGTGACCACGGTTATCAGAGCGAACTTTCCTTGTTGGTCTCTGAGGTCGAATCTGCATAAAAGAAGGGAAAACGTCCGCGCTTAAAGTGGTATGGAAATTAGTCAATGTATGATACATAATCTCTCTTCACATACAAGTCATTGTTACGCATTGAATAATCCTGATGGCTTCATGACGCAAAATACAATTAGGACTATGGAAGAGATCCACAGTTGACGATAGATGACGAGTAGGCAATGCGGAGAGGGATCGTATATCGGGCACATTTGCTAGATTACAGCAAAATCGATCAGAATGGGATGGAAAACAAGAGGGAATTGGCATGCGTTGAAGTGGGATTGAAAGTGACACAGGCAGCGTCGGTGGCGCATTGTCCGACAATCCTACCGCCACACACACGGCAGCCTTGACGAGAGGGAGAAGCTCCCCTATGGAGATTTAAGACAAATCCTTCAGTAATATTTATTGGATTACCTTCTTCTGATAATTTCAACAGGACCGACGGTGCACTTGATCGAACGTCAGAGTTAGAGTGCTTCAACAGTTCAACAATGCCGGGAATGACAGGGGCAATGGCCGCTCGAAATTCGGCTGTGGCCAAATGTCAGCTAGATTCCCATCCCATTATCACACACCTCACCTTGCTCTGAAACCTTCCCCAGGAACAATACTGCACTTAATCGAACGTCAGAGTCAGAGTGCTTCAACAGTTCAACAATGGAGGGAATGACAGGGGCAATGGCCGCTCGAAATTCAGCTGTGGGCAAATGTCAGCTAGATTCCCATCCCATTATCATACACCGCACCTCGCTCTGAAACCTTCTCCAGGACCGATACTGCGCGTGCTCTCACATCAGAGTCAGGGTCCTTCAAGAGTTCAACAATGACGGGAATGACAAGGGCAATGGCCGCTCGAAGTTCGGCTGTGGTCACATGTCAGCTGGATTCCCATCCCATTATCACATACCGCACCTTGCTCTGAAACCTTCCTTAGGACCGATACTGCACTTGATCGAACGTCAGAGTCAGAGTGCTTTAACAGCTCAACAATGGCGGGAATGACGGGGGGAATGGCGGCTTGAAAGTCGGCTGTGGCCAAATGTCAGCTAGATTCCCATCCCATTATCACACACCGCACTTTGCTCTGAAACGTTGCTCAGAAACGATACTGCACTTAATTGAACGCCTCGGCGATAGTGCTTTAAAAGTTCAACAATGACGGGAATGAAAGGGGAAATGGCGGCTCGAAATTCGGCTGTGGCCAAATGTCAGCTGGATTCCCATCCCATTACCACACCCCACCTTGCTCTGAAACCTTCCCCAGGACCGATACTGCCGTTGCTCGAAAGTCAGGGTCAATGTGCTTCAACAGTTTAACAATGGCAGGAATGACAGGGGCAATGGCGGCTCGAAATTCGGCTGTGGTCAAATGTCAGCTGGATTCCCATCCCATTATCACACACCGCACCTCGCTCTGAAACCTTCCCCAGGACCGTTACTGTCCTTGCTCGAACGTCAGATTTGGAGTCCTTCAACAGTTCAACAATGACGGGAATGACAGGGAAAATGGCGGCACGAAATTCGGCTGTGGCCAAATGTCAGCTGGCTTCCCATCCCATTATCACATACCGCACCTTGTTCTGAAACCTTCCCTAGGACCGATACTGCCCTTGCTCGAACTTCAGAGTCAGGGTCTTTTAACAGTTCAACAATGGCTGGAATGACAGGGGCAATGGCCGCTCGAAATTCGGCTGTGGCCAAATGTCAGCTGAATTCCCATCCCATTATCACACATGGCACCTTGCTCTGAAACCTTCCCCAGGAACGATACTGCACTTAATCGAACGCGCCAGCGAGAGTCCTTCAACAGTTCAATAATGGCGGGAATGACAGGGGCAATGGCCGCTCGGAATTTGGCTGTGGCCAAATGTCAGATGGGTTCCCATCCCATTATCACACACCGCACCTTGCTCTGAAACCTTCCCCAGGACCGATACCACGCTTGCTCGAACGTCAGCGTGAGAGTCCTTCAACAGTTCAACAAACGCGGGAATGACAGGGGCAATGGCCGCTCGAAATTCGGCTGTGGGCAAATGTCAGCTGGATTCCCATCCCATTATCACACACCGCACCCTGCTCTGAAACCTTCCCCAGGACCGATACTGCGCTTGCTCGAACGTCAGAGTCAGAGTGCTTCAACAGCTCAACAAAGGCGGGAATGACAGGGGCAATGGCCGCTCGAAATTCGGCTGTGGCCCAATGTCAGCTGGATTCTCATCCCATTATCACACACCGCACCTTGCCCTGAAACCTTCCCTAGGACCGATACTGCGCTTGCTCGAACGTCAGAGTCAGAGTGCTTCAACAGTTCAACAATGGCGGGAATGACAGGGGCAATGGCCGCTCGAAATTCGGCTGTGGCCAAATGTCAGCTGGATTCTCATCCCATTATCACATACCGCACCTTGTTCTGAAACCTTCCCTATGACCGATACTGCCCTCGCTCGAACCTCAGAGTGAGAGTCCTTCAACAGCTCAACAAAGGTGGGAATGACAGGGGCAATGACCGCTCGAAATTCGGCTTTGGCCAGATGTCAGCTGGATTCTCATCCTATTATCACACCACACCTTGCTCTGAAACCTTCCCCAGGACAGATACTCCCCTTGCTCGAACATCAGAGCCAGAGTGCTTCAACAGTTCAACAATGCCGGGAATGACAGGGGCAATGGCGGCTCGAAATTCGGCTGTGGCCAAATGTCAGCTGGATTCCCATCCCATTATCAGATACCGCACCTTGCTCTGAAACCTTTCCTAGGACCCATACTGCCCTCGATCGAACGCCCCAACCAGAGCCCTTCAACAGTTGAACAATGGCGGGAATTGCACCAACGATGCCAGTTGGGAATCTAGCTACAAAGCGGTGCATGTCAAATCGTACTCCTTCATTTGGCATTTTCTTACCACATTCCAATAGTAATCGTTCCCCTGTACAATCTTCTTTTTCAGCCACTTTTCTCATCCACTCCGTTTCATCCCTGTTGTGATAATGCTTAGGAACGTGTATTTTGACTCATGTTATACACAGTTTACCTGCTATTGAGCCTTTCTTTCAGCATTTTCCGGCAATCCGCTGCCCATCAATCAGCTTCTTTGCGGGCCGCCATGAAAAGATTCCCCACCAAGATGCCAATATGGTAATATTAACCCTTCGCAGGTTGCACGTAAGCCCTGTTTTTCTGACCGTGCTCCATCAATAATCGCCGCCATCAACGTCCTTCGCTCGTATGGTGCTGCACCCATAGTGGTCACCGTGTCCATGTGTGGGCCTGTCGGCACCTCCACGTTACCGTCATTCATGTTTGCCCAAATACCAATATAAACCGCCCACCCCAATGTCTTCACGCAACGATCTAAATTGTCCAACCGATGTAACGGTCTCCCGACATGTAGGAGTGTTTTGAAGGGCGCAAGGTACTCTGTGTTCATGAGTTTGTTTGTTGGCGGCGATAGGACTCGTGACATTGCAAGGAGAGAAACTTCCGCAAGCGCTAGATCACCTACAGTCACGACGCCTGCGGTGAGGTGGAAGCAGTTCTCCAAAATGTTGCATAATTTCTCCGTCACGGCTGGTTGGCACAAGGCAATCCGCAACTGTTCACATTGTTTAGCCCCTGCTACAGCCCTAAGTGCCTCGTTGACTGCCTCCTTGGATGTGGAGTTTGCAATCACCCATGCCAGGACATCAGCTTCAAGTTCAGCTCGTGGAGGCTTGCCATGCAATTCGGCGAGGAACCGACAAAGGCTTTCTAGCCATTCAGAAATTCTGGATGTATACGTCCTTGTCCGTGGCAAAGACCCACAGTAATGTGATGTGTACGCGTCATACTTTGCGCTTGCATAGACGACTGGGAAAAACCGCGACGCTGTTGTTTGAAAGGGACAAGCGGGGGACAACAAGGGAAAAATAGTGCCGAGTATATATAGCACGATTGCAGATATGGTCAAAACAAGCATAAGAACGCCCAAAACTGCACTGTTATTCCAAGTGAATAAGACGAGACCTGCAGAGAAAAGGAAGAGAGCTAGTTGAATCAAAAGCGGGATTCCAGTAACAACTGACTCGAGACGCCATTGCTGTGCTCTCTTAACACGAAGGAGACGTTGGCATGCATCATTTGAGTGACTTCCGGGGGACACAGGAATATACTTCGCCAGCCATTCTCTTGCAAGTACAGCACAAAGAGCACTGAAGAGAGTCAGACCGAGACTAGTGAACCACAAATAGTTGACAATAAGGGATGATTTGGAGACTTCAAAAGGCTGAGAGGTAGTAGTTACAGCGAAGTGATTTTGAAGCGCCTGAAGGATTTCCTGAACAGGATCTACCTGCAAATCCTTCCTACTTTCGATCAGGAACGCGGTAAGAATTGCTCCAAACAAACCCGCCTGAAAAACTGTGTATTAATGGAATATCTATAAAGCAAAAAAATCGTATTCAACATACAAATATGAGAAGCTCGTCGACACCAACTTGCAATGAGTTGGCAAGTTCTTTATCGTCTTTTTCCGTTTCCTTCAGATATAATGACCATATGGTTGAATCCGATTGAAGGTGCTTGCTATAGGGGTTATCGTCTTCGCTTTCTAAGCCATTATGGCGACTGGATGCTGTCTCAATGGGGCCTGAAAAATTTTCAGTCGACGAAGGTTGATGGTTGGTCGTTCCTTGTTCCTCTGTTTGCGTGCCTCAGTTAAGAATAAGTGTAAAATCCGATTTAATACCTGAGACAAACGGTGTTTGTGATTCGGCGCAACTAAGGTCTTGTGCATACTGCTGCGAAAACATGGCCGGATGGGGGTTTCAAACGCCAATAACGGTCGATACAAATGTACTCTATTTCAATAAGCACCCGAAACCCGATACGGGAATCATAATTAATTTGGCGCGTGGTGACGAGTGGCACGCGTTAACCAAAGCTTATTTGCTCCCTATTATCCTTTTCTATTCCTACCGCTACCAACGTCCAGTAGCCTTTTAGCACCTGTGTATCTTCTATTTGACCTAATTAGCTTCCCGCATAACCCCTTGAACTCCGACCTAACTAGAATGCATACGCTATTCAGCCGTATCCTGCTGGATGGTCTTGCACTTCCCGGCAGCTAGACGAGCCAGACTTCGCTTGACCGATCCGGGTCGCTTCCATGGGCACCGTGGGCGCCCAAATCGTAACGTGACCTCACTTAGTTTTAAGCCGCTTTTGGCCACCCATTTTGCCTCCGTGCTCATCCGCGGGATACCCCGCGCGCGAGATACCCGAGTATTCCCGATTAGGCATTATCTTCCCATGCTGGGTCGCTCCCTGGGCAAAATGTAAAATATATATATAAATATTTACAATATTTACAATATAATTGGGAGAGACCATGAGCACAACTCGATGCTTGACGAAACAATATTATACCCACCAACCGGGGCATATCTTCAAGGAAAGTCTGAACCCTCACCCTTCTTTGGTGCATATTCTACTTTTTCATTTTATCGCTGACATGGATACTTGCAACAGAAATGGTGCTAGTGTGATGGATTCACACACGTATATATATATGTAATCGAGTACTTAGTGGGCAGGTCACAAACCAAAATGATCTCAGCTAACATAATTAAGACATTGCTAATATTTTATTAGAAATCCGAGTACTCCTCATCTATGCGGATGCATAAACTCAAGGTACAGCATCGAATTGCTGCATATTGCTTCATCCGCTAATTTAGATCAAGTGTAGGAATAAGGTAACACGGGATACGCACTTGAGAGCGGTTGGGGACGGATGGATTAATGGGAAGTGCCTTATTTATTTCAAGCCACTATTGGAAAAAGCTTATGATGTGCGAATACGCCACCAGGGGATTATCTTTGTAGTATTTAAGACCTGATGGGAAAATCTGTCTTCCTCAAATAAAAATGTCAAAACCCATAACTCTTTACACTGTGAGCACCCCCGATGGTCTGTTTCAATATGTAGCTTGGATCAATATTCGCTGATATTAATATACTAGGTGATCCCATCTCAATTGCATTGGAAGAACTTGATGTTCCTTGTGAGTGCTACAATTCCCTCTCTGATTTAAACTATAACAAGTAGAAATTTCAGACGAGGTCAAAGCTATCTCATTCAAAGGTAATTATTGAATATTTTGGGGGACTTAATGTAAAAGGGCAAAGAACATTATTGTATAACACTGACTACATGACCTTTATTATATACCCAGATACTCAATTCAATCTCAGAATCAAACATCTGAGACAACACGGGGGTCACGCAGCTTCTATGGCTCGCAGACTCCAACAGTAATCCCAATGGTCAGCACCTATGGTTATCATGGGCCTGACATAACACTAATTTAAAAGTAACGACAGGTCGTATTCCCACCATAGTTGACCACAAGGACAGAGATTTCGCCGTCTTGGAGACCACTGCAATTTTGATTTGTAGGCAACATCCCAATTGTTCCACTACATGGCACACAACTGAACCAGTTTATGAAGCTCACACATAACACTTGTTAAGAACTAGAAACTGACTAATGTCGGTGGCCGACGGGGACCGATCGGGAGGACTTGGCTTCAGCTTATGTGCTGCGCCCTCGCAAATATCCGTAGGTTGTCCTTAAATTTCGGACAGGCGAAGACTAAATCCTAAGAAGAACCTTTCGGCGAGATACCGATCGGAACCGAAGGACAAGTCAAGTGTCGGGCCAAGGGATCGGGGCCGAGAGTGGGCGAGCGCACGTGAAGGCGGAAGGGGGATTCTTCTAGTATGAGACTGCTACAGACGTATGAGGGTATTCTGAGTCGATATTCTGATTGCCTAGTAACTACAATTACAGCGAGTTCATATACAAGTAACAGGTGTCTAGAAAGTACTAATGGGGAGGAGGGCAGAAAACGGCATTAACAATAAGCTTGACTAGGAACAGGAAGTTTATGATTAGTTCGGAGGCCGATGATAACCGAGAATGGAAATTACGATAAAAGGAAAAAGTTCGAGGACTACAAATATAGATAGACATATGTGGAACATAAGATGAGACGGATCAACATGATGAAAGGGACATATCAAAGCATAACCAGACAGAAAGGCGTAGTCGGGTTTGATTGACCGGAGAGCATACGTCAGCGTTGGGGGACCGACGGCTTCCGAAATCTTGTATTGTCGAAGACGTATAACGAGGGTATTCCATCGGGGACCGTCGGCGTGCGAAGGGTTACGACACAGTCGTAACAACACTTAACAACAGGACAATGATTCCACCATTCTCAAACTTCCTTCAAGTTGTACCCAGAGTATTGCACCAACGGCCAATACTTTGGTCTTGGGCAGTTGGTTCAGTTGGGTCGGTTGGGTCCATGCCTATTGCTACTTCTGTTGCAGGTAGGAACTTGAACTTACCATTGTATGAAAAGAAATCTTCCCTTCATTATCAGATCACCCTGCCACATTCAGATCAGCGCTGATGAAATCAACCTCACCTGCCCATTCCCACTCGAGCCAGTCCAGCGTGAGGTTCACAAACTGCAGGGACGAGTTGCAGCTTGAGTACGGGGTGCCATAATACCCCGACATGTGCACCGCCATGGACATCTCTGTGTCAGTGTCTGTCACAGGTGTGAGCACATTCTGCACAAATGACCACTGTTAAGAACTGGAAACTGACTAATGTCGGTGGCCGACGGGGACCGATCGGAAGGACTTGGCTTCAGCTTATGTGCTGCGCCCTCGCAAATATCCGTAGGTTGTCCTTAAATTTCGGACAGGCGAAGACTATATCCTAAGAAGGACCTTTCGGTGAGATACTGATCGGAACCGAAGGACAGGTCAAGTGTCGGGCCAAGGGATCGGGCCGAGAATGGGTGAGCGCACGCGAAGGCGGAAGGGGGTTCTTCTAGTATGAGACTGCTACAGACGTATGAGGGTATTCTGAGTCGATATTCTGATTGCCTAGTAACTACAATTACAGTGGGTTCATATACAAGTAACAGGCGTCTGGAAAATACTAATGGGGAGAAGGGCGGAACACGGTATTAACAATAAGCTTGACTAGGAACGGGAAGTTTATGATTAGTTCGGAGGCCGATGATAACCGAGAGTGGGATTACGATAAAAGGAAATGGTTCGAGGACTACAAATATAGATAGACATATGCGAAACATAAGATTGAACGGATCAACATAATAAAGGGGACGTATCAAAGTTTGACCAGACAATACGAGTTATTTTGACGTGGGCGTAAATGGAGTTTGATCTTCGTGAAACATTCGTCAGCTTTGGTGCCGATGGTTTCCGAGAGGATGACTTGAAATGTTGACAAGTGGCGATAACCTCGGGGCCGATAGGGTTGCGACACGGTCGTAACAACCACGCACAATTGCTGCTACAGACCATGGTTTGGTGCGTGCTCACCACGTTTGGGCTGAGCCTTGGCCTTGGGAGGCCAGTGGCACGATGAAGCGATGGTGGCATTGAAGCGGTACAGCGGGTCAGCCCCATGTGTGTTTGTAGGGACAGGAGACAGTGTGAGGTATGTCATGTCTATCTATTGCCGGGATGATGCAGGACTGATGTGTGCTGTGCGCGGTAGTGCGATTTCAGACATGACAATGATAATCTCAATCCTTGCACTCTCACAGAGATATATGCCATGAACACATACGTTGCCGCACGCATGGAGCAAAGCTTCACAAAAAGGGGCATCCCCATTGTGCCATTGTTAGGTGCACACGCATCTCACTTGCCATTTTTCTGCCCAATCTAATTACGGCTAACTACTAGTATCATCATCCTTTGTCTCCCTCCTTGTTGCAGTCATGGGAATCATCCTACCTACTTCCAGTGTTTCCCTCCCATATTCACCTCAGCACTATTTTCGCACTTTTTTCTCCTGTTCTTTGGGAGTGCCATATTGGCTTCTCCATGGTTTAGAAGTACCTTCTTCTTTGAGAGCATCCCTTAGTGCAAGGGTGAGCTCTGTTGTACCATTTACTGCCATCGGCCACTTTTTTAGAAAGACCTCAGTGTCACGTCTGCATCTGTTCATGGAATTAGAATCGAGATACTTTGAGTCTAATAAATAGAAGTTTAATGCACATTAAGATGTACTCTTCGAGCACGGTAGCTCATCGCAAAAGCTGGGTGAGTCTTCCATTTGGTGGGCCAATCCTTCAGCAGTTTGTGGAGACCTCGACTTTCATCTATATTTTCCCAATCATATACAAATATGAGCCATCGCTCATGCCTTGGAATGCCTTTTCGTGTAGCTGGAATGCATAGCCCGGGAGGGGGAGATGGTGCTGATAATGATGATAACAGAAGTGGAATTGGGGTCACATTGGTTGCATTGGTGGTGGTGTTGTCGGGTTGTATTCCTGTGTGTTCACCATGCCGGTGGGAGGCTGCTGCTACCCCAGAAATTGAATGGGAGAATTCAGCTTTAATTTTTTTCCCCATAGATCTCTCCATAGAAGACCACAACTCTTTCATTTCTAAGAGTGATGCTGGGCGGATATCCTTATGCTCACCAAGGAATGACATGTTGACTTCACGTTGAATTGGTCGCAAAGCATCACCATGCCCCTCCTCGTAATAATGGAGCTCATCAAGTAGGTATCTTATCAGAGTATCTCGCTTTTTCCCAATATTAGCTCTGATCAATCTCTGTCCAATATTTAATGAAACTTACATGCTCTCCCTCTGCCCATCCACCCCACCAATGGATTGTTGCTAGTGTCCAACACTTTCTGACTGATGCCAGCATGAAGCGATATTGAGAGCCACCTCTCTGGAAACAGTGAGTTGAAAGGTGAGTGAGTGTGACATCAATACCAGCCCCTGTACAAAACTCTTTGATCCATTTCTGCACCACATCATGAGACATAGCAGATCCGGGTTGAACAATGCCACTGCTTCCTACAGATGGGAATAAAAAGTCCTCAGACTGCAATATTCGGCCATATACATGTGATTCAAGAAAGCTAATCCAGTTGCGCATGTGCTGATCCATATCAACAGATGGTAGTTCAGGCTGTGGATATATTTCATATATGTGTCCTATGCACTTTGTGTGTCAATTTCTCAAAACATATGTGACTGGGTATATACCTCGCAAATCCACCTCATTGTTGAGCTTACTCTGCCAGTTCTTTCTCTCAACAAGAGATAATTTCCAGTGTGGTATCCTAAATTCATCTTCTGTCACACACCCAAATGTGAAATGCTTCCACTTCAGCTTTACAGTCTCGAAATTCCTATTTTAAATGCCACAAAACCAGTTTACAATGGTACACATATTAATAGTGAAGAATTAATTGCATACCTGGTACAGACAGTCCATGCAGTGGCAGATAATGCATGCCAACCCAGATGCTTGTGTAACATTTGCCACTCATTCAAAGAGAGCTCTGTGGAATGACACAGAGGGAAGGATATCGGAAAGACACTTTGTGACCACTCAAAAATGTGTTCCATATATGTAACTCAAGCTCATGGCCCCTGAGTGTGTCTGAATTCCTTCCTCACCATGTTTCTTGCTTGTGGCATGGAGGGTGTCCATTACATCTGATGCAGTTGCCAGATTTCCAACTGCAGTGTTAGAAGATTCATCCCACCTCCATGTGTTAGAAAACATAAGTAATGTAGAAAATGAATAGCCAGACTGGGGATTGAACCCAGGATCTCTCGATTACATAACAAAGGTGTTAACCACTACACCATCTGACCTTGGGTAGGTTTGGTCTTACACTGTACTTAAGGATATAACCCTAAGTGCCATTCCTATTAGATCATATACACACTGAACTCAGAGCTGTACACCATATGGTCCCAGTTGGAACAATGGTTGGTATTATATAATCTAACACCATGGCCCTCGATAAAGACCTTCACTTTCTCTGGAGGGAGAAGGATTAAAATCCATTAGTGAGCACAGTCCAACCTGGAAATAACAAATAGTTAAACTTGCGAATTATCCCAATATTTCTTGAATGCAGCATGGGCACCATCTGCTGTTGACTTCCCCAGATTATTCTCAAAGCACTTCCAGCTAATAAAACTGGCCAGTGCCCATGGAGATGCTCAATTTGGTTTGATATCAAATGCATGGGCCAAATCTGCCATAGTCCATTTCACCCCTTCCAGGCTGTCGGGACAACCTCTTGGATTCTCTAATGTACTTTCCAATGTAGAGCTTTCAACCAATCCCTTCAACCATTCCTTTCCACGCTGGACATATCCATCATAGCCATTAGAGCTATTACTCACCATACCATGCTTTCTTTTCGAGGCTTGTTTGAGCCATTCAGTATTGGCAACAGAGCTGCCTTTGACATTTTTTCTACAAGCACTTTCCTCATGGTGTTGAGCAGCCAGTCATTGTAGAATGCTTCAATAAAAGATCTACTGTGTGATTTAAATTTTGCTCCCATGTGTCTGCATTGAGTAGTATTGTCAGATATATGTACATTGGGTAGATGACAAAAAGAAATGAAATTTTAACCTACAGATGAATTTCTGATGTCCAAAAGCCAACTTCACACCATAAATTAAGGACTCTGCAAATCCTATAATTGGTACTAAAAATTCCCAGTTGCCAACTTATACCCTGGGTCGGGGTATATACAGATAACATAGAATACACGAATATACGCATCCTCACAGGTGCACCATCACAACGCCAATCCTTCCTTCAATCCCAATCCTGATCCACCCGCCAATCATTGTATGAAGTCACTGACCGCTTCCCAATACCCCCGTTGCATACATGTGTCATCTTCACAGAAAATCAGTCAATACAGTTTGGTGAACACGCAACCACACCACCAGTCATCACCTCACAGTGGTGTGGTGTGAAATCCAACATACTATGATGCCCAGAAACAAAATCTACCCATGTGGTGTTCTTCCGCCCACTCATCTTTGTGATGTCCCAGAGTTCTTTCATGTGCCACGAAGGTATGATCTCATCTTGCGATCCGCTATCATCCATGCAAGTGATAAAAAGAGAAAAACAAAAGTGAGTAACTAGCCGACAACACAATGAGACCCCTGTCCATACCTCAGCATCAGAAGGGCCATTGTGGGAGGAGGCAGCTTTGTGATTGCGACTGCATTATCCCAGCGCTGGTGGCATAGGAACGAAACTGAGGTCAAGTAGGGCATCATGTCCGGTATCAGGCAGGGCTAAGACAAAGACACAAGCAAAGGGTGTGTTTTCATGAGGCAGTGTGTGCAAGAGTGGGACAAGAAAAGTCAAGAGGCAACATATGATAGAGAGGAATGTATTCTCGAGGATGATCCCTTGGATGGCATGGGGATGTCGGGCAGCCAGGTCCAAGCCCACACTGCACTGATGGATTGGCTGTATATGATTATATTGGACACGTGCTCAGTGTCACCTTGAGGTGAGTTGAAGATGGGGTGTGACATCAAGTAGTCTAGCACAGTCTGTAGGAAGGAGACCATGAGTGTGGGTAACTGTTGGGATCTGCTCGATTACTATTACAACGGCAATTGATGAACCTGCAGCTCAATACAGATTCCTGCGAGTGCCATATTAGTACGAAGATATTAATCGTGTGGGGGTAGATAAATCAATGCAGACCTTTCTCTGATGGACTGTGTCTGTAGTTGACAGGCACAACCGGGGCATACCCTACAAGCCGCAGGTTAGTTTGACAAGGGTACTGCAGGTTAGACGCAGGTACGGGATGCATAGGTGCATGGATGCGGGTGCAGAGGTGCAGGTGCATAGTGCTTAGCCATGTATGTTGAAGGAGGACGGAGTGAAGAGAGTCCCATGGTGATAGTGAATGAATCGACCAAGAAAGGACAGTTTCAAAGGACAAATGGGTATATGAGGAGAGGCGCGACACATAATAGCTCAGATAATGAGGACAGGTAACTGGCAGTACTAGAGTCCCCAAACTCTGCTAGCTACCTCTTGAGTTAATCTTGTTGAGTGGTCACTCTGTGTCAGCTGGTGCTTGCAATGGCAGAGTGATGACTGCCCTGATGCACTTCCTGGTGTTAACTGGTGCACCATGCCATCCAGCGCATGCGACATGTCGTAAAGGTTTGTGATAGATACCTGCAAGGACATCGCCTACTGACAACACTGTACTGAGGTCAATGGAATAGATGTCAATGTGGTAGGGTAAGAGGCGGGATTGGAGTTGAAAGAAAGGAAGTGGAGGGGATGTGGCCAGTATGGTGCCATCTTGAGGTCATGTAGCTTCCATAGTTCCCCTGATCTGGGTTTCAAGCTCTTCGTATGGGGAAAATTGCTTTAAAAAGACTAGTTTGATAGCAAATAGGTCATAGTAGCCAAGTCCCTTGGAAATACATGCTAATTGTACTCCACATTCTCCAAGTGTGTTGAGACACTGCATCTAGGCGAACCAGTGTTAGTCAAAGCTGTATAGTCAGACAATTTGTCATAAACCCCACATCCATTATCCAACATCATCTATCGTCAAACTCCAGTGGCTAAGGCCGAACCATGTCAAAGAAATATGAGTGTTCTACCTCCTTGAGCCCATGCTTGATAGTATGGCTGCGGCGTTTCTGGCGTGGAGAAAGGTGTAGTTAGTTATGCTTCAGAACGATGACAGGAAAGAGGTACATACAGGAGATGCCACTGAGGATAGCTACTTCTATTGCTGAACATAAGCGAAGGTCATTAATATCGATACCAAGATAGTCAACGAGTACATCACAGCCACGATTGCCATACCAATCTTTAACCTTAATAATGAAGTACATCAACCAGTCATTGCTCCTCTCTGTGTTAGGGTTCAGACATCCACAGAATGACATCGACCATCAGTGTCCAGAGACATCCTTGGCACCATTTGTGTGCAGGCGTGTCGTGGGGTTTGGGGTGAAGGTTTATGTTACAAACTGCCGCTGCACAGGAGGTCGAAGACGAGTTTGTGATTGGCATACAGCATGTAATCTGCACATATCTCTAGCGTGAATGCAAATACACATCAGTATCTTTGACTGTTCAAGAATTGCCTCATATAGACTCTATACTCACTAGTACCCAAAATGACCATTCAGAGATGGTTCAGTCCATTTTCCCTTTGATGAGTGGTTGCGGTAGACATTGAAAAAGGTGGCCCCTACGACTCGCATCATTATACCAGTATGAAAACTGCGATTGTTAACCATAATGTACTCGTAAATCCGTGCATGTTTCGATTTCTCAATACTCTGTTACATGTACTTCATAATTTGATCATAGAGGCAAAATTTCATCGCCAAAAAATGCGTAGGATACAATTTCTACGGTTACAGCTGTTCTGAGTACCTAAGGCCCCAAAAAATAGACATAGCCATTAGAGAAATGACAGTGGTAAAGTTCATCCAGATGCACTAGTATGTATGTATGATGATGGTGGAGTAGCACCGTGACACAAAAAAAACCCTCATGGTAGTGGTGATGTAAAAATGCACTCAGAGGTGAGGGTAAGATGTCAAGGCAGAGTGTGACAAAGTTTCGCAAGTTGCTTACATAATTGAACATACTTCCCTTTCATAGGCTCGAGTAGTTTATTTGATTGATCACCTTTTTGCACTGAAGATAATAATATATATTTTGATTTATAATGGTATATAATTAATAAAAGGAGATTATGGAGTTGGAAAGTGTGTTGGTTTCATAACAAACCACATGATAGCCACTTTTGCCCATAATATAATTGCAAGGCTCACCATCCAGCAGCCTCTCAGAAAACCCAACAGCTCTCTAACTGAGCCCCATTCCCATTATGGTTAAATGACCTGTCATGTTTTGGACTCTGCTCCCACCCTGTTTCCATTTATGGTCTAATGACCTGTCACATTTTGGACTTCACTCCATTCCATTCCATTCCTAACACCAAGTTTGGTGTTTACTTATCTCGTTTCATGTTTGCTAGTTTAGTTTTCATTATTACTGGATTTGGTATGTTATACATTCCACAGTCTATATAGTCTGGCAGATGTTGTACATACAATCCAGTCAGAAAATCAGCTTAGATTCCCCCCAGTAATCTAGTACATTTTCCACTCTAAACTCCTCTTTGAGAATACCACTTCAACCTTGTTGGAGCCCACAGGCTCTGACTCCCCTATTGCTTGACCTCCAACTTATCATCACTCAACCTTCCCCGACCAATCAACAACTCCACAGGTTTCCCACCATTGACCTCCCAACCCACGACCTATCATCTATCCCCGGACTCCCTGGGATTCCCTCCACCTGTCTGAAATTGGACAACACGATCTCGTGAGGGCACAGCCTATAAGCTGAAGCCAAGTCCTACCAGCTTTCCTGTGGGATTCTCCGGAAACCCTCTGATAAGCTCCGTGCACAACTCTTAACAAGCGTAAGAGAAGGGAAACTATGTACCTAGTTATATATGCTGTGATCACATGCTAATAGAACAAAAGGGTGGAACAAAAAGAGTGGAACAAAAGGAGAATGTGTAAGACTGGGGTGCCAGGCTTACACCAATGTTCTTAGACAGTTCTTAAATTTATTCAAATCTCACAATGGATGAGACTCATAGTTGACTACATTACCAGTTTCACTGGAAATAATTTTGAATTTAATTTATCTTGTTAGATTGTGTAATACTAGCACTGCTTTCCCAGGGTTGGATGTAATGGTTAACACCTTGTTACCACTGGAAATCCCACTGGACTCCGGGCGCTAACTTATATGCACCCACACCCTATATGCACCAATTATCCATTTACCAGAATACCTGCCGGACTCCGCACAACATTCCTGTCCATGCTCGACCTTTGTTACTTCATGTATCAGTCACTGGAATACCCACCGGAACCCACTCCTGTCTATCCCCAACCCTGTCCCACACATCAGTCACCAGACTCCACTCAGAAAACCCAACAGCTCTCTAACTGAGCCCCATTCCCATTATGGTCAAATGACCTGTCACGATTTGGACTCTGCTCCCACCCCATTCCTGTTATGGTTTTACAACCTGTCATGTTTTGGACTCCACTCCACTCCATTCCATTCCTAACACCAAGTTTGGTGTTTATTTATCTCATTTTATGTTTGCTAGTTTAGTTTTCATTATTACTGGATTTGGTATGTTATTCACTCCACAGTCTATATAGTCTGGCAGATGTTGTACATACAATCCAGTCAGAAAATCAGCTTAGATTCCCCCAGTAATCTCAAGTACATTTTCCACTCTAATCTCCTCTTTGAAACACACTGCTTTACCTCATTAGAGCCCATGGGCTCTGACCTATCTATCACTCAACCTCTGACTTATCTATCTCGACTCCCTGACCTCTCCACACACAAACCCCACCCAGACTCCCTGGGATTCCCATCTGCCCATTTGAAATTGGACAAGACAATCTCATGAGGGTGCAGCCTATAAGCTGAAGCGAAGTCCTACCAGCTTTCCTACAGGTTTCTCCGGAAACCCTCCATGCAGGACTCTAAACACACCTCTGTTATGTAAGCAGAAGCCCTGGGTTCAATTCCCAGTCTGGCCATTCATTTTCTACACTTTTAACATATCTTTCATGTAGCATTTATCATACATATAGCCATACAAAATGGGGCAGCTTATATTCTTCAACACATGCTCAAGGCAATAGACCATTCAATGAAACTTATTTGATATGTTGGGCCTGTATTGCACTTCAAATATTATATAAAATGGGTAGTTGGCCTTTTAATAGTAAAGAAAAGGTTTAGCAGCCATCTTTGTACTATAAAATTGTCTGGTTTGTTGATGTGAGCCCTTAAAATTCCTTAAAATTTGCCTCAAAATTAAGCTTGGTTAACTTAATTAGGCCTTGTAGGTCACTTAATTGCAACTTATGTTTAAAATCCAACCTAAAGAATTCTGTGTAGCTTATATTGACTGTTATTCATTCTTTTCACATACAACAGAACTTTTCAGTGGGTTTTATTGCATTCAGGGCTGCTGGATGGCAGGTCTTGCAATTACAATATATTATGGGTGAAAGTGGCTATCATGTGGTTTGTTATGAAACCAACACACTTGCCAACTCCATAATCCTATTATTAATTATATACCATTATAAATCAAAAAATATACTATTCCCTTCAGTGCAAAATGGTGATTGAGTAAACTATCCATGTATGCAGATAAATGATAATGTGCTCAATGGGCCACAGTGGAAGCTGGCAATGCTGATAACAACTGTGAGCACAAACATTAATTTATAAGAGCAAGTCATTTCATGCTCACATTGTTCCAGTCAAAGCCATCTACAAGTGGATATCCCAAAAAATTCATTGCCATGATAGAAGAAATAGATACATGCTAAATGTATGCATTTGATGCAGCACACTGGAGAGCTTAGTGTGTCACTCTGCACTGACATCTTACCCTCACCTCTGGGTGCATTTTTACCTCACTACTACCATGAGGGTTTTTTGTGTCATGGCACTACTCCACCATCATCATACTATCACATCTGGGTGAACTTTACCACCATCATTTCTCTAACGACTGTTAAGTTCCAGATCTTGGGCAGAATTCCCAGTGTATATTCCAGACACTTCCCAGTACATGTTGTTATGACCAAACAATCCCGCCGGACTCCGGGCACTAACTCGTACACACCCGCACCCTAGACGCACCAATTGTCTGTTTATAGGAATTCCCGCCTGGACTCCATACATCAGACTTGTTTACGTTCAACCTCATTACGACACATATCAGTCACTGGACTTCCCCCAGACTCCGTCTCTGTCTATGTCCATCTTCGTCCCACACATCAGTCACCGGACCCCGCTTAGAATCCCGTCATCGCTCTAACTAAGCCCCGTTCCCATTTTAGTCAAATGACCTGTCACGATTAGGACTCTGCTCCTGCTCCATTTCCCGTTATGGGTTATGATTTGTCACGATTTGGACTCCGCTCTGTTCTGTCCCATTCCTAACACCAAACTTGGTGTTTACTATTCCTGTTTTATGTTTTGCTCATTTTGTTTCATTATTACTGGATTCGGTATGACATTCACTCCACGGTCTATTTAAACTGGCAGATGTTGTACATACAATCCAGTCAGAAAATTAGCTTAGATTCCCCCCAGTAATCTAATACATTTTCCACTCTAAAACCTTACTTGAATCACACCGCTCATGCTAGTCGGAGCCCACGGGCTCCGGCGCATCTATCTCTCTCACCACTCACAACCTCTCGACCCATGACCTCCAACCTACGACCCCTCGACCATGAACCCTGCCCGGACTCCCTGGGACTCCTGTCTGCCTGTCTGAAATTGGACAACATGATCTAGCGAGGGTGCAGCCTATAAGCTGAAGCCAAGTCCTACCAGATATCCCATGGGTTTCTCCAGAGACCTGCCCTGTACTTATCCTAACAGTATTTTCTGACTAAGACTCGCAGATTGTTTTTATTATGCCACCAAGAAGAAAAATGCGCGCACAGGAATCATTACCTGGACTGTCAACTCTTCATTCCCCATTAACTTTGTATACCAGTCAGACACTCTTGGACCAACTGGAATCCATGGAAGAAGCCCGTATTGAAGAAGTCCCAGAAAACCAGGATGAATCTGAGCATGAGGATGAATCCGTGGCACCCAACAAGGGAAAAGGTGTCAAAAATCCTCTGCCTATACAGCGACTGCACATGGGGGATCCTACTTCTGAATTTTTAGCAGGTACTATAGATAAATTCATGACGCACCTGCTTGAAGAATGAAAGAAAAAGGAACAAGAACCTCCACGGTCAAAAGTCAATGCTCCAGAACCCTTCACAGGTTCCAACCCAAACAAACTCTCTACTTTCCTCATGAAATGTCGCTTCAATTTCCATGATTGAGCCACCGTATTTTCCATGGACTCCCGAAAAGTCAACTACACACTTTCATACTTGTCGGGATCCGTGTTGAAATGGTTCGAACTGGCTTTTAGTGGACTTTCCGAGGAAGAGCCGCTTTGGCTCGAAGATTGGGATGCTTTTGTTGAGGAGCTTGAAACCAACTTTGGCCCATATGACCTGACAGGAGAAGCCGAGAACAGTCTCACAAATCTTCGTATGAAGGACACGCAGTGCATCACAGACTACATCGTCCAATTCAATAATCTTGCAGCTTGTTGTCAGTGGGGCGATCCTGCTCTCCACCACCAATTGTATGCCGGTCTGCTGTCCCACCTTAAAGATGAAGTCTCAAAAGGAGAAGATGGCAAGCCAAAAACCCTGTCCTGTATGCGCCTCAAAGCTCAAAATGCAGACACATGTTATTGGGAACGTCGCATGGAAGTTGCCCATGAGACCTCCGTGGACAAAGTAAACAAGTCCATGGCCAATAAAAACAATAACAACAACTTGTCAATGAGCAACCAGAACTCCACGCAATCCGACAAGAAGAACAATAAAAAGTCTTCAAACAACAACAACAACAACAACAAGGACAATAACAAGGGTCAACAGTCTGGGAAGCAAGCCGGAAAACCTGACCTCTCAGGCAAACTCGGACCCAATGGCAAACTGACCCCACAAGAAAGACAACATCATATGGACAATAACCTCTGTCTCTTGTGTGGAAAACCCGGTCATCGAGTTCCAGAATGTCCACTGGCAAAAGCAAACTCTTCCAAGGGATGAACAGCCAAGGCCTCCACAGAAACCCCATTGAAGGACAAACCAGCTTCCGACTCGAAAAAAGAGTGAGCAACCCTGCAGACTCCATGCAGGTTGGGGGTTGCATTGCCTCTCCGCGCATTCAAGAGTTTACCCATCTCAATGCATCTGCTCTTTTGCATTCTGATTCTTTTTTTGTTAAACTTATGTCTAATATGATCCCGAAATTCATTTTTTCAGCTCTTATAGATTCTGGCTCAACTCATTGTTTTTTAGATACAAAATTCACGCAAAAAAATATGTTGTCAACTTATCTGATTAATCCCGTCGGCCTCCACCTCTTCAATGGCACAAGTAATTCGGTTGTTACCCAAGCTTGTGATTTATCCATCTGTTTCCCATGTGGAACATCTCATTTGGTCACTTTCTATGTGACCCAGTTAGACTCAAGTTGCTCAGTGGTCCTAGGACATAACTGGCTTACCCACTACAATCCATTGATTGACTGGATAGCTAACAGTATAACATTCCGGACTCCCATGGCAGCCGAGGAAACTGCGCCTGACCCGGCCTCCATGGCACCCATGGCCTTCCCAGCACCTGCAGTCTCGAGGACTCCTGTGATCCCTACGGCACCCATGGCTTCCCCATAACCCACGGCACCTCCGTCTATTTCTCTGATTAATGCTGCAGCTTTTATTAGGGCTTCAAAAATGGACGGGTCCCAGGCATTCACTATCAACTTAAAAATTGATGAAGTAACTGGATGTTTTTCAACCCTAGTATCCAAATCTGAGCAAGCTGCTGACCTAGAAGGCATCCTGGAGAAATATCATGACTTCGCGGATGTTTTTAGCAAGCAAAAAGCTGACCGGCTTCCGCCCCACAGAGAATACGACTTAAAAATTGATCTCGAAGATGGCACCCAGCCACCCCTAGGACATATTTACCCACTCTTGTCCACAGAACGTTCCGCGATCCGTGATTTCCTGGATGAACATTTGTCCATAGGTTTTATCAGACCCTTGAAGTCTCCTTTTGGAGCACCTGTTCTGTTTGTCCGAAAAAAGGATGGATCCCTTAGACTATGTGTTGATTTTAGAGGCCTCAATGCTGTCACAAAAAAAAAGGATAAGTATCCACTTCCACTTATATCTGATCTGCTCAATGCTCTGCAGAATGCCCGGATTTACACCAAAATAGATCTCAAACACACCTATCATTTGGTCCGGATTGCCGTGGGTGACGAATGGAAAACCACTTTTAGAACCCATTATGGGACCTTTGAGTGGTTGGTGATGCCCTTTGGACTCACCAATGCTCCATCTGTTTTTCAGTGTTTTATCAACGACATTTTCTCCAACATGCTCGATGTATGCATCATTGTTTACTTGGACGACATTCTTATCTACTCCGAGGACCCCGTGGAACATGACAAACAAGTCCATGAAGTTCTCCAGAGACTCAGACAACATGGTTTATTCATGAATGGTAAAAAATGTACTTTTGATGCAGACTCCGTGGAATACCTAGGTTTCATTATGGGACCCGATGGACTCCGCATGAAACTAAAGTACAAGTCATCAAAGATTGGCCTGAACCCCGAAAAGTTAAAGATATACAATCCTTCCTCGGCTTTGCCAATTTTTACTGACGGTTTATCCGTGGATATTCCGACATCACGGTACCCCTTACCTGTTACACGTAAGGGTACTCCGTGGAATTTTAATGATAAGTGTCAAAAAGCTTTCAATCTTTTAAAGAATTCTTTTTCCTCAGCTCCTATCCTGTCGCATTGGAAACCGGACTTCCCGCTCATTGTTGAAATGGACACCTCCGACTATGTGCTTGGAGCCATTCTGTCTACCCAGGACTCCGACGGAGAAGTCCATCCTGTGGCTTTTCTGTCCCGGACTTTCACTGGAGCAGAGCTCAACTACGACATTCATGATAAGGAACTCCTGGCAATCTTTTCAGCTTTCAAAGTGTGGTGACACTATTTGGAAGGCTCAGGAACTCCTATTGATGTTGTAACAGATCACAAAAACCTGGAATACTTTTCTACTACCAAACTTTTGACCCGCCAGCAGGCCTGCTGGTCTGAATATCTATCTGCCTTCAATATGATTATCCACTTTCAATCCGGCCATCTCGGCGGCAAACCCAACACTTTAACTAGACGATGGGACATCTATCCTAAAGAGGGGAGCAACGCCTATGCCACAGTAAACCCGCACAACCTGAAACCTATTTTCATGAATCAGCAACTTACCGCATCAGTCCATGCAACTTTCCTCGTTCATCCCATTGTCTGTGGAATTATCATTATGGATATCGAGAAATTACATCAAGATATTCTATCGGCAATTCCACTAGACCCGATAACTAAAGCTCACCTTGACAATCCCATGGACCCCGATCAACCCCAGTGGTCTCTTGATCAGCATGGTTTCATTAGACTTGACGATAGGATCTACAGTAAGCAAAAAAAGGGTTGCAATGTTCAGTAAATTTCAACTTGAATGCTTATAACCCTAGAAATAAATTAGCTAAAATTAGGGAAAAATATAAGTTAGAAAGCCCTGTTTCTGAACTTTAACATGATAACCAAGTTTGTTCAAAAATACTCATTCATTGTTGAGATATTAAATATTTTGTACAGGAGTATCATTGCAACCCTTTTTTTGCTTTCATTTTATAAACATAAAGCTATGCATTCTAGTACTTGGTATGACCTCCTTTAGCCTTGACCACTGCTGCAACCCTCCTAGGCATACTTTCAATCAAATTCTGGCACACCTCTGGCATTATTTTGTCCCACTCTACTTGTTTTCTTTGCTTACTGTATGTACTGGATTCCGATGGCCTCCGCCTCAGGATCCTTCAATACAAACATGATCATCCACTCTCAGGACATTTTGGGTACAACAAAACTCTATCATTAATAAGAAGAGAATATACTTGGCCTGGACTCCATGGATTCATTAAGCACTATTGTAAATCTTGCACCACTTGTCCCTGCTCGAAATCTCAGCGACACAAGCCATATGGCCTTTTGAAACAACTCCTGGTACTGGAACACCCGTGGAATTCTATCTCTATGGATTTCATTGAACACCTACTGGATTCTGAAGGCTTTTCCACCATTCTAGTCATTGTTGACAGATTCTCAAAACAAGGTATATTCATCCCTACACATGATACAATTACATCCGTGCAGTTAGTGGAACTTTTCATTATCCATGTATTTTCCAAGCACGGAGTTCCATCCCACGTAACTTCCGATCGAGGATCAGAGTTCATGTCTCACTTCTTTAGATCCCTCAGGAAATCCTTGGACATGAAGTTACATTTCACATCCGGACATCACCCAGAAGGCGACGGACAAAGTGAACGCGTCAACCAGACATTGGAACAATATCTCCGTGTATATTGCAATTATCAACAGGACAATTGGAAATCTTTGTTACCACTTGCAGAGTTTGCTTACAACAATGCACCTTCGGTCACTACTGGTATTTCCCCATTCTTTGCAAATAAAAGATATAATCCAAATATTACAGTACATCCAGAATGAAATCTCACCTCTGCCCGTGCTCAAGAGTTCACCACAGACCTCCACAAGCTCCACGAGGAACTCCAGACTGCAATTAAGTCTGCCCAAGAGCAATACTGTCAGGGGACTCCCTGTCACAAGCCCTAGGTCCTCCTCATCCCTCTGCCTCTGCCTCGGAGCCTCCTCCTCCGCAGCCAAAGCCACCTGGTATTCCCTATCCAGGGCCTCCTCGACCTCCCGGGCTTCCCTTTCCGCCTCTTCTCTCGCTGTTGACGTTGCTCCTCCCGCTGCGCCAGGATTTGGGCAGCGGAGAGTGGCGCCCGGTATTGATTGCCCGTGGAGTGCCTGGTGGTTGGCGTTGGTTTGTGCGGCGTTGGTTTGCATGGTGTTGGTTTTGGTCCCATACTATCAATGATGGGGGTATTAAAGAAGAAGAAATTTCTATTTTTTCAAATTTTTATATAGGCTCATCGCATCTGAACCTTACCTTCCAGATCACATGACTCTTTGACACATACATGTAACCGACATGACTTTTGACACATGCGCATAGCTGACAAGAACCTTATCTAGGTCTAGAGCCTCTTTGGGACTTCGGCATAAAGGGAGGGTACTGTTACGACTGGACAATCCCACCGGACACCAGGCACTAACTCATACACACCCACACCCTAGACGCACCAATTGTCAGTTTATAGGAATTCCTGCCCGGACTCCGTACATCAGACTTGTTTATGTTCGACCTCATTATGACACATATCAGTCACTGGACTTCCCCCAGACTCCGTCTCTGTCTATGTCCATCTTCGTCCCACGCATCAGTCATCGGACCCCGCTTAGAATCCTGTCATCGCTCTAACTGAGCCCCGTTCCTGTTTTAGTCAAATGACTGTCATGATTAGGACTCCGCTCCCGCTCCATTTCCCATTATGGGTTATGATTTGTCACGATTTGGACTCCACTCCATTCCGTCCTGTTCCTAACACCAAACTTGGTGTTTACTATTCCTGTTTTATGTTTTGCTCATTTTGTTTCATTATTACTGGATTCGGTATGACATTCACTCCATGGTCTATTTAAACTGGCAGATGTTGTACATACAATCCAGTCAGAAAATTAGCTTAGATTCCCCCCAGTAATCTAATACATTTTCCGCTCTAAAACCTTACTCGAATCACACCACTCACACTAGTCGGAGCCCACAGGCTCCGGCGCATCTATCTCTCTCACCACTCACGACCTCTCGACCCACGACCTCTGACCTACGACCCCTCAACCACGAACCCCACCCAGACTCCCCAGGACTCCCATCCACCTGTCTGAAATTGGACAACATGATCTAGCGAGGGCGCAGCCTATAAGCTGAAGCCAAGTCCTACTGGATATCCCGCAGGTTTCTCCGGAGACCCACCCTGTACTTATCCTAACACATGTCCATGGAGTTCCTGGGTATTAGTTCAGGAAGTATTGGAATATTACCAGAGAGTACAGATTGGACTTGGCTTCAGCTTATGTGCTGCACCCTCATACACTTACTCGGATGTCCATATTTCAGAGAGCAGATATGTATATCTGGAGTGTTTACAGATACTCGGAGTTCCTGGTGGCTCCAGATGTCTGGAGTCAGGAGAGTTCTGGATATCAAGTGGACAGAAAGAACACAGGAGAAGGTTAACTAAGTTGAGATTAAAAACTAAAGAGTAAGTACATGACTATGGAAGACTATATAGATGTTTCAATTATTATACTACAAGTCTGGGAGTATAATAAGACTTATTTGGAACTGTTTCCAAACCAAGGATATAATAACAGGTCAGATAAATGAGGATACAAGGATGGGGACAGATCAGGGAATAAGAGCAAGAACAATAAACAAATGAATGAACATCTGTCAACCAGTCAGTTACTAAATGCAGAACAAAGGAAGTGAGTTGGAATATCCATGGACATAAGATACTATCCAGAAATGGATCCCAACACTATAATGGAGGATATCTGAAAACTATTAAGTATACCAAATTCTAATATACAGTACTCTAAAGGTCATTTAAACATCTGGGATGTGATTCAAACATAATTTGGTTTTTAAAACTTTTTGAAAGTTTTAAACTCTCTTGTACATTACAAACTAAAGAATCTTTCTGGACACAAGTAGACAATAAAAAAAATTAGTAGTTTGAAACACTAATACTTTTAAAAAATAGATACCTTTAGATAGTCCATTCCATGCATATGTATGTATATCATTGGCACCTCTAAATACATATGTATTACTTCAGAATGGATCTGTCAATCTGAACAGATTTCTACTTGATTCAACATACTCAGAATATATAGGTGATTTCACCCAACTAAGAAAGCCACAGGGCAAAAAATTTCCAATTATATATCACATATTTTACTAGGAAATAACTACAGTTTAGCTTTTAAAAAACAAATTAACAACAAAAGTATTAGCAAGTATTTACATAACTTGGAAAACCATATACAATAGGTGTTACGACCGTGTCGCAACCCTATCGGCCCCGAGGTTATCGCCACTTGTCAACGTTTCAAGTCATCCTCTCGGAAACCATCGGCACCGAAGCTGACAAATGTTTCGCGAAGATCAAACTCCATTTACGCCCACATCAAAATAACTCGTATTGTCTGGTCAAACTTTGATACGTCCCCTTTATTATGTTGATCCGTTCAATCTTATGTTTCGCATATGTCTATCTGTATTTGTAGTCCTCGAACCATTTCCTTTTATCGTAATCCCGCTCTCGGTTATCATCGGCCTCCGAACTAATCATAAACTTCCCGTTCCTAGTCAAGCTTATTGTTAATACCGTGTTCCGCCCTTCTCCCCATTAGTATTTTCCAGATGCCTGTTACTTGTATATGAACCCGCTGTAATTGTAGTTACTAGGCAATCAGAATATCAACTTAGAATATCAACTTAGATCTACTTAGATACCCTCTAATTTCCGACTCCATTATCTATTCACGACCACCACATTCCGACTCCATCCGATTTACGATTCAACCTACATTTACGACTTCAACCTCTAATCTCCGACTCTCATTCTCCGACTCTCAGTCCCCAACACTCTCAGTCTCCGACTGTCTCAGTCTCCAACTGTCTCAGTCTCCGACTCTCAGTCTCCGACTCTCTCAGTCTCTGACTCTCTCGGTCTCCGACTCTCTCAGTCTCTGACTCTCTCAGCCTCCGACTCTTGGTCTCCGACCCCTCAACCCAACCCTCAACTTATCCTTCAGTTTCCGATCGGTAGTTTACCGAGAGGTTTACTTGACAGGACTAGTTTTCGCCCGCCCGAAATTTAAGGACACCTGACGGTAACTTGCGAGGGCGCAGCACATAAGCTGAAGCCAAGTCCTTCCGTTCGGTCCCCGTCGGTCTGCCGACATCCGTCAGTTTCAGTTCTTAACAATAGGTTCTATTAATTGACTCTGAATTGTTTAGGATGTAATATGGAGAATTGTTTTTTATGGTTGGTGGTTAACAATATAATAGTCTCAGGAGGTTGTCCGTAATCATTATAATATCAAATGTTTACTAATAAAAGCAAAATTGCTACAAAACTTCATCTTTAAATAGCAGTATCTATTCTGGGACTATTATATTGTTAACAACCAACCATGAGAAACAATTCTCCATATTACATCCTAAACAATTCAGAGTCAATTAATAGAGCCTATTGTATATGGTTTTCCAAGTTATGTAAATACTTGCTAATACTTTTGTTGTTAATTTGTTTTTTAAAAGCTAAACTGTAGTTATTTCCTAGTAAAATATGTGAAATATTATTGGAAAATTTTCATACCACAGCTGTCTCTATTAAGTGAAATCACCTATATATTCTGGGTATGTTGAATCAAGTAGAAATCTGTTCAGATTGACAGATCCATTCTGAAGGAATACATATGTATTTAGAGGTGCCAATGATATACATCTGCATGGAATAAACTATCTAAAGGTATCTATTTTTTAGAAGTATTAGTATTTCAAACTACTAATTTTTTTTATTGTCTACTTGTGTCCAGAAAGATTCTTTAGTTTGTAATGTACAAGAGAGTTTAAAACTTTCAAAAAGTTTTAAAAACCAAATTATGTTTGAATCACATTCCAGATGTTTAAATGACCTTTAGAGTATATTAGAATTTGGTATACTTAATAGTTTTCAGATATCCTCCATATCCCTGAGCCTGCTGAACCTGTTCCACCACCTGCTGAACTGGACCCCCCTGGGCCACTCCCTCTGGCCAGGGCCCAATTGATGAGAACAATGCACAGATGCAACCACATTATCTGGGAACAATGACTGTAAAGTGTTCAAAATGCAATGCATTACATTGGATGGCAGAGCGTCTTCACAATTTTTCTAATAACAATCCTCTTTTTGGAGATTGTTGTCTATCTGGAAAGATTAGATTACCTATACTTGAAGATGTCCCTCAACCATTACATCATCTACTAGAGAATCCTGAAGATGCTGATTCTAAAGAGTTTCATAAAAATATCTGGGCATATAATTCTGCTTTGGCATTTACTTCCCTGGGTGCTACAATGGACAGGTCATTGCTTGATGGGGAACATGGTCCTTATGTTTTTAAGCTCCATGGGGAACTTAGACATAATCATGGTGCTCTGATTCCTAATGAGGGTCAGACTCCTTCCTATGCTCAGCTCTACTTTTATGAAGCAGATGCTGCATTAGAGCATAGGTATGCACATAACCAGGACAAAAGAATCAATGCTACAACCCTTTCTGGATTACAGGATATGATGCTAGAATTTGATCCTTTTGTTCACATCTATAAACAATTATAAACAAGCCATGACACATCTGAGAGACCAACCAATCACTCCTCAGCTCCAGGTCAGACTGACATATAAGGCTCATACAGATCCAAGGCGATATAACATTCCAACAAGGGATGAGTTGGCAGTCATTCTCCCAGGGGATGGTACTTCTACTGATAGAAGAGACATTGTGCTTAATTATCAGGGTGCAAGATTTAGAAAAATCTTTGAAACTAATCCTTTGTATGCTCCACTCCATTATGTACTATTCTTTCCAAGAGGAGAGTGAGGCTGGAGCTGGGATATTCCCTATGCAAATGAACCACTCCCTGCTGAGATAGTCCCAGCCCCAGCAGCCATTGAGGAGATTGCTCCAGAGCCAGAAGTCCTTGAACCAGCTCCTGAGGAGATAGTACCTGACTTGCCAGAGGTAGTGATCTCAACCTGAAGTAGTTCCCCAAGTTGTACCTCTCCTGAGCAAATAGATATTCCAGTTGATGATGCTATACCACCTCCTGAGCCAGCTATGGAGCAGGATGAGGTGCAAGGAATTACTGAAGAACTTGAACCTGAACAAGTGACAGAGAATAGGGAGAAAAAAAAGCAGACAAAAGTCTCCCAGATAAAGTATTATGCTTATTGACTCTTTCAAAGAATTGGTGAAGTAACTACAATTATAAGGGGTGGAAAACTGCTTCAGCAATACATTATAGATGCATGGGCAGCAGCAGAGCAAAGCAGGCTATCATGGATAAGACACAATCAAGGCACTTTACAAGCTGAAATGACCATCAGGTGGTTGATGCCTTCACAGTACAGGATAATAACTAGCAACCTGAGCCAAATCAAATTGGAAGTAGATTTATACTGCCAGCAACCTTCCAAGGTAGCAGTCAGGATATGATGGAAAATTTGCAAAATTCACTGGCTATATCACACAAATATGGCAATGCAAGGATGTTTATTACTATGACAGCCAACCCCAAATGGAGGGAAATAACTGAAGCACTTCTTCCAGGGAAAACTGCAGCTGATTGCCCAGATATAGTGTCACATGTTTTTGCATTGAAAAAGACACACTTGCTTCAGCTCATTATGAAGAAAATTACCTTGGCAAAACAGTTGCCTGTGTCCATACCATTGAATTTCAGAAGCGTGGACTCCTTCATATGCATTTGCTCATATGGTTTGAGGAGGGGGAAAAGCTTCAGACTCCTGCAGAAGTTGATTCTATGATATCTGCAGAGTTTCCAGATCAAGAGGAGCAACCAAAGCTTTACAAGTTGGTATCTGAGCTCATGACTCATGTATGTGGTGAAAAATGTATCAAAGACAACAAATGTACAAAGCATTTATTAGGTATAACGAGTATTGTAGAAGTAAACGCGCGTATGAAAAAGGTGAGACAAAATGTCTCGAAAAGACGCAATGCGTCATATGTTCAATCTCCTCTCGAATGTACTCTTATATACGTGTAGTATAGTTAGGGAATCTCTCAGCGAACGTTTATTCGCTGAGAGTAAGTGATACGTTTATAGCCTCATCACGAAACAAAACTTATTATGTATTTAGTACTTAAACGTCTTTAGCATTTTCCCAAGCCTTTCGTGAATCTACAAGTATAAATGATGGCTATTCAAAGTACCACTGTATAAATGATGGCAGAAAACATAAAGTCAGAGGTCATGAGCTAGACAATTGACATGTTGTCCCTTACTGTGCTGCCCTTCTTCTCATTCTGGAATGTCATATCAATGTTGAGATGACTTTTAATGTTCGCTCCATTAAATATATTCACAAGTATATATACAAAGGACATGATTGTACAACAATGGAGTTTGGAAAGAACAAGGATGAAATTCAACAATATATTGATGCCCACGATGTCAGTGTACATGAAGCCTTTTGGAGACTTTTGGAAAATGAGATACATACTCAAATTCCTGCTGTTATAGCCATCCCTGTACATTTAGAGAACCAACAGTCAATTATCTTTGATGGCATGGAGGGTCCAGAAGAGGCTTTGGATGCTGCCCATTGTTCCAAAACCAAGTTGATGGCATACTTTGAGGCCAATTCTAAAAATACAATAGGCCTTAATGGTAGAGCAGCCAATTCACTTCATCATACAAGTGGAAAACCACTCTCAGAGTACCCTTATATTCCTCAATTTACACAGCCATAGATACAGAGTGTGGGAAATCAATTCATCAATGAACAAAGGCTTATCACCAGCCAACTGAGCAAATAAAAGCAGATATAAATATTGAAAAGTTGAATGAGGGCCAGAGGGATGCATACAATCAAATTATGGATGCTGTCATTGCAAGACATGAAACTGGAGTAGATGGAAAGCTTTTCTTTTTGAATGGACCTGGGGGTACTGGGAAATCATTTGTTTGGAATACTTTGGCACATGCCTGTAGAGGCAAAGAACTCATTGTACTCTGTGTTGCCTCCTCTGGCATTGCTTCACTTATTCTAAGTGGTGGGTAAACATCTCACAGCATGTTTCAAATTCCCCATGAAGTTGATGAGAAATCCATCTGCCATCTGTACAATGAAGAAAGGCTCAGATAAGGCCAATCTAATAAAAGAGGTCAGCCTTATTATTTGGGATGAGGTTCCAATGCAGAATCGCTTTGCCTGTGAGGCAGTAGATTGGAGCCTTAGAGATATTCTTAATAAGGATATTCCTTTTGGAGGCATTACAGTAGCTTGGGGTAGTGACTTTCAACAGACATTGCCTGTCATTCCTAAAGGTTCAAAAGAAGATATTATTGGAGCATGTATCTCACAGTCTCACCTTTGGCACAATGTCAAGATTCTATTTTTGACTGAGAATATGTGTAGATCCTACTGATCAAGAGAGTGCTGTTTTTGCTCAGTGGCTTTTGGATATTGGACATGGAAAGGACATGCCTCTCAATCATATGCTTAAAGTCCCTGAACACATACTATGTGGACCAACAGTGGATAATTTAGTCTCAACTATTTATCCAAACATACATTATCCTGAGGTTCTTACTGATGAGTTTTTCTTGGAGTGGGCCATTCTCTGCCCTTGAAATTCAGATGTAGATCAAGTCAATGACATGCTCTTTGAAAATTTCCAGGGATTGGGCAAACCTACCACAGTGCAGACAGTGTCAAAGATGGAGCCAATGAGACATTATGTATATCCTCCTGAGTACTTAAACTCAATCAACTTTGGAGGATTGTCACCAAGTAAATTGCATTTGAAACCTGGAGTGCCATTGATGCTGCTTCAAAACTTGGATCCAGGACAAGGACTCTGTAATGGAACAAGACTGCAGTTAATATAAATGACTCACAGAGTATTTCAAGTAAAGATCATTACTGGACCTTCAGCAGGAGAGCTGGCATTCATCCCTCAAATAACAATTATTCCAACTACAAAACAAGTGCCATTTGAACTGCATCATCAGCAGTTTCCAGTCAGGCTAGCATTTTCTATGACTATCAATAAGTCACAGGGTCAATTTTAAAATTAGTTGGATTGGATCTGCATAGTCCTGTGTTCTCACATGGTTTTATGTTAGTGTTTCAAGAGGGACAAATTGGGGAAGAGTGAAAATCCTACTCCATGACACTGATATGATGTTAAGTTTGTGAAACACAGAGCAAATTCCACGGAGGTTTCCAGTAATTATTCTGAACACACTTTCTTCTGGGAAATGTCCCATGGAGTCCCCAGGTAATAGGTCTGGGGAGTTTCTGGGGATTAGTAGTACAAGACAGTGTATCAGAATAATTACCAGAAATGGTACTGCTGAGAGAATGGGCTTGGCTTCAGCTTATGGGCTGCACCCTTGTACACTCATTCAGGTGTCCATATTTTGAGCTGACAGAACGCATACAAGGAGATGTAGATTCCAGAGTTCCCATGGGAGTTCTGGAAATGAAGCATGCAGACAGATGAGAGGAGCAGAGACTGGATCAGGGGTGTAACTTGTTCAAGGGAGTAACTTGTTCAAGGGAGTAACTTGTTCAAGGGCAGAGACTGGATCAGGGGTGTAACTTGTTCAAGGGAGTAACTTGTTCAAGGGAGTAACTTGTTCAAGGGAGTAATTTGTTTGAGGGAGTAACTTGTTTGAGGGAGTACCTTGTTTGAGGGAGTAACTTGTTTGAGGGAGTAACTTGTTTGAGGGAGTAACTTGTTTGAGGGAGTAACTTGTTTGAGGGAGTAACTTGTTTGAGGGAGTAACTTGTTTGAGGGAGTAACTTGTTTGAGGGAGTAACTTGTTTGAGGGAGTAACTTGTTTGAGGGAGTAACTTGTTTGAGGGAGTAACTTGTTTGAGGGAGTAACTTGTTTGAGGGAGTAACTTGTTTGAGGGAGTAACTTGTTTGAGGGAGTAACTTGTTTGAGGAGTAACTTGTTTGAGGGAGTAACTTGTTTGAGGGAGTAACTTGTTTGAGGGAGTAACTTGTTTGAGGGAGTAACTTGTTTGAGGGAGTAACTTGTTTGAGGGAGTAACTTGTTTGAGGGAGTAACTTGTTCAAGGAGTAACTTGTTCAAGGGGGTAACTTGTTCGAGATTGAAACTGGATTGTAAGTACATGAATATAGCAGACTTATATAGACTGTGAAATGTAATAATACCAAATCTGGTATTAATGAGGGGCAGAACTATTAAACATAAAATGAAACAAGTAAATACCAAACTAGGACTAGGTATTAGGAATGGAATGGAACGGAAGTGGGGTATGAAACATGACAGAGCATTTAACCATAACTGGAGTGGGGCTCAGTTAGAGGGGTTCCGGAAGTCCGGTTGGAGTCCCATGGCTTGGTGCACAAGATAGTGTTGGGTGTAGACAGGTTTGATGTGCAGGAGGTCCAGCAAAGTCCAAGGACTGGTGCATGAGACACAGAGGGTCAGGTACAGACAGGTGTGACGGGTGGGTCCCAGTGGAAACTCTGGTTGGAATTGTATGTTGGGTTCCACATAGTGGGTCAGGTGCATATAGGGCAGAGTCCAGGTCCCAGCAGGTTGTCTGGTAGTGGGTATAGAGAGTCAGGTGCAGATAGGGTGGGGTGCATACAGAGAGTCAGGCATAAACAAGTTGATGTGCAGGCTCCAGCAGGAACTCCAGTTGTAACTATACAATATAGAGGGTTGGGAGCATGTAGAATGGGGTCCAGGAGCCCGGAGGCTGGCAGGTTTTCTGGTTCCTGACATATGACTGCAAATGTAGTGTTTAAGGATGTTATTATTGATCCATGAGTAAGTATTCAGCAAGGTTCCAAAAGGAGACTGACTTATGTTTTTTAGGTTCAGTGAATTTACAAATGTCTATAATGTATATAATTCTGAATAATGTAAGATTTAATCACTTTAAAATAAGTTTCTGAGGGAATAAATGGGAAACTGCAATGTACAGAAGTGGTCACAGAAGGTAATACAAACTGCTAATGTAGTGTTAAAAACATTATTGTTGATCCACCAGGTTGTGAAGTGACTGAGTAAAGTTGTGGGGTGGTAGCATGGTGGGGGCTTGCCCCCCACGGGTCACAGCCTTGTATTGTACAAAGTTGACAGTATAGAGAAAACGGACAAGGTTAAGTTTTTATTACTAAGCTACTGTAACGTACTTAGCCGAGCGTTTTCGAATATACTACGTTAAAACAAAAAATGCGTAGCAAGACCATGAGTACTCTCAACGGCTTACAACACAATAACATATTTAAGAGATATGACGGAGAGTCAGAGCGAAACCATCTGGTATAATATACAGGAGACATGAACCATCTTGTCCGAATGAAACCTGGACTCGGATAGGGCTATACCCATGCTGAAAGACTAACCCATGACCCCTCCAACATATGCCAGTGAACCATAAAGCCCAAGCTAATGTCCCTCGAAATGACGCAAGCAATAGATCTATCCACAGACCCAGATAAACTGAAACAATATAACCTAGTTCTCTCATTACCTTTTCTAAAAACGCACAAAGGTTAATGGCATTCGTCCCCAAATGTCGCAGCCGGCAATCGCGGCGGCACCACCAACTTTCCCCATTGTCATTGCCTAACCAAACCAGCTGGGATAAATTGCCGCTGTCACAGGCAGACATTAAATTGAAAGGTAGAATCGCATCCTAGTCATAGCGCTTGCCATTTTGTTAACTCAAGATGATCCCTGATACTAATAGAGGTTCTTGACCTCTATTCGCTATCGGGAAGCTCCTAGATATAGTATTGCAGGGAGCGAGTACCGTGTTAACACGGCGTGGCTCATTCGCTGTCTTCCCGGCGTAATACACGTAGGCGCAACAACCTCTCGTACCAGGCGGGTGGGGGCCCTGGGGATTGATCCCATCATTAACGGCGATGTGGGGAGGATGTTCGTTTTTACCATTTGTGAAAATTCAGATGGCGATGGCGTAGGATCAATAGGGCGGTCATAACGCGATACGCGGATCTCGCCAGGTTGAGGGGTGACCAAAGCTAGAAATGCGCAGCTCAAGGGTAAGTTGTCTGTGTGTCTGCAAGATATCGATGCGCATCCAGCAGTATGCAGCATAGTGTACGTTGTTTCTCGGAGGCAGGACAGTGGACCCGGATATTCCCGCATGACAGTATTCTCCGCTCGACCACAGGATGTCAATTTGGAATTGCCTCTCATCGCCTCCGCATCACGAAGCAATCTGTGTGAAGAAGCCCGAATCATTTTCACCATTCAGAAACACGGATTATTTTCTCCATACCACACTGTCATCGAAAAATCCTTCCCCGGTTTCCATAAAAGAAGAAAAAGACTGTGGCTTTTGAACGAAGGAGAGTGGCGGTTCACTTTATCCCTTATGTCTTGACTTCTCTCGTCTTTTATAGAAAATTATTATAATGTCATTACGTTACTCTTCCACTATGCTCCTTAACTAGGTAGCCCGTTCCCGCCCCGTACATCCAGCCCCTGGTGCGATTGACAGGTAGGAAATTCTCGAAAACGAAGTACACGCAACCATGTCTGTATAACCTTTGAGCAGCAGTAGGTAGCCCGATCACTTCGTTTTTCTCGTTATCATCACCGGCTCTGCTTTATCAGTGGATCGGGTGGGAACCAGAAGATACATAGAGCCTCCTCTTCAACCTGCAGGGTCTTCAATGATTTGGATCTCACCACATATGCAGTTCCAGGTACTATGGATTCGACATCCCCTCAACGGACTGGCACCAAGCCATTCATGACGAATAATTTACTTAGAAAACCGCCGCACCACCACCATTTATACCGTCACAATTTCGAGTCCTTTTTCTATGTCTTTGTTTTTCTGACCTGCAAGTGTCTCGATGGTACCGAGATCGACAACCCACCATTAGAAGTATGGCAGAACAAAGGGCACTTTTCCATTTTTGCTATGACTGTACCACTGGAATTATGGCTGACCAAGGGGGACAACAGGTTGGACAGGGAGAAAGCGGCCTTCCTTCTGACTGACACTATTACTCTTACTGATAACTTCGCCAAATTGAGATTGCTACTTTTGGGGATGAAGAGGGTCTTGCGCTATGGTTTGAATCTTTGTGAAGAAACCGAGTTCTAAACAGTGCTCGCAAAGGTTCTGGGCTTCAATGTTCGATGATAAGAGGTTAGGGGACCAAGCCTCTTTTACAAAGTTCCAAGCTCTTTTTGCTCTTCTGCCGGAAGTTGCTTATCGAACCATTTTTTTCTGGTGCATGCCCCTTCGCCCATCTTTCTTTATACTTGCGCCCCCTCATGCACGCACATGCCACCTAGTACGTACCAATAGTTACACAATACTTTCCGAGCACACTTCATCGAATTTCTTCAGTGCTATTCATGACTTTCACACTGTTCTAACTTCGTGTATCCACTAAGCCATGTTGAAACCATTCTGTGACCTGTTCACCTAAAGCATAGTCCTGGGGTCCTGAGTAAAGTAGTAGATGTATTCTAGTCCGTGGTAGGAGTGTAATATGCTGCTTGACAGTAGGACTCCACAATGATGTACTCCGTAAATTGACACTATAATAATAGTTTTTGTCAACCTGGTGGGATAGTTTGGGAATATAAATATGAAAATATTTGTTGGTCGGGTACTAATGTGCAACGAGCCCTTTCACGCTAAATGATGATTCAATCCTTTCCCCTCAATATGGGTGAACCAGAGCACTAATGGCATGCTGCGTTCGCTTTTATTTGCGTCCGAGATTCCATTTTCTGGCGCAGGAGTTGCGGTCACAGTCATCGACATGCTCGGGACAATGACATTATTTTTCACTGCTGGAGACAATGGTGCTGTGTGACTTGTTGTACAAAGCCGAATACTCACTAAAACAAGACGCCTTTGTACCCCTCAGATTGGACTTATTCGGACTTCGGCCCTTACTTCGAAATCCATCTAACATCGAATTGAGAATATCAGTCCTACCTAGGGTTCATTGGTGGATGGATCTGATAAAATCTGCTGGTTCTTCAGTCTACTTTGAACGCGGCAGCCAGGAGTCAAACATTCTCCCGAGGCTTTAAACTGCTATAGTGAAAAACAACCTATCGCCACTTTCCACGATGAATCAAGCCTACTGAACGGAGATACACTTGCTTGCTTTGCGAGAGACCATTTACAATATTAACTGGAATTGACAGATGCGTTTTGCGAGCCAAATCGATTAATTCCGACGTTGGGACAATTCCGATATTATTGTCGTCAAGGTGGGATGGTTAAACAGATGTAAAGGACCAAGTTGCATCTCCCCCGCAAACTGGACGATTCAAGATGTATCCTCCAGAAGCTTCATATTCACACAACGTTCCTCCGGATGAAAAACGTATCCTGGATACACGAGGCGGATACAAGACTCCTTAACACAGGGGAGAGTTGAGACTGACGGTGGAGTCCGAACTTTTCTCCATCACACTTGACCAATGGGCGCATGTCAGAAAGGTATTTCTGGATATTATTGCGCGTGAGCTGTTATTTTCTGGAACCATCTTCAATACATATCTTTCCTCTCACGGGCCATGTCGAATTCCTGTTCACTGACTCGACAATATCACTAAGGAGTATTCTGCACGGCCGCACTGGACACTTAATTTGCGAGCCTTTGTATAGTACAAAAAATATGCTACAGCAATCTTCAACATATGACTCGCTGAAAGGCTTTGTAACAAGGTGGTGGAGCTTGGAAAGTGCCGTTATATGCAAGACAGAGTAACACATCAGAAGTTACAACATTTAAGGCGACACGAAAATATTATCTAAACCTGTTTACAAAACTTTAAGTCCTAAAATGGATATGAACTCAGTTATTACTTCAATTTTAGATGTGATCTGAACTTGTTGTTTAGGACACACTTTTACTGGAGTTTTTATTCTAAGTCCAGACAAATGTTTACCCCTTATAGAAACCTCAAGTTTGAACATAGGTTTAAAAATAGAATAAATCCCTAAGTTTTGTAATGACCTTAAACTAATTGCCTGCATGGGCGGGTGATGAGTGGGCAATTAGTTTAAGGTCATTACAAAACTTAGGGTTTTATTTTATTTTTAAACCTATGTTCAGACTTGAGGTTTTTATAAGGGGTAAACATTTGTCTGGACTTAAAATAAAATCTCTGGTAAAAGTGTGTCCTAAACAACAAGTTCAGATCACATCTAAAATTGAAGTAATAACTGAGTTCAAATCATTTTAGGACTTAAAGTTTTGTAAACAGGTTTAGATAATATTTTAGTACCACCTTAAATGTTGTAACTCCTGATGTGTTGGAGAGAAAGAGAGATGGGGTGGGGCCGATGCAGTAGGGCATGTCCACCACCACGTCCTCGATCATGACGTGGTCGTTTGGAGTGGTATGATAAAGTTGAGGGAACAATCAATGTCCTTTACGGAGAAGTCATGCCCTTTGTTTTTGGTGGGGTAGTGTTAGGATACACACACAGGCTGGGTTTCTGGAGAAACCCGCGGGATATCCGGTAGGACTTGGCTTCAGCTTATAGGCTGCGCCCTCGCTAGATCGTGTTGTCCAATTTCAGACAGGCGGACGGGAGTCCCGGGGAGTCTGGGCAGGGTTCGTGGGTCGTAGGTTGTAAGTCGGGGGTCGTGGGTCCTAAGTCAGAGGTCGTGGATCGTGAGTCGAGATAGTTGAGAGAGATAGATGTGCTGGAGCATGGATCGTGAGTCGAGATAGTTGAGAGAGATAGATGTGCTGGAGGGTGGATCGTGAGTCGAGATAGTTGAGAGAGATAGATGCGCTGGAGCCCGTGGGCTCCGACTAGTGCGAGCAATGTGAATTAAGTAAGGTTTTAGAGTGGAAAATGTTATTAGATTACTGGGGGGAATCTAAGCTAATTTTCTGACTGGATTGTATGTACAACATCTGCCAGTTTATATAGACCATGGAGTGAATGACATACCAAATCCGGTAATGGTGAAACGAAACTAACAAAACATGAAACGGGAATAGTAAACACCAAATTGGTGTTAGGGACGGAACGGAACGGAGCGGAGTCTGAATCGTGACAAAGCATAACCTATAATGGGAAACAGAGCGGGAGCGGAGTCCAAATCGTGACAGGTCATTTAACTAAAATGGGAACGGGGCTCAATTAGAGCAGTGACAGGATTCTGAGCGGGGTCCGGTGACTGATGCGTGGGATGAAGACGGACATAGACAGAGACGGAGTCCGGGGGAAGTCCGGTGACTGATATGTGTCTTAATGAGGTCAAATGTAACTAGTCTTGACGTAACGGAGTCCAGGCGGGAAATCCTATAAACAGACGATTGGTGCTTGTAGCGTGTGGGGGCGTATGGGTTAGTGCCCAGAGTCTGGCAGGATTGTCCGGTCGTAACAGGTAGCATATTATCCGTTCTTGACACTGCATACATGGGATGAAGATGTCTCGGGTTGTGGGTGGGTTTGAGCCATTACATAAGCAATGGTCGTGGCCTTGACCACTGACTGAGGGGTGACGACGAAACTCATACTAGATTAATGGGTTTTTTGTATAGAATGGAATATTTTTTTTGTTATAATTATAATTTTTTTGAAGCCTCCAATTTATTGAAAAACCATTTGGAAGTGTGCCACCCAGATGTGTAAATCTACGGTAAATCTACGGTAAATCCACCTGTAAATCTCACTAAGCGCTCACTTACCTCCTATCTTACCTGCTCTTACCACCATAAATCTAGCCAAAATGAAAACATATAGCTATATAAAAAATCGAGGAACATGCCGTGGTCTCCCATAAGTGACTCGTGTGATTTATATTGATAATTTGAGTGTGGGTGGTCTATATGTCTCATAAATGCTATAACAAAACTCATTGCCCTTGTTTATAAGGCGGAAATACTCGCTTGAAATTTTTTAATTTTTTGGTGGTGTGAATCGAATAATAATAATATATAAATAAATAAATCGTGCTGCGACTTTGGTGGTGTGTGTGTGCACTGTAAGTCACTGTACCCGACTGGATTTACGCAGTTTGCGGCATAAATCTTGTCCAACCCTAAAACCACGTAAATCCTGGCATCTCTCCAGCACAGTGGCTGCACGGCAGTGACCTCCAGGGACCCGGTGTAGATCCTGCCGTGGTGGTGCCGTTCATACGTGCGTGAGCACTTTGCACCACTTCTACACCACCGCTCACGCATGCACACCATAGTAGATAGAGCATGCCTGCCTGTCACGGTACCCGTATCACCCATCTCTACTCTCCAACAGACCACGTCATCGAGACCTGTCTAACTTTCAATCTTACTAGGCTGCGAAACGACACCCTTAAAGCCCGAGTTAAGCAGGGATATGGTGCGTGCATTTCCCCCAAATGCAATTTCTTTTGATGATTACCAACCTCTAAAATATAATCAATTTAGTGGCAAAACGTATGTATGGGAAGAAAGAAAGATTCTTGGATTATTGGTGTTTGCACAAGAAACGATATCTGGCATGTAACACCCCACCTGCCCACCACTACCACCACCACCACTACCACCATTGTACCACCACTACCACCACTATCGTACCACCACCACCACCACCACCACCACCACTATCACAAAAGTGAAACAATGTCTGGCCTGTAACACCTGGCCATAACACCCCACCCGCCCACCACTAACGATGTCCACCACCACTATCGCCAAACCAAGTGATGTCCGCAGCACATAACACCCTGCCCACCCACCACTACCACTACCACTATCACCAAACCAAACAATGTCCTCAAATGAAAACGGCATGTCCAACTAGACTGTCAAACGCTAATGCTAACGACCAAGGCCCTCAGGGTCTCTGTTATTCTCATTGGAGGATCTCGAATGCACAATACAAATGCCATCACTTCTCTCCTTCACCTTGAAAACTGATGCACACCCTATATATATAGCGCCAATTTCAAGGTCTACATGAGATTGATACCACAGGTTCCCGTCATGTTCTACATACAGCCGTACACTCGTACGCTCATCCTGGTATACACGACACAATCCAAGTGGTATGGGGGCGCCCTTTCCCTCCCCCTTCATATACCACGAGTAATCCTTTTACCCTTTACCCAATGCCAACCACAGAGGCAGGCTGCTGAACCATGATCTATCATCATCGACTCAAAATGTGTCCGCCAGGCCCACCATCACCGTTCGCACCACCCACCAACGCTGGCAAAACATCCCCATCCACTCCTTCACCTTCCCTACAGCAGTCGAACCCCTCCTACTCAGTCAAGCTTTCCACCACTCATACTAGTTCTTCATTTTCTCTCTAATAATTGACCACCATTAAAATGTACTCCCAAAACATCATCTCAATTTTGTATATTGTGGCAAATAAATGAATGAAAAGTGAAATGAAAATGCACTACTACTAAGTTGTCACGGAGAACTGCACCAAAAAGACCAAAGGTCAATAGTCAGTCAGTGGCGAGAAATGCATTAAGTCACTCACAGTCATTTACATTTTCTTTTCTTTTTTTTCACTTCTTTTTTTTCACTAAGTCATTTCAGTCGCCGCGAAAAAGTCAAACTCAGTCAGTCAGTCACTGGTGAGAAATGCACTAAGTCATTTTATTTGTCAATTATGTACATGAGATTTAATATCGAGGGAAAGGGGGCACGCTGGCTAAAGGGTGAAGGTGGGTGGGTTGGAGAGGAGGGGGTGCAAAGTGGTGGGAAAGGAAAACATCATCAGTGAGCAGAGCAGAGGGGAAGTGGAAACCTAAAACATAGTAATCAGCAGATGGACCCGAGGATGAGGTGCTACGTCAACACGGTAGGTGAGCAAGCGGAGCGACAGTGTATGGTGTAGTAAGCCAAAGGCCGGGCCGCACCCATCCCAGGTCATGATGTGTCCCACTGTTGTTGCTCGGGCAAGAGGGAATGTCGGATGTCGTAAGGCCCGTCGATCCCCACCGTAAGTCCATCTCGGCACTCCCTTTGGTATTGATGGTTTAATACCTACATACAGAAAACGGGAAGATCTTTTGAACTAGAATTCGGGATCAAGAAACCCACAATACAAGACCTCCATGCTACATATACCCCAAGAACGCCAACCATCCTACAGGCCTTCTGCAGAAAGTGCGCTATCTCCAGCGTCGTTCGGCACATACCTCCAGAAGATACCACAGAGTTGTCGGTGCAAGACGAGGATTATCCAAGCGTGGATTGAAAAAGCGCGTGAAAGTGGCTCAGATGATCAGTGGAGTGGCAGGCGATCTCGATTGTGCGTTGTTAGCGCAGCAGATGCCCTATCAGAAAGAGAAGAGAGTCAAGATGGAGAGACGATGAACATCTGGAGGCCGAAGTATTTTGAACGCGCTGCTTTTGACTGTAACCCAAAAGTCCAGCAGTTTGGGGACGACACTATCTCCCATCGGACTCCTTGCAAGTGCGGCAGCGGTGAGGAGTGGGGGGTATAGAGGAAGGGTAGCAGAAGGGGGCAGCAATGGCGAGACAAGAGCACGCTGATTTGAAACCGAGGTCACGCGGGCAGTTCGCGCGTCACGCGATGTGCGCCGGGTTGCTGGTTGCTGACCGGCCGATTCGCATCCCGCCGCGCCAGGGGTCTGGCGGGTCCTGCGCGCCTGCGCGTATGACAACTTGAAGGGCAATCTTGATATTGGCAAGTCCGGCATTTGTGTTTAACAATCTATTAGATGGATATGGGACCTCCAAAAGCGTGGACAAAACTAGTATTGTAAATAATTATGGTGCGTAGTAGATATGATATGCCTACTTGGCGTTGTATGTGAGATTGATAGTAACAGATGGAGATTTATTTCCGTAAGACATCACATTGACGTATTCCGTGGAATGGCGTTATCTACCGCTCTTTTCTCGTCCGGACGAGATAATACGGACCCATGCGACACTGTTTAGTGAGGTCAAGTAATGGAGAGTGAAGCGTCCAGCTCCCAGACTGTTATATTTTATCAAATTATAGTGCCTCCAACACTGGGTATGGTGGATTCTTGGGAAATTACATTGTGCGCAATTATTGAAAGTATTGGCCGGTCGCTAAAGTTAAACCCATCTTATAATTACTGCGGGGTGATTCAGGTGTAAACAGTTATTACACATCTGTCAATGGTCAGATCACGAGCTAGGCACCATTGACTGGATACAATCCTTCGTCGTTAATTAGCCTTGGAAAATTATGTAAAGAATCGAGCAACAGTAAAACCCTGCGGCACAGGCGTTTTGAATGATTGTGACCCAGCCTCCGGGTCGTATGCAAATCCAGGAACTACAACGTCGGTATTTAATTTAACGGTCTAAAACCAAGCCGTGATGGAGATTGAGTTACTTACTGAATCGCTGCCTTCCCGTTATTTATATCATCACGGTTTCAACCCAGGGCTTTGCATATCAGCCGTAGTGTTGCCGCGGCTCAAGCAAGCCCAAGCAAGCCGAAAGCAGCCAAAGGCCAAGCTGTTACTGGGAGTCGGTTACCAAGTCATTAGCCGATTTATTATCTAACATCTATTTCTGTATGTAGCTGATCTTAATATTTGTGTGAATCTAATATACCGTCATAGACGTTGAGGATTGAGGAAAGTATGTAGTTTATTCTCATAGAGATACTTTAAAGACTTGCATTAATAATGATAAAAGTCTTCTGGGACACAATAAGGCTAGCCGCGGCTTCTACGCCGAGTCGGCTTGGCATGGACTGGCTATGGCTTTCAGCTTCAAGCCAACCGGGCTGCAACCCAACTCAGAATGATTCTGAGATTACCGGAGAGAGCAGGCGTCACACGACTAGACTGGCTTTTTCTGAATTTCCGTTAATATAATATATCGCTGCCTTATTCCATTACTCAACATCCAGAATTACCGTATATCCTTGTAGGTGTTTTTCGTTTTTGTTTTTTCTGTCTGTCTAAATGGATGATTGCAAGGATATTTCGAAACAAAAGACATTTTACAAGACAATGACCAATGCTGCTCAATTACCGGACCCATCAAGGGGCTGCATTTTCTTGGAGCCCAAGCTCTGGTCTTGCCATGTGTATCGATCCACATGCATGTATATTGAATTAATCGAGAGACCGGCCTATGCGTATTTCTTTCTCACGTTCGGCTGTACCTCAATAATTTTAATGTAATTAGAGTTTTGATTTGCGAGGCATACAATGTGCTGTGGAGAATGTGCATGCATGTCGACCCGTGTTCGGTGCCGTCATGGCGTCTAGCCAGGAAGATAGGGTTTTCAGAGAGACGGTTATCGAGGATTCTGTTGGGAAGATTTCGTAAGTGTTGAAGACTTGTTGGTCGGTCTTTATGATGAGGCACATTGACATGTTTTCACTGGGTGGATTGTACAAATGCCATTGGTCTATTACTAGATGCGAAATATACGCTCTAGAGATAGTTTCTACAACCATCTACAAAATGAGACTATTTACATACTGCGTTGTAGAGCGGGAAAATATATCCAACTCGTTATTGACTAGAGTGATAAAGACTCAGTTTTGTCAACGGCTGTCAAATCTCCATATCAAGACCAAGTTCAAGCAGAACAAGTCAGTTTAAATAATTACAAATAAAAATGTGACCAAAGAATTATTATAAATAAGTATTTCTTTAAACTAGTATTTTATTGATACTAGTTGTATTGATATATAGTGTTAACCTCGTTGTGGCATGAATATGCAGCTGTCAGGAATTCGAATAAAATATAGAGATAGATTAGGACTCCATATTTAGCACCCGCCCACAATTGCTTAAAACAGCTTCAAATCAGTGATCAAGCCTAAGTCCATTGGGAGATTGATATCGTGATAACAGTGCATTATTAATAATCACGTAGTACTCCGAGATAACGTCATCCCTGAGCCCTGTTTCATTTCACCCAAAATAGATATATGTGGGATCCCTGGCTTGTCCTGATTCATTGCTGCACGAGTCTCACGGTGTTGACGGGTGCTCACCGTGCGGCGGTGCGAGGCAGGGTTGTCTGATGGAGTCTATCCTAGGCAAACCCTTGCTCTACATAAAACAATAACCTCGGAAGTAACTCGCGGAATATGCCTCCAAGTGCCAAAGTAAACTCTATACTATTTTGTGTGGTTATTGGATTGAATTAATGAGTAGCACCGAACCTTTAGGCGGCGGTTGTGTCTTTCTTGAAACAGCGTGGCAGGGGCGCTCAACCGCATGGTTCTCAGAACTTTTCCCTCGGAGCCCTGATGGACGGTTACTAATGTCTGAATTTAGCCAAGGTTGTCTAAACCAGTGAATTGGCGCTCTTGCAGTACCCTCGAGTCTTGACACACCTCAACACACAGACCAAACTAATTCCCCGAATTAAACCAAAGCTCAGCTTTGGAACGTCATTTTTTTATTTTATATGAGGTCCATTGTTAAGCCGATTTGTCGACTCAATAGACAAGGCCCCTTATGCTGTCACGTCTCTTGACGACATATCCACCTTTTCATGCAGTGCGCGTCCGATTGAAAGCAACCCGCACAGGATAACAAGCTATACAGCACGGAAAACTGCTCGACCATCCATAAACATCCTCCCAGATGACTTGTTGAGGCAGATCTTCGCCAACTTGATCCAACTCTTTGACTATGCAACATTGGACCTAGCCGTAAATCCACCATTCTTGTGGCGGAATTTGGGTGTAAATTGCACAAGGGATCGCCTCGTATTAGTGTGTTCACGGTGGCGCACCATCGCACACGATACGCCAGTTTTATGGAGTAGTATCGTTCTTGACTTCTTCAACCCATATTATTCTCAGGTACTAGATCATTGCCTCCAGTTTTCCAAAGATCACCCTCTTGATGTGTATATCAGACGACGGGCTCCCCTGAAATCATCGCCCCAGTTAACACCATATCTACTACGCCTCAAGAAAGAAGAACGGCGTATTCGCGCCATAGTATCCTATCACATGTATCATGATGAACTGTTGGCCCTATTTCCCATAGGACAGAACGTGACATCTCATTACACATCCCTGATAGTTTTCCGTTTGTCGGGGTGTCGCTCGTTCGTCGTCGGTGCACCCCCAATGGGCAACATAAATGCCCCCAATTTGCGCTACTTGCACATTCCGGAAAGCATAATTCTTGCCTGTTTCACGACCCCCCTCCTTCCTTTACGATTTCTAGACGTTTGGGAAAACGTTTTCGCGATGCCCGCCTCATTTTTTGTCGACTTCCTCCAGAAATGTCCTCAACTAGCCCATATTCACTTTGCATTGGGCCGGCAGTTCTACATCGATGGACCATCATGGCCGGAATCGAGGATTACGATCCCTCTTTTACGATCCCTAAATTTCGAGTCATTCGCTGGCCAAAACCCCATGCTTCTCCTCCGGTCGCTTCATCTCCCCGCCTTGGAATTACTCGATTTTGGAGAATTCCTAGACCACGAAGGAGCCGTGTCGAATGATCCCACATTCAAGCGACAGCTCATCTGGTACTTTTTACCAGAAACTTCCGCCACTCTCAAAACATTAATTCTTCACGGGGGCTGTATTCCCACCGGGAACAATATTGTCGAGCCTTTACTCGCCATAATGAGAAACGTCGAGACACTCTCGTTTCTGAATACCGAGGTCAAGCCGAGCTTCCTGGAGCTACTCATTCCCTCCGACGATGATCCACATGAAGCTTGGGTCATGCCACGTCTCACTTCCCTAACTTTATTTGAGACAGACATCGAAGGAGACGCTATATTCAGAGTCATCAGATCTCGCGCACTTTCCGATGAGGAAATCAGGATCATCCAGGCGGATAGCAAGGATGGGTTGATCGCTCTATCCAAAAACGATCCGCTTCATCGAAAAACCTTGCGCCACGTTCAGATTCGGAGATGTGCCGTCCTCGAAGATGCGATATTTTCAGAGCTGATGGCAATTAGGAAGACGCACTCCCGTGTCGTTCGCTGCTAATGCCGCCACAAACGCTGTCTAGTCCCGCATATTATTCCCGACGGCGTTGGGCGATAATAATTATGTGATACGAAGACGGCCTACACATGACGCTGGAGAAAGCGGGCATAGGGAGGAGAGGATGCATGTATAATTATACTACTTTGCGACTTTCCTTCTCTTTCTCGGGACCTGAGGTTGCATGGGGGTGTCGTCCACCTCTGACCCAACAGTAACATCCAATACTGCACGTTCCAACATATTACATAGATAGAGTGCTCTGGTGTTGGGTAATCGAGAATAGCTTCAGATTCAGTTGGGGGAGATATTTAGCTGGCCTATCGTAAGTCGTTGTGTACTTCCGGCCTCGCCCTAAACTTCATTCCATCATTGATTCCTAGACACCATCCCTATTCGGGGATTGCCGAAATGATCGTCAGAATAAATTGGTTACTCTGGAAGTCCTATGGCTTCTCTTCTCTCTCGAAGTACCTTTCACACTAAATTCTATGATTTCAATGTCGATACTAATCGTAAAACGGAAGGCCACCTCAGCTCCACGTGATTCGCATTGAAAACGTACCCAGCAGTATTAAACGTATTTGAGAATCTCGTCAATTCCTCGTGGCTATCCGGATACTGTGAGAAGGCTTGAGAAAGGAGGTAAGCACACGATATATAGTGTCTATCGTCTAAATTTTTCCAAATTGGCGTGTGTTATTACAAATAGATGACCAGAGCTTTGGACGCGGTTCATATATTATATTCGTCTACCTGTATTGGCGGTGGTTAGCGGACAGCCGCTTCCAGAGCGGGGCTACTGCAACCCAACGCCAACAGAAAGACTCAAATTTACTAATTTATACCTAACACATATAATCTTATACTATTCAAGTAATGTGAACCTATTACAGGATCATAGTAGTGACCAGACAACATGCATGTGATGTGACGCGATGGGTCACACCGTGACTCTTCGCGTTCGTGCTTGGTTTATGCAACGTTGAGTTTGTTAGATATACCTTCGCGACATCCTGGAATCCCTATCTATGCTTCGTACTGCTCAACGTGTCTCTGAATATAAGCTTCGCCAAGTACCGGCGGCCACCAGTTCCTGCACATCACAATGTGCAAATCCCGAGACGCACTGGACATTTGCAGGCCAAGGGGTACGTCCGTATGGATGCAGTGGTGTGGCTGTCATACCTGTCATTCCCAGGGGTAAATCAGCCACACACAGGGAGGCTTCGAATTCAAGTCCACACGATACAAACGACAGGCCTGGCAACCTGCCGGCATTCCGGCAGGGTCGACCCTGTCAAATTTGTACCCGTTTCCCCAGTAGGTAGGCTAGTCACATAGTAGTAGAGCAGACTGGTCGCGAGTCTAACGACGTCGGATACTGTTCACAAAAGAATATAATTAGACATTTTGACGGTTCATACATGAGCCCTAAACCGCGACGAATGGCCCTGTATCGTTCTCCCGGAATATATGGCTCCCGGTCCTCATTTTTTTTTGTTGATCATGAACGGACCTGATTGGAAATACTCGTACCTATTGGGCTTCCCATTCTGGGTGATAGAAGAGACGTGTCAATCATTCCCATTTTGTGTCCATATGTCCGAGCGACATCGCGTATATCAGCCTGGGAAACTGCAGTGGCATCAATTGATTTCCCAACCACCGTGCTTAGAATTACAACCGTGAGATAATTGGTCACCGATCATCGCTGATCTCTGCGGGACCGTACGATGACAGGGTGATCTTACTATGCATTATTCAGCGTCCATGAGGAGCAATAGTGAAAATCCGAGATGATAATTGTTTCCCCGACAGAACACACATCCCATATCCAAATAGTACACCCAAATGATTAATAACCTAATGCACAAGGCACGCTATTCCCCTATTGTTCCCGCAATCTTGAAATAAAAGATATGAAAATCGGCTTTCAGAACCGGAGGAGGGAAAATGGAAAACCCACCACGCTGCCATGCACGCCCCACGCAACCCCAAGGCCGAATATGGCCCACGCCACAAGCACCACGCCCACCGACACCCCGAACATGACCCAGCTAAGCCATGCTCGTCGGCCGTCCAGTACTTTCAGATTGTACGCTCTGACTTTCAGCGACTGGGACGCGTCGTCGTCGTTGGACGTCGCCTCGGACAACGCGCCTAGCCCATCAAGTTTCGCAATTTCGCGGGGGACTTGGCGGGGGTTGACTTGTGCGAGGCGGGCTGCAGGGAGGAGCGGCCACCACGAGGTGCTGGCGAGGAGAAGGAATCCGGAGATGGCGGTACAGACGAATGCATAGGCGAGCCATAGTGTTATGGCGTCTGTCAAACAAAGGATTACATTGGCTGAATGGGAGATGTGAAAACGGGAGGGGGGGGATATACTGACTATTTAGCGATCCATGTGAATTGTCTTGAATCTTTCCGGCTGCGGTGGTGATGATTACGATGGACGCTTGGACCACAGATTCTGTATGTCTTTTTGTTAGTGGACGATAGATAGGTAAATGATGCCCAATTTGGTATTTACTTTTGATAGCAAAGGCTGTGGCAAAATATTGTGGGTCTGGGATAACGTTCCGAACAATTTCGACTTGCGGCGCTGGAGTGACGCACTGTATTGCATATAAGGAGGTCGAGGGAGGATTTTAGAAAGAGAAAGCACCGTATTTGCAACTGATGCCGTACCTGAGCGAGTGCATAAAACACGTAGGCAGCGACAAATGTTGGGACGGTGTGGCTGAATTTCAGCAGGAGCATCGAGGTCAGGAACAACAAAGCGGATATGAATACTTTATAAGTTCAGATTGTGAGTAATGCTCTGTGCCATGTGGCGTTATTCACTCACGGAACGAGACCCGATGGCCAAATGCATCAATCCATATCCCCAAGAAAGGTGTTAAGCCCACTGGAAGAAGCAGGTAAAAACTTGATACCCATCCCCCGACGATCGCTCCTTTCTTCAAACGCTGTTGAGAAAATTGTCTTCAAAAAAAAAAGAATTCGTCAGCTTGCATTCAGCTTTGACCTTGGGGGTACTCACGTGGATATGGAAACAAAACTCTGCACGCCAGCATTCTCGAACACAGCAAAGGCAACAATGATCCAAAACGTCCCACTGAGACGACAAATAGCACTCAAATTGAAGACATTGCGCTGGACCTTGCCTTGATGGCGCTCCCCGTTTGTCTGATCCGTAATGTGGTAGCGGGTTCGGAGGAATTTGTCGAGAACAACGAGACCGAGCGCGCAAATCAGCGAAAACAGGGAGATAACGGTGCTGATCCACAGCGACCATGCAAAAGAGCCAAGATTCCGCGTGATTATATTTGCGGTGGATTGACCCACGAATTGTCCAAGATTGGCTACGGACCAGATCATCTTTTTACTTAAAATGTCAGCACCCAACTCGATCTGTTGCACCGTCGAAAACGCACCCCAATGGAGAATGCAAATCCGCGGCCGGGTGCGAAGTACGTTGAGAATATGCGGTGTTGGGCATTGTCCAGACTGCCATCCCCAACGGCCGCAATCACTTTTCCCACAACGAGCAGCGGAAAACTGTTGAAGCTGTTGGTAGCAGATCCAGCCATCACCGCTGCCCCTGCAAAATGGAATGCTGCCAAAATGACAGAGAGGGAAGGGCCGCCCCATTTGTCGATAGCCAGGCCCAGGAGAATGGAGAGACACGTGTTCACCAGGTTGGTGACCGCGACTAGCGTTGCAAATTGCGAGTTGTTGATATGCATGTGAGAAATAATGGTCGTTTTGAGTGACACAATGAGCCCCTGTATTGCAGATGTTACCGCACAAATACCACTGTACTAGCCCCGGTCGGTACACACGTTGGACCAATGGTTCCCAACTGGAGGGACTATGTCAAGCCAATTCTGTGATCCCATGATGACAATCAAGTACGCACAACTACATAGACAGGTCAGACCAATTATGCACAACCGCCATGCTAGGGGGAGTTTTGGTCGTTGTCCTGCATTACCACCTTCGGCAACGGAAGCTACCCATTTGTCTGACTTGCTCTGGGTCAAGTTCGCTTTCTCGTCCGATGGTGCAGGGCTGGCCGCTTTCGAGCTGTTTATCTTGGCCATTGGCTATTTTTTAAAGATGATATGCAGTTGTCCGCAGAGGATCAACAGGGAATGCTGGCGGGTGCGTCACGCCCATCTTATCTGATACCAGATTAGTAATATATGGATTTTGACACTGAGAATTTTACCCATAGTTATATGACTGTAATGGAAGTCGGCTCTCTCACAGGATGGCAGAACTGCGGAACAGCGGAACAGCGGGACAACGTCTATTATGTTCTCATCAGGGTTTCATTATCAGATAAGCGTAGATTAATCACATGTGCAGGAGCTTTATACTACAAGACACTTACCTGTCTTAGAGATCGCCGCGTCACGTTAGTGAGGGCTATGTCGGTGGAAAACCGACTTTTACATAAAAAGGCTGTACTTATTAGAAAGAAAGAGAAGGATGGATCTATCGGCAACAAATGACCAGTTTTAACATTACATTCGAGATGGATGATGCGTATTCAACGATTCTGGTTGTGTCTTTACCGTGTGTGAATGAGTGAGCGCCAGGATTCTTCCACGAGGAAATTGACCGGTTATGCCCATTTTTGTGATCCGTGTGCGCCTCCTCATTTCATCTCGAGAGTACTTCGATTTCAGAAGTTGAAAGCCTGTCGTCAAATAGGCTCACTGGGTCTTGGTCGCACAGGTGAATAGAACCACGGTGTATTGCTCGACGAACTCACGAACAGGAGGAAAACATGATGATTATGTAAGTAACTAAAGGTCCACTAGTATGCCTATCCAGAAGTAATTCAATGTACTGATCCGGGAAATTTCATAGAGTTTCATTATAGTAAGATCAGCGCTACACACCTTAACATTCAGTACTTAATACCGCCCTGTACATCAACCCCGAGCTCATTCTCCAAGTGTCATAACTTCACGAGCGTTAAACCCAACATTTACACACCTGACACACTACCTTGCACTAAACTTCTCTCCAACAACAAGGCCATGGGAATATGACCTCCTTTCGAAATAGCCCAGGAATAAACACCGTCCCTCAAAAGGCTCTCAGAGATCATCGACGGGCCTTTGCTTAGCTACATTATAGCCGTACCTGGCCATGTTCAGAATGGAAATTTACGTAGCATTTAAGATCACATTGTGTATACACCCACAGGTGATACGATCTCTGTCAATGCAAGAGTATGGTGCAATCTGATTAATGTAGCTCGCAATTGGACAGACATGAGTTAAGTTTCTCATAAAGCTCACTTACGTTGGATGCCAAGCCGATGTTAAAGTAACTTCTGCCATCCTCTTTGACGATAATCTTTACACTTGGCACCGATAAAATGCCTTTCAGAGCGTAGGGCCGCTTTCGACAAAACAAGAAAAAGCAGTTTATCAAAGTAGTGTTTATAATTGAGCATAGCAGACCTCACGACTGAGATTGGGGCCTCCAGAAGCTTGTAATTGTCAGAAATATTATTGAGAACGAAGCAATGATACCGCTGTGCGCTGGTGGTTGAGTCATGTGAAGTCATCATATAGTCTAAATTGAAAAGCTTTCACTAAGCTCCCGTGGTGTAGTTGCGAAGCATAGTCTGATCAAGTCATACATATTGTTGCGGCTGGAATCGCCTGCGTACAAGTGTTAGATCCGGGTTCGAATCTCGGTGGGTGTAATATGTTTGACAATCTTACATACTTACGAAGGCAATCATCCGCTACATGCGGCGCTGAGGCTCAAAACCTCAGTCGCGGAATATCCTCCATAATATTTCGGAAAATATAAAACTTGCCCGGGTTCGAATCTCGTGAGGGCATTCTTTTCCACAACCTACGGTACACATTTATATTTATTTTGCTTTGGAAAAGGTAATTTTATTATTTGTTACATGAATTGTTTTCAGCCAAAGTATTCACAGCCCTAAAGATGTGCACTTCCACATTGAACCCAAAACAAATATTCGAGGTATAACTTCTAAGCAGAATGCCGAAATCGCTATATACATGGTGATGTCCCCAAAACATTTTTAAAATTTACATAACGTGGAAAGTCCCCGGAGAAATCTTTAGAAGCTATATACGTAAAAACATTTTCAACGCATAGTCAAAAAATTGGAACATTGGGTCTGATTTATACATAGGCGATTCCAGCCGCACACTATGACGACAAGATCTATTACTTAACTATGCTTTTTAACTACACCATAGAAGCTTTAACGGAGTTCTCTCAATTTAAACTATACGGGTTCACATGACCTAACCACTAGCGTACATTCAACTGATGATCATTCCATCGGGCATTTTGTAATTATAACTACAACGCATCCAGTGGGCGATGTTTTTGTGAAACAAATCATTTAAAGTGCCATATATTTCCTTCCAAGCACTAGTGCGAAGGCTTCTCTGAAGCTTCAGAAGCCTAGAAATTGCTCTGCCAGCCGAGTTCCGCTTCCAGCTACATACATTATCACGATTATGGCGTTATAATCACAAGGGCCAAAGTATTCGACCCTTTTTTCTCTTTTTTAAAAAAAAAGAAAATCAATTTCATAGGCTGTGAGGGCTAAGCCCTATGGTCGACTGTAAAATGCATATACCTGATCATGGGCCTTTCAGCCAAGTCTCAGCAAGAGCAGTCACTTCTAGGCTTGTAAGGTGTATGTTTAGACGCTATCAATCCCTCTTGTTCCTGCGCTTCCCGGTGCCAAAGGTGTCTGCTAGACGCTGGGTGGTGTCCACATACCCGATGAGTTCGGCGGTGGTCATAGTATTTGGATCGGATAGCAGCTTCAAGATTGACTTTGCGGAAAGGGGGGATTTGTTTTTTAAATCTGGTGCCATGGGGTTCTTGTGCAGGGAATCTGGTAAGAAAAATGTATCGCCGTTTCATCCTTCTGCATGCACGCTGGGCACGGTGGGCGAGCCAGCCAGACTTAATTTCCAGAGGTGTTTACGAAGGGGGATATGCCCGGTCCGCAGTTGCGTGACTATGCTTCTCGCCCTGCCATCCAGCTTGTCGATCAGCCTGCAGCAGCTGTGGGAAGGCGCCCTCTTATCGATTCTGCTCGGTGACTTGTATATATCGCGCTGATGCTTGGGATCGAGCGGAATAACCCTGTTTGTGTTCATCGCATTGGCTCTCCTGAGGGATCTTCGACCCTTAAAAGCGTTGAGAGAGCTGGGGACGTTTCGCCATCGCCAACCCGCTCATCAAAAGTAAAAAAACCCGTGGAAGTAAATTTCAAACATGACGAATTGTTCGATATCATATCCTTTGAAGGCCCTCCGTGAGAGGTGTCAGGCATCTTAACGAAGTTGATTAGCGAGAACTTTTATTAGTAAGGAACTTCCAGGAACAAGGTGGTAATAGACGTGACAATATGTAATAGAGAATGTTTTTGGTTAGGAGAATAGATTAAATAGGGAATACGTAAACTTTTAATAAGGTAGGTAGAGATGGATTAGAAAATATTGCAGCGAAACCATCGAACTTTCGCATCGTGGTCCAAAACCTCATCGACCAGCCCCTCCCCTCCCCTCTTCAAGGTCGGCCATACAGAATCATGTTGCCTCTCTGCGTACAGGTGCACCTTCGATTACGAATATAATGGTCACGGAGAATGCTGATTTTTGAGGGAAAGGTTGCTGTGGGTCAAACGCATAAGCTTCGCATTAATCGAAAGATGGGCGGGCGCGGCGTGGGGATTTTAGCGTTTGTTCGAAGAAGAACTGCGCGAATGTGGAGATAATCCGCCAAATCCGTACGAGGACTGGAGAGCTCCGAATGCCGCTGCGTAATTCTTAGACGGAGTGGAAGAAGGCGGTGGTGAGGATGGTGACGGGGATGATGATGAGGGAAGCGATGGTTGGCGCGTCGAGGAATAGTTTTTCGACGTTATCGACGGTAGGCATGGAGCTGCACCATTAAAACCTAATGATGATTGCAGGCTTGCAAATGCAGACGCGTAGTCTTTTGATGAGCCTGGTGCGGTCGCAGAAGACAATTGTGACGATGTCGTTGGTTTGGAGTTAAGACTAAAGAGAACGGTCTTTGGCATGTTCTATAAACGCGTAAGGCTGCTGCAGCGATGGGATTTTATGTTTTATGTTTAAGTTGTTTGACATCTGGAAACGAGCACTTTCTTTTATAAACGTGAATGAAATTTCAAACCAAAAAGTTAGGTTTCTGCGCTTCCGGTACTTGCTGGTCATCCATGATGGTACCTCAGTGAGTCACGGTATCTACGGCGGCTGCGCCACATTGAATAAGTGTTTGGCAACAAGTGACTCCGGCGTGCAAAGCCCAACCATGCCCCCAAAGGGTGGGATGACTCACAGTGCCTGCACTGGCTTTCCCACTAATCAAAATTGTAAACTTTTTGGGCTGCCAATCAATAGGATGTATGTAGGATATTTTAGGGTTTATATAACCGAGAAGATCAATGAGTCAACAGGGTATCGCAAAACCCTGGCTATAGCGTAACCTATGCCACGAGGCGTTTATAACCAGATCGCATCAGCACTGCGTTTCCTTATCTAGTTCCGGAATTCCCGAAATCTACCTTTTAGCAAAATATCAGTGAAATAACCGGCCAAATTGCAGCGCAAGAGTGGAGCGGCTTTGTGGGGTATGACGGCTCCGATATGCCCGGCGCTGGACAAGGGTCAAGGGTGATGCGTGTTATTTGCAATTCAAGCCGTGTAATCCTACATCAAACCATAATAATCTTGTTACACCATGAAATTGAACACTACAGTCTATTCCCGTTAAAAATAAATAAGCAAACATAAAATGGCCATAACGCTTTTGTCTTGGCGCTCTTCTGGTCCTGTCATAGTGAAGACAGTATCTGCTCATTGACCTAAAAATAACGGTCCAAAACCACCAGTGACTTGAAGTATCTCTGATCGTTGAAAGCCTGTGGTCAAATAGGTTCACTGGGTCCGGGTCGCACAGGTTGATAGGACCACGGTGTATTGCTCGACGAACTAACGAACGGTGGGCAGCAGGAAAAACAGGATGCTTATGTAATAAACTAAAGGTATATCGTCGGAAGTAGCACATCGTGGAATCTTCCGATGCACGGCAATGGCACATCGTCGGATGTGCAATGATATCCAGGGTCAACCGAGGTAAGGTCCAACTCGGATGGATCACCCAGTACTAGAAATTTAAATAAAACGGTTTTATCTCTGCGGCATGTTCAGTACACAGTATAATGTATAAACCAATCTTGACATATAGGATCCGCGACATCACACATCCACCCACCCAACAAAAATGGCTAGTTTTTTGTGTTTTTGAAAACTTATTGTATCTGGCAGACGCACAGAAACTAATATCAACACATCGGTGGACTTCCAAAACGGAGGACCATTTGACGGTTTGCTAAAATTGTATTCCTAACGTTAAAAAATTGGTAAATGCATCAGTGTATCTATGCGTAAATATATGGATCACTGACCAAGGTGGACTCGTGGTTAATTACCATCCACGCAGTTTTCCACATTGAATGTTCTGCTGTGTGTTCTTCGCAATTCGAGCATAGCAGAAAATGTCTCATCATCAAGAAACGAACAGGAAACGAGCGTTATGGAGAGTCGGTTAACGGTATTTAGAAACTCATGTAAGGACAATGATGGTGGGGGCCACCTGGGTTTGAGTTTCTTTGGCTGGATCCACTTATCGCCTTCGAAGTGAGGGAACTTGTGGTTGAGATAGTGATCAGTGAGTTTTTCATAAGTGGCGTCATCTACGCCACGAGACCTCATGATCCTGTAGATTACAGTCCCTTCTATATCCATATTTCGAAACGTCAGATATTTCAGGCGAGGCAAATGCCATTTCTCTGGTGGATCACCAGGCCTTGGAATCAACTCCTCTAATAAACCAGGTCGAAGTGTTAGGCTTTCCATAATCACCGTTTCGAGCTTCGACATCTTGAATAGCAAAGGCTCGAGTATATTTGGACCTACGGGAATGCTATTCCTCGCGAGAAATATCTGTTCTAACGTCAAGTCCATTTCAGAGGCCAAGTGCCAAAGAAGTTCCAAACGAAAGACGTCATAATCCGAGTCGCGTTCCGCGAGTTCGAGTCGCTTTACGGCAGGGAGTCGCAGTGACCGCACAAGTAGTAAATTGTCTTCGCTGGGTGCACCACTAAAACAAAAGTTGCGAAGTGAGGGAAGTGTAATTCGGTTCTGTGGCCAAACCGGCGCGATATTCAGGTTTAGGTCTACCTCAGTGATTAGATTCAGAGAGGTCAAATGGGGGCAGCAGGCTAAAAAGGAAATGACAGTCTCTGGAGAAACCACATAATTACCTGTGACAAGAATGGCCCATTTAACAGGAAGAAAAGATGTGGTCATGAAACACGGGAGAAGTGCGGCCTCTCCAAGATCCAGATATTTTAAGATAGGGGCGTATATATGGCCTAAGCAGGGAGCTGCTCTGTCGGAGTCCCAGAAACGCACCGTACCGGTACGGATATAGAAATCTTCTAACATGGGTAATTGAACCACTGGTTCTGCAGTAGTGGGAAATAGTATTGCCAGTTCGTCCCAGTACATGGCGATGCCTGCAAACGTGCGAATTCTATGCAATTCTTCTCGCACCACCAAAAACATCCTACTAAATAGCGTTGTCGAATGCCATGACGCGTTCCTTACATATATATCCAGAGGGTGATCCCCCGAATATTGTAACCATGTTTTGAGTTGCGCTGCGTCTATATCAAGACCACGGTTTATGTGCAGAGTGCACCACAATGCTGGGGTGCTAATGGCGAGTTTGCGCCAGCGTGACGTAACATGTGTCAGTATGACACGGTCCTCATTAATATATTGACGACAACCAAATCCCAGCCGAGGACAAAACTCATAATCAAGGGGTTCCCAATCTTCCCGACGCTGAGGAAGATAGAGCATGAATATCTTTGACATAATTTCATCCGGCAGTGAATTAATTGTTGCCTTGGAAGTTCCGGACGTCGAAGTAAGCGCATGTAAGGCTAGAGAACAGATAATGTCGATAAGACAATTCAACTTGTCGACCAGGGTAAAAACGTACCGTTGGTGATGGGCTGGGATTGTTTCTTACCAGTACCCTCGCGCCGTTTTACAACGCGATCTAAGCCTTTCCTAAACATGCCTCTAGTAAATTTATGTTGTTCACTACGTCCATAGGGGGGATGCACTTCAACTGCTTGCAGTGTCACTTTCTCACGGATCTGACGGATGTCTGAGCTGACGTTAGCGCCGCAACTTGTCCAGAGATAAACTAAAAGATCACGTGTCAGGTTGACACGACACGTTTCTCATTAATTACAATGCCAGCTCACGAGGCTATAATGTACGTAAATCCGGGCAGTGCGCAGCTCCTCCTCAACCTATAGGAAGCTGCGTTACGGTAAAAGGATTCGGAAAAAAAGGTTCAATCACTGATGTTTGTGCATGCCAATATGCACGGAGATCTTCGGATAAAGAAAATAGACCAGTTTTGTAAAGATTTCACAGTTCTTTTGTTTTTCACTTTGTTTATTATCAATTCATGTATTGTTTTCTGTATTTACAGTTGTCATTAATTTTATGGCTCTCGGCGTTATTGGGGACAAGCATAGCGGCATTAATGTCAATCTGGAGTGGAGTGGTTGGTGGACTAAATTAAAAGAGCGCCATAATTTTTTTTTAATCTGCCAAATGTCCATGAAATAAATAAATAAAATCATAAGAATTTTCGTCTATTGAGGCCTGGCATAAGACGATGCATAGCAATTCCAGAATGTTCCCTATTCCATCCCCTCTGTTGTGTCGATCTTTGCAAGAGCTAATCCGCGCCTTCGACAGGAGGTATTGTGAAACTAGTGTTTGGTTGAGCGTGTCGTCAGTGTGATTTCCCTGAGTCTCTAGCCCTTCCTTCCTTTATTACTCTTCCTTCCGTTCTTTTACGCCGGTGTCTCTTTCTTGTACCTATCTCTTCTCTCTCTCTTCTTCTCTGTCTCTCCCTCTTTTCCCTCCCGTTCCCTTTTCTTCTACTGGAATGGTTAAGTTACCCAAAGTAGCGTTGAACCTTTTTGTAGCATTAATGTGTCGGAAAAGACCTGGTGTGGCCTTCGGGTTTGGTAATAGAAAACATATTTATCTCGCATATCGACCAAATTCATTGTCTAAAACGCGTTTATGACTCGCATAAACGTCACATTTCAGCAGAAAATGATGCGCACTCTACTGTTGTCTTCTGCATGCTGGGCACGGCGCTGACGGCAACCTACTACGACTTTGAATAAATGACGGTTAAGGGGAATATACCTGGTGCTCAATTATGTCAAAATGGCATTGCTCATCTGGTGGTCAAAATGCTCCATACTTTCTCGAAATTTGTCGAAGGAGCAGAATGGTCGAGTTTCGCCCAACAAACGGGATTGCGGAGAATCGGAGAATTGTACTGCAGCGTTCTGCTTTAAATTAGCTCTGAATCCCTATATCGTTGCTGCCCGACTACACGGATGCATCCTTTCAAAGACGGCGGAAGATCGTGTTAATTTTTTCGTCAGTGCTGTTTCTAGACTGAATAACTTTCCGTTTGTCTGAGTAGGTGACAGTTAACTCGTAAATGGATGAGGACTACTTGATTTGTTCCTGACAGCTCACTTACCGAATCTCCAAAATTCAACAGGTCGTTCATGGTATCGTCTTCCGCGGCTGCTTTTTACTATGAGATCGCACAGTTCGTGTTATACACATAAGGTATGCAAACTCCACGCAACCTGGATCCATCAATGAAAAAAAGGCTGATCTACCTGTCAAACATGATCTAATAATAGTAAACGGTTTGAATGATGGGGACTCCACGAACCAAAAGGGTTTGGAATTGTGTGAGAAGGGGTATTATTCCCGTGCATCTCTGGGTCAACTGAGCCTACGACTCGCATCATTATACCAGTATGAAAACTGCGATTGTTAACCATAACGTACTCGTAAATCCGTGCATGTTTCGACCTCTCAATACTCTGTTACGTGTACTTCATAATTCGATCATAGAGGCAAAATTTCATCGCCAAAAAATGCGTAGGATACAAGTTCTACGGTTACAGCTGTTCCGAGTACCTAAGTGTTAGGATCTGCAAGCCTGGGGGATCACAGTGCGATGACTCTCGGCACTTGGAGCGAATGCCACTAAGGACTGAGCGGGTAGAAGTAAACCGGTGATATAGCTAGGTTTCCAGATGAGGTCCTACTCTCATCTGGATGTAACTATATACTAAGCTACATGGTCTGTGCACTTGGTTTGGAACTAAGGGAACACTAAACTAAATATAGCTAATCACATGTGAACCAGACCGGAAAAATACATTCTCAATACGAGGTATGATTTAATACTAATCGTAATCATCATACTCTAACACTAAGGCGGAGTTCAGAATTTCAAAAAAATCCCGCCACAGACAAATTGTGCCATATCTCCAGAATGAGTGGCAATTAAGGCATAATAGCATTCTATGTGTATGATATTGTATGGATCTATGTATATATGTATATATTTTGTTCGGATCTGCAAGCCTGGGGGACCACAGTGCGATGACTCTCAACACTTGGAGCGAATGCCACTAAGAGTTGAGCGGGTAGAAGTTAACCGGTGATATAGCTAGGTTTCCAGATGAGGTCCTACTCTCATCTGGATGTAACTATATACTAATATATATGGTCTGTGCACTTGGTTTGACGGAACTAAGGGAACACTAAACTAAATATAGCTAATCACATGTGTGAACCAGATCGGAAACATACATTCACAATACGAGGTATGATATAATACTAATCGTAATCATCATACTCTAACATATTTGCCCTTATGACAGGCTATTTAATATTCAGTGAAATATCATTGCAATGGTTCCCTTTCATTCAATTCTCTCTATATTTGCACATAAGCTGGTGGAATTAATACTATGTATTGTATTTCATCACCTAAGTTGTAAGGCCTAATACTACCTTTTGAACAAGTTATATTACTCACTATCAAGTGTGCATACAGTAAGTGGCACAACTTGTTCAAAGGGTGGTATTAAGCCTCACAGCTTAGGGTATATTTATACACAATATAGTATTAGTCCTACCAGCTTATATGCAAATCAAGGAAGAATTGAATGAAGGGGAGCCATTGCACTCATATTTCACTAAATATTAAATAGCATCTCATAAGGCCAACTATATACATAAATCTATAAATCTATACTATATAGTACACAGTCCAAAATATTTTGTCTTAATTGGGTCCCTTTCCTGAGATACAGCACAATTTGTCTGTGGGTCAAAAGCGGGATTTTTTTTTAAACTTTGAACTCCGCCTTAGGTACTCGGAACAGCTGTAACCGGTCGGCAGTATCTATGCATTCCCCGACCGGCGGAAAGTCAATGTCGGTGTAATCCCGGTAGTATTACAGATGTACACCACATCGACACTGATCGTTTATTGTCTCTCCGAGATATACGTCACCTTGACACGAATCGCTCCCCTATTGTCTGTTGGATTTTGGGAATCTGATATGCGAGCAGCAAGAAGCATGGACCGTACGCCTATATTAGTAAGCAGTTACTAGGCGTATACATATAAGGACGATACATGTATTGTAGCCCTTATCCGTTTGTAACGAGACTCACTTCGTATTCCAACATTGTCTCCCTGATCGTCCCTCCTTTCGTCTCATTGTCCTTATCAAGATCATCTGATTTCTATCTCCGCCATTATTCTCCCTTTGATCGATATTTCCTTTGTTCTCAAAACCGTTTTTGGTCGTTCCAACGAAGAATTATTGCCCTTGGAAGAAGCCCCTGATGATTATCTTTAAGTAGCTACTCTCACTCACACAGAGCATCTAGCACATACTGTATATTTTACGTTCTACCCATCTGCAACAAAGATAACCTTATCCTGTCTGCTACCCACCGAGTGAGGTTGATACAACAAATTTTCAGTCGGTCGCCAAATAGGCTTTTTGCGTGGCTTAAAATAATCGTCAACGAGCTGTCGATATATAGCATCATCAAATATTATTGGTCTTGAGTGTTTATACATGTATTCATTTGAATTATCAGACGAGGATCTTAGGGCCTTGCATATATACTGGCGACTGAGAGGCTGTTTATACAAAACATACAATTAAACAAATAATGTTGGGAGCGTTTCCCCACACAATCGATATAAAAAAAAAATATAGATACTTAGTTCAAATTGAGGGCTAAAATGATAGCTTCCATGTGTATGGTCACAAAGAGGAAAGTGATGACCAAGAAGATCCCCTTCGGCCTAATAACCTAACGACTCTTCTATGCGTTACTGAGAGTTGAAGCATTGTGGTGTACGTCTCGTCGTCCAAAAAGGAACATGAATGGACCTCCACTGTCCGCAATATCCAGTCCGGAAGATGTGGGGCTACTCGCGGCCGCCTGGGGTCATAACATCCCTCTTCGGCCGTAGTTCCTTGGCCGAACTCGATCCGCAACTTTTGATCCTTGTCATCGGAGAAGGAGCGAGCTTGGATCAAGTTTGGAAGTAGGTTGCCCTCGATATCAGTTCTCTTAAACTTTAATATCTTTAGTCTTGGTAATATCCAACGTTCCGGTGAAGTATTAGGATCCGGTATCAACGGTTCCAACATAGTCATGTGGATTTGAAATTCGGAGAGAGTGAGGGTCTGTATATTGACCAAGCGGAAAAGCAATGGTTCGGCAACCCACACCCCGACGGGCATGCATCGTCTATGGAGCGATAATCGTTCTAATGTAGGTGCACTTTCCGACAATAAATGCCACAAGAGGGGGATTTTGTAATTTGGCTCCACGGGATTATAATCTCCAAATTTCAAATGTGTAAGAGCTGGAAGATCCAGGGAACGTATGAGTAGCAATATGTTGCTAGTGAATGACGCAAAAAACCAAAGCCTACGCAGCGCAGGCAATGTGAATCGCATGCGGGGCCATGTGCCATCGATCTCGAAGGATACTGATATATTTATACGAAGGGAGACCAGTTGTGGACATAATGCAAAAAATTGCAGATAAAAGGAGGAAGTGAGGGCAAAAGTATTTTCTGCCAAAGATAGCGTTTGTAGTGGGAGGGATATTGCCATCATGAAAGACTGGATTAGGGCAGCCTCACCCAATTGAAGATGACGAAGTCTCGGGGTATATATGAGGCCCATGGGTTGGGCGTCGGTACTGTGCGAGCGATACCGTAACAGGGAAAATATTTCTAATTTCGGATACTCGGTTACAACATTACCTTCTATGGGAAAGAGTGTCAATAAATCACGTTTATGTGCATATCCCCAGTAAAGACAGCGAATACGCGAGCGCTCAAGCTTGAGCACATTAAGTGACTCGATAGTTTTGTTAGTTTTGCGGGGGAGAAATGACCAGGGTTGAACAAATATGTCAAGAGGAAGTCCTTTTGATAGGTCCAGTGTCTTACGCAGTCTCGCGGGCGTGTAATCAGTGCGACGGTCGAGAATGATTGTAGTCCATATTATCGGAGTGTCGAGGATTAAGGCTCTCCAGCGCCGACAGACGCACTCAATATTGTATCGGTAAGTGTACGGTGGCCAAAAAGATGGATGGAAATCGGGAATTTGTGTCCCCACATATTCCGTGTGAAGGTAAGGCTGTTGCAAAACAAAAATATCCCTCAATATGGCATCTGAAAGATTGTTAATAGGTGGTGTGATCGGTAGACTTGTAGTGTTTCCTGCTATGGAAGAGGTAAGACTAAATAAAACATGCATATCGCGGTCGAACTATCTAACGAATTAAACAGTGCTTACAAGTCTCAATGTTAACTTGCAATGATGGACTGATTTCAGTCTTTTTGTGACTCTGAAGAATGTTCTTCACTTTCCCGAGAGTGACTTTCAATGGTTTGAGCCTTTCATTTTGATATTTCGAGTCCATGATGAAGCGAAAGTCACCGTGAGATATCCTCAGTCATACAGTCACACCATAATGGTCACATATGATAGCAAAAACTGTGAGAAATAAGAGTGCTAGATACTAGATACAAGATAATAACCCAGTCTTTGCACAGTAGATGCCAAATAGCTGATATTATTAAGTCACCTAGAATCAAGATAATAGCTAGGTAAGTGCAATAGGTAAAGAAACTAAATAAAGGTCATTAGCAAGTATCTCACCTCAGTATTTGCACGGTAGATACCAAATAGCTGAGGTGAAACTAGATGCAAAGCATCAATGACGATATTATCATAGAGAGACACTAAAGTATGCAAATAAATTCCTAGCGCGTGGGATTTATATTGCCAAATATGTTGCTGGTGGTTAGGGCTAGGTCCTGCTTAGCCATGAGCGGAGTGTAGCTGAACCTTCGGGTAAAAGCCGGCTCTTAAGCGAGACAGCTTCAGGGCGGCTTACAGCTGTTCGCATTACGGAAGGCGGGCGCTAGAATACCCGGAAATATTGCGTGAAAATTGCGAACTCATGTGTAAGGTTCGGCTTTCGAATTAGCGTAATCCACGGAGTAGGATAAGGCTCCAATTCGAAAAGACTACTGTAACTAGTGGGAGGTTTACCTATTTATGCTCGCAATAGTAGTTCTCTGGCGTTCGTTCGTTCGTTTGGGCGAAATAGACTCTATTGCGTCGCCACCGCTCTTTTGCGCGACCAGAAATAAATCGGGCCGTGCTCAAGCCTGCGGAAGCGAAATACATGCAGCGTAAATAGGGTAAGAGGAAGGGCGGGTACGAAAATATAAGCAGAACTCGAAGTCTTTGAAGATTATCGAGTGCGGAATTGAGATGAGACAAGATGGAGAGTGTGGAACTAGGAATGTGTGATATATAGGATAAAGAACAATGAGAGAGAACAAAGAGAAAAGGGGAACAAGAGGACAATGAGTGGCGTAAAGAGTGATTGAGCATTGTTGTCTATATCACATGCCTCCTTCAGAGAACATGGACAAATTATTTTCATCCAAATCATCTCTGGCGTTCGTTTGTGAGTTTGGGCGAGCAAATAGACTCTATTGCATCGCCACCGCTCTTTTGCATGACCAGAAATAAATCGGGCCATACTCAAGCCAAATGGTTAAGTGAGATGAAGGTCCAGCGGACCGGGAGGTTGAGCAGTGGGAACGGCCCAATGAAGCCAGGCAGAGAGGTTAATAATGCATGTGCAGGAGGACTCAATGTAAAGTTTGTAGGCGTCACTGCGCCAGCGCCCTATCAGTTGAATTTCGTAGTCAGTAAACCCTGCTTCAGCAGCGAAAGAAGCTGCGCTGCTCTGAAAGGAGTGACCCACAAAGGAGGTAGGATCGAAACCAGCAGTGTGGAGGAGGGATCGAAGAGAAGACACGAAGAGAGAATACTGGAGGGATCCAACATCATTTCAAAATAGGGGTGAATTAGGAGGATATGGGTTTTTGGAGCTTGTCAGGGGATGAATCAGTGAGTCCAGCATCAGGTTGGATCCAGTTCATATGATACAGATTCTATCTGGTTATCGCTATCCCAATCACCAACAGTCTCATCTAACTCACACATTGTATCCTTCTATCTTGGGCTAGGCCCCTCCATCCAATTTTGTATTCCTATCCCTATCGAGTCCTTGTATACTGAAATTCATTACTCCGAGCTGCTCCTCAAACACAATCCTGGACACACTACTTTGTCCCTAGACAGTCTTCGACGGTCCACTTAATTTCATTACTGCTACAATTAGCACTGAGTCGTTGTTCCTCCAACCCCACACTGGACACACTTGTCCCTTGACAGTCTTCGACTGTCCGCTTAAATGTATTACTGCTACCATTAGCACTGAGCTGCTGCTCCCCCATACTGGACACACTTGTCCCTTGACAGTCATCTTAAATTCATTACTGCTAGCACTGAGCTGTTGCTCCTCAATCCAGGCTGGACGCATTTGTCCCTTGACAGTCTTTGACTGTCTGCTTAAATTCATTGCTGCTACAATTAGCACTGAGCCGCTGCTCCTCAATCCCCATGCTGGACACATTTGTCCCTTGACAGTAGACGATCTCTTCAGGCGAAGTTGGTGCAGAAGGGCATCGTGCACCAGACATGAGAGTCTGCACAGATGGCATTTGACCTTTCCTGCGTAATGTACGTGTGCATTCTCAAGGAGCTCGAGCCTGCTCGAAAGATTTGAAGACTTGCGAAAATACAAGCAGAACTTGAAGTCTTTGAAGATTATTGAGTACGGAATTGAGATGAGACGAGATGGAGAGTGTGGAACTAGGAATGTGTGATATATAGGATAAATAACAATGAGAGAGAACAAAGAGAAAAGGGGAACAAGAGGACAATGAGTGGCATAAAGAGTGATCGAGCATTGTTGTCTATATCACGTGCCTCCTTCAGAGAACATGGACAAATTATTTTTGTCCAAATCAATAGACCTCCTGACAACAATAAATAGTAATGAAACATTGAAATAATCAGAAAGTCATAATACCCCTTATCTTCTGAGACACCGATGGTAGCCTGCCTGGTGCCAAGTCCTTCACCAGGTCTGTTTCCATTACATCATGGCTGCTTCAAATGTTGACTGATTATGTTGTAACTTTATATATATATATATTAATACTATATTTAGTGGATTATCATGGTACAATTCCAAAATTCAACCTGTAGCATATTTCTCAAAATTATAGTCTTTTTGGGCTTGCAAACTCATTTGCCAACCACTGCACCAAACCAAATGAGCTTGCAATATGTTATTGAGCATGTAATTATATAGCAAAAAATGACTGCTCCAGCTGTTGTGATCCCAATAGTAGCTGTGGAGCTTGTTAAGAACTGAAAACTGACTAATGTCGGTGGCCGACAGGGACCGATCGGAAGGACTTGGCTTCAGCTTATGTGCTGCGCCCTTGCAAATATCCGTAGGATGTCCTTAAATTTCGGGCGGGCGAAGACTAATCCTAGTGAGTACCTTTCGGCGTGATACCGATCGGAATCGAAGGACAAGTCGAGCGTCGGGCCAAGGGGTCGGGGCCGGGAGTGGGCGAGTGCACGCGAAGGCGGATGGGGGGATTCTTAGTATGAGACTGATACAGGCGTATGAGGGTATTCTGAGTCGATATTCTGATTGCCTAGTGACTACAACTACAGCGGGTTCATATACAAGTAACAGGCGTCTGGAAATTACTAATGGTATTAACAATAAGCTTGACTAGGAACGGGAAGTTTATGATTAGTTCGGAGGCCAATGATAACCGAGAGCGGGATTACGATAAAAGGAAATAGTTCAAGGACTACAAATATAGCTAGACATATGCGAAACATAAGATTGGACGGATCAACATAATAAAGGGGACGTATCAAAGTTTGACCAGACAATACGAGTTATTTTGACGTGGGCGTAAATGGAGTTTGATCTTCACGAAAACATTCATCAGCTTCGGGGCCGATGGTTTCCGAGAGGATGACTTGAAATGTTGACAAGTGGCGATAACCTCAGGACCGATAGGGTTGCGACACGGTCGTAACAGAGCTGCATGAAGCTGGTTTGTATATGATGGGTTTATGGCTGGTATTTGGACTGAAACAGCTAAAAGAGGTGATTTATTACTACCTAACTACATGCCCAATAATATACCACAAGTTGATTTGGTTTGATGCAGTGGTTGACTCACAAATGAGTTTACAAGCTCAAATGGACCTCTGATTTTGGGAAATGTGCTACAGATTGAATTTTGGAGTTATAACATGATATTTCACCAGATATGTAGTATTAATATATATATATATATAACTACAATGTGACCAGTCAACATTTGAAGGAGCTATGAGGGTTGCAATTTTCATGCAATATTTCCAGATACATATTCTAGTGAGTTGTTGGAACCCTTTGCCACCTCTAGTTGAGTTGTGACATGACTCAAATTTCTTCACACTTGTCAAATAGTAATTGAAGTTCTTCAATTATGTTGAGTACAGAATGCCTCTTTTGACAAAGTATTAATTCATCCTGTAGATGAAGTGTGAGGCTAACTAGGACACAAGGGGCTCACAAATAGATTTGTCAAATTAATCCCAAAGGATTATGATGAAAAATAGGATTTAGAATAAAGAAATTTGAATCAGTAATAAAATGAATAGGGAAAAAGACTATGGTACAGATTTTCTGACTGCTTTCCCTTGTTCCTTTCATTGCCCATTTATGCTGTTTAATGTTAATCACTGACTATTACATGACATAGGAATGAAATCATCAATGATGTCAAACTGAGAGACAGGTTGAAAGAAAGTTGAAAAGGGCCTCAGAGAGGGACAGAAATGATACACCAGAGAATTCAAGCTGCAAAGTTTAAGTTTTGCACAAGGGCTTTTGGGGGTGAGTTTGTCTGGTAATCTTTGCATATATTTTATAACTCCATAACCTCGATTACATGTATTAGAGTTACTATCTAAATTTCTAATGGATTGAAGGAGTAATTGTCAGGATATCATGTGCACAAGGTGACAGAATTTCTGTGTATTCTAGAGCACACATCTATAATAGCCTCCGTGTTTTCGGTCACAAAGAGGAGAGGGATAACCAAGGAGATGCCTTTCGGCTTAATCTTCTCAAACTGACGACCCTTCTGTGCGTGACAGAGAGTTGAAGCATTGTCTTGTAGGTCTCGTCGTCCAAAAAGGAACATGAGTGGACCTCCACTGTCCGCAATATCCAGTCGGGGAGATGTGGGGCTTCTCGTGGCCGCCTAAAATCATACCACCCCTCTTCGGCTGTAGCTCCTTGGCTGCGCTCGATCCGCAACTTTTGATCCTGGTCATCGGAAAAAGAACGAGCTTGGATCAGGTTCGGAAGTAGGTTGCCCTCGATATCAGTTCTTCTAAACCTTAATATTTTTAGTCTCGGCAATATCCAACGTTCTGGGGAAGCATTAGGGTCCGGTATTAAAGGTTCCAACATAGTCATGTGGATTTGAAACTCGGAGAGAGTGAGGATCTGTAAATTGACCAGGCGGAAAAGCAATGGTTCGGCAATCCACACCCCGACGGGCATGCATTGACTATGGAGTGATAATCGTTCTAGTGTAGGTGCACTTTCCGACAGTAAATGCCACAAGAGGGGGATCTTGCAATTTGGCTCCACGGGGTTATAATCTCCAAATTTCAAATGTGTAAGAGCTGGAAGATCCAGGGAACGGATGAGTAGCAATACATTGCTAGTGAATGATGCAAAAAACCAAAGTCTACGCAATGCAGGTAATGTGAATCGCAAGCGGGGCCATGTGCCATCGATCTCGAAGGATAGTGGTATACTTATACGAAGGGAAACCAGTTGTGGACATAATGCTAAAAATTGCAGATAAAAGGAGGAAGTGAGGGCAAAAATATTTTCTGTCAAAGATAGTGTTTGTAGTGGAAGGGATATTGCCATCATGAAAGACTGGATTAGGGCAGCCTCACCCAATTGAAGATGACGAAGTCTCGGGGTATATACGAGGCCCATAGGCAGACCGTGTGTACTGTGCGAGCGGTACTGCAACAGGGAAAAAATTTCTAATTTCGGATACTCGGTTACAACATTACCTCCTATGGGAAAAAGTGTCAGTAATTCACTTTTATGTGCATATCCCCAATAAAGGCAACGAATACGCGAGCGCTCAAGCTTGAGCACTTCAAGTGACTCGACAACTTTGTTAGTTTTGAAGAGGAAAAATAACCGGGGTCGGATATATATGTCAAGGAGAAGTCCTTTCGAAAGACTTAGAGTCCTACGCAGACCCGCGGGTGTGTAATCAGTACGACCGTCGAGAGTGATTGTAGTCCATAATATCGGGGTGTCGAGGACTATAGCTCTCCAGCGCCGACAAATGCGCTCAAGACTGTATCGGTAAACCTTTGGTGACAGAAAAAATGGTTGGAAATTGGGAATTTGTGTGCCTTCATGTTCCAGTTGAAGATAAGGCTGGTAAAAAATAAAAATGCGCCTCAATATGGCATCTGAAAGATTGTCAACAGATGGTGTGATCATTAGACTTGTAGAGTTTCCTGCTACGTGAGAGGTAAGACTAAAACCTAACACACATCGTGGCCGATCTATCTAAAGAATTAAGTAAACAGTACTTACCAGTGCCAGTGTCAACTTGTGGTGATGGACCGATCCCGGTCATTTTCCGACTGTGAAGAACGTTCTTCACTTTCCCAATAGTGCCTTTCAATGTTTTAAGCCTTTCATTTTGAAGAAATTTTGAGTCCATTATGAAGTGAGAGTCACAGTGACTGGACACATTCAGTTAGTCACACGGTTATGGTCACACATAATCCAGAATGAACTCAAGTATTAATGTCGATATTACCAGAAAACACCACAGTCTAAAATATTCAAATAAATCCCTAGGAGTGGGGTTTATATCGTCGAATATCCAAAGAAGCACCCACCGCATTGTTAGAAAGTAGGATCTTATAGTATAATAGATATAATGGACTATATATATAATACCTAATAGTGAACTACAGTACACATACTGGAACACATAATAATAAAAAACAGCTTACCTCAGTCTCATATAATAGATATAACAGACTGAGGTGTGGGGGTATTCTGGCTATAGTATATATACTACAGTAAGAACAGCAATTAGTGATATGAACAAAGGTGATATGTAGTAAGGGGAATACGAGACAACGAGACAATGAGACATGTGGGCCACACCTTTGTTCCTTATATGCCCACATGGTCCCTTGACCCTGCATACTCTTGTTCGTTTAAATATAGCAAGAGGTTTTACGGTGTTATCCAACATGCATTAGAGGGCAACACAGCGCTGATCAATCATAGGGTGAATTAATTGAAGCAGGCACCTGTATATGCTCAAGAATTCCCCCCTGGGATAAATTTACTGATGAAGTTATTAGTGTGAGAAAAAAAAAGTAATATATGAAAGCTAAAAAAATGTGAAGCATCACTTATATTTGAAAAAACAACCATAATTTTTATATTGAACCCTGTGTTTCAAACAACTTGCTGCTAAGCCTGTGTGGTGAGAAAGGAAGGTCATTATTTCAGAAGCTTCATTTTGGAAGCATTGAATAATAATAATTTTTATGGCCTCTGCCATGGGACATCAATGTCTGAACATGTAATGCCAGAATACATATCTAGTTAATGTTGTGCCGCATTGAATATGCTCTTAGGCAGAGGCCTATGAGGCTCAATATATTTTTTTCAAGGTAAAAATCCATCATCATTTTATGACATGGTAGTAAAGTTACAATTGAAATAGACAATTGATTTCTTTTTGGGCAGAATATTGGCTTAGATGATCTTGTATACTATATCTAAATTTCTAAAAATAATAATTTGAGGCTCATATATGATGGTAATACCTATTAGTAGTACAGAATACCCCCACTAGTCCTAGATACAAGTATGCCCTTTGACTATGATTTGTGTTGCACAACCTCCAATCTTCCTTAGACATTTAGATATGATATACAGTAGGCAACAAAACCATTCAGATGTTTCTTTGTTTTGAGAAGATTCTTTAGCATTAGCCCAAAATAAATTCTAAGAATTCTGAATGAATTATGATAGATGCTCTAATATCACTAAATGTTGATTACATAACCATGATGTCATATGTCCATTTATAGTGATGTAATGATAGGATTAATGAAGCTTGTACATCTGAATGGTTTTGTTGCCTGTATTTTATAAACCCTATATACTAAACTAGTACTTGGTATACCATTCCTTGGCCTTAATTACAGCTTCTACTCTTCTAGGCATACTCTCTATCAAGTTCTGACACACCTCCTTTGGTATCTTTTCCCATTCCACTTGACAGTGCTCCCAAAGCTCCTCCACTCCACTAGGTAGTGTTTCATAGTCAGCTAGCCTCCTTTTCAAGGGTTTAGATCTGGAGACTGTGCTGGCCCATTTCATAACAGTGTAGCCATGGTCATCAAACCACTTTTGAAGCTAGTTTGCTAGTATGCTTTGGATCATTATCCTGTTAGAAGATGATATCAGATGGAGTTTTTTTGTAAAACTCAAGGGATTGCTGAAGTTCATCCTCCAAGAGCTGTGAATCCATCTTCCCTTCAATTCTAGTGGTATATCCAATGCCTTCCCAAAGTATGTAACCCGACATCATCACACCAAACTTCAATGTTCCCTCTACCTGCCTATCAGTCAACCCCTCCCACCACCATTTTCTACACCCACTTCCTTCCATCTGACCCAAGATGATTGATTTTGGTCTCATAAGACTCTTCCAGTCCTCCAGAGTGTACTTCTGATGTCTCTTTGCCCACTGTAGCCTCTCCCTCCTGTGAGATCATCTCAGAAGAGGGCACTTCTTCACCACAGGTTTTAGGCCAGCTTCATGTAAGACATGACAAACAGTGTGGGAGGAGAAGGACTTATTTGTGACATCCTGAAGAGACTTGGTAACTTGCACTGCATTATCAGATTTCTGCCTGCAAATGAGATGCTTAGCATAGCTGATATCAGCAGATGTAAGCTTAGTTGGATGACCACCAGAGGACTTGAAAGCTTCAGGACAGTATTTAGAGTGCATTTTTGAGATACAGTAGTTCCAATACTGTTGGAAGGTGAAGAAAACACCGTTGCTACTTCTACCGATCAAGGGGGGTAATATGACCCGAGAGGTTTTTTCCGTTACTTATTCTCGGTCATATCACCCTGACTCCCCCAGCGCCTGTGTAGTCGAGAAAATGTATATAAACGATGTTATTACTGTATAGTAGGGCAGTCGTTTATACGATCATATTCTACACATCTACTACGCTATAAGATTTCCCTTTTCAACATTTATACGATCATATTCTACACATCTACTATGCTATAAGATTTCCCTTTTCAACAGGTTATGGGCCTATTCTTTTAAAAAAAAAAGGAAATCTCTATTTTTTTTTTCACAGCGTTTTTTTTCATTTGTTCTATGGCTACTATCCCCACAGACAAAGTATCAGAGGGTGGGAGTCGCCCGTTCATGACATCCACACCATCTGTCCCACTTCTCCGGACGTCATTGACATATACCGAGGCCAAGCTAGACAAAAATATCAGTAATTATAAAGAGTGGTACCGTCATGCTAAACATTACCTTACCATTACTGGCCTCCTCGCTTATGCCCTGGGCACTGCCAGAAAACCTGACCCTTTGGAAGTCATTGCGTTGGACAACTGGGCCTCAAATGATGCCCTCTCCCATGCCATTATCCTGTCCACTTTATCCAAAGATGAGTGGGATTTTGCTGAACCCATCCATGGGGCACAGGCCTGTTGGACTGCACTGTTGTCCCGGCACTGCAACGAAGGTCCCATACGACAAGTCCAACTCATTCAGGATGCACTCACTACAGAGTGCACAAAGGACACCCCGTTACCCATCACTGCTGCTGCGATTCGTGCTGCAATCCACCGTGCTTTTGAAATGGGGGACCTCACTCAGGACTTGCTCACATGTATTGCCATCCTCAACTCTCTTACCGCATTCCCACACCTCCGGTCCCTTATCACCCGCGATCTCTCCGAATCCACCAAATCCGCACCCTACTCTTATGCCCGAATCCTGACCCTCCTCGAAAGCGAACAACAAATTATTGAGGCAGATTCCAGGCGCACTGCTGCCAGTGATGCGGTTGCGCTCGTGGCCTCACAGCCGAGACGTTACCCAACATGTTCCAATTGCAAGAAACCGGGCCATTCTGCCTCGTATTGCATATCGGACAAAGGGGGGATGGCTGGGAAGTCACTAGAGGAATCACGAGCGGCTAGGAAGAGGGATGATGCTCGAAGAAAAAAGTGGGAGGCCTCACCAGAAACCAAAAAATATACAGTCAATATAAAGGGGGCAGATGGTAATGTATATGTTGCGTATATGGATAAACCACCACCATCAGACCCCTCCTTTGCCGGTATTGCCATTCCCCTGCCTTCTGTCCCACAGGACGCTATTGAATATGATGGATGGATGGCTTTTGAAGATGACCAATTGTACCTCACCCCCTCCACGACTCACACACCAGGCACATATCCTTTCTGGCTTGACACTGGTGCTAGCAGTCACATCTCCCCTCACAGCAGCGATTTTTCATCCATTCAGCCAATTCCCAATCGAACTGTAAGAGGGCTGGGAGGGTTTTCTGTCACTGCGACTGGTATCGGGGACATTCGGCTACATACAAAAGGGGGGACCTACCTGGACTTATCTAATGTGCTACACATCCCAGATGCTAATGTTCGCCTTGTCTCTGTTCACTGTCTCGCGAAGGAATCAAAAATTACTGCCCACTTTAACGAATCAAAGTGTTGGCTCACCAATATTACAGGTGACACCATTGCGACAGGAACACTGCTACCCAACAAAAACCTATACTCTCTCTCCATCCATCCTGATTCTTCCCCCATGAATGACACTGCCTTCCATGCCCATGGTTCTCCTGACCTTATGACCTGGCACCGCCGACTTGGCCATGCGAACTATCAATCAGTCGTGGACATGATCCATGCCGGTACCATAAAAGGTACGCCAGCCAACCCCCATCACACCATTCCAAAGTGTGATGCCTGTATCTTGGGTAAACAGACACGGTCAACCGTTCCCAAAGCACGACTATCAGGTGAAGGGCATAAGTCAGATAGAAAGCTTGGAAAGGTTTGGGTTGATCTGGCAGGACCCAATGATGTGGCATCACGTTCAGGAGCCCTATATGTAATGAACATTGTGGATGATTTTTCGAACTATATATGGAGTTACCCATTTAAGCACAAGAGTGACGCTTTCCCCACTTTGCAGGCTTGGGAGCTGGCCCGTGAAGTTGAAATTGGCATCTGTGTGGGCACTTACAGGACAGATAATGGGGAGTTGAGGAGTGCCCAAATGCGAGATTGGCTGTTGTCACGAGGATCCTCTCAAGAATTTACTGCACCCTACACCTCTGCTCATATAGGGAGAGTCGAACGTATACATCGTACACTAATGGGAAAGGCACGGAGCATGCATATTTATGCAGGTTTGCCCCCCCAATTTTGGGATGAATTTTATCGCACATCCGCATACTTACATGTCCGAACCACATCTAAGGCCTTACAGGGAAAAACCCCTTGGGAGATATGGAATGGGCGACCACCAAATCTCACCCATCTGCGGGAAATTGGGTGTCGTGCATTTGTCCTAATCCTTAACAAACACAATCCTAAAATATACGAACGCTCTGTGGAATGCGTACTACTGGGCTATGACTCTGAATCCAAGAGCTACCGTTGCTATAACTGTAGGTCACAGCAGATCTTACTCTCCTTTCACGTTAGGTTCATTGAGAGCCATGAAGGGGGGGTTCAACCTCCAACCATCAATGAATCCACCGCTCCCTCATTGGCGCTACCATCTCCATCTATTCCTATTTTACCACAAATACCACACCTTGAGCCTTCAGATGACATCATCCCAACAGGTGAAATAATACCCCCAGACGACCTGAATACTGGCAATATGGAGGTTGTCATTCCTCCAGCCATACCAGTGCCAGACCCAGTTCACCGGTCCACACGGCTGCTGCAGCAGCCCATGGATCATCCCTCACATTTGACAAAGGCCATCCAGCAGTCCCTAGACAGTGCAGTTCGTGTCCAGTCACAGCGGGAACAGCGTCGCCAAGACATACAACAGCTCCATCAGCTGACTGACCCTGCTCCTGGCCCACCCGCCCCTACCACACCGACTGCAACTTCCCCTCCTTCCCATCAGGACGATATATTGGCAGCCATCTCCGATTTGAACAGTGCCCCTCCCTTGGATGATTTTGAACCTGATCCACAAACTTGGGAGGAGGCCCAGTCTTCTACTCATGGATCAGATTGGCGTAAAAGTTTCCAGGATGAACTGGATTCTCTTAAGTCTATGGGGGTCTACATTCTAGTCCCACGATCAGAAGTCCCAACTGGCCAGAAAATTCACCGTGGAAAGCCCATCTTCCATGTCAAACGGGATGCTAATGGTGCTGTTTACCGGCGGAAAACCCGCCTTGTCTTTCGGGGCTTTGAACAAGTCTATGGACGTGACTACAGCAAAACTACATCCCCTACAGCCCGCATGGAGTCTTGGCGTATACTGCTCCACATTGCAGCTCATCTAGGTTGGGATGCACAGCAAATCGACATTAAAACTGCTTTCCTGTATGGACTTCTCCCTGAGGAGGAGACACAGTACATGTTCCAACCCGAAGGATTCGAGGAGGAGGGTAAGGAAGACTGGGTGTGGAAATTAGTGCGGGGACTTTATGGGATGAAACAAGCTGGCCACATATGGAACCGCACCATGCATGACCACATGCTGTCTTGGGGTTTCCACCAGTTACCTTGCGAACCTTGCATCTACTACCGAATAGACAACTCGGGCATTGTTATCGCTGCCGTCCATGTGGACGATTTTCTATCTATAGCATCAACCAAGACCGCCAACGAGTCCTTCAAAGTGCAATTGAAACAAGCTTGGACTATCTCTGATATGGGTGAAGTACAATTTATTATGGGTATTGCTGTGGAACGGGATCGACATCTACATGAGGTTCAGCTTTCCCAAAAGGCCCTCATTGACCGAATAATCACCCAATTTGGGCAGAGTAGTGCTACCCCTCTCTCTGTGCCCATGGCCCCGGGCCTCAAATTATGCCGCGTAGATCACACACTCTCTCCAGATGAAAAGTTATCACTGACTAAATTCCCCTATCGTTCTCTTGTCGGATCCCTTCTTTACCTGGCCATCTCAACATGCCCAGACATCTCCTATGCCGTTCAACAACTCTCCCAATTCCTCGACTGCTATTCCTTCATACATTGGAATGCCGCTGTTCGTGTCATCCAATATCTCAAAGGTACCCGGGACCTGCAACTCCACCTCGGTGGCCCCAATCCCCTTACTCTTTTTGGGTACAGTGATTCTGACTGGGCCAATTGCCCCGATACACGTCGCAGTGTGGGGGGGTTCGCGTTTTCTTTAGGTTCAGGTGTATTGTCTTGGTCCGCCAAAAAACAAAAAACAGTGGCTGCATCTTCATGTGAGGCAGAATATATAGCCGCCTTCTCAGCAGCAAAGGAAAATGCATGGCTACGAACATTACTAGAAGGCGTCAATATAGCCATGAATGGTCCCACTACGATCCACTGTGACAATAATGCGGCCATATGCCTCTCAGAAGATCCACTACTACATGATCGAGTCAAACATATCGATATCAAGTACCATTTTCTTCGGGAACGTACTGGATCAAACGAGTTGGCACTGAAATATATTCATACGAAAGAAAATGTAGCCAACATATTCACGAAGGCACTGGAAGGCCCACAATTCATACGACTGCGAAAAAAGCTTGGTCTATATTAGGACAGCAGTGGAAAAGCATCGGTGAGGAGGAGTGTTGGAAGGTGAAGAAAACACCGTTGCTACTTCTACTGATCAAGGGGGGTAATATGACCCGAGAGGTTTTTTCCGTTACTTATTCTCGGTCATATCACCCCGACTCCCCCGGCACCTGTGTAGTCGAGAAAATGTATATAAACGATGTTATTACTGTATAGTAGGGCAGTTGTTTATACGATCATATTCTACACATCTACTACGCTATAAGATTTCCCTTTTCAACAAATACTAACACCAGTAGTCTGATGAATAGAGTGCCCAAAGACATTAGAGAGGGGCAGAGTAATGATATGTTCATGAATAGCAGGGAGAATAGTGTGCATAGTGAATTGTGGGGACAAGCATGCTAAAAGGCCTTGTATTTATACTTTAATATGAACAAATCATGTGACTTTGGGGTTTAAGGTTTAGGTTTTAGGTTGTGGAAGTAAAGTCATGTGATCATGAATATTTTTAGACCACTTCTTTGCTCTGTGAATCTTGGTAACAAAACTGTTTGGATGTACAAGCTACATTCATGGTATTATTTCATAGCCATAAATGGACATATACATCATGGTTATGTAATCAACATTTAGTGATATTAGAGCATTTATCATAATTTATTCGGAATCTTTAGAATTTATTTTGGGCTAATGCTAAAGGATCTTTTCAAAACAAAGAAACATCCAAATGGTTTTGTTGCCTACTGTATAGGATCATACAAACTGAAATTTGGACCAAAAGTGTATGCAATTGTGGCAGGGGAGCTGATTCTTGCACAGAGGTCCAAATTTTAAATAATAGTTTATAAGACATTGTGCACACAGGAATGGATTGCCCCATATACATATATTAAATACCAAGTTTCCTATCTTATTTCCCTCTTGTTATGGAGTCACATGGCAATGACTTTGAGATCCAAACTGGAATTATGTTATTGATAAACTCTACACTATGTACCCAAAACAGCTGTAAACCCTTGCAGTTTGTGCATTTACAACAAGCCTACTCATACTATTTTTAATAGTATTAAGGATGCCCCAAAGAAAACCAGGTCAAAATGCACCGGAAATGTGTTTCTAGCTAGCTTACACAGTACCTGTAGCCAGCCTATAAATGCCACAGTATTACAGCAGTTTGCATTATGTAAGGCATGTGTTAGAATATCTGCATGAAACTTGTGAACCTCATGGCTGCTTTGAATGTTGACTAATTACCTTGTAACTTTGGATATTTATTTTAATACTACATGTATACTGTATATCTAATAAATTATCATGTTACAACTCCAAAATTCAACCTACTGTATAGTATATTTCCCACAATTGGAGTCCATTTGATCTTGCAAACTCATTTGTGAGCTGATCACTGCACCAAACTGAACGAGTTCATGATATGTTATTGGACATGTAATTATATAGTAAAAAAAATGACACCTCCAAGCTGTTATGGTCCAAATACCAGCTGTGGAGCTGTATGAAGCTGGTTTCTATGCATTTACCCAGAAGGTTTATGACTGGTATTTGGACTGAAATGGCTGGGAGTGTTATTTCTTATTTCCTAACCACATGTCCCATAAAATAATATGAGTTCATTCAGTTTAGCACAGTGGTTGGCTCACAAATAAATTCACAATCTCAAATGGATTCCAATTTTGAGAAATATGCTACAGGTCACATTCTGTAGTCATAACATGATAATTTACTAGATCTGTAGTATTAATATATAGTTGTAAAGCTACAAGGTAATCAGTCAACACTTGAGGCAGCCATGAGGTTCACAATTTTCATGCAATATTTCCAAATATTCTAGTGTGTACCTTACATAATACAAACTGCTATAAAAATGCCTAGTGCAAGTACATTACTTATCTTCAGTCTCTGCTTGTGAATCAGAGGCCATTCCAAAACATCAGACAAATATTTTTTGAAATCATATTATATTGTATGCTCTTTGCAGTCATAGAGCAGCTAGCCATTCTAGGTGGATTATCTAGTAAAACCATCTGCCTTCTAGTGGGTAACAGTGCTAGCATTACACAATCTAACACACTGTTACAACCATGTTGCAATCCTGTTGCAACCCAACAGTCCCTGAGGATACTATGGTCTGCCAATGTTTCAAATTATTAATCAAGTCATTGTATCAGCAACCATTGGTACACCGACACTGATGTGTACCTTCATGGCCATCAAACCCCATTTACGCCCCTGTCAAGTCATACTCATACCATCTGGTTATGCTTTGATATGTCCCTTTTTACTTATAATGATCCATTTTACTCTATGTTTCACATATGCCCATATATACTTGTAGCCCTTGGACTATTCCCTTTTCTTGTAATTCTGCTCTTAGCTAATCACAGCTTCCAATCTTATTGTAGCCTTCCAATTTCTAGTCAAGTCTATTTGTCAATAGTATTTCCACTCTTCCCTTAGTTAGTAGTTTCTAGATGCCAATAACTCGTATATAAACCCACTGTAATGTAGTTACTAGGCAATCAGAATATCAACTCAGAACACTCATATACATCTCTCATAGTCTTGCTCTAAGTACCCCGCTCTCCACCTCTGCCTGTGCTTGCTCACCCTCAGTTTCCAACCCTTCAACCCAACACTTGACTTATCCTTCAGTTTCCAATTGGTAACTCACTGAGAGGTTTACTCAATAGGACTAGTTTCCACCTGCCTGAAATTTAAGGACACCTGATGGTAACTTGTGAGGGTGCATGCAGCCTATAAGCTGAAGCCAAGTCTTTCCATTCGGTCCCCATCAGTCTACCGACATCAGTCAGTTTTCTGTTCTTAACACACACTCCCTTAAGGAGGTTGTCCGTAATCATTATAATATCAAATGTTTACTAATAAAAGCAATATTGCTACAAAACTTCATCTTTAAATAGCAGTATCTATTTTGAGACTATTATATTGTTAACCACCAAACAATTCTTCATATTATATCCTAAACAATTCAGAGTCAATTAATAGAACCTATTGTATATAGTTTTCCAAGTTATGTAAATACTTGCTAATATTTTGTTAGTAATCTGTTTTTTAAAAGCTAAACTGTAGTTATTTCCCAGTAAAATATGTGAGATGTCATTGGAAATTTTTTTGTCCTGTGGCTTTCTTGATTGGTGAAATCACCTATATATTCTGGGTATGTTGAATCAAGTAGAAATCTGTTCAGATTGACAGATCCATTCTGAAGTAATACATACATATGTATTTAGAGGTGCCAATGATATACATATGCATGTAATAGACTATCTAAAGGTATCTATTTTTTAAAAGCATTAGTGTTTCAAACTATTAATTTTTTTTATTGTCTACTCGTGTCTGGAAAGATTCTTTGGTTTGTAATGTACGAGAGAGTTTAAAACTTTTTGAAAGTTTTAAAAACCAAATTATGTTTGAATCACATCCCAGATGTTTAAATGACCTTTAGAGTATATTAGAATTTGGTATACTTAATAGTTTTCAGATATCCTCCTAATGCTAGCACTCAACAATATTACAGTATATGCAAATATAGGTTCTCTCTGGCTCTTTCATCCAAACTTGCCCACTATACTATACACAAATATAGCTGTTTTCTACACACAGGAACTATGCCCTATAGCACACAGTGGGGCCTATAACCTGTTAAAAGTGTAGAAAATGAATGGCCAGACTGGGAATTGAACCCAGGGCTTCTGCATATACTGTACATATATGTACAGTAGCAAGGGTGTCACCAATTATACCACCTGATCACTGGGTAACAGTGCTAGCATTACACAATCTAACAGTTCACAAGGATCCAATGTTTTTGACAGGTGAACAGCTAGTCAGCACTTTCACATAGGGTATACATATTCTCCATATGAGAGATTAAGGTTGCAAGGAAATATATTGGGTTATAGGTCAAAACTTGATTGCTAGAGCCACCATATTGGTTTGATGTTCAATGTTCTATGTATCTTACAGTATGAAAACCATGGCTTATACATCACCAGCATAGTACTATATACTGTATATGCTGTACTTCATCCAAGATAATGTCTGTTTCTATCTGCTGCCATCTGTTCACCTATTAGAGCACTGGTGGAGACAATGTGGAGGGGTAGTAACAGATTCCATGAGGAAATACCAGAAGAGCTGCTGTATGTAATATGCATAAGTGACATGGCTTTAGATGCTGGTTTCTTGTCCCAAGCAGGCAGCCCACAAGTCTGGGGGGGTGGGGGATCTCAGAACCATCCAGAATTGGGAAATCTCCTCCAGGAGCTGCTGAAAACCACTTGCTGATGTGCATCAATTGGCCTTGTTGTAAATGATGATGAAACGCCCTTGTCCTAGGGATGGTTCACCCATTCCCTCAACTTTTCATATGAAAATGCTAATTGTGGACCATGCTTTTTGAGGTTAATGCATCATTTTACCACTGTACACCTAAACTAGCACCAAACCTATCATATCAGAAGGTGATTCACTAACTGACACATTGATTGAGACACAAGTACTTTTATTACAAGTCTATTACATCTTTGTAGATTGTGTATTTCAATAAGTCAACTCACACTATTTTCAATAGACCTTTTATCATTGACATAGACATTCTCTAAAAAGCACACATACAAGGAGACAATGAGGTGCAGATAATTGCCACATGATACCGCTCTGTGGCCACCAAATGGTTGATCCCAGGTAGGAAGGTTAAAAGCTTTGCCACAGGTGGTGTAATGAAACGATCTTGAATAATTAAAAACAGTAGCAACATATTAGTCCGACAAATAAGTATCATAGATTCGGAATGTATACTCTTTCGCAGGGTCCCTCGTAGAGTATATCTGATTTAGATTTCGCCAAATGAAATGCCTTTAAGTTATTGAGTACAATATGTCTTCTGAAATGACTACTAAGAGCACCTTATAACTATGCAAGGTACATGCAATCAGCAACAAAACCTGACTCATGGACCTCCCTGTGAATTATGGTTAGAACGCTGTTTGACAAAGCCGGGTTAAAATGGGATTGGAAGACGAAGGTTTGGTGAAACTGTTTTCAAGTTACACTGTTTTGATAGAAGCAGCCCTCGCTAACCAGTTTTTGATAGCCAAAACGCGCGTCTAAACATGATTACGCTCCACCAACATTACTTCTAGAGAAGGTTGAGATAGGGCATCAAAATACGGTCACAAAAGGAAGACGTCATGTGTCTAGTCAATAAAGATAGCGCCGTTTCCTTATCTCGGTGACCTTCTCTTGAGGCACAATCCCATATAACTGTGTAGGTCTTCTCCGACGGTGCCATGTGGGGAATTGATATTATTTCCCGCCTCAGAGTTGCCCCTGTTCTGAAAGTGAACTAGATATTAAACAGGGTGGCTCCTTAGCAAACGTTGTGCCTGGCTCAAATGCTGTATATAATAGGTTAGTCTACCGTAGCCTCCCTGCAGAGATATCACCCTCCCGCTTCACTGAAAAGCACTATCTATGCCTATACATGCCCCTCCGTCAATTGAAATCATGCTCTGGGAGAGCATACAGAATATAGAAATTGGAGCGAATAGATCTCCCTCGAATGAGGGTATCATATCGTCGATTTTACCTCCCATGACGAATTCTTCAGTGCCCGTATCACCAGTCACATCCCGGAAAATGAAGTCCTCAACTGTGAAAGCACTTATGAAATCTATCTATCTGAAGGTTTTCAAGGCGGGCAAATAGGTCGGTGGGTTCAAGCGTGCCGTGTTGCACAGTAGAAACTAATCCTAGCTCTTATACTAAGTATCCGTGGCTCATGGAAGCCCATATTACTTTGCATGGTCTGTCAGTCTCACTTAACCAACAGCCCACAATTTTAATTCTGATTGCAACGAGACGCAGAGAGCGTCAACTCCATTATCCAAACCACCACTGTCCACCGAATACATGTCTGTCGACGGAACGTATGTACTTAGGCCTGTGCACGATTCTCCTCGGTTGGCTATCGTCATTTCATCCACTGTAAGAATAGGGAGTGTATTTCCCCTTCCCGAGATCATATGGGCAGCTCTAAAGATAACTTTCTGGATAGCGGATGTATATCCTTTTGGATATTGGTGTTGATAGTTATTTGTTATGGATATCATTAGTATTAAATATTTATGTTTCGTGGGCCAGATATACCCGGTAGCTTATGATCGTAAGATATACACAGACCATTATAAGGCACTTTGGGGTTCTTCATATCGCAACACTCCGAGACCCAATAAGCAATCCGGAGATGGGATTGTGCGGAACTGACGTAGACACAACTGCGCGTGCCACCGGTGGGGCAGAGCTATGCCGGTTGAGCTATGAACTCTACTCAAGTGAAAACCCGGAAATGTTTACGGGAACGTCTACTTGTGTCGAATGCATACCTCGTATGAGTCACATAACCCGTACCCGTAGCCCAAACGACTAAATTTAGCGCCATCAAACCACCGTGGCCCAACGAACTGTCCGTAGAATGTGGGGAATAATGACTTGGACTATTTATGATTAGTACTGTATTTCAAAGCAATGTAGAGGGAGGTGCCTTTGCCAATGGTGTACCTGAGGCACAAGATATGAGGCCAGGGATAGCGTCGACTTTACTAATATATTCTACATGCTAATTTTCTACAATATCATCTGGTCTCACAGCGCAGAAGTGAACTGTCCTCATGCGGAGGCCCAAAATTGATTCGCCTCTCCGGGGCCTCCCATCAAAAATGCTTGGTTCTATCATAGGCATATAGTCTTCCGGAGTATCACTAAGAAATTCGCCATCCAATTGTACACGCAATCTTCTCGACTTCCCCTACTCTCCTAATTACTTGACTATCACCATGTGTTTCACAGAGATACCCCCACAATCGGAATGGTGTGGGGTGATCTCAACGAGTTAGTATGTAAGACTAATATTTGTCGCAGACTCAGACAGGTGCTTGAGTGATGAGGGAAAACAAACCATTACTATCTTATCAAAGACCCCATTCCATATATACATATGGAGAACAAAGGGACCTAATTAGTACAACAAAAAAAACCTAGTTGGTGCGACCCTGCACAGACTCGGAACCGAGTTCTTACAGTATGGGGGAGTTTCACACCCTTACAACGGGATATTCAGGAAGAGTCGAGTGAATATGACAGTAGCGGCTCAACGTAGAGGGATGATGTGTATATTTGGGTGGCGGCTTTCTATGCCCACGTATTGTACTAACTAATCAAGAGACCAGATCATTTATAAACTTAGTTTAGTTGTGGGACAAGGGCCTGGTCACCGACTGATCCTGGCGTCATATTGGCGTGGAAAACGTGTTTAATAACAAGCGCGTCATAGTCCCCTTCTCGTGTTAATATGTTATAGCTCCAGAGATATACAATTTATGAACAGATAGAGTGATTTTCTTAGGGACCACGATCGTTTAAAAAATGTGTTGATCGTCTCAACGTACTCGCCTCCGTGAAGTAAGTGTAGCGTCCGTGAAGGCTGAAAACGATCAATTAAACCACCCACTGGAATTGAGAGGTCCTGCATCTCACCGAATCGGTATTGAATGCGATGGTAGTACGCAGATCAACTTACAAGTGTATATGATAGCTAAACCCTAAACCCTAGTGATCACTCAAACGGCACTTAAGAGCAGGCTATGAGTGATTGCTTACCGTATTTTTATATTTACGGCCGTATCCGTATAAAATGAAGTTGAGTGGTTTGGCTCGATTCTGGGACCTTGTTACGGCGACCGTAATACATGTACGATTACGGTGCCGATTCTTACATTATTTCAAAGCTTGGCAAGGTGTTGGTGGATCTTTGTGGCATGACGGCAATTGATTACTTTTTAGCATCAATTTTGAAAGAATTGAATTGGGTTTCTGTAGGAACATACCAATTAAGCTTCTCCTTTGCAATCAGTGTTGGAATTTGTGGTTCAGACCCATAATAGTCCCTATCCATGTTTGTGATTCTGTCCAGCATGAGAGTTTGGTTACTTCTGGTAACCAGTCTGTGTCTGTGTCTGAGTGGTGGTCTATTTGTCCACTAGGGGGTCACTATTATGTGCCCCGATCCCCCTTCTATTCTATCCTTTTAATAATCAGGTATTTATATTTATTAATAATATGTTATACCATTGTGTTCTTTCGACATTTAAGACTCATAGTATAAGACTGTTGTATTGGTTATGAGTGGTTATGACGGCATATAAGTTTATTTGACATGCGTCATTGTCTGGCATTTGTTCCTTTGTCTCATGGAATATTCTGGTATATTGCTATGCACCGGGATAACCCCCCTCTCCAAAAAATTTTAGGATCCTTAGTAGAGCCTTATTTTTTATAAACTCCAATAGTCATATTGAATCCTTATCAGAGTTAAAATTGATTAGGGATCTTTTGAGGATCCTAAGGTTTATTGGATTCTAAACCCTGTAATCACAAGTTAGATCCTTAGCCGATTTTAACTCGGTTATGGATCTTTTAAGAATCCAAAAGTTCGTTGGATTCTAAACCAGCCAATCACATGTTGGATCCTTAACCCACTTTAAATCGGTTAAGGATCCGATGAGTGATTGGCGGAGTTTATATAAAATAAGCCTCTACTGAGGATCCTAAAAATTTTTGGAGCAAGGGCTTTCCTCGGTGTATGTTCTATTTTTCTTTCGTCTTATCTCTTTTGTTTTCCCATAAATGGTCACTTTTGTTGATTTAAATAGAAATCCTCTAGATAGCGGCGTCTGAGTGATGTGTCCAATAGTCTCCTGAGAGTTTTGTTATTTTCTAGTGTGTATTTATTCACAGCGCTGAGGCTCAAAATTCAGATCTCGAAAAACGGTTTATGATTTGTGGAAAATACAAAGTTTGTCAAGGATGTTCAAGTTTCTGAACATGCCTGAAAAACCTTATACACTCTAAAGAATTCTTCGAACATTTTTAAAATTATAATAATATAAAGTTTTTGAATGCGAGACATGTAATGTTTTTGGCCCTCATCTGGTAGAGGACAAAGGGGGAACCGTCATTTCCAAAAGAATTTGAAGATATTTTGAGAACGAAAATTCAATACTTAACGCTACAAAACGCGTCGCCATAAAAATAGTCTATCATAGGTTGTCCAGTGGTCATCGGAAATTTAATATTAGACACAGATTGACAATTTGATTCGAAGATAGAAGCTGTGCGAGCGATAACGTGAAATATCTAATGCTGTAATAATTACTATAAATATACTTCTCACTTGTAAGTGGGCTTCGGCAATCACCGTGTGGCATGTGTGACTCGTCACTCTGTTTCGTACTTCACACCCACAACTCTCACTATGACACCAAGGTCTATCCAAGGTCGAGTGTTCTTCCCAAACCTGTTTGGAGGAATTGCCAAGACGGCCAACTCTTTAAACCCTATCAGATCGGTGAAGAAAAAGTTTAAGGTCAATCTGACGGCCGTGGATTCTGAGAGTGCTGTAGGTTCGTCAAATTACTAAAGGGCTGTGGAGTTCAGAAGTTAAGCCAACAGTTCTTAAGTTATTGTAACATCTGACAATGAGAAAATTGAAGTCAAAGGTTCTTTATTTTTGATTCGCATTGAATTCACACCATAACTGAAATCCTTACCCAGATGATCAGCTTCCGAACACCCCCAAGACCTCCAAATGCATGTCACTTCCCAACGAGTTGTTCAGCGAAATATTCATCTTATGTCTTCCCTACATTGCCACAAGCCCTAAATATCTTCAGCACTGGTCTCCTAGTATTGACTATTTTGCTATAAATCTATACGGGATCCGTAAATCACTCTCCCAGGTTTGTCGTCGTTGGAGAGGCGTGGTTCATAGCACCCCCGGAATGTGGACTTCTCTTGTCCTCGGAAGGTCCCTTAAATGGGATGAAGAAGTTTTGAAGGTTAGTTTAGAACGGTCGGGCGAGTGTCTTTTAGATATATACATTCGCCCCAAGGTTTGGGCTGGATCCAAGTCGCGAGTGACGAAATTAACGAAAATTGTACGAGGCCACGTACACCGTCTTCGTTCATTTATAGTTGACCATATATACTACGACGAATTACAAGGCCTGTTCCCCCTAGCGGCTGAACCCATCACCGTGTTACCAGCGCTCCAGATATTTGTTGTCAGACAATATACGTCTGGTTTTCCAGCTTTCGCCGACGGCAATCTTCTTATGGGACACGTTTACACACCATGCATCCAATACATGGAACTTGCAGAAGCTATTATGATGAACAGTTTCTTGACAATATCCCTTCCTTACCTCCAAAACCTCAATCTCGCATCTTCGAAGTTTTATGTTCTGGTCTCCACGTATTATCAATTCCTAGCTACCTGTCCAAATCTCGTATCTCTTCGCTTTACTCGGTCTTCTGTTATGTCGCCTTCGGATTTCGAATCTGAACCTCCCGAACATCGCCTCATTCTTCCCATGGTCGAAAATTTTGAGTTTATGCAGGATCATACGCCAGATACTCTCTTCCTCGTACGATCATTACAGCTTCCTGAACTGAAGACGCTCAAATTCGGCCAATTCGAACGAACCCGCCGTAATCCTGGCTTTATCCACGAGTTTTTTTCCCAACTTATCGTCGAGAGTGCGGAAACCCTTCAGGATCTCATCCTTCTTCAAGGTTCGATACTACCAGAGGACACCTTCTATCCCCCTTTGATAAAAACAATGCGTAATTTGAAGACGCTCGTTTTCGATAATGTTTTTCTTCGAAACAGCGTCATTGAGGCACTCATGCCGGATTCTGAAGAAGCCCAGGATATGTGGCCTTGTCCAAAGCTGCGGGCACTGACGATCGACCAGCTTGATATTGATGGGGATCGTTTAGTTGAACTTTTGAAGATTCGGACGCTCTCAGATAAGGTTCTCAAAGCGCGTAGCAAAGCACGCAAAGAAGCAGAAAAGGACCAGGACACAGTCACTGAGGAGAAGCCGGTTCCTGAGCAACCTTCTACGATGTATCAGGAATGTGCGGACGAAGAAAAATCCGAGAAGGGACAGGAGTCTACAAAAGGACAAGAGCCTCTGCAGGAACGAGAGCCCGCAAATCAGGACGGAATCACGATAGAGCATCAGTCCCCGGGGGGGCGAGAACCGCCGTCCAAAAGCGAGGAGGTACATGCCAACGATTCGGAGTCCGTGACAAAGCAAGAGATTTCGGAAGAAGAACCCCCGAAAGAATTAAACGAGGTGTCTTTAGCGGAAGAGACTCCGGCGAAGGACGACGCACTCATCAGCGACCAGGTCTCCATATCATCTTCATCAATTCGAACATCTATATTCCCCTTTGAATATGACGATGGATATTTCGCCAGCGTAATGATTAACCGGTGCAGTATCAATGACGAGGCTACCTATAAATCTTTTATTGATCTGAATCGTACTCATGGAAATGCTGTTAGATTTTACTATTGATTTTTAAAGTTTTTTTTTTTTTCTCGCTCTGTAACTGCTATTGCTACTTCGTACAATTCTGCACTGCACTTTTTGGTTTCTGTAGTTGTGCCATGTTATCATTACTGATTCCGCCCCCTTATTCCTCTTTTGCCCAATTCATATCCAGTCACGAGACGATAGAGGACCACCAGCTTGCAGTGTATCCGCACCGGCTGCTCAATTTCACCATGATATTTCCTTGTAGTTATGTAGGCAGATGTTGGCACCTTTATGATTGTGCCCTTAATCCTAAATGCCAGACACAGCCCTTCCGCCTGACAAAAAAGCCAAGTTAGGAAAGCGGTGCCGGTGATACAGACGGGACCCTGCCTCGAGGGCGATCTTCCACGTTCTTCCAGATGGGAAATTTGACAACCATCTTTACTAGACATCATTTTCATTAGATAGCAGCCAGTAGGTGTATCAGAACAGCGCTGATGTAATGTAGGCTCAACGATGATTCCATCTACCAGTGATTTGTTACCTTTTATTAGGCAGGATGTCGCCTCAGTCGTCTCCTTAACGGAGTTAGCATAAAAACTGTTACACTATCTCAGTTCCAAGGAACCAGTGCTACATGGCCCGAAGAAAATTTATATCAGGACCCTTTCGACCAATCTTGTACCCTTGACCCAGCATTCCTTGACACCCATAGCTTTAGATCATTAAAAGCATTTCCTAATCAGAGGGCAATGTTGAGCTGTCGGATCTGGGTGTCTTTCCTTTTCTGATGATTAACCCTTGTCTATGGGATGCAGGCTAGGATATAAGTTAAGTAAACATCCCGGTAGTGTTACCTCTTTATCACCTTTTACCTCATACTTTTCCTCGCATAGAAACGAGGAGACACCCCACATATTCGCCTTACGCACTTCTCCTACCCACGTCCCATCTCAAATCATGGAAGTCATCAGACACCAACCAGTAATTTCGAGATTAACTGGACAACAAAAAACTCCCTCTTCCCCCTCCCAGAAAGATTACTCGGCGGCATTCGCATCCCTACAATCATCACTCGGGCTTTCAGGGACTACGCCGTGTTTGCCTCCAAGGCAATCTAAGAAAACGAAAAGACCGCCTTCATCTACCAAGATGAACAAGGTGGCACCCATCTCTTCGACAACGTCTCCGCGAAAAGATTATGCTGCCGCATTTGCGTCATTACAGTCTTCGTGTGGATTCGGTGGCAGCGTTCCCAATTACACTGCGGGTTTGGCTCGATCAAAATAGAGGCCCTGTATCAGGTTTGTCCTGCCTGCGATATAAATGCCCTTCGTAAAGCTGAACCCATAGGTCTGTCAGCATTCACTATCGTCCCCGCGAGTGTATATATATTATACGGTCAATTCCTAGCACCTATGACGTTGTAGCCACACAGTTATTGCGCTCGATACCACAATATTATACCTCTACCCAATAATATTCTTTATTGTCTCCGTTAGGATTGTATCCGATGTGCCCATTGAAGATTCTCAAAAAGATTATATCTAACGTTTGAAATTACCTGATAATTCAATCCAACGGATTTCCAGCGTTAAAATCGCCACTTTTGAACACCTTTAGCCCAACGGAGGAGGAAAGTGTTGGTAAAACCCACCAAAAAAAAAAAGAGTGGTGACTCCAAATACAAGGCAATTCAGAATGAGATACTACCAGCTAGAGAACAAGGGGGGAAAATAACAAAAAAATAGCAACTCCAGGTTTCGATCCTGGGACTTCGGGGTTATGGGCCCCGCGCGCTTCCACTGCGCCAAGTTGCTATAAATTGTATCGCAAAATTTGCCTTCCCATCGGACGACGCGGTCCGTACCTCGCACCACTCTACTTGAGCTCAAATGCATTTTTATCGCTTCGTAACATTTTAAGCAACGCAAAGTTCCCTCCCCTCCTAGTGCTCGAGGAGGTTTTTAAACAATGTCCACAGCCGCTCGGTAACAGTTTGGACAACAAAGCCTTTATTCAAGTAAACCAGACCCATTTTTGCCTAATAAATTCTTTCTTAGTGTTTTTTTTTATCATTTTTCTATTTTTATTTCTCAGTATCTCCTCTTTTTCAGTTAGTGTAGACTGTTTGTATTTCACTATTATGACACAGCCACACGTACGTCAAACAACACAGTGACAGATTTGAATTTTCAAATTTCCCATGAGCACAAATAATAAAACTTTAACAAGCATAGCCCTACAAAGACGTCTTCCTCGCCTGCTCTTCGGAAGCCTCGGGGAGGATTAATTTTATCCAAAGGTCAGTCAACATATTACTGGTAATCTAATCCAATTGTTCCTTCTTCTACAATCAGGTGAATCTTAGAGTATAGCCACTGTGTTGAACATCTGATATTCTGGCGTCCAACTACGCCGTCGTTTGGCCGAAATTCTCAAAGCACGAATCGGTGCTGAGCGCTGAGATGTCATCGCATTCAGATTCAAGGGTCTTACTGGACATAATAACTCCTATTCCGGTGCCTCCCGCAGGCACCACCTTATCAAATTGGTGCTTTAGAAACCAGTACTCAGCGCCGCTAGTACCTTCTGGTGAGGATCCGAGAATAGTTATCGCAGTCTAGTCACAAGCCTTCCCCCCATTCTGTGAACGAAACCAACAACCTTAATAGGCGTTTAGATCTAGCGGTGGAAAAATTAAACGACATGGGCAGCTCTCTCCTGCTGACACTGACATAAGCGGGACTTTTCTGTAAAGATATAAAACCGGAACTGTTTAAGAGCACTGGCTCGAATGCATAAAATTTTAGTAGCATAAATACATCTATGAATGCAGAGAGATCCAAAGGATGTGCTCCTCAGAAATGGTATTGGTTCATGCAGGCGTGCAAAAGGGCCTATTCCAACTGCGTCGTGCAGCCTCACCGATCTGAATACAGGGTTTGCCGGCAATACATCGCTAACACTAGAATAATAAAAATACCAATGCACAACACCGCAATGAAGGGTGCGTTGTCACTGGAATGTCCATACCGAATCATTGATAATAATCAAATGTACAGGGCAAGTCCCGCTTGTGTTCAGGCATAATAAAATTCTCACATTCTGCATCAGGAAAGTGGGAAGATCAGTAAGTATGCCGCCTATATTGTCTAGAGCCATCTAAGAGAACTAGCTAGTTCGGCTAGACACACTACTTTCGCGAGATCCCTATTTACTAGTCGGTATAAAAGCTTGCTATAGATCTAGGGAGGCTAGGGAGGCTAGGGAGTCTACATAATGGGTGTAGATACCCAAATCCCTGATGTGGGGTTAAAATCATGCAGCACTGCGAAAGTTCAATTCCATCGTTAAAGGAGTAGTATCTTTTTCGTGACTTACGTAAGTAGCTATTCTACCTCTCTGTCTCTCCTAGTGTCGGATATATAGGTCATTATGTAAGTTCACTTCAAGTTCGCTCCAACACCCTCGACACGTCCATGTTATATCCTTCAAAGCATTGATTTTTTGAGTCTACTTGTATTAAAGATAGTATGAGTTGACTTATTGTAATACACAATCTACAAGGGGGTAATAGACTTGTAATAATAGTACTTGTTTGTCAATCAATGTGTCAGTTAGTGAATCACATTCTGACATGATAGGTTTGGTACTAGTTTAGGTGTACACTGGTTCTGGCATGCATTAACCTCAGAAAGCATGGTCCACAATTAGCATCTTCATATGAAAAAGTGAAGAAATGGGTGAACCGCCCCTAGGAAAAGGATGCTTTCATCACCAATTCTAACAACTTGGCCCTCTAGTCAGTATTGTTAGAAGGTTAAGCCTGCTTGCACTGTGATGTACTTCTCGAAGAAGCATATGGGTATGATAAAGTCGCTCAGAGAAAGACATATCGGATGTGTTGCGGCATGAGAATGGCTTCTTCAATTGTTCTTGCTTTCATTCTCTTGCCCATCCTGTCTATGTCTGTACCTCCAATATTAAGAATGACTCTTTCAATAATGGATGTCCTATACGTTTACCCTCTAATTAACGCCTATCTATCGCTGGCTATCTTGTACTATCTCCCTACACTTTGCATGTCCTCCGCGCCAGTGATCAGCGTCCTGTTTTATCACCTCATTGAGTTACACGTGCACACCAACGTTCTTCAAAATGTGTTGTTTGCCTTGGGTTATATTTGATTAGGGCAGCTGTGAAACCTTTGTATTGCGATCGACGGTCAGAGAATGCCCATGGAGCGGGTCGATGTTGTTGAAACTTCTCGTGGCAGGGTTGTGGTCAGAGCGGATCAATGACAACGGGGCTATGGGTCAGAACGAATCAATAACTACGGGTTCGGGAAAGATTGAATCCATATCTTAAGTTAGTGTGCTGGTTGCGGCAGGTGACTCTGCCTGGTCGATTCATTATTACGCGCAAACTGCAATCAACTATTAAAAATAGTATGAGTTGACTCTATTGCAATACACAATATACAAGGGTTTAATAAGCTTGTAATAAAAGTACTTTGTGTCTCAATATCTTGTGTCAGTTAGTGTAGCACCTCCTGACAATATAGGTTGGATGCTCTGGGAGGTGTATAGTGGTTCTGACACACATTAACCTCCAAATGCATGGTCCACAATTAGCATCTTCATATGAAAAGTTGCAATAATTGGTGGACTCCCCCTATAAAAAGGTGTGTTTCATCATCAAATTTAACATCAACTTGGACAGGTGATGGCCTGAAATAGTTGGATGAATTTCAGTGAACGAGAACCATTCAATTAGATCAACTCAGAAGTAGTATGTCTCGGCTCTCGAAATAAATCTTATCACACAAACATTAACAGGGGAAATCTTACTAATCATTGTAGTCCGTTTCATAAAAAAAAAACAAGAAACGATCCAGAAGAGAAACATCTGGGAACTTGTCATTTTAGCCGCAGAGGCCAAAAAAGTGAAGATCCCATCATTGTTGCTAGAGTGTAACTTAGGCATTTCAACAGAAAGTACTCGTCTACTTACACTGGGAGGAAGTCTGTTGTAGATTTTGCAAAGCTCCTTCCATTTTTTAGGAGGGTGGATTGTATTTTTAATTCCGGCTGGGTCTTCGGCAAAAACTGGAAGAGGTTGGGGGGAGAGTAGACCATAGTCTGATTAGTGATGCTCACCAACGGCAAGACCAACATTTAAGTGCCAGTCAATATGGCTGTAAAATGCATGTCAGCATATCATTTGTTTGTGGGCTTGATTATGTACCAGTGAAAGAGCTGCGAGGGGAATCAGCCACATATGAAGCAGTATATACCAGGAAAACTCACCCATGGGCCGGGGTTGTCAGTCCTGAAACGGATGGTAAAGGCTCCGTCATCAGTAGCGTCGTTGGTGATAGCGGTGTCACGGACCGGAGGGTCGATCTCATTTCGGGGACCGGAAGCGGATTGAATAACTTGGAACTTATGACCGTGCTAATGTGAAACATTTAACCTATTCTGAGATTACCATGAATTAGTGCATTACCAGGTGGAAGGGGTGACCCGCGTTTCCAATAATTTGAACGGTGATGAGGGAGTTGGGAGGGAGGATAATGACATCTGGTGGCAATTGACCAGTTTGGTTGAGGCCAGTGCTTAGGATTTGGAGTAGGGTAGGAATCTTGGGAGGCTGGTACTGCGCGAGACATAAGCCATCAATTCCCTAACGAAGAAGGCACGTACTTGAACACCGTTGACCTTCCAAACATTAGCATCTCCTTTGGCGTCAATACTGTCATTTCTGGGTGTGCCGAATTCCAGTTTGACGTTCAGTTTGTTTTCGCTGGCACTGGGAGGTAGGGGGCTAACGAGGGGCTGAAAATTTGGATTAATTTCTATTTCCACGCTCAACTAAGTGACGTCAGACCTTCAAATTGAATTCTTTGAACACGCCAACTGTGGGTGGCGTGATCTGGGGAGTAGTGGGGTCGGCGTGGGGGGCACCCTTGTAGCGCAAGATAGCAAACGCTTCAGTTCCATTGTCTAGAGAGAAAAATGAGATTATTAATGTTATTAAAATAATACTCATACTCACAGGTAGGGTTGACCGTAGGAACCGCAATCTCTGAGATCAAATATGAATGCTATATGTATCTTAGCTTTAAATGAAAGTTAGAGACTAACCGCCTGTTGAGTTAATTCATAACTATTATCTCAGAAAGCTAATACCTAGTAACAACTGCTTACCTCGGAAGTTGCTAGGGTAAGCAATCCCTAGCAACTTGTCAGTCTAATCGCATCAAGTAGTTAGTATGTGTGTAATGCACTCACAGTAATTTCTAATAGGGTTATTGGCATTAAGCTGGCCCGGGTAAATACCGTTCTCAATAAACTGAAATTATCTAATGATGCTGACTTACGACGACCGAGTAACGTTGACCGACGGAAATTCCTATTGAAGAGACCTCGTATGGATGGTGGCTGACACCGTCCGCCTCGATTACAGTCACATTGTGGTGCTCAACGGTAAAGTCTTTTCTTTATCTCAGTTTCATAAGATTGAGTAACAAATCTGTCTCTTACTGAAGGAAACGATGGTGCTCATGTTAATAATACGGAACCTGTACCTCTTGCCTAAACAACTGTCAATAGTACCATAGTAACAAAGAAATAATAGTCACCCTGGACGACGTTGATGACAGCACGAGGTGTGGCAGGACCACCCTTGTAGCGACCGACACCTATTATCAGAAATCGAATGAGTGGGCTGAAAATTTGTGTTTAAAGTGATGGACCGTTTAACAAGTTGGAATCGGGGACAGGCTCGGCAGTCAAGTTAGCAACCCAGTCGTCTTATGGAAGTCAGAAATCATGCAAAGTATACAGTGAAACCTGACTTACGTCCCAACTTCTCGGCGGGCGCGTGGTACCAATCAGTCAAGGTGATGATTGTGTTCTGATCATCGACATCGTACAAGGCCTTGTGGGGGTCCTCAGGATCTAAAGAGCAATGGGCCCATGACAATTTGGAAAAGCAATAAAATTGTTACCATAAAGGACGATGGCACCGCGAAGACCATCGACGTATTGAGTTCCCAAGTGACTATGGTACCAGAACGTACCAGTCTGGCCACCCCCTACGACGTCGGTGGTCTCAATCTTATACTGGTATGAGTGGCTAAAATAGATTGAATCTTTGAGAGTGAAATGCGGCGAGGGACTTTTGCTGTACTTACCCTGGGGCAATGGGGCACTGAGTGACCTGAGCTGGGCCATCGTCATAATTGGTGCGGTGTTGGAACTAGAGATATAAAAAGCATCAGTCTGCAGCTAATCGCATCAATGGAAAATTATTGCGTACAATACCGTGCCAATGGATGGTCAAACTTTGCCTCATAGTAGGATCATTGAGGTGGTTTTTAACGAGGACCGAGAAGTCATCGCCCTTCTCCCCGACGAGAACAGGTCCTGGAGTATGTCCATTAACAGTGATAGCTGAACGGGTTAAACCATCGGGGGAGACTTTCTTGGCAGCAATGTCAAAGGTATACGACCGAGTGCGACCTTGCACAAAAGACAAGCCGGCGATCAGGAAAGCCACCGTTACACGCATGACAGATCAGCTATAGATCTAGAGAGGTAAGGAATATTCATCCAATGTTGCCTTTTAATAGTGCTCCCTGCCTTCGCAAAATAATACGAACTCCGAAAGAAGACACAGATGTCGTGGTATAGACCGTTGGATCAATTAATTCACTGGATACACTTCATATTATTCCCCAGCAATTTAAATGTAAATCGATGATATCGATGATATGCTAAGGTTTCTAGGAGCGTAACAGTGATGGGAAACACATCTGCGAATCCCGAGCCGCTGTAGAAGTTGTTTTCTACTGTTTTGGTATGATTGCAATCACAGCGCTGAGGCTCAACCAGGATATCTCATAGAGTGTGTGCAGGGCGAAATTCTCCAGAGTGTACGAGATTTTCGAAAATGCGCGGAAGTTTTATGATTTTTTTAAATTCTCCGGGCCTTTTTCGGGGTGAACCATATGGCCTTCTATAATTCTATAATAGTGGTCGGCATGCCGTACTTCTAATTACCCCCCCCAAATACATATACAATATAAAGATTTATGCCCGCTGCCCGCTGTGCTCCTGTGCAAGTGATAATTTATTGAGCCTTAGTATTTCAATTATTACATAAATATTATCAGGTAGCAATTGCCAAGTCGCTGGCAGCAGATGACAAAAATAAATTTACCCCTGGCAAAACATGACAGAAGGTCTATATAAGAAGATGTAGGTTCCTGAGGGTTTCATCTATTTCTGGTCGATTATGAGTTGCCACATGGAATCCATCATTTTTGTGTTGAAGTTTTCGTGGTGCTGTTCCCAGACCGTATAACTTTCCGTTTGTCTGAGACGATATACCAGGATAACCCCCCTCTCCAAAAGATTTTAAGATCCTTAGTAGAGTCTTCTTTTATACAAAGTCCACTAGTTATCCATTGAATCCTTATGAGTTAAAATTGGTTAGGGATCTTTTGAGAATCCTAAAGTGCATTGGATTCTAAACCCTGTAATCACATGTTAGATCCTTAACCAATTTTAACTCGGTTATGGATCTTTTAAGGATAAAGTTCGTTGGATTCTAAATCCGCCAATCACATGTTGGATCTTTAACCGACTTTAAATCGGTTAAGGATCCGGTGAATGATTGTCGGAGTTTATATACAGTAAGCCTCTACTGAGGATCCTAAAATTTTTTGGAACAAGGGCTTTTCCCGGTGGATACTCGTTGTAAACGGATAAGGACTAATACAAATAGACCCAAAATACCGAAAATTTAATTTATTATAAATCTATGCGGGGTATTCCGAACCGCAGCGACTCGAGCACTAATGCTTGTAATCCCTCGCTAACCCAAATCCCAGATAGACAAATCTGTCGTAAGCCTCGTATCAATCGATTTGATTAATTAACCGATACACGCTTCCCCTTCTTGATGTATTTAATAGCATACATATATATAACAAATATAATCTCTCAGTTGACACAATGGAAGAATCGAGTGAGGTACAATGGCGTTGGGAAAGCCTAGTATTTAGACAAAAGAAACAGGTTGTCTCGCGTTTTCTGAGACATTCTGGGTCCGCCATCCCCCTGTAAGCCTTAGTTTGTACCGTTACTTAATCTATTTCCTGGTTCGACTCTAGTTAGTACTTTAAAAACTCGCAACTCGTAGTTAAGACACCTCAGCTGTCTAGCCCCGCTACCGTGTGAAAACACCGAGGTGAGATTCTGTCTACAACAAGACACATTTGTCTGGCTGTTACCGACTAAGTGAAGTTGATACAAACATCCTTTCACGTGAGCAAACTCATCCATTTCTCATATCAGCTTCATCCCGTTCTCAGAACTAAAAACGAGATATGTGCAAACAAAAGCCACATCGGACGCACAGTTTTTTATATTAGCAGTCCTCCTATGTGGCAGAGAAGAACGAATAGAAAACAGGAGAAGCCTGGGTGCAAAGCGAAGCGGAACTATGGCTATCATCAGCGATTTGGAAAGATCGATTGCAAGTAGGTCGGCTATATAGCCTACCTAGGCCCCAAGACCATATAGCTACAATTAGTCTAGGATAGTCGAACCGCGCTAGGGAACTAGTTAATCTAGTATTGCTAGATAAAGTAGCTGGGCCGGCTATCTCGTTTAGAGGAGCTAGCGGGTTGGAATTCCATTTCCTGATGATTGAAGAAGTCTCAGATTGAGAATCCATAATATAAACGCACCATGTCATTTCAACGTTGTTATATCGGTATTTGAGGAAATTCGGATTCCTTTCCTGTCAATGAAGCTGATATTGGTATTTTCACTATCGTAACATAGCCACTTGGGTCAATCTAACACAGGAACAGAGTTCAAATTTCAAACTTGTAGTGGGCACTATTAACAAAATTTGATAGGCATGGCATAACCTACAAAGATATTTCAAGAATCTCCCTCACCTGCTCTTTGGAAGAGATCTCGCGAGGGTTAGTTTTAATCCAAAGGTCGGTCAACGTATTACTGGCAATTTGGTCCAACTGCTCCTCCTTTGTTACATCTACCTCTCCCAGTGATGTCGGCAGACCTAAGACTTTCACATATGCTTTAACGAGGTCACCGGCGTCAGCCGTATCCCGTTTCAAACCTGCCGCCTCAAAATCGCCACCCGACACCTCCCAGAATATCTTGGCGATTTTCGCTTGAACACGACCGTTCACGGGCTTGTTGTATTTGAGCACGGAATGCAGCATGATACAGCTCGTGTCCCCGTGAGCGACATGTCCGACGCTGCCCAGGTGATGGCCGATCGCGTGTGATGCACCGAAGGGGATCTTCTCGTGAGCAGCATACATAGATTTCCAAACTCCGAGTTGACATTGACTATATCCCTCAACGTCGTCCCGGTTATTCCGGCAGTCAAGCAACCCTCGAATAAGAAGTCTTAGGCCGTCTTCAGCAACTTTCTCAATCTCGGGTGTGCATCGTGGCGAACACATCCCCTCGATACAGTGGTCCACCGAACGCATCCCAGAGCTGAGCCACAGGCGGGGAGGGGTCAGGGTGCACAATGCGGGATCCAAGATAACGCATGTCGCGGCCAGATCGGGGTGTGTGATGGGATTCTTGTGGTGAGTGACGGGGTCTGTGATTCCGGCGATGGGAGAATACTCTGCAGCAGACAATGTCGTAGGTACAGCGATTAACTTCACGGTGGGATGTCTTGCTGCGGGACATGCGGGAATGTCTATGAGGGAATCGACTGTGGCGTTGTTGAGCTTGGCGGGCTCAGTAGAAGTATGAATGAGCTTTGTGGGAAAATCCCATGTCGATATGGGTTAGTTGATATCAATATGGATAGCACTTACCATAGCAGCTTTGCACGCATCCGTATATGAGCTGCCTCCGACTGTTACAATTATATCGGCACTAAGAAAACCAGGTTAGCGTATTACGACAGTATGTTGAAGCACGCTGACTCACTTGCTTTTCCAAAGCTGGCGAGTCAAATCAGTCACGTCGCTGTAAGGTGAATGCGCCCCGATGCCTATATGTGGCGCAGGTGGGTTGTAATTCTTAACGCACATCTGAACAGGCGTCTTTGGAACTGACCTACTCTCTTGCCCACAAGACGTTTTCCAAGTGCCGTTTCCAGCCTCTGTATCACATCCGTTTTTGAATCAAGACTAGTAGAAACTACGAGGAATACTCTCTGGCACCCAGCTGCATCAACTTCATCTGGGATAGCTTTCAAATAGTCTGCCTTGAACTTGACAAAGTGGCCTGGAGTATTAGCGAACTGCTGGACGCGAGACTCAGAAGTCATTCTTGGATATCAACTTTCAGTCAGTTTGAGATCCCCACTGATATATGTATTCCCATGCAATGGTCGTCATCGTTAGGTAATTTGTATTACGTAATTGAGTCTGAATGTTACATAATATGACTCAGTAGGTAGTGCACGTTAAAACATTAGGACCACTTTGGGTCACTATTTAATCTAGGCGAGTATATTGGTTCCCGCAATTATTGACAATGACTAATATGTCCATTTTTCCCGTGTAGGATACTTGCACATATTCTCCAGACATTAAATACCCTCCACATCCTTCTCTGAAGAGTGGACAAAACGATTTAGCAACTCCAGGTTTCGATCCTGGGACTTCGGGGTTATGGGCCCCGCGCGCTTCCACTGCGCCAAGTTGCTATTATAAAACCGAGAATTACAAGTCGATACGGTGACTGTTTATAAAGTGCATTAAATGTAAACTTTATCACCTAACATCTTCGTCGATTTTCAGTTTTACAGTACACATATTAGATTTGAGATTATCATTCGTAGAGACCACAAACAGTGCTAGATAATCATCCGAAGGGGAAAATTATTAGCAACGATAGGACAATCATTAAACGAAACATAGAGCCCTTTCCGCCCCTAGTATTTATTACGTATACATATATCCCTCAGTGTACCAAGAAATAAGCATCGTATCTTAAGCTTCTCAACCAAAATACTGGCTCAGCCCCACTGGTTTGTCTCGCGGGATCCATGTCCACGGCTGCTCAGCAGAGCTGAATGGACGTTGAAATCCGTCATCTTCAGAGCCGTCCTTGTCGCTTGAAGAATCGGGATCGTCATATTTCACCGCGGATGCTGCGGCTCCAGGGGCGACCATGCGACGGTTTAATCTATGGGAGCCCTGAACGCCCTGAGAGCCAACTTGAACGATGCGACCTGCGAGATATCGCAAGGCGGAGGAATGGTCATGGCCTGCGTGGCGGTGTGTGATGCCTTCTTGGTGGCCTCAGAGGCATCCTCCAGTTAGCAGCGGATGCCAAGGGGGAGGCTTATACCCTCCCCACTAGCTTGGCAGCCGGGCCATATCGATATGCACAATGAATATACATTTAGCCAGTCACCGACTTTCTTGCCCACGAGACCTTTTTAAGTGCCGCTTCTAGCTTCTGTATCGTATCTGATATCTAGTAGAAAAAACTACGAGGAATATTCACTGGCATCAACTTCTTCTGGGGTTTCCCTTTCAAACACATAACCCGCCTTGATCCTGACAAAGTGGGCTGAAGTATCAACGAATCCTCGAACGCGAAACTTAGATGTCATAGAGGGGATCAACTTTCAGCTATTTCGAGAACCTTACTTATATATAATCCCCAAGCAATGGGTAATCGTCAGTTCATCATTCGCTAGTCCACAGCATTACGTATTTGGGACTAATCGTCCTAATTCTGGGAGGGTGACTCGATAGTATCTAGTGTTGCAGATTAAACTAAAAAGACGTCTTAGGTTTACACTTCATCTAGAGTATATGGGGTTCCCGCAATGCCTACGTCTTCCTGTGTAGGATACTAGCACACATCAGTAATTTGGTTTTTGATCCGTGCGGCTCCTGGACAAAATCCCCTGTTCTTTGTGGAGCGTCTGGAGCTTCTTAAAGTGGAGGATCTCGTCCGGGAGCCGCACCAGCGCTTAATACCATTTTTACTGATGTATATTCTCTGGAATAGGGGGAACACTAATAACTTCCACATTCTTTCTCAGATAAGAGAGAGAGAACAATGCCTAGCAACTCCAGGTTTCGACCCTGGGACGTCGGGGTTATGAGCCTCGCCCGTTTTCACTACGTGAAGTTACTCAGTGATAGATACTCATCTTCGAGGAAAGCTATTAGTAACGACGGAACCCAAGAAATAGTTTGCGAAGCATACAGCCTTTCCCGCTGCTGATATTATTACACACAGACAGGCATTAGTTTACCAAGAAATAAAGCACCTCACTACGCATTATGCCCCCCCTCCCACGCCTCATCCGGAGGACTCCTCGTCACCTCTACATCCCCTTCACAATCCATTATCGACCCCTCATCACTCGCATCGACCCCAGCCACCTTCAGTTCCTCAACCAAATACTTGCTTAGCCCCAGTTCGTCTCGCGGGATCCATATCCATGGCTGTTCGGCATAGCTAGATGGATGTTGAAATCCGTTGTCGTCGAAATCGTCTTCGTCGCCAGATGAATCGGGATCGTCGTACTTCACCGCGGGAGCTGGGGCTGCGGGGGCCATGGTGGGGCGGTTTGATTTATGGGAATGAGGTGACCCGCTTGCAGACCTTGAGCGCGAACGCCTGGATGAACCTGAGCGGCGCGACTCGCGGGATATCGTAGGGTGGAGGTCTTGTTGGGAATGGCTCTGGCCTGCGTCCAGGTGCGTCGATGCCGCCTCTTTAATAGCATCAAACGTATCCGTTAGAACAGGTTTCAAGAATGAAATTTCTGCAGAAATTTCTGCTTCCGCTGCCTTGGCCGCATTGAGACGCTTGCGCACGATGGATCGGATGTCTGAAGAGAGGATTTATGATGAGTACTCAAGAGATAGACACTTCCACCTGGCTCCAAGATTGAGAAAGAAAGAAATACGCACGCTCGCGGTCAAACAGGTCGAATGCCTCATTATCGCCCTTCTCGAGTCCCGCCTCCTTACGCCAATGCCTTTCAATCTTGGCTTGGATCTTCTTCGTAGCCAAAGACATCGGAAGGTAGTTCGAAAGGGCTATTGGGAATGGTTGGGTAAACTCATGAAACCAGGCAGCCTAATATCGTTTTTAAAAAATATACTCACGGTCAAATGCCTCCGACAGGAAGGTTTGTGCACCAATGGTGATTGCCAGTAAAAGTACCATTAGAATGCCTTGCACCAAGAATGACTGTCCCGATGAACTTTTGAGGAAGAAAAGCGCGGCAAGGCAGAACTGTTCGATGTACAATCCAACGACTAACACAACAGCGTTATCGTTATAAGGCGGTCAGAGAAATGGTGATTGATTACAAGAACGAGAAAACTCACAAAGGAATTTCATGGCAAGAGGGAACTGGAAAACCCCGGTTAGAAACGATGATATCTACAAAAGATAAAAAATGAAGAAAACGCACATAAAGTCCTCCCGTTTCATGCTCATCAGGTTGATCGAAAACCCACGTAAGAACTATCTCAAGAGATGAATCCCAGCGTTCCATAATGGTACCCAGGATACACATATAAGATGACTCACGGAACTTCCAGACAAAATAAAACAAAACAAACGCAAGCATCGCCAAGCCATTGATGATAGGCGACAACACACTATACGCCAAACCGATCGTGGCGAGAAGCGATAGTTGAGGGAGAACGACTCCAAAATCAGCCTAAAGTATGAATTGCGAAGTATAGACAATTAGACAACAATAATATAATTTCGGAAGAAATTGATTTGACACTGACCGAAGGCATCGTGAACGTTACAGCATACGCCTGGCGGGGCGTCCGTCCAAAGAACCATTTCTTAGCATAGTACACGAGAAGAGTGAATACTTGGAGAAGAGCGCTCCCCGCGCCTGTGAGGCCCTGTGTTACTGAGAAACCAAGGTTAGCATGGCAGGAAAGAATGAATATCTGGGAGGACAACGCCGAACCTGTCCAGGTAAGGAAAAATACGCTTGCGTCGGGAAGATGTGCTGCGAGCTGAGAGACTGTTTTCGTTGGAGAGTTTATAATCTAAAAGATGGGAATGGGGGTGAGGGGATTGGTCACTCTGAGCTATAAATGGGTAGCTGGTATTCTTGACATACATCACTCGCTGTTGCCGTGAGGCCCGAACTCAGGGTAACTACCAGGAAGCCGTGGCTGAATGAATTTGCAATCAATAAATATAAATTATTACGCATAGCTTCAAATGAGTCATAAAAAAAAACCCACATCACGAGGAATATATAGTATCGCTTGTACACGCTAATCGACAAGAGGGAATATAGCGGAAGATTCTCGTACCAAGCCAGACCTACACGACCCACGCGGAAATCAGAAGTCAAGAACTTGGCCTCTCGATAAACGAGACCTACTACGCACCTCTCAGAATCCACGGCAGAACAGCGAACAGAATGGCCAAAATAAGGGGGGGAAGAACACCCTGCAGGATACCTGGAACAGGCGTAGGTGCTTTACAGACCCACGCGAGCCATCTACACCATCATAATCAATGTCACATACTATTTCCCGCGCTCGACGCAATGAGATCTCTTCACGTACTTGACCTTGATACATAGCTCGCTCACATTGCTCAATAAACCGACAAAGGACACAGGGAAGAACCACGCGACGATGATTCCGAAGCTGGCCATCCACGAGGTTGCATAGCGAAAGCGGGTTTCATACACGCCGTCCTTTAGGGATAAGAAGAGGTGTCGATAAGTGCAAACTACCAACTATAGGGAGGAGAAAGGTGGGAAGAAAGACAAGAACGCTCACATCGATATTGTCCCAAATAACATCCTTGGGTGATACCTGAATCCACTTGTAGGCCATCTTCAACGGCTATTGCGATTACAACCCCAGAAGTCAACCAATCAGTGCGATACGGACAAAGGAGAAAATGACATTCGGAATAATTACATCATGGTGAGAGATGCACTGTGCGAGGACATGCGCGCCCATCTGTAAATTACATTGGATGAATGCGCTCCCCAATGGTTTGGCCTCTCTCTTCTGATGGCGAAGGAAGCGAATTGTGTTATTCAGGAGAGCGATCTCCTCCTAACGGGGTGGAAGAATCAAAATGAGCTGTCTACATAAATACATCTGATCAAAAAAATACCTTGCAATACTTAATCGTATCAACCTTGGTACCAAATAGCCCTAGAAAGCCCGGTCGATGTCTGGGCCGTTTAACGCTGGGTACGAGATCATCTAGGGTCTCTTTCTCCCGCTGAAACTTCGTAGACTTATTACTGCTGGATCCATGCTCCAAGTCGGGATGAACTTGTATTTTGGGAATAGGTGACAGTGAGATGGGAGCGGAGGCGTGTGGCGAGTCAGTAGTCATGAACACAGATTCGGGACCGGACTGGGAGGTATATGAAGAAGAGTTAGATTTTCGGTTGGGTTGTTGATCACGTCTCAGTTTTTCTTGGATGGCATAGCGCAGGACCTTTGCCTCTGCAGCTTCGAGGAGATTGCATGCATTTAATCGTTTCGAATAGGCTTCGTTCAATTCCTATAGTTGCATTGAGTATACTACATGATCGCGGTCGTGACTGATTGATAATTCACCTTCGTATCACGATATACCCAAATATTTTGCACGCCTCCCGGAACGAACGACGACCAGATTCGGAGGTCCTTCTCGTTACACATATCATGAGGAATGGAAGTCAGAAGGACAGTTCGAGCTTGTGGGAGATGTGAATGTGATTTTGACGTGAGATAGCCCTGTCGCATCTCGGTATAGTGAAAGCATTCTTTTCGGATGAGGTAAATAACCCAGACTGTGACAAAGCAAGTAAATGGACACGCTCATATAGCGATTGATATAGGAATGAAAACAATTACATGTCAGTATATATACGAGCACAATATGGGCTGCGTAACGTTTCCATTCCCGATCGGGGATGCTGGTACGGTTAGACAAGAAAACAAAGTGGTGAATTTCTTGACACTTACTTTCCCCAGCTAAGTTGATTGAGTCCATCTGCAGCACTGCTGTGTATCCCAACTGTATTGATGGGCAGAAGAATCACCCAAGTAGTGACCATGAAGGACCCGAAAATAATAATCATGAGGCGCAAGAAACGAAGGAACATGTAAGCATCCAAGCCATTCTTCCGGATCTGAATAAAACAGAAAATGATAAATTCTATCCCTCAAGCAGAATATGACCTACGATGTCAGTAGCAGGCGCGGTCGCGACAGCTAGGATCCATCGCCATCGTCCTCGAGGCAATTCTGCGGCACGTTTACTAGTACACGATCATTTATCTCATACTGTAATCTGTCCCGAAAAGAGACTGACTCTGGTGGGGGTAAATACGTCCTCGGGGTATATATCCTACTCAACCTATTCTTCAAGAAAGTGAAAGCGATGAGTTCTACGGCCAGGAAGGAGCTATTGGTGATTAGCGCGGTGATGAATGTCTCTGTAGTCTTCCCTGTCGCTGTGCCCGCATTAACCCCCGACATGGTGAGTAGAGAGAATCTACAGGAATGTATTATGTAGTTGTAATAGGAGGCTGACCGCCCCCGTTCCGCCAGGCTAAGGCTAGCGATCGGTCACAGAAGAAAATCGATTAATTGATTGTAACATGTGGCTTCCTGTCACAGTCACAGTCATGATATGCGGCGAATGGCGATAGCCGAATACAAGAAACGTTCAACGGTGAAGCATGACGGCATATCTACATAAGGCAATGTAAACTTATCCACCATAGAAAATAACAGATGGTCCTTCAAAGATCTAACCATTCGTATCAAGCCACCTCTACCTCCAAACAGTCTATAATATCCTCTGGTATGCCACGCTTTTGCTTTAGAATACTTGCACTATTAATTACATGACTATTGAATCTAAAATTAGCTTAACATCTACAATACTCTACGGAGTAGACGGAGACGAAGTTATAGAATGGCCTATGATTTATTACAGCATAATTTCTTGTTCTGACAGCTCCTGGAAGTAATCTAATCTATTATATACTTGTTCAGATGATTCCTGGGAACTCACTTAATCATCAGTCATCTATAGTAAGCCCGTAATCTTCGTGCAGCTCTCTCACAGTCACTTGGCGAATGGCAGCGAGCTGCCAAAATTAAGGGTACAACGCTCAAAGCAAAACGTAAACAGACTTACTTTTCCAATTAAAAGCTGTACCTCATAATCTCAGAGACCCAAAATACGAATCAATGAACAAACAAACACACCTGTGTCGCGTCTTTGGCTTCGTTGTACTGATGGAGTAACTTGATATACCCGTTGACGATTTTTTCCGCGTCTTCTCCTCTAGCGTTATAGGTGAAGTGATAATATAAGCCATACATATAACTTTACTAAACGAAAACGCGACTCACTCGCCCAGTTTGGTCTGCAGTTCCCTGATTTCTGCTTCGAGTGCCATGGCGCGTGCGGTAAGGTCACGCTGCTAACGAAACGGTATTAGGTGCCAAATAACGAACGAGTGTGAAGGAAGTAATGCTACTTTATGGCTCATATCGAAGTATCGTGGTGAAAAAAGGTGATCAACGGTGTCATTTATGTCAGAGAATGGCGTCACGCGTTGTCACACTTTTCATGCTGGCTTGGACAGAAAGGAATCAAATCGATGAGTAGAAAGATGATATTACAGTAAGCATTTAGGTTTGCGGGATATAAGAAGCTCTAGACCACCCGGGGGTATTTGATTATTCCAATACATGGTGAGTATTTTTTGGGAACATTGCTGCCTGTCCCATAGTTGTTATTGCCCGGCGTTGATTTTTGCGGTTAAAACAATGAAATATTATTTTTGGGATAATTCAGCCATCGGTGGAGTTTTGTCAGGTCTGGGCAGATATGGCGCACGTGGTCTCATGAACCATGAGTATTCGATAGTACGACAAAGCTCAAATATACTGGCTTCTTCATTGTGAAGTCGAAGGACTCGGAGCCCCAACTTATATCCCAACGGGATTCCGAAAATTGCGACGTATCGTGTCCTCGGTCCCGTTCTCTAAAACATTTTCAGCCAAGGTTCTACACGCCGGGAACATTTTGCATCTGACTAGGGTCTTGTTGACTATTTCTCCTACATGCTGTAAGCTAGTAAATATTGACTTCAGCGGCCCAGACTCAATTATAAACAGTATATGTTAGAAGTACACCTTAGTCCAGGCCAATGAAGTCCAATTGATCACAGTTCTCAAGCAGTTTCTGAGCCCATCTATCGTGTTAAGAATTTTGGGAGTCTCAATGTATAAGGGGACAGCATACTGTTGTGTAACCCTAACTACATGACCTTTATATATGCCCAAATTTATTTGATTCAATCTCAGAATCAACCATCTGAGACAACACCGGAGTCTCGCAGCTTCTATGGCTCTCCCAACATATCGATTTGAAGAGAAGAACGTTTGTCAAACAATCCTTCCGGTGCCATATTGAGACATGGATAGTAGTAATGATTTCTTTTTTTGCCATCCGAGTCCATCGTCTTGTGTATTAATCACCTCCTTTCCTGTTCCGAAGTAACTGATATAAACACTTATAGGTTCTCATTTAGCCCGTGTGATAAAGTGGCAGAGGAAAGGAACTAACAGTGGTGCCGAACAACACAGGCTGAAGAATCCGAAGCAAGTTAGCCAAGCAAATGTACACGCTGAACGTAATATCACAACAACAATTATGATGGACATAATTAACCATATAGTCTACGCACTGACTCGATTTCTTTATTTAGGTTTTGAGCAAACCAAGATCCAGCCTTTTATTATTGATCATGATATGGTACCTGCGTGTCGGGATTCTGTAAAGTATACTGCAAACTAGACCTGCCACAGAAATGAATGCATTTATTCAAATTCCCAATTCTGGGTGGTCCACCAGAGTGCTGGATTTTACCGACCCTGGATATCATTGCTATGCGTCCGTTTCCTACCAGGTCCATGATCATAATGTGCTCCTTAGCGGGTCATAGAGATGTTACTGCCGATGATTTACCATTGCGCTTCTATCACCGAATCGTTGTTTCTTAGTCAACGAATTAGATAGTGGCTTTAGCATAGCAGGACCGAGAGAGAGTCAGGATTGATATAGCCATTTAACCAAAACGAGTATTACGCTTGTTCGGTACCGTTTCGGCTCTTTATGGCCTAAAATAGCACAAGTTGTAATTGTTAACTAAAGCTAACCCCTTGATTCTAGAAGCAGTTTGTGGGCAGCCAGATGTTTTAGAGCTATCACGAGTCCACCACTATGCTCACAATGTTGCTCCATCACTTTGCATACAATGCAGCCTAAAATATTTAAATTATATGTAAGTAAGAAAGGAGCTTGAGAGGTTCAGATCTAGATGTCTGTGTTAGAGTATGATACTACAGCTCTAACATAGTCTATTATGATCTCTATATTTTTCTGATATTTGTAGTATTTTTCCCAGCACTGTAGGTGCAGTATTGAGTGAGTTACCTTAGGTCGGTAACTGCTGTATAGGTGCTTAGATAAGCACCTAGTAGTATAGTCCACTGTGGGTGTGGGAAAGTCTCCTTAGTGTTTACTTATTCCAGAACTATTGGAAAGTCACTGGAAACTCAGAAACTATCAGATAGGGTCAGGACGTCAGCTTCAGCTTATATGCTGCACCTCTATGCAAATGTTTGGAAGTCCTTAATTTCAAAGATGGGACTTATGCTGGAAGATAAGGATATTCAGAGTTCTGAAGAGTTCCGAATATCAAGCGTACAGAAAGATGGAAGAGGGAATAAGAAACTAAGTTGATATCAGATCTAAAGTAAAGTACAAATTTGTGGAAACTAATATAAGTCTTCTTGTTATTGTACTACAAACTAAGACCACAATAAGACAGAAATGGAAATATTCTGAAATGGAGGATATCTGAAAACTATTAAGTCTACCAACTTCTAATATACTCTAAAGGTCATTTAAACATCTGGGATGTGATTCATAATTTGGTTTTTAAAACTTTCAAAAAGTTTTAAACTCTCTTGTACATTACAAACTAAAGAATCTTTCCAGACACGAGTAGACAATAAAAAAAATTAGTAGTTTGAAACACTAATACTTTTTAAAAATAGATATATATTTAGATAGTCCATTCCATGCATATGTACATATATCATTGGCACCTCTAAATACATATGTATTACTTCAGAATGGATCTGTCAATCTGAACAGATTTCTACTTGATTCAAGATACCAAGAATATATAGGTGGTTTCACTTAATAAAGAAGGCCATAGGATGAAAAATTTCCAATAATATTTTACATATTTTACTAGGAAATAACTACAGTTTAGCTTTTAAAAAACAAATTAACAACAAAGGTATTAGCAAGTATTTACATAACTTGGAAAACCATATACAATAGGTTCTATTAATTGACTCTGAATTGTTTAGGATGTAATATGGAGAATTGTTTCTCATGGTTGGTTGTTGTTACAACTGTGTCGCAACCCGATGGCCCCCGAGGTTATTGCTGCCTATGGACGTTTCAAGCTAATGTTTTGAGTCATCGTTCAAGTCATCATATTGGAAACCGTCGGTCTCCCGATGATGATGTATGCCTTCATGGTGATCAAACTCCATTTATGCCCCTGTCAAATATACTCATACTATCTGGTTAAACTCTGATACGTCCCCTTTTTACTATATTGATCTGTTTCACTCTATGTTTCACGTATGGCTATATATACTTGTAACCCTCAGACTATTTCCTTTTCTCGTAATTTCCACTCTTGGTTATTTCACGGCCCCCAAACTAATCATAACCTTCCGGTTCCTAGTCAAGCTTATTTGTCAATACCGATTCCACTCTTCACCTAGTTAGTATTTTCTAGATGCCGAATATTTGTATATGAACCTGCTGTAGTTGTAGTTACTAGGCAATCAGAATATCGACTCAGGATACCCTCTTACACCTCCAGTAGTCTCATACTAAGCATCCTGCTATCCACCTTTGTGTGCACTTGCCCACTCTTTGTTAGAATTCGCGAGTTCGGAATATGCTTGACTCAGTTTAGGTAGATAGAACACATTGCAAACATATGAAGTTTAGAGTACAAGTACCTAGTTTAAGTACCTACTACCAGTAATACTATACCCAGTTACCCATCAATCACATGCTACATTGTTCACAAACCCAAAAAATCTAATACTCTTGGTCCCTGACCCCTTGGCCCGACACTCGACTCATCCTTTGGTTCTGATTGGCAGTTTGCCGAGAGGTATTCATTAGGACTAGTCTTCACCTGCCCGAAATTTAAGGACACCCGACGGATAGTTGCGAGGGTGCAGCACATAAGCTGAAGCCAAGTCCTTCCGATTGGTACCCGTCAGCCAACCAACATTAGTCAGTTTTCAGTTCTTAACAGTTGTTAACAATATAATAGTCTCAGAATAGATACTGCTATTTAAAGATGAAGTTTTGTAGCAATTTGTCAGGATACACACACAAGGCAGGTCTCCAGAGAAACCCACGGGATATCTGGTAGGACTTGGCTTCAGCTTATAGGCTGTGCCCTTGCTAGATCGTGTTGTCCAATTTCGAACAGGCAGACGGGAATCCCGGGGAGTCCGGGCAGGGTTCGTGGGTCATGGGTCGTGGGTTGGAGGTCATGGGTCGTGAGTCAAGATAGTTGAGAGAGATAGATGCGCCGGAGCCTGTGGGCTCCGACTAGTGCGAGTGGTGTGAATCAAGCAAGGGTTTAGAGTGGAAAATGGATTAGATTACTGGGGGGAATCTAAGCTAATTTTCTGACTGGATTGTATGTACAACATCTGCCAGTTTAAATAGACCATGGAGTAAATGTCATACTGAATCCAGTAATAATGAGATGAAATGAGCAAAACATAAAATGGGAATAATAAACACCAAGTTTGGTGTTAGGAACGGGACGGAACAGAGCGGAGTCCGGATCATGACAAAGCATAACCCATAACGGGAAACGGAGCGGGAGAGGAGTCCTAAATCATGACAGGTCATTTGACTAAAACGGGAACGGGGCTCGATTAGAGCGGTGACGGGATTCTGAGTGGGGTCCGGTGACTGATGCATGGGATGAAGACAGACATAGACAGACATGGAGTCCGGGGGAAGTCCGGTGACTGATATGTGTCGTAATGAGGTCAAATGTAACGAGTCTTGACGTATGGAGTCTGGGCGGGAAATCCTATAAACAGACATTTGGTGCGTGTGGGGTGTGGGGCATACAGGTTAGTGCCCGGAGTCCGGCAGGATTGTCCGGTCGTAACACAATTTTGCTTTTATTAGTAAACATTTGATATTATAATGATTACGGACAACCTCCAATGGGAATACAATAAAATGGATTAGGGAAACAATATTCCGAAATGGGAATGTAATAAACAAACAAGTGAATACTTGTCAATGGACATGTGGAACAAGGGAAGATTATGGAAGATGCGGGAACTATGATGTTCCATAGTCAGAAGTTGGGATCAGATAGTCAGAAGTCAGGATTGGATATTGAAATATCCAGGAACAGGTCATAACAGTACCCCCTGTTAGGCTGAAGTCCCATAGAGGTGATTAGGTACTGAGCATTGAAGTGATGGTTGATCATTATGTGTTGTGAATTTATGCACTTCTGGAAGTGAAAGTTAAAAACTTCCAAATATTCAAATTAATGATTTTGTTTCTTTAACCACAACTTGTATGTTGATTCATCAACCATTATTTGCCACTACTCCAGAAGATTCAGATGCTGAAGTTGCTGTGCTCACAAAAACGTTGAAGGTCGAAGAACTTCAACAAAAACAACAGAGGATGGAGGAGTTGAAGTGGCAACAAGAGGAGGAGGAGAAAGTGTTGCATGCAGAAGAAGTGGAAAAGTGCAAGTTGGAGTGGGTGAAGGTGGAAAAAGAGGCAGGGTTGTGGAAAATGGTGGAGGATCAGAGGTTGAAGGAAGAAGCGGAGAAAAAGCAGTGGGATGTCGAGGTGGTGGAAAAAAGAGCAAGGGAGATAAGGGAGGGAAAGGTAAGTGAAACAACCATGTTCTGTGTTCCTTCCATTAACAATCAAATGCAGCAAAAAGCCATGGAGGTGGAAGTGGAGGGAGAGGCTGGGCCTTCGAGTCCTAAAGTAAGTGATTCTGTAAAAGTTCCGAATATGACTAATTTCCGAAACAGAAACAAAAGGTCAAAGCTCCAGAATGGATGGAAATAGTCCATTATAGTCTGTGTGTAAGGGCGACTCTCTAGACTGCACTGACTCGCACTAAGACAGAGTTGGGGCACTAGCAGAGGGAATCCGAAGTTAGTTTATATCTATCTAGTTATATACATACAAATTGCAGTACTACTTACCTAGCAGAGGGAATCCGAAGAGAAAAGTCTAAGGAACCCTCGGCTAGCGTGTGACTAACTAAAGTGTAGCGGAGTTTGAAAATGTGATAAAAACAAGGTACCTTTACCCTGGACTTATGAGATTAGACTCTGACAAGTCAAAAGTGAATTTGAGGAACTTAAGGTTGTCCCCTGACATCACCCCCCCTTTTAAGGTATGGCGTCCCGACATACTGTCGCTGCCAATAAAGTCCAGGCTTAACCTCTCGAAACCCTGGAATCTGGTTTACTCGTGCTATGGTGTTCTGAGGTTGCCTTGATCCTTGAATAGGGCCTTTAATTGTTACTGCCTCTGGATGTTGTGTGTGGAAATCCGCTGTCAAGGCAGGGGCAAATACCCTATGTCCTGGTTCCCAACTATTATGTTCCACACCAAAACCTTGCCATTTTATGAGGTATTCAATCCGCCCATACCTCCATCTACTATCCAACACCTTCTCAACCTCATACTCCACCTCTCCTTCCACTACTATTGGATCTGGTGGTGGCTTAGAATGGCGGCCAATGATTGGATCCTCAAATTTTGGTGTCAGTTTCACCACATTAAAGACTGGGTGGAGTCTATTCATTGACTTGGGCAGTTCCAACCTATAGGCAATTGGTGAGACCTGTTCAAGTACCTTGAATGGCCCTAGTCGAAGGTGTGACAGTTTCTTTGATGGTTGGGCCATTTGAATATTGCTGGCATCCAGGAAAACCTGGTCTCCTGTCTTAAAGCTTGGTGCTGGGGTTCTCCGATGATTGTAGTATTTTGTCATCTCATCCTTTGCTTTAGCCAGTGCTGCTTTTGCCTCTTCAAGAGTGTCAGCCATCCGATCTCGAAAATCATTTGCTGATTCCACCTTGTTGGACCGAAGGTCTGGTTCAAAGCCCATTCGTGGATGACGTCCACAGTCTAGCATGAATGGTGTCTGTTGTGTAGATGCATGGATATGGTTGTTGTACTGGAATTCTGCAAGTGGGAGAAGGTGAACCCAGTCTGATTGGCGCTGATTTACAAATATCCTCAGATATGTCTCAAGCTCTTGGTTGACTCGTTCAGTCTGCCCATCAGTCTGAGGGTGGTATGCTGTGGAATAGGCTGGTTGAATCCCAAGGAGTCGGTATAGTTCCCGAGTGAAATGGCTTGCAAACTGTGATCCACGATCTGAGATAACTCGCTGTGGAAGTCCATGATGCTTCCATACATCCTTGAAAAAGATCCGAGCTGCACCAATAGAGTCAACGGTCTTATGTGTGGGGGAGGAAGTGACCACGCTTTGTCATGAGATCTACAATTACCATGACCGAGTCATACCCTTGGGATTCAGGTAGATCCACTATGAAGTCAACACTGGTTGTATCCCATCGATCTTCTGGTGTGGTGTTTGGGTGTAATTCACCAATTGGCATCCGACGCTGGAACTTGGTGCGCGTACATGTGTCACATGTCTTGACATACTGCCCTATGTATCGTGACATACCTGGCCACCAGAAATTGCGACTCACTAGCTCTAAAGTTTTCCATTGTCCTGCATGGCCAGCAACCCAAGAGTCATGGTGCTGTTCCACAATCCTACGCCTCAGTTCTGGGTCTGTTGGTACATATATCTTACCCCGATACAACACCAGTCCATCCTCTTCTGACCATTCTATTAATCTGATAGATCGGCCACCAGATTTTCGGAGTTCCTTCACTGCCTTGATCACTGCTTCCTCCTGCTCACCCTTCTCATTTCCTTGGCGAATAGCAGTGAGGAATTCACGTTCTGGCCCATGTATTGACACACCCTCCATAGCTCAAATTGCAAAAAACTCTGGTTTAAGTAGGGTGATATCCGAGTTGTCACCTTCACCAGAACCATGGTCAGGCCGATGAGAGAGCGCATCAGTTTTGCCCATAGAGTGTCCTGGCCGGTGGTGCAGTTGGAAATCGAAACGTGCCAGGAACAGGGACCATCTAGCCTGTCTTCGATTTAGCTTTTTTGAAGACATGAAGTACTCAAGGTTTTTGTGGTCAGTCCATACCTCAACTGAGTGTCGTGCACCCTCTAGGAAATGTCTCCATTCATCAAAGGCACGAATCACTGCAAGCATTTCTTTGTCATGGATCTCATAATTGCGTTCAACAGCTGACAGGCTTTTTGAGTAGAAGGCAACAGGATGCCACTTTCCATCATCCAGCTGTTGTGAGAGGACTGCTCCAGTGGCATAGTCTGATGAGTCAGCTTCAACTCGAAAAGGTTTTGAATCATCAGGCATTGTCAGGATTGGTGCATTTGTAACCAGATCCTTGAGGAGAAGGAAAGCATTGTCCTCAGCCACAGTCCACCTCCAAGTTGTTTCCTTTTTTGTGAGGTCAAACAGTGGTCACGCATGGTGGGAGAAATCTGCTATGAATCGCCTGTAGAAGTTGGTAAATCCAAGGAAGGCTTGTACCTCCTTCCGACTGGTAGGAGTGGGCCAATCACGCACACCTGACACCTTAATTGGGTCCATCTCACATTTCTCTGGTTTGAGGTAGAGCTTATACTCACGAAGACGCTCAAGAACCAGTAACAGGACACGCCAATGTTCCTCAAGTGTCTTGGTAAAGATGAGGATGTCATCCAGGTAGACACAGACAACTCCCTCAGCAATCAAATCCCGGAAGATGTCGTTCATCATAGTCTGAAAGGTTGCTGGACTATTAGTGAGACCAAAAAACATGACCAAGGGTTCAAACAGCCCTCTATTTGTTCGGAAAGCAGCCTTCCACTCATCTCCATCCTTAATGCGAACATTGTTGTAGCCCCATCTAACATCAAGCTTTGTGAAATACCGTGCTCCTTTTAATCGATTTACCAGCTCTGAAATGAGTGGGAGTGGATATCGATTTTTTATGGTTTGGGCATTCAGTGTGCGATAGTCTTGTACAAGTCGAAGGGAGCCATCCTTCTTCTTGATAAAGAAAACAGGAGATGCCATGGGGGACTTGGAAGGGCGTATCCGACCAGTTGCAAGGTTTTCAGCAAGAAAGATATCTAGCTCTGTTTGCTCATTGAGGGACATGGGGTAGACCTTGCAGTTGGTTGACTTTGCATCAGGAATTAGTTCAATTGCATGGTCCCAAGGTTTTCGATCAGGTAGTGAATCAAATGACTCCTTGGAGAACACGTCTTCAAAGGAGTGGAGGTACTCAGGGACAATATTTCGAAAACCTTTTGGACTTGGTGTGTTGAACCTTGCACTAGCCTCTGCTAATCGCTGAGATACTGTAGCAGATGCTCGAATCTGACTTGGAGTCAGTTCTGGGTGCAACACTGTGACAAATAATCGATCTCCATCTTCCATTGAGTCATCAGTTTGGTCTTCACCCTCCTCAGACGGATCAGGTAGCAAGTCAGGAATTGGCTCTTCCATTTCCTCAGATGTGAAGACTGGGGCTGGGGCATCTCTGCAAGCTTGTAAACATCTGATCTCTTCACGTGCCCGAAGGGTTGAGATTTTACATTCCCTGCAATGTGGGGTGCAATGGGTCATCTTGACTTCTTGTGTCTGCCAATTGATCTCAGGGTTGTGATCCCTTAGCCAGGTATATCCAAGCAGAAGGGATTCCTTTCCAAGCTTGGTGACTGCAAACAATGCCTTCTCTGAGTGATCCTTGTAGCGGAGGACCAATTCAACAACCTCAGTGATCGAACCTGCTTCATTGGGTGTTCCATCAACATTGTATACCCGGATCGGGTAAATGAGTGATCGTGTAGCAATCCCATTTTCATGCACATAGTCTTGATCAATGAATAGACCAGTGGCACCACAATCAACCAATGCACGAGTTGATCGGAGGAGGCCAGTATCAGTTGTTTGGAGCTCAACTTTTAGGTGCAATGATTTGGCAGTTGCAGTTGAGGCAATAATGAAAGATTTGGGAAGACGACGCTCCCAAACAGGTCTCCGACGGTGTGAGTGGACTGAAGAGGATTTGGGTGGGTCAGGTATGACTTGATTCTCAGTGTCCTCACTCAGTAGAGATTTAACTCCAGATGTATTAACTGTACATACATCATCAACTGAAAGAACACTGAATCTATTTGAAAGTGGCAGCGAGGGCATACCCTTCACTCGCTGCGGTTGGGAAAACCCGGAACTGACTGCAGATCAGCCTCCTGAGGGGAATCATCAGATTCTGCCACTCTGCTACAAGCAGTTCAAATATCAGCTTCAGCAAGGAGGATGTCCATGGCCATGTCCTGTCCTTCGTCATCGAGGCTGGTAAGTAACGAGCGGATCCTTTGTAGCTTCCGAGGGCAATCTCGGCTAAAATGACCCAGCTGGCGACATTCGAAACAGAGGGTCGAAGGGAGGCCACGGCCTTTGGTTGCATCGACATCCATCGCGTCAACCGGTTTAGATGAAGGTAGTGTTGGTGTAGAATGTGGAAGATGTGGGAGATGTGGGGGAACGATGCATGAAATCATCGGGGGCTTCAGCGCGATCGGTCGTGTCGTAGCGCCTGCCAAATGAAAAATCTCATTTGCATTTCGATTTCGGTCAAAATGAGAGGCGGCATCGTACCAGCCCTGTTCGTCGTCGTCCTTAGGGCGATTTTCCATCGTTGCGACCTGAGTTTGGATGCTTGGAAACAGGCTGTGTCGATATTTCATGACGACGGCCAGCGGATCCTTGTAACCTGCGAGGTCAACGAGTTCTCGAAACTCGTCCGTGTACTCGTCGACCGTTCGGCGGCCTTGATGGTAAGTCGTCCCTTCCAACTTGATACGCGCCGTCGCTGCCTCGTCAGCCAGGAAAAACTCGCGTTCGAAAGTCCACGCAAACGTTTCCCATGAATACACCGAATCTCCTCGACTCCACGATTTCATGAGCCGATTTGCAAAAAGGGCGGCTCGCCCGGTCTTCATAAATGAAACCACCCACTGTACCTTGGTCTCATCCGTCTGAAATTTCGTTTCATTCATACTGATGTACAATAGGCACGAATTGTAGAAAGTTCGACCGAAGCGAGATACAAGAAGAATAAGAACTAAGACTAGGGAAAGCGGAAGGGTGGGTGCAAAATAAATGGAACTCGAAGTCTTTGAAGACTATCGAGTGCGGAATTAAGACGAGACGAGATGCGACGAAATAAACAAGTACCTATCAAGTGCGGAATTAAGACGAGACGTGAGGAATGAGATATGGCATGTAATATATAGGAAATCGAACAAAAGGACAAGGGAACAATGGAGTAGTAGCGTGGTTGAGCATTGTTAATGATAAATATCACGTTTCTCTATTAGAGACTATGGATAAATTAATTTGTTTAAGATAATAAATAAAGGACTTGAAAAGGTGGGTAGCACGTAATTGGGTTAGGATTACGTGTAGAAAGTGGTTTTACGGTGGATCGGTGGCAGGGTCTTTGGTGTTCTTTGTACTTTCTGTTTTTGGTGTGGTTTTGGGGTTTTGTGCTTTTTGTACTTTTTGTACTTCAGATTTGGGGTCGATGTAGCACTAAGCCAAACAACACTAGACTTACAATTCGAGGATGACTCTTTTGATGCCCCTGCTTCCTCTCGTGACTTTATAATGCTCCTCTCCTTCAAATACTTGCTCATCCCATGCGTTTCCTTCTATTCAAAAGATTAGAAAAGACCCGTTGCGTTTTCAAGTCATGACTAACTTCATATTTCCAACCAGGTCTGGGTGGTATTCTGGACGAAACAGGTGGCATCTCAGTGAGAGTTAAAGCTGAGATTGGGAATGCTACTCCGTAATGAAACCGCAAAACGCATTTCGTGTGGTGGGCCGATACGCGGAAGATCAGACGCGGATAGCCCGTATCGGAGCGCATTGCGTGCATAAGGCTATGTTTTTCGTTTTCGCTGTGTTGGGCGTTGTTACGAGGCGCACAGGGAGCGCGTTCGTTCATGCTGTGAATTCGGCAAGCGTTTTATGTGCGATAAGGGAATTAACATACTCGTGTTCAGGCCAGTCTCAGTCTGCCAGTTTTCCCCGTGTCAGAATATGATCTGGAAGTGGACGGTGAAACGGTACACGTTTGGTGGTAGCACAACTCGTGACTAAATTGGGCATGAAATCAGACGGTGGTAGATGACCCACGTTGACAAGAGGGGAACGATTATAAGAACTTGTTGCAAAGGTTCTGGCGGTCATACTCACCTTTGTTCTTTTCTCCCTTTTGTCTCGCTTCGCCGCAGTTTCGAAGCCATCCATCCCAGTTCACCAACCCCACCCATTTCACCCACATTCGTTTCATGGACCTCTGGAGGATAGTCGACCATGAGACCCCCTCTGAAACTTGTATTTATTTCCATTTTATTTCTACTTTATACAAGATCGGATCACTAATGGCACGTTTGATTGTGGCGCCAGGTCTTCAAGCACTCAAAGACGAAGGGACCCAGATCGAGTGAGGGATATACGCCGTCAGAAGTGCGAAGCTTTATATCAAATATTGTGCAAGCTGTGAAACACCCTCAATCATTTTTTGTTCGTTGATTGGAAGAGGGACGTGTTGTTTTTGGGGAGACATCGGGGAACCATTTTCAGCACACTGGGATAATACAATCAAGAGATGCCTCAGGCAGCGTGGAAGCATCCATCTTGAACGACTCGTCCCTACCTGTTGCGTTCACAAGCGATCCCAGCGGGCCATTCCCGCCGCCACCCTTGAATGGGTTTGAGTACAGAAATAGGTAGCATTGCAATCTTTCCCGAGAATCTGTGTTTACTTGAAATATGTCTTTCCTGACGTCGTTTTAGTTCTGGCCCATGCTCACAAAGATCGGACAGGCATTATTCCACGGCGATGCCTGTGTAGTCATACCACGGATACCATCAGATTTGTTTTGTGCTCATTACACTCAATTGACAATTCTCAACACGAGATATATATGAATTTGTAGATTATGGGCATTTTGACCGTCAGCGCAGGTCCGCGAACTTCGAAACCACATAAGTTCTTTTCCTATAATTAATTATGTTTATTGAAAAGAATAAAGCACACCCTACCAGTATCCTATGGACAATTCCACACCAATCGGTCAGAGGTTGTGCTCCCTACGTCGTGCACTTTGGGGCCGCTCAAGGAGTCCTTGGAAGGAAATGTTTTCGCACACAGGAGGCATTGTCATGTTTGCAATAAATATATACTGACTAACAATTTATTATCGAACTCGTGTCTCTATCCCAGCTTCCCTCACAATCAAAATAGAGATTATGTCAAATCCATGGCGTTGAAGTCCGGCACAATGAAACATAATCCATGTAGGGAGATGGCGAGGGAGCCGGAGGAGGTATCCTCGAATATGTCCACGCTTACACGGCGCCCATCTATCTCACTTACCACCTAACCAAGTTTGGGCAAATCTTCCAAAGTCCTCACATTGTTTGTGAACATCCAGATCTGACCGCCGACATGCCGAGTCATACCAGTCGACTCAAACCACCTCAAGAAGCTGCCAGAGCGTTAAACTATCAACTTATATACGAACAGTTTCAATGCGGTTACCTGCCGCAAATTCACGGGGCATTCACAAGCTGAGATCGGAATGTGGGGACCTCGTTATCAACCAGCAGTACGATTTAAACTGTGGATCCCAATCTATAATGTTTGAGCACATTATATCTCAAAAGTTCACACACCAGGCCATCCATTGGATATTTCACATCTTTGGGACTATTATCCCATACCACAAACTTCGCAGTGCGAATCCGCATTTAACCAATTAAGCAGGGCATCTCTGTGTCTCAGGGTCTCCCAACCCACTAAATAATAAGGTCGTTCTGATATTCAAGAATTGCGTTGACGAATGCGAAATATTCCAAAAAAGTAGAACCCAAATCCCCATTCTAAACTTATACATTGACCCAAATCCCTTCAATATATCCCCTGCACCGCACGCGCCCGCCGAATACTACCCACAGTCATGTTCCTAATTAGTCGGGCTGGAACGGCAAAACTGGGAACGTAGCTGGTAAGATTGGTCGAAAGTTTCTCCAAAACTGTGAAATCAACTTGTACCTTCGGTTCCAAGCTTTGCAATGCAACCTGCAAGCTCTTGCGCATCATATGCCATCCCTTTTCAATTTAAACTGGAGATCATTCACCAAAATTTCCCCATCATCCCTTAGCTGTCGAAATTGACCTCCTATTAGGCTCGCAATATCTTGAAATTGGGTGGGTAATATATGTTTGAGTCGCTCTTGTAGTTCGGCTAGATCAATTTGCAGTTGTTCTAATTGTGTTTCTATTTGGCAGTCGACGAAGATTTGTTCCAGGCTGGTCAATCCATTTGATAGGGCGTGCAAAAGTGACAGAGTTTTATTAATCTTTTCCAAGAGACTGTCTGCTTGGACCACTAGGGACTTTATTGTGGCGATGGGATCTTGCAATGGATTTAGTAGGTTGCCCACAAGTAACTTAGTTTGATTAATCGTCTGTTGCAATTCCGTGCATATTTGGCCCGGGAGGGATTGTCCTTGGTCGGTCGAATCCTGCAATGGATTTACTAGTTTGCCCGCAAGTAACTGACTTTGGTTAATCATCTGTTCCAATTGACTCCCTAACAACTTGAACTCTGCAAGTGGAATAGTATTTATCCGACCATTTTCAGGAGAGACCGAGGGCTGCCGAGATATCTGGAAAACATCAGGACAACCAGCCTTAGGAATCAATTTTAATTACTTACCACTGAAGCTGCGGGAACTTCTACCCCCGCGTCCACTACAGGGGGTACACCTGTAATTCCAGTTCGCTTCGGGAGGTGCATTATGGATGTCGGTGCCGCAAAGATGGGCATAGAAATGATGACTAGCTGGAGAAATCGGCTTGAAAAACCCATCGATTTGACAGCTATGACAGTAGTGGGGGGTTGGAGTGAGATTGGATTGAAGCGACCAGAATTACCAGGCACTTTTATACTAGAACTAAGAGATGTGCACGGATAGAGTAGCAACTACTCACGTGAAATCACGGAAAAAATACCACTGCCACCTATAATTGGAAATGGACATTCGAAAGTATACGGGTGTGCCATGGTTTAGAATGCGCCAGTCAGAGATGTCGAAACTGTATTATACCGCCCGAGACGAGCGGGAAACCACTATAGAAGACAGTTGCCTCCTATCAATGATTACATATGTATACCCTTGCGACAACTCATCCAGTGTTCTCAACGCAATTACTGGATTTTGGGATCCGGTACCGCTTGAAACGGTGTTACAATGTCGCCGAGTTAGCAGTGCGCACCCAGGGTCATGGTAAAGAAGAGCATGCACCCGAATGCCCTCCAGCAACCACCCACCAAATTCTGGATTAAACTCGACGGAAAACTACTTAATACTGCTAGCACCTTCCGACAGACCGTTGAGAATACCTACAGAGGCAATTAGGAGTCGTTACTGCAAACTACACCAGTAATCCTAAAGAGTGTTTAGGGTCTAGCTGTGAAAAACTAACGAGCCTAACATCTGACACAAGTCGGACCAGGCGGATTTACAGTAAAGAATTGAGATTGACACAACTCATAAGGAACTGGTTCCAGGGCAAAGCCGGTGTCGGGATCTGGCGTCACACGAGGGTGTTGGAGTGTCATCATGTAACCATGTATGAGTCCTACTAACAATCTACAATGCAGGTGTAAGATCTGTAGTATGCAAGCCGGATCAGGCCTCTCTCTCAGAATAACGCAAAACTTGAATACCCTCTAGCAACCACGGTGCTACATTGGTGCTTCAGAAATCAAATTCAATGAAAAAATCACTTAGCGCTGTTAATACCTTCCGACAGACCTCCGAGAATGGATACAACAGCAGTTGCTGGTCGTTGTCCCCTGCTAAGAACGAAACCTGGTTCCTCGTGTGTGCTGGGAGCTTTCAATGACATGTCTAATCTCAGAGACCAGCCTCTGACGCCGTCGGAATACATTTACTATAAAAATTGAAGCTGGTGTAATTCAAAAGGAGTGCATGAGTCGTGTCATGACTTAATACGTTGTTACACTGAGTAATATTTCCCATTGTCAATATCATGTAGACCACACCCCCATTTGCCTTCTACGTTGATAAACAATGTTGAACAATCCGCGAACGTGTCTTGTGTGGCTTAGGTCAGTATGCTGAAGATGGAACCCGGATAGCCTGTATCGGAGCGCAGTACGACTGTCGGGCTAACGCGATCGGAATTCATATTCTTTACTCTTTCTCACGCGTTCTCCCATTCCTGACACACCCGCCTCGATATAAGTGTTACACCTGTATCCCCCATGACTATCTACAATCCCTGCACCAACCAATCTTCCTGCCAATTCTCGTACGCTGATACATCAATCATGGGCGCCAGGACTGCATCTCCCGGAAATACTGATACCATCGAGACGTTTCGGATGTCATGTCTTTCCGCCTTGGTCCCAAGAACGGTGTACGATGTTGACACACGCTAACGCTAAGTTATGCGTATGGCCAGCACAAGAAAGGATCGACGACCGAAATGGATATGACGACGACGGACGAATTCGGACACTTCACATTTTACTTCTTTGCCCCCGTTTCTTTGCGGGTACCTTTCGCTTCACGCCGCGTTACGGTATTTACTACTCCACATTATGCTATCATAATATTTATACCGACATTCGCCATTTCCAAAGACTTTCCATACCCACACGGATCTGTCGTCGTCTTGGTGGCCTCATCTTTGGCATATTTGATAGATGGTTTCAGTGTCTGCCAGCCTGTCCACGTTATCCCCGTCCCTCTAAGCGCGTGCTTATCTTCGATTTGCCACGACCAGTATCGTTTGTTCACATAACGCTACGGTGTTCGTCTTCGTCGGTCGCGATGGTATCGATAAACAAAAGAGTTGAAAAGGGTGGGTAGTATGTCATTGGGCTAGGACCACGTATAGAAATTAGCTTTACGGTGGATTGGTGGGGTCTTTGGTGTTCTTGTTCTTTCTGTTTTTGGTGTTGTTTTGGGGTTTTGTGTGTTTACTGTTTTTGGGGTGGTTTTGGGACCTTTGGTGCTTATTGCGCTTTGTGTGCTTTCTGTTGTGGCGTAGCTTTGGGGTCTTCCGAAAGCGCCTTCTTGCCATCTAACGTAATGAATCACTGATGTAGCACTAAACCCGACAACACTAGACTTTACAAGTCGAGGATGACCCTTTTGATGCCCCCGCTTCCGCTCGTGACTTTACAGTGCTCCTCTCCTCCAAATACTTGCTCTTCCCATGCCTTTCCTTCTATTCAAAACATTAGAAAAAGACCCGTTGCGTTTCAAGTAATGACTAACATCATATTTCCACTCAGATCTAGGCGGAACAGATGATACTCTGGACGAAGCAGGTGGCATCTTAGTGAGAGTCAACGCTGAGATTGGACATCAAAGTTTGTGGCGGAGCTGGAAACAGCCTCATAATCATTTTGTGCAGACTCGTGTTCTGTGTGCAAAATGTATAAGATGCCACTTCAGTTGCTTTACAGGAGATGTTGAATATTGTGAATTGCAGGGAATCCCAGGCCATGTTCCCTACAAGTATGATTTCCTCATATATGTTCGGGTGTAACTTTGTACACTCACTAATGCGCAATGAAAAGCATTCATATCCACTGCAGCAAAGCTCGCAGATGAGTCGTGTTTCAGGGCTCCCGAAATCATCCCAACGTTTGACTTTCCCTTTTCGATAGTTACAACGTCATATCCACCGAATATGCACCCATTTCAATGAAAGGTTACCCATTGTTATTCCGTAAGGAAACCCCAAAACGTATTTTGTGTGGTCGGCCGATGTGTTGAAGATCAGACGCGGATAGCCTGTATCGGAGCGCAGTGCGTGCATAACGCTATGTTATTCGTTTTCGCTGTGTTGGACGTTGTTACGAAGCGCACAGGAGCGCGTTCGTTCATGCTGGGAATTCGGCAAGCGTTCCGTGTGCGATAAGGGAATGGACATACTCGTGGTTAGGCCAGCTCAGTCTACCAGTTTTCCTCGTGTCAGAATATGGGTAGCACAACTCGTGACTAAATTGGGCATGAAATAAGACGGTAGTAGATGAGCAAGAGGGGAACGATTATGAGAACTTGTTACAAAGGTTCTGGCGGTGGCTACGTTACCCTTACGAAATGTCAGGTGACTCGGAAGATTACGCAGAGCGCTTTCGATTAATGTCATGCTCATTTTAGAGCCAGTAGCCTTCCGAAACTACTCCACAACTCGAGTGCAAAACGTTACACCCATCCTCTTACGTCATCATCATGTTGTCTGCAAACCGCCGCTGCCATACCCTGGATATGTCAATCTGTTGAAGATAGAAGACTATTAGCCATCCATCCCAGTTCACAAATCCCACCCATTGCACCCATTCGTTTCATGGACCTCTGAAAAATAATCGACCATGAGACCCACTCTGAACCTGATGCGGAGTGTGTATTTTCCATTTTATTCCACTTTATTCGAGATCGGATCACTAATGGCATATTTGATTGTGGGGCCAGGTCTTCAAGTACTCAAAGCCGAAGGGACCTGGATGGAGTGGGGGATATGGGCAGTCAGACGTGCGAAGCTTTATATCAGATATTGTGCAACCTTTAAAGCATACTCAGTCATTTTTTATTCGCTGATTGGAGGTGGGAGCTGTTGTTTTTGGGGAGACATCGGGGAACCATTTTCAGCACACTGCGATAATACAATCAAGAGACCGACGATTTTCCGTCGCCTCAGGCAGCGTGGAAGCATCCATCTTGAACGACTCGTCCCTACCCTGCGTTCACACGCGATCCCAGCGGGCCATTCCCGCCGCCAACATTGAATGGGTTTAAGTACAGAAATAGGTAGCATTGCGATGTTTCCCAAGAATCTGTGTTAACTTGAAATGTCTCTTTCCTGACGTCGTTTAGTTCTGGCCCATGCTCACAAAGATCGGGGAGGCATTATTCCACGGCGATGCCTGTGTAGTCGTGCCACGGGTACCATCAGATTTGTTTCGTGCTCATTATACTCAATTGACAATTATCAAAACGAAATCTATGAGAATTTGTAGATTTTAGGCATTTGACCGTCAGCGCAGGTCCGCGAACTTCGAAACCACATAAGTTCTTTTCCTACAATTAATTATGTTTATTGACAATAATAAAGCACACCCCACCAGTATTCTATCGACGATTCCACACTGGTACGTCAGAGGTTGTGGTCCCTACGTTGTGTACTTTGGACGTCAGGGCCGCTCAAGGAGTCCTTCGAAGGAAATGTTTTCGCACACCGGGGGAGTTTTACATGGGAGGCATTGTCATTTTTGCATAAATTAATATATACTGGCTAACAATTTATTATCGAACTCGTGTCTCTATCCCAGCTTCCCTCACAATCAAAATAGAGATCATGTCAAATCCATGGCGTTGAGTCCGGCACAATGGAACATAATCCATGTAGGGAGATGGCGAGGGAGCCGGAGGAGGTATCCTCGAATATGTCCACGCTTACACGGCCCCCATCTATCTCACCTACCCACCTAACCAAGTTTGGGTAAATCTTCCAAAATCCTCACATCGCTTGTGAACATTCAGATCTGACCGCCGATATGCCGAGTCATACCAGTCGACTCAAACCACCTCGAAAAGTTGGCCAGAGCTTTAAACTATCAACTTATATAAGAACAGTTTCAATGCGGTTACCTGCCACAAATTCACAGGGCATTCACAAGCTGAGATCGCAATGTGGAGACCTCGTTATCAACCCGCAGTACGACTTGAAACACTATATCTCGAAAGCTGACACACCAGGCCGTCCATTTGCATATTTCACATCCTTGACACTATTATCTCACACCACAAACTTCGCAATGCGAATCCGCGTTTAACCAATTAAACAAGAGATCTTTGTGTCTCAGGGTCTCCCCTACTAAATAATAATGTCGTTCTGATATTCAAGAATTGCGTTGACGAATGCCAAATACTCCAAGGAAGTAGAACCCAAATTCCTATCCTAAATTTATACATTGACCCAAATCCCTTCAATATATCCGCTGCACCGCCCTTAGTCATGTTTCTAATTAGCCGGGCTGGGGCGGCAAAACTGAGAATGTAGTTAGTAAGATTGGTCGAAAGTTTCTCTAAAACTGTGAAATCAACTTGTACCCTGGTTTCCAAGCTTTGCAATGCACCTGCAAGCTCTTGCGCATCACATGCCATCCCCTTTCAATTTAAATTGGAGGTCATCCACCAAAATTTCCCCATCATCCCGCAACTGTAGAAATTGACCTGTTTCGCTCGTCAATTTTTGTACTTGGCTTACTGTCTGTTGGAGTCGTCTTATTTGGTCGAGAAAATATCGCAGTTGGTTTCCCAATTGTGCTTGGACTTGGCCCCCGAGGGATTGCACTTGACCGACCAAAATATTCAGTTGACTTGATATGTTGGCCGCAATTTGATGAATCGTCTGTGGCAATTGCGTGGATACTTGGCCCGCGAGTGATTTTCCTTGGTTTTTCAAACTTGACAATTCATTGACTAGGGTGAGCACCAGTTCCCGAATTTGATTAACCGTCTGTTTAGATTGCGCGTTTGGTAGGCCGGTGAGGAATTGTACTCGGTCGGTCAAATTTTGCAATTGATTTACTAGGTTGGCCGCAAGTAGGTGACTTTGGTTAATCATCTGTTTCAATTCACTCCCTAACGACGCTGCAAATCGAATAGTATCTATCCCACCATTTCCAAGAGGGACCGGGAGCTGCCGAGATATCTGGAAAACATCAGGACAATCCGCCTTAGGAATCAATTGTAATTACTTAACACTGAAGGTGCGGGAACTTCTACCCAGCGTCCACTTCAGGGGGCACACCTGTAATTCCAGTTCGCTTCGGGACATGCATTATGGATGTCGGTGCCGCAAAGATGGGCATGGAAATGATGATTAGCTGGAGAAATCGGCTTAAAAAATCCATCGATTTGACAGCTATGACAGTAGTGGGGGGTTGGAGTGAGATTGGATTGAAGCGACCAGAATTACCAGGCACTTTTATACTAGGACTAAGAGATGTGCACGGATAGATAACTACTCACGTGAAATCACGGAAATAATTAGAAATGGACTTTCGAAAGTATACGGGTGTGCCATGGTTTAGAATGCACCAGTCAGTGATGTCGGAACTGTATTATACCGCCCGAGACGAGTGGGAGGAACCCACCTGTAGAAGACAGTTGCCTATCAATGATTACATATCAGGACAGTGGGAATATCAGTACGTATGCCGTCTATATTGTCTAGAGCCATCTAGGAGAGCTAGCTAGCTCGGCGAGACTCGGCCCTACTTTCCCGAGATCCCTATTTACTAGTCGGTATAAAAGCTTACTATAAATCTAGGGGGTCTAGGAAGGCTAGGGAGTCTAGATAGTGGGTGTAGACATTCCCAAATCCCTGATGCATATGTATATCCTTGCGACAAGCCACCTTCAGTGTTCTCAACACAATTACTAGATTTTGGGATCCGGCACCACTTGAAACGGTGTTACAATGTCGTTGAGTTAGCATTGCGCACCCAGGAGTCATGGTAAAGAAGAGCATGCACCCCGAATGCCCTTCAGCAACTACACCCACCAAATTCGGGATTAAATTTGATGGAAAACTACTCAATACTGCTAGCACCTTCCGATAGATTGAGAATACCTATAGAGGCAATTAAGAGTCGCTAATGAAAACTACACCAGTAATCCTAATGAGTGTTTAGGCTCTAGCTGTGAAAAAACTAAACGACACCAATAGTTTTTCATGTCCTGGTGAACATGTGATACCCGTACCTAGCCTCTGACACACGTCAGACCAGGCCGATTTATAGTAAAGAATTGAGACTGGCACAATTGATAAGGAACTGGTTCGAGGGTGTTGGGATCTGGCATCACACAACGGTGTGGCAGTGTCATCGTGTAACCACGTAGAAATCCTACTAACAATCGACAATGCAGGTGTGAGATCTGTATTATGCACGTTGGCCCTCTCTCTGAGAAGAAAGAAAAACTTGAATACCCTCCAGCAGCCACGGTGCTGTTGAGATACGAAGTAATCTATAACAATATACTCAGTCTCGTATAAAGTAAACGAAAGACTGTATTCTATAATTGCTAACCTATAACAATATACTAATAAGAAATCAGTATCAGTTATGAAGCATTAATTCTAGAATATCTACTAACCTCAGTCTCGTATAAAGTAAACGAAAGACTGAGGAAAATTTTTCTAACTCAGAAGTATAGCATATATAGAACTTTTGACACCGCATACCCATCCGGCAGTTGTGGACCGTAGTGGACCTAAACACCGTCATGTAACACACAGACGCGTCGCGCTAATATTCCAACACGCTCACTCACTGCGCGTTCACAACGCTCCCGATTCTTTTTAATCCCATCCCAACAATGAACTTATCCAACTTAATCTTCGTGAGTCCTTTGGTTAGTGCGTCAGCAACTTGTTCACCTGTTGGAATGTATAACAGTTCGATTTCACCAGATTCGACATGATCGCGTATGAAATGATAGCGTACGCCGATGTGTTTCATTCGACTATGCGACTCTGGATTTTTTGAGAGGGCTATGGCAGATTGGTTATCCACATAGAGTGGTGTCGGTGAGTCTTGAATAAAACCGAGTTCTTCCATAAATGACCTAAGCCAGAGGGCTTCCTTTCCAGCATGTGCCGCAGCCATATACTCGGCCTCAGTACTGGACTGAGCAGTAGAAGACTGCTTCTTCGAACTCCAGCTGATGGAACCTCCTGCGAGCAAGAAAATGTACCCAGTAAGTGATTTGCGATCATTTTTGTCCGCTGCCCAGTCTGCATCGACATATCCTCTAACTTTTGTGTTTCCAGATCTCTTGAAAACGATTTCTAGATCTGATGATCCCTTTAGATACCTCAAGACTCGTTTAATCGCCTTTTCGTGATCCTTTCCAGGATTTGCGCAATGTTGGCTGAGCACGCCCACTGCAAAGGCAAGGTCTGGGCGAGTGCCTATCATGGCATACATGAAGGATCCAACTGCACTCTGGTAAGCTTTTGCTTCGATTTCTGGAGCCGTCAATTTCGTCAGTGACATGTTTGGTTCTATAGGTGTTATAACAGCTTTGCAGTCCGACATTCCGAACCGCTCGAGGATATCAAGCACATAACGGCGCTGAGAGACAGAGAGTGTGTGGACTTTGCGATCTCGGGTTATTTCCATTCCCAGGATCCAACGTACTTCACCTAGGTCAGTCATTTCAAACCTCCGTTTGAGATCTTCCTTGACCTTTTCAACTGCGCTCATTGAATTTGACAGCAGCAATAGGTCATCAACGTATACAGCAATGATCACAAGGATGTCATGATCACGTTTGATGAAAATCCCATGGTCTGAATGGCAACGAATGAAACCCAGTGCCTCAAATTCGGTACGTAGTTTTTTGTACCATTCTCGACTAGCTTGTTTTAACCCATATAAGCCCTTTTTCAGCCTCCAAACTGTATTTGGCTTGCGAAATCCAGGAGGTAAGTGCATGAATATTTCTTCCTCGAGGTTCCCATTGAGAAAAGCTGTTTTGACATCCATCTGGTGCAATTCTAGATCAAGTTCAGCTGCCAAAGCTAGGAGGGTTTGAATGGATGTAAATTTGACTACTGGTGCGAAGGTTTCATTATAGTCGATCCCTTCAACTTGAGTGAACCCTTTTGCAACCAGCCTGGCTTTGTATCGAAGTATTTCACCATTTGGTCCACGTTTTAGTCGAAAAACCCATTTACAATCCACAACACGGCGGCCTTTGGGTCTTTCAACCTCATCATATAACTCTGTTTTGACAAATGATAGAAGTTCTTCTGCACAGGCGGCTTTCCATTGAGGTGCATCAGGTCGAGACATTGCTTCTTCGTAAGTCTCTGGTTCATTTATGATTGATTGGACCACATTCACTTGAGTTTCGCTCACTGACTCTTGATTCTTAGGTCCATACGAAGTAACAAAATAACGATTGTCATCATCTCGTATTGGAGCTTTTCGGGTGCGGACTGGTCGAGAGTTTTCATTTGCCACAGGTAGGGATGTTGATTGTGAGGTTTCTGACACTGTTGAGGACTGCATGGGTTCCGAGGTATGTGAGCTGCTATTTTCCTCTTGATCACCATCTGACTCATTGAAGTAACTATCGTGTAGTTCATTGTCTCCTTCGTCATCTGAATCTTCAACTTCCATTAAGTCTGGTACGTCACTGTTATTTTCGATAGATTCAACTGGGGTGATTGCTCGAGCAGTTCCTGTGTCGTTTGAGCTTGGGGTTACCTCAATGACAACTCTCTCAGGTGTTCTGGCCATGTCTTCAACAAATACGACATCGTGACTTTCATACACCTGACCAGTGCTTCGGTCGATACAACGGTAAGCCTTCTTGTCCCTTGCATAACCGATGAATATGCATTTAATGGTCTTCCCATCTAGCTTTCGTCGTTTGTTTTCCGGGATTAGCACATATGCAGTGCAGCCAAAAATCCGAAAACGACTAATATCTGGTAAGTTTCCAGACCAGGCTTCATATGGAGTTGAATCTGATAAGGCTCGTGTTGGAACCACATTGTGTATTTGTCCAGCATATTCAACAGCATCCGACCAGTAAGAATTGGGCAACCCGGCATCTTTAAGCATTGACAGTGCACTTCCCACAAGAGTGCGGTTCATCCTTTCGGAGACGCCATTTTCTTGTGGTGTATATGCATTTGTCTTCTCATGCTTGATGCCCTTTGAAGTAAGGTATGCCTCAAACTTCTTGGAGATGTATTCGCCACCACCATCTGACCTCAGTTTTGTAACTCGCATTCCAGTCTCGACTTCGACCCTTTCTACAAATGCGGCGAACTTTTCAAGCGCTTCGGACTTTTCCTTCAGAAATGTGAGGTCAAGCATTCGGCTCGCATCGTCAATAAATGTGATGAAGTATTCATATCCGGTGCGTGATCTTGTTGGCATTTTTCCACAAATATCTGAATGTATTCGTGCAAGAATGGTTGTTTCTCGATTTTCAGTGGACTTCGGAATGGGTTTGCGAGTTTGCTTTCCATGGAGACATGGTTCACAAGGTGAGTTATCAATTGTTTTGCCTTTTACAATTGACATTCCTTTGACCATCCCTTTTCGAACCATTTTGAGGACGGATTTGGCACTAATGTGACCTAGGCGGCGATGCCACAATTTTATGTCACCCTTCGACTCCTTAACAACTGCAGTAAGTGCTTGTGATTTTATTTCACTTCCTGGGATAATCCTACTGATGTGGATTTGTTCAGATAGCACGACGTCGGCATGAAGAATGTATATGTTTCCTTCCAGGTGTGCCTCTCCAACAAGCTGATTTTGCTCGTTATAGATGCGACACATTTGATTCGCTTCAAAAGCAACCTGAAGTCCATTTCGTGTGAGATTGGACACAGATAGAAGATTTCCATGCAATTCTGGTACATGTAGGACTTGTTGTACAATGCCGGTGATTTTCTGTTTCCCAATTGATAGTTCGAGTTTTACTGAGCCTTCTCCTACAGCGAGTATGTAGCTGTTATCACCCAACCAGACTTTTATGGGTTCTTCAAGTTTTCGGTAAGTGGCAAACCATTCACGGTGTGAGCTCATGGCAATAAGGTTGTCTTTTATCTCGTTTCCAAGTGCTCTGAGTGATCTGGCAGTAGTCCGCATTTTATTCATCTGTGGTTCGAGTGCTTCTGAGTCCACAAGGCTACTTCGGAATAGTTCACCAATGAGGTAAGCTACTTTTTGTGTCCCTTTTCCTTCATATCGAGCACATAACTTCTCCCACACCTCCTTAGCAGACTCGAGGCCGATGATTCCGTTTAAAGGTTCATCTTTCAAGGTCAGTACAATCTGGGCTCTAGCTTCCCGGATTTTTGACTGATCTGTTTCAGTGCCTTCGAGAGCTTTCGACAATCCACGAACTTCGAGAACTGTTTGAGTGCGATATTTCCATGACTGGAAATTTGATCCGGTGTCATCTAGATATGGGATGTCGTAAAGACGAGAAGAGGCCTTCTCAATGGAGTTGGTACTTTGGGAATTTGACATGTCGAATTTGCAGTGAGTGTGCTACGGGGGCCCTATAACCTGTTGAGATACGAAGTAATCTATAACAATATACTCAGTCTCGTATAAAGTAAATGAAAGACTGTATTCTATAATTGCTAACCTATAACAATATACTAATAAGAAATCAGTATCAGTTATGAAGCATTAATTCTAGAATATCTACTAACCTCAGTCTCGTATAAAGTAAACGAAAGACTGAGGAAAACTTTTCTAACTCAGAAGTATAGCATATATAGAACTTTTGACACCGCATACCCATCCGGCAGTTGTGGACCGTAGTGGACCTAAACACCGTCATGTAACACACAGACGCGTCGCGCTAATATTCCAACAGGTGCTTCATTAGTGCTTCAGAAATCAAAATTCAATGAAAAAATCACTTAGCGCTATTAGTACCTTCCGACGGACCTCCGAGAATGGCCACAACAGCATATGCTAGTCCTTTTCCCCTGCGAAGAAAGAAACCTAGTTCCCTATGTCAAAAACCAGCCTCCGACACATGATTTGGACAAAAGTATTTTGTCCACGTTCTCTGAAGGAGGCACGTGATATAGACAACAATGCTCGATCACTCGTTACGCCACTCATTGTTCTATTGTTCCCCCTTATCTTTGTTTCTCTTTCTTTGTTCTCTATCCTATATATCCTGCATTCCATGTTCCATCCTCCCCATCTCGCCTCGTCTCAATTCCGCACTCGATAGGTACGCGCTTCTCCTTTCTCGCATCTCGTCTCGTCTCAATTCCGCACTCGATAGTCTTCAAAGACTTCGAGTTCTGTTTATATTTTCGCAGGTCTTCCTTTAGTGCATGTTCGGAAGGAAACAACTTGCCACTCCTAAACCGCCCAACGTCCTTCCTCCATCAAATTCGAAGCCCAAGAGCAAGCGGAAACTTACTGTACCTCCAGCCACTCGTACCCTTCGTCCTCGACCCTTGCCTAGCACATCTGCCACAGAGCCGGATCCGTTCGCCGACTCCGATTTTTCTGATTTTCTTTTCAACCTCAGTTTACATTTCGCTATGTCTACAACCATTCCCTCTGGGTCTGGCCCGGATCAATGCCTTCCCTCGGAAACTACTCCTGACGAGAATCAAGCACAGCCTCCAGCACTGCCACCTAGCGTAGCCACTGCACAACCGGCACTGACGAACTCAGTTCTTTGCACCATCCTCCTAAACATGTCTTCCCAAATCGCTGCTCTTCAGCAACAACACCATCCCCCCTCTGTCCCCCACCATCAGGTTCCCTCTCTTTCCAGCACTGGCCCTCCCCAACCTCCTCTACCCCATGCCCCCTTCGCTTTCCAGTGTCCATCTCAGCCATCATCGGCGGCAGGTTTCTTGCCTCCCCCTGGCAATTCTGATTCCAGTGCGTCTTCTTCCCTGATCTCCCTTTTCCCCGATATCGAAGAAACGATGCTGCTGGCTATTATCCGCCATTCTTTCCGGCCTACCCAACTGGCCAAACTGGACACCCACATACATACCAAACCACCAAAGCCTTCTTATGAATTTCAGGATGGTGTCTATGTGCAGGCAGAAAGGGCATCAAGGAAGGATTTTCCAAACTTCGAGTCATTCTACTTCCCCCTGTCACGTTACCTCAGCGTCCTCCAAGCCCATGTGCTGGCAGGTCCCACCTCTCCTTCTATCACGACTTTCATTCTTGGAGCTTCCAGTTATCTTGCTTTGCTTTGTTCATGGTATTGGGAGTATGATTGGACTGCCTTACTATCATTTTGCATTCCATTCTAAGCGTTTAGCTGAGATGGCAAGGGGTGATTACTCTCATTGGGGAGAGTTGGATTCATATCTTCAGGGGCAATACCTGGTTGGCCACCCCCATATTCGCCCAAATAAAGCTTCCACAGCTCGTGCTGGGAATGATTCCTCCAAAACTTGGCCTTGCCTGGATTTCAACTACTGTAAATGCATGTGGGATAAGTGCAATCGTGCGCACAAATGCAGGCTTTGTGATAGCAGCGACCATGATGCGGCTTCTTGCACTGTCAAAAAATCAACTTAGGGGTGTGGCTCAGTGCGGGACTTGTCTTTGCTGTCTCCCCACTGTAGCCCCCACAGCATATATCTGGCTCTTCCATCTACTGTTCACTCATCCCTGCCTCCCCTCCCCTTCTCCAATCTTTTTCCTCCTGGTCCCCCTCCTCCTCTTCGGCCAAACTCCAACCTACATTGCAATATTGTTCCTCCATCAACCCATCAGCTCCCCATTGTGTCATCCCCTTTAAACTTTACTGCATGGGAATTCCATCTGCGTGATTACCCAGATCATACCTTTGTCATGTCATTACTTCTGTAAGGGAGTGAGACTCCCTACACTGTGATTTGGTAATATTGAGTCTCCATTGTTACCCACTCCATTGTAGTCCACATCCTATTGTAGTCCACATCCTATTGTAGTCCACATCCTATTGTAGTCCACATCCTATTGTGCTTACATCCTATTGTTCTCCATTAGTATATATTATGTACATGTGGATTTCAATACAGTAGTGGTTTTATTCCCCATCACTCATTCTAGTGTCTGTCTGCACCTGCAGCAGATACAAGTCTTACACTTCACATAATAAAACATGGTGCAGTAATTGGCTTCCAAGGCAGTGATCATGAACAACATTGTAAAAATTTAGTATCTGCTTCTCAGCATCCACAAGAAGTTTCATCTGCCATCCACAAACTATTATTGAATTCGCATGCTGTGGGACTGTTCCCCACCCCTCCATTGCCAAACTTTCACTGCTCTCCTCTAGGCATTGCTACACATAAATGAAGCTCCAAATTATGGCTTATCAATCATTTATCTTGGCCAGCCTCATTGTCTGTGAACAATGGCATTCCTGATTCTGAAGCATCCATAACTTATGAGTCATTTGAAACTGCACTTCAAATTGTTCAGCAGTTTGGCCCTGGCACCTTAATGGCGAAACTTGATCTGAAAGAAGTATTTCATCACATTCCAGTGGCTCCATCCCAGTGGCCTCTCCTTGGCTTTCACTGGGCATCTAACTTCTATCATGCAATAGTGCTCATTTTTGGCCTGTGTTTGGCCCCCTATATCTTTAACCTTTTTGCAGAAGCACTACACTGGATTATTGTGCGCCACATTCCAGCTGCTCTCTGCCATTACCTGGACAATTTCCTGCCCATCTTCAGGCTAGGAACATCACTACATCTTGCTAATGCTGCCATTGATTGGTGCCAAGCTCTTGGTCACCAGCTTGGCCTCTCATTCCAACACGAAAAAACCATTTGGCCATGTACACAGCTCAAGTATCTTGGTTTGGAAATTGATTCCATTGCCATGGAGGCTCATTTGCCAGTAGATAAGCTGACCTTTCTGCACCAACTACTCGATACTGCACTTCACACACCAACTTTTTTACCTTAAGGCAAATCCAGGAGATTATTGGATTTCTCCAATTCTCAGTTCAAGTTATTCCCCATGCTCGGGCTTTCATTCAGCATTTTATTGACTTCTCCATGACATTTACTTCCCCCTTTTCGCATCACCATATTCCCACCTATGCTTGTGCAGATCTCCAATGGTGGCATACCTTCTCCCATGCCTGGAATGGGGTCACCATCATCCAGCCCTCCATCCCAACCCTGCACATTTACACCAATGCAAGCGGCAGCAAGGGTATTGGTGGTATCTTTGGCAACCACTGGTTTTCCACCTGGGTGCCATGTTGGTTTCACAACCGTGATATCCAGTTCAAGGAAATTTATGCCATTCTGCAGGCTATTACATGATGGGGATCTTGCTGGTCTGGCTCACATTGATAATTCAGCAGTTGTTGCTTCACTGTTGAAAGAGACTACCAGAGCTCATTTCACCATGTCTGTTGTTCATGATATTGTCATGCTAGCATCATTTCTAAGATTTCCATTTTCTTCCGTTTGGCTTTCTTCTGAGTCAAATGCTCTTGCTGACTCTGCCTCTCGATTTCAGTATGCATGCTTATTTACTCTTTGCCCCTCTTTGCATAAACAGAATTGCTCAAATGACCCCCTCCTCATTGGTATCAGACAAATGCTCACCCCTCCCCACCAGTTGCCTTTTTCCTCTGGCATGGCCTCACCAACAGCACTCAGAAAACATACAGTACTGGCCAAAAGTCTTTCATTGACTTCCTTACCCTCCAACCTCATCTCCTCAATCCCAATCACTCCTTCCTCCCTGAAAGCAAAACAGCCATCATTGAGTGGGTCACTCATCTCGGGCTCTCACGACGACTCAGGTCATCAATTATCAAGTCCTATCTTGGGGACGTTAAATCCTTGCATGTTGATGCAGACCTCCCCTTTGAAGCCATTGAAGCTCCCCTCACACAGTGGGTAATCAGGGGCATCAAGTGTTATTTTGGTGAATGTGCACGCCACCCTGTCACACCAATAACACTTCCCATTCTCCACCACCTCATCCTCTTCTCCTTCCCAACTTCATCAATCCATGCTGCTGTGATTGATACCACGATTAAGCTGGCCTTTGTGGGATTCTTACGCTGCAGTGGATTTACAGTGAAGGGCAACAAATTCAAAGCATTTGATCCTTCTGTGTTACGACCGTGTCGCAACCCTATCGGCCCCGAGGTTATCGCCACTTGTCAACGTTTCAAGTCGTCCCCTCGGAAACCATCGGCCCCGAAGCTGACGAATGTTTCGCGAAGATCAAACTCCATTTACGCCCATGTCAAATAACTCGTATTGTCTGGTCAAACTTTGATACGTCCCCTTTATTATATTGATCCGTTCAATCTTATGTTTCGCATATGTCTATCTATATTTGTAGTTCTCGAACCATTTCCTTTTATCGTAATTCCGCTCTCGGTTATCATCGGCCTCCGAACTAATCATAAACTTCCCGTTCCTAGTCAAGCTTATTGTTAATACCGTGTTCCGCCCTTCTCCCCATTAGTATTTTCCAGACGCCTGTTACTTGTATATGAACCCGCTGTAATTGTAGTTACTGGACAATCAGAATATCGACTCAGAATACCCTCATACACCTGTATCAGTCTCATACTAAGACTTCCCCCATCCGCCTTCGCGTGCGCTCGCCCACTCCCGGCCCCGACCCCTTGGCCCGACGCTCGACTCGTCCTTCGATTCCGATCGGTATCACGCCGAAAGGTACTCACTAGGACTAGTCTTCGCCCGCCCGAAATTTAAGGACATCCTGCGGATATTTGCGAGGGCGCAGCCCATAAGCTGAAGCCAAGTCCTTCCGATCGGTCCTTGTCGGCCACCGACATTAGTCAGTTTCCAGTTCTTAACATTCTGCCCACCTCATAAGGAGCTCCATTGCATTCTTGCCTGATTTCGAGAACCCATCTCACCTTACAATTACCTTTCCTGCTTCAAAAAAACAGACCCCTTTTGTAAAGGTGTCACCATCTACATTGCTGCCGTCACTGCCAGTACTTGTGCCATGTGGGCCCTCAAATACCTGTTCACTGCAGATCTGTGCCCTCCCAACTCACCGCTATTTTGCAACAGTGATGGGTCCCCCCTTCAGTATTCTTTCTTTGTGGCATTCCTCAAGTCACTCCTCCACACTGCTGGTTTTAATCCCTCCTCCTTTGCAAGTCATTCTTTCTGTCATGGTGCAGCTTCCTCAGCTGCTAAGGCTGGTTTCACAGACTATGGAATCCAGTTAATGGGCCGCTGGTGCAGCGATGCCTATAGGTTTTACATTGAGTCTTCCTGCACATATGTTCTCAATCTTTCTGCTAAACTTCATTGGGCCATTCCCAGCACTCAACCTATCAGCCCACTGGACCTCCATCTCACTTGATTCCTTGGCTTGAGCAAGGCCCGATTTATTTCTGGTCACACAAAAGAGTGGTGGCGATGCAATAGACCTTATTTGCTCACCAAAACTCATGAACAAATGACAGAGATGATTTGGACAAAAGTATTTTGCCCACATTCTCTGCAGGAGGCACGTGATATAGACAACAATGCTTGATCACTCATTATGCCATTCCATGTTCCATACTCCCCATCTCATCTTGTCTCAATTCCACACTCAATAGGTACTCATTTCTCCTTTCTCGCATCTCATCTCGTCTCAATTCTGCATTTGATAGTCTTCAAAGACTTTGAGTTCTGTTTATATTTTCGCACCCACCCTTCCTCTTACCCTAGTTATGCTGCATGTATTTCACTTCCACTGGCTTGAGCATGGCCCAATTTATTTCTGGTCATGCAAAAGAGCAGTGGCAATGCAATAGACCTTATTTGCTCACCCAAACTCACAAGCAAATGACAGAGAGTCAGGACAAGACACATTTACTGTAAAAATTGATGCTGGTATAATTCAAAAGGACTGGTAATATTCCAGGTATGTGCTCAATATACCTATGACTGCAAAAAGGTGCCACACTGAAGCTACCCCAAGATTTTTGGAGTTTGAAAACCTTCTGAAAATTTTAATACTTGGCCAAATTTCCTAAGAATTTTTTGAACTGATGAACTGGTTCAAAATTTTAAATTTTAGGCAGATTTTCCAAAGTGGAAAATTATATCAGCTTCAGATGGCTTTCTACACACCGGAGCCACCATTGGAAATCATTCACTTTCCAGCTTGCTATATCTCCAGGCTAATCATATCATCCCCATCTTCACTGGTTAATCTAGAACATATCTTCATGTTATCTTCAGGTTGGCATCTTGGAAAATTATGATTATCCATTCCTGAAGACATTGGGTTGCGCAGCTCTATGGCCTATAGCATGGAGATGGTGTGCCCTTTCAGGGCTGTTGATACACTTGCAGAACTCAGAAGTCAGGGTTAAACCACGAGTTTACTCTTTTGTCTTTGTTTCCAGTAAACACTGGAATATCCTACATTGGCACACATATCTTGTCCCAGCTGGAATCCTTAACTCTGTATACTCTCAATCCACTAGATGAAGTTATCAGTCTCTGGGCATCTTAATGCTACCTCTATTTGTTAAAAGCATAGAAAATGAATACCCAGACTGGGGATTGAACCCAGGGCTTCTGCATATATAGCAGGGGTGTTAACCATTACACCACCTGACCCTGGGAAACACTGCTAGCATTACTCAATCTAACACTATTTGAGTGTGGAACCCTATCATTCTGATTTATATTACAAAGAGAACTAAGTTTCCCTGCACAGACTGACACTGTTCACAGTGATACTAGGTCATAGGGCCAATTACCATTGGTGTCATCTGAGTGCATCTGATTTTCTCCATAATTTCAAGAGGTCAACAATGGCACATTTGACTGCATTGTGTCTGGAGGTCAAAGGCAGTCATTCCACCACCTGGTTTGGGGGTGTTGCTGTGGCTGTCCCCACCCTTAATTTGAAGGTCATTTAACTTCACCATTGGCCTATAAACCTTCTACAAGGCACTCTGACTTTTGTCAGCCTATGATGTGCACTTACTGTATATTAATTAACTACTTGTCAATTTTTTTGCCACCTACAGTGCCCTGACACTTGGTTTACTATAGCTTTCCCCTTTTGTCATTCTGTCCCATCTCTGTCCTGATCCCCTCCCATCACCCCGTTAGGATCCCAGTCATTCAGCCTCCTACAACCTTGTGTTACACTCTCCACCCTCCAGCATCCCACTATCAGTGTCCCTGACCACAGTGTCACCCATGGCACCCCAACACTTGGTTCACTATAGCTTTCCCTTTTCATTGTCCCATCCCATCTCCATCCTGATGCTTTCCTGTCACCTGTTCTATGTATAAGCATTATGTATTTGCCACCTCACACCCTTTAGAATACTTTTCTTACATCACATGTAGTTCCAGTTTGATCCTTACTCCTTACTGTGATTCCTTTGACCTGTTACCACAGTTCACTTCCTGATCAGCCTTCTGAACATCCATTATACTTCATATAAAGTTCCTACCATGTATGCAACTATTCCTCAGCTCTAATATCAACTTATATTACCCCCATTCAGTCTTCAGCCACCTTACTCCCTCTCTAATACCCTCTAAGACATTGTTGGCAAGCTGCAACTCTTTACCCTACAACTCTTAGCATTTCAGCCCTCCATCTGACTGAGCTAAGTGATGTCTTTTTAGTCTTTATCATACTATCTGCTCTGTTTGAAATACTGGAGCACCTTACCAGTTCATATGAAGATGCAACACATAAGTTGAAGCCAAGCTCAACCAATTTTATAGAGTCAGACCTCCCAACTAGTATGATCCCTATCATTAGCCCCTTGACATAGAGCATCCTTTTGCCCCCTCGTTTAGATCTTAATAAACCTGCTCAACATGTAAATGATACTTTGCCACCTTATATCTCTTATTATACTTTAATCACATCATATTCACTTTTAGTATGATCCTTGCCCCTTTCCATGCTTCCTTCAACCCATCACTACTTCTCACTTCCTTGGTTGGACCTCTGCTCATCCATTATACCTTCATATAAATTCCTATCCTGTGCACTACTACCCTTCAGTTCTAATATCAACTTAGATTGTTCACCCCCATTTAGTCTTCAGCCATTTCACACTCTCTCTAATACCCTCAAAGATGTCGTCAGCAAGCTACAACTCTTTACCCTACAATTCTTAGTATTTCAGCCCTCCAGTTGATTGAGTTAAGTATTGTTTTCAGTTTTTATTGTACTCATGTTTTGATGATCTAATGTCAAATATAATTTTATTCTGGTAATTTTCAATACAAAATTGATGAAGTACAGTGGCTCAAAAAATTGTTCCAATGTTTCATTATTTTGGAAAGATTGATTCACAATACAAATACCAGACATCAGATAATTCTTAAAGTATTACCCCATATAGTATAGCATATTAGCTTTAAATGGATGCTTAGATTGTGTAATTTGAAGCCAAAATGGTGGAATAGTAAATGAAACAAAATAATCACTCATTGGAACGATTTTTTGACCATATATTATTTTAACAGAAAAGCTACTATTTCAGTAAAAATATAAGTCTAAACCAATTGTAATAATAATGAACATGTCATGTGACTTTGTTTACATCTGTTTGACATGTTGACAGTTGGTTCAACCATTTCTTAGCTTTTACCATTACTATGAAAGCTATTTCTGCTACTCAGCACTTTAATATTATCTCTCTTCTTCCAGAAGGGTGTTCCTATCCTCAAATCCAGACTAACACTGACTCAGAAAGGGATAAAATAAGTGTGATCAAGGTTGAAGTACTTTTGGATAAAGAAAACACCCTAGCTGGCCATCCTTCCAAGCTTATTACTCACAACAAATAGTCAATTGTCCATCAAATTAGCTCTGGAAATCTTGACAATGCTGTTCAAGCTACCCAATTCATTAATTCTACTATCCCCAACTTTGTCACTCCCCAAACAGTCAGGAATGTACTCAAGAACAATGGTTTTTACTCTGCAACAAAGAAAAAAGCACCCATGTTGAAGAAGTGTTACGACTGTGTCATAACCCTTCATACACTGACGGTCCCCGATGGAATATTGTCGTAGTCATCCTGTCTTCAATCAAGACAATGTCTCGGAAGCCGTCGGGCCCCCAATGCTGACATATGCCCTTCCGGTCATCTAAACCCGACTACGCCTTTTCTGTCTGGTTATGCTTTGATACGTCCCTTTTCATTATGTTGATCCGTTCTATCCTATGTTTCACATATGTCTATCTATATTTGTAGTCCTCGAACTATTTCCTTTTATCGTAATCCCGCTCTCGGTTATCATCGGCCTCCGAACTAATCATAAACTTCCTGTTCCTAGTCAAGCTTATTATTAATACTGCTTTCCACCCTTTTCCCCATTAGTATTTTCTAGACGCCTGTTACTTGTATATGAACCCACTGTAGTTATAGTTATTAGGCAATCAGAATATCGACTCAGAATACCCATACGTCCGTAACAGTCTCATACCAAGAATCCCCATCCACCTTTGCGTGCGCTCGCCCACTTCCGGCCCCGACCCCTTGGCCTGACACTCGACTTGTCCTTCGGTCCTGATCGGTACCTCGCCGAAAGGAACACTTTAGGATTAGTCTTTGCCAGTCTGAAATCTAAGGACACCCCACAGATATTTGCGAGGGCGCAGCACATAAGCTGAAGCCAAGTCCTTCCAATCAGTCCCTGTCGGCCACCGACATTAGTCAGTGTTCAGTTCTTAACAAGAAGACTCATTATCAGAAGTCATTTGAGTTTGCTCAGTACTATGAAAACTGGGCTATGACACCTTTCCACCAGATGCAATTTTGTTAATATTGGTCTTATCTATCCACAACACTCTTTGCAGTCTCCTACAATCCAGGTTTTATGGTACTAAGCAAACTCAAGTCACTTCTGATAATGAGCCTTCTTCAATCAACATGGTGCTTTCTTCTTTGTTGCAGAGTAAAAACCATTGTTCTTGAGTACATTCCTGACTGTTTGGGGAGTGACAGATTTGGGGATAGTAGAATTAATGAATTGGGTAGCTTGAACAGCATTGTCAAGATTTCCAGAGCCAATTTGATGGACAATTGACCATTTGTCATGAGTAATAAGCTTGGAAGGATGGCCAGCTAGGGTGTTTTCTTTATCCAAAAGTACTTCAGCCTTGATCACACTTATTTTATCCCTTTCTGAGTCAGTGTTAGTCTGGATTTGAGGATAGGAACACCCTTCTGGAAGAAGAGAGATAATATTAAAGTGCTGAGTAGCAGAAATAGCTTTCATAGTAATGGTAAAAGCTAAGAAATGGTTGAACCAACTGTCAACATGTCAAACAGATGTAAACAAAGTCACATGACATGTTCATTATTATTACAATTGGTTTAGACTTATATTTTTACTGAAATAGTAGCTTTTCTGTTAAAATAATATATGGTCAAAAAATCATTCCAATGAGGGATTATCTTGTTTCATTTATTATTCTACCATTGTGGCTTCAAATTACATAGGCTAAGCATCCATTTCAAGCTGATATGCTATACTATATGGGATAATACTTTAAGAATTTTCTGATGTCTGGTATTTGTATAGTGAATCAATCTTTCCAAAACAACAAAACATTGGAATGATTTTTTGAGCCACTGTATCTACTTATTTTGAAAAAAGAAACATGTCACAGCACTTGTGGCAGCACAACACCCTGCATAGCACTTTCCTATAGCCCCTCCCCACCACATGAGGAGACCTCTCATGTGTGGGCACTTTCAGGATGTTGGTTCTTCACCATCACAGCATAGGTCAGTAGGGTGTCAGACTTGTGTGAGATTGAATAGTCACCAAGTTAGAGTATCTTGGTTAGAAATGAGCAAAATAAATGAGAAGTTCATGCTCTGGAGTCATAAGACTATCAGTATACTGTGCCCATGAAGCTCCAATTTATTGTTGTGTGTATAATTCATGGTGGAGTCCAAAATCTTCATTTTTTGCTGCTGTTTTGAAGTGAGAAGTTGTAAAGGGCATATCTCCTCAAATATTGTGATTTAGGTCAAGTGTGTCATATGAAAATTTTTGTATTTTTGTCTTTCTTGAAGACTATGGAGCCAAAATTTCTATTTTAACAGACAAGATGCATCATGACCTAATGAGCAGGTATTATATGTAAGACTCCTTTTGTATTGTATTCAATGGTCAATTTTCTGTGAGAATATACCAGAGTGATTTCATTATACATATAAAGATTCTCATGGAAGGATTTGCTGTAGATCTCTGTGTTTTAGCCTCTAAAGCAATTTATTTTTGGGATAAACACCTGTGTATTTTATTAGTTCCCCCACATTTTTCATCAGCATATAGGCAGTGGTTCTTTGGAAATCACATCCAATTACAATTATGGGAGGCACTAGAAAGACTCTCAGGGGTTCCAGAGGACAATTCATAGCCACCATATGTGTCACTGAACCAACCATCCCTGTACTGGCAGTCACTCAAAATTGGCTTTTTAAACTACATCCAATTTTCAAGGATGCTATCATAAAAAACTGGCAAAATCAACAGAATGACCCTGAGATAGATGGGACGCATGTTGCAAATGTCATTTTGGAAATGAAAAAGGGCTCTTCTGCCACAGATAACAAAAAACAGGAGGCAGGTTTTCAGGCAACATGTTAGAATCCTCACCATTTCAAGCCTCCATAACCTGTTTCTACCTTGGTGACCCTCCAGCAACTCTCCAACATCACAGCATTGGTACCTAATAGGAATATCACAGTTTTGGGCCCCCATAACCTGGTTCCACTCTAGAAAACCTCCAGCACCTGCCATTGGTACCCCTGACTTCAGTTTCACTGCTTGTGGCACCCCAGCACTTGGTTTTACTGTCACACCTCCTGGCAACCTTCCAGCACCCCAAAACCAGTGCCCCAGACTATAGGCCCCCAAAACTAGACAACAGCATGGTGGGTATGGCCAGCCCACACAGGTCACAGGTAGGGGTATTCCTTGGATATGGGTAGGGGTATCCCTTGGATATGGGTAGGGGTATCCCTCAGATATGGGTAGGGGCATCCCTCAGATATGGGTAGGGGTATGCCTCAGATATGGGTAGGGGTATGCCTCAGATATGGGTAGGGGTATCCCTCAGATATGGGTAGGGATATCCCTCAGGTACAGGTATGTAGGGGTATGGGCCTCAGGTACCTGGACCCCAACCCACACCATCATTGGGGTTTTATTGGAAAATGGAACTGTACATTGTCAAACTTGAACCTTATCCTAGACTACAATACACAGGCTGTGAAATACAGTGCACTTGGAATCACATCTATCATACAGCTGAATATCTTCTCCAACACTGCAAAAAGAGTCATGAAGTTGACAAACAAGATGAAGGCTGCAGTGGATGAATGTGAAGGTGCATCTCAACCAGCAAAGATGAAGAACAATAGAAATGGAAGTACACCAGTGATAAATTCAAAAAAGACTTAGGTGACTCAAGCAACTGGTGACAATGACAAAGATAGCACAATGCCATCATTGCCATCATCATCAACTCCAGTGGAGTGCACCATGCCAACATGACCAGTGTTACCCAATGCAGGAGTAAAGGATTGGTGGCATACAACTGTCTGAACAGAAGAGGAAGAGGAGGAGTTGTCCACAGATGGACCATCATGAGAATCAAGTCCACAGCCTGGAAGTGCAGATGACAAGTTGGGTGTGTCTATGTCCAATCTAACATCATCAAAATCAGTTACAGCTTTTTGCATTATGTAAGGCATGCACTTGTATGAGTTTTTGCAGAACGCGTCCCAACTTGCGAATGCAATATCTCCATAAATACACCACCAAATCACATAAAGACTAGATAGTTTGTCTTGTAATTAAATATACTAGTGCTTTCCAATATTACTTTCAAAAAATTCTCCTCACATAACATTTGTCTTTATGCTAGTGTACATGCAGCTCACGAACTCATTTGCAGGCTGTACAATGGACTGTAGAACCTGAACTTGTAATATAGTGTTTATATAATATATATCTAGTGTTACCAACCTTCCCCCTGTTACTGACTGTCCTGTGGAATGTGTAAAGTCAAGTTGACCATGTTTTGGCACCTCCTCCTGGTGAACTCATTTATACAGGAACCACTAGCCGATCTACCTCTCCTGTGGAGCATGTTGTAGCTAATATGTGTAAGGTAGGTGTCACTTTAGTTCAGCACCTTATGTAATCATATTACTAAGTGCCAAGAGTGGCCAAATTTGCGAATCAAATTTTTGAAAAATTTATTATGAAGTCAAAAAATGAATTGGAGTCACTATAATGGTACAGGCATATTAATTTGAGCTTGCTGTACTTGTGCAAGCATGATTGGAGGTAATGTACGATGGCCATGGTATCTTTTGTTGACCCACCCAGTCTCCACTCCTGACAGTCCAAGATCATAACCTGATATGAACCGGGCAGACCTATTTGCATATCTAGCATGGGAAAACAATGAGATCAGATAGTGGGCAGAAGGATAAGAGAAATACTTCTGATTTGAAGCAAAGGGATATCATCCAAGCATGTAAGCATATTCTTTTCCATCTCAACAATGTTATTGGTTTTGGGGGTGTTTCGGTAATGCAACTTTGCTGCACCCCAATACTGCTCAATAAAATTAAGCTCACAGTGATATTTTGGGTAGAAGTCACAGATGTGACCCTGCAATGTGATGAACTCTTCAAGTTGAGATTTTTGTGCCACAAAGTCTGGTTGGGTAAAAAGAAGGCGACGGCAGCAACAGTCAGTTTTTCCTTGTACACATTTAAAACCTTCACATTGTGCAAGTAAGCCACTTTCCCTCCATAGGCCTCATTCCCGGATGATTTGTTCCATCCCTTTAAACCATCCAGGCATTGTAGGGTGGTCCTCTTTGAAATAAAAGGACTGGGTGTCTCCATTTGACAACACAGTATTTCACATGCGAGAGCCTCCTTTGCGATGAACCCAGGTTGCAGATGGATACTTTGGCATCTTTCTTGCAGAAAGTGCATCATCTGCATGCTTCTGATGGCTCGGTGCATTATCAAAAATGAACAGACCTGTTGCAAACCCATTTGTCTGTCCTTCAAAAATATCGATGGCTGTGTCAACTTGTGTGATCAAGTCATCAGACGAGAAGTAGCCATCACAATTTTTTCCTGCTTTGAAGACAATGCGTGCTGACCTGCATTTCATAGATTAAATAGTAATTCTAAATTTAGAGTGCAAGATTAACTCACTCCATGCCATCCTCACTTTGCAATCTTCCCCATTCAACGGTCAAAAAAATCTGAGACCATGAGAGAAACACCTTCCCCCTTCTTTAATGGGACTGCTTTATCTGATTGATGGGCCCACATGGTTTTCTGACGGTCAGTCTCATAAAATGTTGATTCATCATGGGTGATAAGAATGAGCTGGAAACGTTGGCCAGGTGGGACAGGGAATCCAGTGAGTTCACCTTCACGGTTTCCATCATTATCATATGAATACATCCACTTGTCATAGACTTTCCACCGTTCAATAAATTCCATCTGGTATTTGACAACATCTTCCCTCTCATGGCCATCAACATACATACCATTCCTTTTCCTCCCATATTGCCATCCCATCCTGTGGAGCCACCGTTGTGTGGTACATATTGATATCTTCTTTTTCTTGGAACCAATCTCCTCAAGCCTTTCTTGCATTTCTGGTGTCTGCATGAAGTCAACAATATCCTGAGCTTGGATATAGTTGTTCTTGGCAATTCCAGACAGGTGAATCTGTATTGCTTGTGAAAAGTCCTGATCATCAAGAAGGGTACCCCATAGCTTTCCATATCTGTGAAGAGGTAATTTTCCAGAACCCAGGAACTGATGTATCCATGTTCCCAGATTGCGTGCATGGCTAACTCCATGGCCTTGTGATTTTGATGCAATAAGAGAAGCCTCGCGCCAGGTATATGAGAGCTGTGGGTCAAGATAAAGGTTCAATGTCCCAACCATCCCAGTAAGCCATCCTCGAAAGAGAACATCAATTTTTTTATCTTTGCTCTTCACAGTCAGTGCTGCACAGGCTTGCCGAAGCTTTGGTAAGTCCTTGTAATTTAATTGATCCAGTAGGATATCAGATTCTGTGGATAGAGTGTTGTCCCCAGGTTTTTGGCCTTCTCATAGTGCCTGAAGGAGCTCTTCAACCTTTTCATGAGCTTTGGAAGGTGGATATATTTCAGTGTTAACCTGTCTTTCAATTTCTTCAATTGACTAATAATATTTGGTCAGTAGAACAATAACCACAGCAGTCCATAAGATCAAGCTCACTGAGTCGCTTTTTCCAACAGATAAACACCTTTGTCTGCAGAAAAATCAGTTGGACTAGAGACTCAAGTCAAAGAAGTGATTAAATTACCCAACAATTGCTTGATGTTTTGTTTAAGTCCTGTGATACCGGTGGACTCCTTCATTGAACAGGGGAATGTATTGCTCACGAATAAGCACGGAGGATCTGAATGAAGTTTGATTCATCTTGTCACCAGACCAAACATAAATCATAGCAAGGAAAGCTAACCTTCCACCACAGGTGTTAACAATCCTGCAGCGCCTACCCTACCCTCTGACACAGGAGTAGTGATGTTTACCTCCTCGTTCGCCTTGAGCTTCGTAAGATCGACAAGCACGCGACTTTTATGATTTTCTTTATTCTGTTGCGTGACTTCATGTATGACAGCATTATCCATGTCATTCTCAATCTGCTTCCCTTTATGTGCAGCTGCAAAAATGGCGGGTATTGGCTTGCGCACAGGAACACATCGACCAGAACTTGTGCGTAAATTGACCACACTATTTTCCTTCAACGCGAATGAACTGGCCATCAAGACGGAAGTGCGATTGCTCGTGTCGGTGGTGATAGAGGGGTTATACTGAGCAGTAGGTGTGACCTTGAGGGAGTTTGTTGGTCAATGTGAAGCTGTTCTGGAGGTAGGAGATAGAGATGATGTCCCAGTATTAAAGCTTGGTACTTTACGAGTGACATTTACAGACATGGATGAGGAATCGAATCCCGAGGCCACACCTCGTATCTTTTTTATTCCCCTGGATGTGGGACACCAAACCAAGTTGCTCCAATAACATTAATCTCTTACCATGAAGGCCAGTTTGGAATGTGAGTCCCATTTTGTCCTTTTTGCCTACGAATTCCTATGCTAACTATGACTTTAATTCTTTCCGTAGTTACTCCTCGCCGCAACACTAGCACACCGTTCTTCCCATTCATGCATGACTGCATTTATCTCATTTTCACCCCTGGTGCAAAATCACGGTAAGCTCCCATTCGTTTTATTCATTCATTTTATTAATCTCTATCACAGCTGTTCACTGACGTCATATGGGCCCGGCACTCCCCCGCAAAGTCAGCGATTGCATAGTGAATAAAGCAAGAGAAACCAGATGTTTGAAAGGTTGGACGAGTGCGGGAAGTTTGCTCTGTGGTAATAGTCTTTGCACTTTGTGTTCTCTGATGACCATGGATGCTCTCCCGGTGTGTATGCATATTAGCATTCTCTTTGCCAGGGAGTATGTGCGAGTTCTCTTTGTCTGTTGTGACGTTTGCATGCCATGTTGCAACAGTGGCAACGCTCTTTAGCAAACTTGCAGGAGGGGAAAAGCCAGTGGGTGCTCCAGATCGATCACCCCAAGGAGGAGTGACTTCAATAAGCCGTGATGTGTCCGCCTCTGATGGTGAATGCAAAGAGAGGGTAGAATGAGACCGGTCCTTGCCTATGAAGACGTATAAATATATAATACTGCATGAGCCTAGAGAAAGATATAGGTATGGTTTGTGTAGGACAGGACATGGCAACAAAGACTGTTAGCAGCTCAATCTTGAAGGAATGCAAATATGCTTACCATTCCTGAAAGTACCAACTGCTGACCACCCTCAATGATGAGGTGCCCTCCTTATCATGTCTATCTTTGTATCAATACTTCAGACTCATGTTGGCATGTCAATGAAGATAAACATGAAGCTGTCTCAAGGTTTCCCTGAGCAAAGGGAAAGATGCAAAATTGAGCTAAAAGTAATCTCCCATGCTCCCTCAAAAGCTTTATTCATTATGGGTAATAAAAGGTCAGTCTCTGTGAAACGAAAAGCAGGAAAGAAAGCTTTACTTACAGATGAGGGAAAAGGTATGTTTCTGACCTCTTGAGAACATTGCTGTTGATATTCAGCATCTCCAGATGCTGGTATGAAAACCAGGTCATACTCGGACACCGCACATAAATGTGTCACTTGGGCACACCTACTCTCCAACACTGACCTGGATGACAATGCACTTCAGGATACTCCAAAAGATGCAGCTGTTGATGATTATAGACCAGAAGTAGATGCCAGTGACAGTGTCGATTCTGAAGACATTGTGATGGTCAGTGCTGATAGTGAGAAAGATGATGACAACAGCACCATTGAGGAGGGACAGAAGCTGAAGAGGAGGGCAAAGACTAAGGGAAGGCCTCCCAAAGCAGCTGCAAAGGCACAACCAATATTGTGGGACAATGACCGAAGTATGCACTTCAATCATCTGACACTTGTACCCCTGACTTTGTGACATCAGCTTTAGCCATCTTCATTCCACTTGGATTTCAAATGGGCAAGGCAGACTTACTATTCCATTTGGTGCCACCTTTTCTGAAGCACTGCATAATATACATGAGTTTATGGGATGCCATAACTTTGCTAGAAAGCCAGATCTACTGTATGTTCTCAAGGGAAGTCCACATGAAGGCATCAACCTTCGCACTGAGATAGATTGGGAGGGTCTGAAGCAGCATGCTCACTTGGTCCATACAAAAGATGCAATTATCAATGGTAAACTTCTTGTTGATGAGTCCCAGGGGGTAAGCTTGTGTCTGCCTGGACTGACAGGTGCATCTTGCTGACAAATTACGAAGTATATGGCCTCCTTGCAAAAGAGACTTGCAGATATGACTACCAGTGCTCTTAATGCCATGCTAGCAGCAAAAAATGCAGGGGCAAAACTGTAGCGCTGCCAATGTTGAACTTGGATACAACTGCTGGGTCGGGGGGGTCTGCAGTTAGATGAGAGTGAACTAATGTCTATCAAGGAGAAAGAAAAGATGCAGATTCTCAAAAATCGACTCAAGCAATGCACCAAGTGTGGTGAGGAAGTGTATTGCAAAGTCAACAAGCATGCCGTGCATGTGCCTCTGACTTTGGTGTAAATTCATGCATGGGCATGTGCAATAGTGAGTGGAACAAACTAATATATTATATATTGCTGACCCTGAGATAGGCCCATGATACACATGGAGTAATGCTGGATATTCCACCTGACACTGGTGCATTTGAAGACTTCCATGCCACCAGAGCTGAACATCTTGCCAAAACAGCTTCTGTACCTACACTAGCCACTGGACCTTGCCCTATGGACATCACCAATGCTACAGCCCCATTTGCTGCCATGATGATGGGCATGGCCTTGGGATTTGCAAGCATGATGCATGCACCTCCAGTGGCTCAGGCCCCTACTGTCCTTAGCACAGCAACAGTGGCCAACTCTAGCAACAGTGGTGGTCTGTCGAACATGAGTTTTGACATTGATTACCCAGAGATGGAGGTTTTTTTTCAGGAACTTATGGAATGCCATCCTTCATGTCGTGGCCTAGATGGCATAGCTGCCAACCTTGTGGCAAAGGATTTCCTTTGCATTGATGAGATAGCAGGAATGTCAGAGAGTTATACAAGAGTTCCACCTTAGGGAGCTACAGTAACTTACTCGGCAACAAATCAACCACTGGTCTATCTCTGGTCGCTCCAGAGCTCAGTCATTCCACAGAGGGGATAGTACAAGGCCCTCCAAAGATACAAAAGAATCTTGGGAAAGTGATGCTGCTGTTCACATTGGTATGTTTATATCATGATAGAACCGGCAAACTAATAACTCCCCGCATGTAGCCAAAAGTTCTTTACCAACAGTGTGCCATTCCATAAGAAATGATAGCTGCAGATAATCGCCTGGATCGAATGACTATTTGGATATGGAATGTAGAGAGAGTGGTCGAGGATGCACAAGCTAATTTTGCTGCAGGAAGCATGACACCATTGCCGCCTCTTCCTCCACGGACTGTTCAAGCCAACCGCCGAGCTTCCGCAAAGGTCACAGAAATATTCCAGGACAAGAATGTGGCCAGAGACAACAGTCTAAATGACGCACCTCCTGTGCATCAGCAACATGTTACCCTGGTATCAAAATCTCATGAGAACCACAATGGAGAGCAAAATAGATCCTCAGATGATCCTGCACCTATGCCAGAGACGGCTAGAAAAGGAACATCCCAAAGTGTTGTTGATTTTGCACGCCCCATTACACCTCTTGTTACACTCGAGCTTGAACTCGCCAAGAGTGGTATGCACCCCCATTGTTATATGTTGTTTCTTTTTTTAACTGATCATCTTTGCAGAACCACATACACCCTTATGAAACCCCACTTGGTTATCTGCCGTATTGGACCCAATGCTTTCTTTGCACCCCCAATGCTTTCTTTGCACCCCCAATGCTTTCTTTGCACCCCCAACGCTTTCTTTGCACCCCCAACGCTTTCTTTGCACCCCCAACACTTTCTTTGCACCCCCAACGCTTTCTTTGCACCCCCAACGCTTTCTTTGCACCCCCAACACTTTCTTTGCACCCCCAACGCTTTCTTTGCACCCCCAACGCTTTCTTTGCACCCCCAACGCTTTCTTTGCACCCCCAACGCTTTCTTTGCACCCCCAACGCTTTCTTTGCACCCCCAACGCTTTCTTTGCACCCCCAACACTTTCTTTGCACCCCCAGCACTTTCTTTTCACCCCCAATGCTTTCTCTGCACCCCAATCCCGGTAGAGCATGAGCCATTGGCACAGAAACACCATTCGCCACTACAGAACGTCTTCATGGACTTTCAACACCTATATGTTCGAATGAACTCTCCCCTATCACAGGTGCTAACTACGATGAAATCCTTATGTCTTCATTGGGTGTGAAACGTTTAGGGAAGGGTTATGAATCTCATGCCATGATATCCCACATCGTCGAGCATCCTGCGTCGGCATTCAAACGGAACCCTAAATTGTTCCATTCTGTTTGATGAGGCATAGCCCCACCACCAGAGACACCCAGAAAGGCGGTGTCAGTAGATGAGTTGGGAGCTCTCAGTGCTGCCCAAGAATCTGCTGCTCGTAAGGATGACGGTAACCATACTATTAAGCTCATGTGCCGAGCTTTCAAGGCCATCACTGGCGGAACCGTTTCCCACAGGTTATCAAAGGCCATCTAAATCATTTCTTTCTTTTGCGTTATCCATTGCTGGCTGTCTGTTCTCATGTTTTGCATAAAGGTTTCCTCAATGCTACAACAATTTTCATGCCATTACTTTATCAATGCTCATCTCTTCCCCCTCAAGGGAATCCCCTGCTATGCCCCAACTCTGATCCCCATGTCAATGCATGTCCAGATGATGCCTCTACCCTGCCCCATGTATCTTCTACCCTCAACTGAGATGCATCGGCCTTTTTCTTGGCAGGTTATCTGGACCAACCATTTGTAATTGCCCTATTGCATATTATTGCCTGGATCTTGAACAAGCCTTTCGTCACATTCCTATCCGGCCAGCTGATTGGCCACTACTGGGTTTCCATTGGGCAGGAAATTTTTATTATGAGCTGTTCCTCATGCATGGGCAAGTCATTCCCTGCTACATATTCAGCTACTACGACTTCTGCAGGTGGAACTGGTGCTATGTTCCTCATTTTGTTGTCATTCTTTCATTTTCACTGACAATGACATCATACAGTGCTTTATCTCCAACTCAAAGGCATGCAGAAATACTACATGTATCGTTAAGACACTTTTGATGCACTTTGAGAGTGTGGGAGTTGTGTAAGAGTGGATAGATGACCGGTGCCCATAGAAGTGCAGTGGGAGACTTTGGCATCTGATTATAGTATCTCAAATGTTCTCCCACATGGTATTTACATTTAATGACTGTTTTATATCATTTCCTTCTGATATATCTACAGGTCTCAGCTTACTCTCGAGTGATCCATTTCCCAGGCAGGGTGGGAACATTGCTGGGCCTGCTGGGATCACATCTGTCACAAAAAATGTACATTAGGCACTAAATACACATATTAGCTACAACATGCTCCACAGGAGAGGTAGATCGGCCAGTGGTTCCTGTATAAATGAGTTCACCAGGAGGAGGTGCCAAAACATGGTCAACTTGACTTTACACATTCCACAGGACAGTCAGTAAAAGGGGGAAGGTTGGTAACACTAGATATATATTATATAAACACTATATTACAAGTTCAGGTTCTACAGTCCATTGTACAGCCTGCAAATGAGTTCATGAGCTGCATGTACACTAGCATAAAGACAAATGTTATGTGAGGAGAATTTTTTGAAAGTAATATTGGAAAGCACTAGTATATTTAATTACAAGACAAACTATCTAGTCTTTATGTGATTTGGTGGTGTATTTGTGGAGATATCGTGTTTGCAAGTTGGGACGCATTCTGCAAAAACTAATACAAGCACGCACCTTACATAATGCAAACAGCTGTAATTGACCTGTTCTAGAATGCCTTATGAAATATTGGGTGTCACCTGTTTATGCCTTCTTTGATCAGACACCCAAAATTGTTGACACTGATGGTTGTCAGGCACATGAGTTCAAGTGTAGTGCTTGAGGCTGCAAGGTCACAGTTTGGAGATGGCTGGACAAGAAGGATGCAAGATTGATCAGTAACATGTCCAAGCATGTCAAAGGATGCTGGGATGATGTGTTGAATGCTGCAGATGATGCAAATGATGCTGATGAGGTTCGATCCAAGATTGTGGGCAGTGTCCTTTGAAATCAATCAATCACTGCAACATTTGAGTGTAAGGGGAAAGGTAAGATTACTTACTTGCACAGGCAACATACTCAGGCAGAAACAAACTGAGGCCTTCACATATGTAGTACCTGATCTGCACACCATCTGACTCACTATCTTGAAGGGTCACCTGAAATGATGGCAGAAAATGCCTGAACTAATCTCTATGACTGTATGTAAGTACTCACCTCAGTCACTGCTTTGAGGTAAGGTAGGGGCAAAGCAAATCCAGCACTCTTATGTAATGTGGGCACCTATGTCACATGACATGCCAAATGTGCCTTTAGAAAAAAAAGTTTTTATTTATTTAAGGGAGCAAGGCTAGGAAATATAACAAAAATTTTCTAAAATTAAAAGAGATTAGAATTGGCCTTCCTCAATATTCTGAGGATATTATCTGGCAGAACTTGATGATGACCTGGGTTGCTATTGTGGGGTATTTTGGCACTTACTATATTTGGGCACTTACCAGGTCATGTGACCTGCCAAATCCTCCCCCTTCAAAAATAGAAAATACTGGTATTTGCAAGAGAACACCAAAAAAAAATATTAGAAAAAATATTATTATTTTGAAGAATATCTTTTTAACTAAATTATTTTTTAGAAATGTAGTTCCTAGCAATAATACTTGATATATCCTTAAACACTTCCTAGGAGTCATATTTAATTTATAAAATTTTTTGCTGTTGCTAAAAGGAATAGAAGTTTGAACGGCAGTTGCTTATGTAAAGGGAATGCTGGATTTGCGTTGCCCTGAGTGAGGCGCTTACAATAGAGTTTAAAATATTTGTAAGCATGGGTGTAAGCGGCGCTCGCACTAAGAGGCTGTGGTGATCACCAACGCATGATCGGTGAGGTACGGGTACCAAACTATTTTGTGCGTCATATTCTGTCACATCAGAGGTCTCCCCATATAATGAGTGGGGGTGGTAGGGAAGACACATTTTGGACGGACCATACGGGGCAGCGACACAGCGGTAGCTGCCGTATGAAGTCGCATCACCTGGCGCAATAGATTATGGAACGGACACAGACTTGTCCTTATCACGGTCACCATAAATACGGTTATGTTCCTGATCTCTAGTAGTACCAGCTTCACTACTAGGCTTGGTTTTCGACCGTTCTGGCTTCAACTTGAAGTCCTTCCTCCTTCCCCAACGACCAAATCCCTGATCAGCATTTTATACTACTTGCTAGACCTTCTCACAATACGATGGAATTATATATATCGGAAATTACATGGCTTTACGGTCTGCACTCAAACATCTCAAGAAGTGTCAATCAGTTTATGAGCTGATGAATGATTTTCAGCTTATCAATGCATCAAGGTTCTTTGAAGAATTCTTCTCTACAACTCGTCTGATGACTATCCATATTTAGCTAGTGAGTCATTCAATGGTTAAGCTCTGAATTTTTATGTATTACATTTATGCTTATCGACCTCACTCACATTAGCTCTGACCGCAAAAGCCAGGCGCTGTCATTTTTTACTACCTAGATACATGTAAAACAACATATTACAAGCTCATTGGGAGTGACACATCTGTTGGCTCATAAATTGGTTCGCAAGCTCAAATGGACTGAGGATGTCAAGAGCCACAGGCCACATCCGGCAAGTTTCAAGGCACAACAGTATTAATCAACATAACTACAAATTTTCCTGAAGCATAAAAAGCCCATGCCTGAGATCCTTCAACATAAATAGAGTTGTGTAACACAGATGTGAGTGATTCCTTGAGTTCTGGGCACGGGAAGACCAAGTCCTTTTTGATAACTTACGATGCAAGATGTGATCTTGTTTTCAAAGCAAGTTATCAATGATTTCCATCACCCCGATCTTCATCCTGCTATAACCGTGACTGCCGAGTAAAATTAACGCGGTTTGAACACGTTTCACTTCGTTGTTTGGCTGCGGCAACTCCTTACTGGCTGACATCGTTTGATTGTGGACAGTTGTTTTGCCATTCATTGAACATCTGTATCCGATCCTTCCGTGGAGTAAGTCGCCAAATTTTCAAAATATATCTGAATGTGATCCGACAGAGTACCCCCCAGTCAACAGCCTGTGCTTGATGCGCCTCATTCAATGTACACGCCCAACTTCGAAATTAAACTCGGTCGCTGATCAGTTTCCGGTGTAAGTCTTCACCGTGTGGGTATTGAGACATGGGGAACTCCGTGATGGGGTTTGTGCCAATCATCATGTGTGGTAAATCAATGGATACTCGACACATCACAGTCTCAAAGGACATATAATTCATATCTTCGTACAAGAGCTTGACAGCCCACACGATCCGTTAAATTGTCACAGCATGCTCATAGCCACTCCGACTATACGAACGTTTTTAGTCAAGGACTACCGTCTAATTTTGTGACTATTGAGTCAGAGACATGGCTCACGCCCTACCGGCCTACGCTATGCAGCGAGGGGTCAAGACCCTGAAAGACTGCTTGAATCCGCCCCCGAATTTCGGAAGAAGGGTAACGTTTTCTCTCAGTGCCATCTTGTCATCTAAATCGAATATCTGAACGGATAACCATCACGATTGAAGTATCCATAGAATTGTTGAGTGCTTCTTCTTCACTTCCTCCCACACATTCTAACAGAACTGATTCACGAGATAGTTACATAAGGAAGCAATTTGCTCAGATATCCTAGCACGACCTATACGGATTAAGAGTTATAAGCTTCATAAAGCGATGTCAGCGATAACTACGCGCCGCACTATTATATTTATTAGATTCTTCACAAATAAAAAGGGCTACGGTGGATGATCAGACACCACTCATTTCCCTCGACGACACCCTATTACAAGAAAAACACAGCTATCATGGAAAACGACTATCATTTCCGTCAAGAACAATGGGATCAACATCATTCTCGAAGTGAGGAAGTTGCACCCAATCACCCATCCCGAGAAAGGTCATGTATGCCCTATAACACACAGTACAACAGCGAAATGGAAAACAATGTTCACTACTCCCAAGGACAGTGGGATATATATTATTCTGGAAGCGGGAAAGTTCTACCCAATCACATGTCCCGAGCAAGGCCATCTGTGTGCTACAACACACAGTACAACGGAGTAGTTGACCCTCCCATCCATACCTATCATACCCAGCCTCTCACATCGTATATCCACCGTGCCAACCCTGAAATAGTCCATGGTCGATACCAGGGGCCAGGTACCGGCGCTTCCCCTACTGGACCAGTAGTGACCAACGTTTCATGTGCGCAGCGATGAGAATATGTTGATAAAGTTCCTGACCACCCGCTCTCAGACCCAGATGACAACCCGCACGTTGGTTTGTTTAATCGCCCTTCAGAGAGTCAGGGTGCATGGCCCTGTGTCTGTCCTGACTTTCCAGTTTAACTAATTGTGTTATCAGGTTATGGTCCTCCATTCTCTCGCACTAGATCGAACTCAGTGGTACACCAAACATGGCAAGTCAATACTAACGCAGAAGAAGTCGTACGACGGTTTATTCACCGTTTCACGGATGAGGAAAAGCGGCGAATGTACGTTCCTCAGGCCCCTCGACCAATTTTCATGTGCAAGTTCCCTGGCTGTCCAAAATGGCTATACAGCAAAAGCCACATCAAGCCACATCTGCAAGATCATAACATAACATTCCAGAAACCATTCAGATGCACTTGGTAGGAGGCACTCCTCTTGATACTTGAACATTGTAATTAAAACTTTTTATTATCATCGAATAGTGGCTCAGAGTTTGGACGCGGTGTCGAAGCGGATCGCCACATCGAGGATAAGAGACCTTGCGATGTATGGTGAGTTTCCTACTCGCTCCTACTGTCTTATCTAGATCACTAGACATGACTCATAGTCATCGTTCTGGTCGTAAGATCAAGAACAGTTTAACTTGCCGTCGATGTCGCCAGCAGACCCCTTAAAAATGATGAGTCCCCGACTTAACCGCAGGTTTCATTCAACTTCTCGTGCAATAGTGGTGGCTCGAAAGTTCGCACAACACCCCATATATCACAAAATAAAATGAAATAAAAGTAACAATAGGGATTGGTCTCTGATAGTCTACCCAATGATCATTTATTTTAAACCATGGCCGGAAATTACGGCTACATAATCATCCCTTTAAGAACATTATTTTCTGTTTAATAAATAAAGTTGATCAGTGACAGGCCCTCGTTTGCTTTCTTTCCGCCAATAAAAACAGCTCCACTCCGAAAGCCGTTTACCCTACTTACGAAGCAATGTTGATGTGACTATTGGCGGACGAGCGGCGTTAATAAATCAAAGTTCCCCCACTTGCTACGTGTCACAACGGTGTATCTCCAGCTTTCTCCGTCAATAGTTTATTAGACTTGCATTGACAGGTAGGCAGGCCATGGGCGGTGCAGAAGGCATCGCAATGGCGGCCAAATGGCCCTGATTGTTTTGCACGTTCCGATGTACTTGGACTTGCTCAGCAAGCGATCTATCAAAGCTCCTAAGGAGAAAGCGCCTTTTGTTGATTAGTGAATATCTTATATGATGTCATCCTTCATCTCACTAATGCTTCATCTTAGCCCTGTGCATCCCACTCTAGCAACCCAAGATTCCCTCTACATCCCCAAAGCTGAGGAGTAGAGTATTGGACGAAACGTTTTCCTTTGTATTGTAGTATACGTAAACGATGAAGATTCGCAAGGGGTTACGTGCTTGGTACTGAAACGAATATGCCGGATATTTGTGAACTTAATTCCAGGGTAGGCTGCTTTCCTCCTCATTTCTGTGACGTGGATATCTTCTTGAACCCTTGTTTCCCGGGGGGGCCGCCAAGGAAGCAAAGTTAACGTGGCAGCTCCAGAGGGAAAGTTATCACTGGCTCCTCAGATGTTTAACCCAAGACAATCCTCCTAGAATATGAAGACATTGGTGCTACGCTTCTGAAACAGATCAAAGACGAAACTACCGCTGCACAGACCTCTCAACGTACATAATTCCAGTGTACCCCACACTCGAGCCCACACGCCACCTCCGTGTCCAACTGGCCCCCCCTCCCGATTCTTTATTGCCATGCCAGACACGCTCACACTCTCCTCGGGTTAACTCGATCGCTCTTTCCTCTGGGCTGCAGGCGCCGCTGGTGTCCATTCATGAGCGTCTCTCTGCAACATGGCCAGGCGTAGCGCAATGGTCCATGAACGTATTTGTGTCTTTGTTTGTTAGTTTGACAGTCAGCTCATTGTTGCGAATCATGGTGAGATGCTCTTCCGCTCTCGTCGAGACTAGTGACGGCTTTTAGCGCCTCATTTGGTTGCTTCGAGGCCATGAGATAAACCGCATGTCTACCTCTATGCTATATACCGGCAGTGACAGATTGTACTAGTCGTACAACGAGAGCGGAAGTAATATGTCAGTGGGGATGACTTCGACTGTAGTGAAAGCCTAAGAAAGACTATCCCAGTATGTGACGAGTACAACAAATTGGAAGAAACACGTAGAATCGGATATCATCGTCATTCATGGAAACCTGACAAATGTGACATCTACCCATCGTTCCTCACGAATGCCTGTCATTCTATATCTTCTCTATACACGATATCGAGTTTTTCACCTGGCACCTACCGGCGGGTCTCTAGCCCAAGCAGCCACTCCCATTCTCCCCAAGGACATGCAAGACCCCGCCAAGCACACCCCGACTTTGTTTCTTCTTTAGGCCGTGACCTTGATCTTGACCTTGATGCGAATCTTAGTGAGATGGTCTTCCATTCTCGACAAGGATGACGTAGACCGTATAGACCGTAGTGATGGCGTAAGGAAGGCAATCCCTTTAGGCGAGACGACGAACATGGACGTATCAAAAGTAGAAGAAGCACGTTGAATATCATTATCCAATCGAATCCTCACTTGTCGACAGTCGTTCGTCCTCCTTTACCGATACGCGATCTTTAATATCCCTGATAAACCCTCACATACGTCGAGTTTCTTACCTGTATCTCACCCCACCTTCTACGCTCGGGGAATCCTAATACCGGCCAGACGCCCCCTCGCGCCTCATCCTGCCATCCGGCTAAGGAGAAACGGCCTACCTAGTTAACTTAATGTCCTTTATTTAGTTCTGCGTCTAATAAGTAAAAAAAAGGTGATCCCGGATTATCCTGATGCGCTCATCCATGTCTTTCCAAACCGTTCTGTGATAATCACTCATCACAAGCTACCATTCATTGATTTATGGGGTCGTGATGGTGTCAGAATAATAGCATAAGTCAATGTTATGCACTCATATTAGCAGTACATATGGAGGAAAGTACAATAATACTTAGTTGGACGATAACATCGTCCCAATTGCACCGCCGGCTCCACGTCTGTACAAGATATTTGATATAATGGCGCATTCTAGTGTACTTACAACATCACAAATCACGATGTAATTGGTATTTTGGAAACCGTCAGGGAAAAACAGACAATAGAATTGTTTGCGAAAACATACATCAAGTTAACCTTGACCCAAAAGATGTCCATTTGTTCAAATATCGCGCACTCTAATTGGACGGATGTAGACATTATGCCATTTAAGTCTTCTTTTCGAAAATTGTCGAACATCTTCCAGTTGGTACGTATGGGCCCGGGAACGCCTGTCTACAGATTCCCTTTTCAAAGTCCTATTTTTCTGAGATTTCGAACCATTTTCAGCGATGCCCCCGACATCGCTGTAAAATGTTCTAGGTCACACCCATGATTTCTCCGTTTCCATCGCTAAGAAAATGTCGGGCAAAGGGTCCTCTAATTTACTGAATTGAACGAAGGTCGGAGCGTAGGTATCCTAGAGGGAAAATTAATATAAATGCACATCATAGGCTGACAAAAGTGAGAGTGCTCTGTAGAAGGTTTATAGGCCAATGGTGAAGTTGAATGGCCTTCAAATTTGGGGGGCGGCGGCGGCCATGGCAACACCCCCAAACCAGGCGGGAAGACCTCCTCTGACCTCCAGAACAATGTAGTCAACCGTGTCATTGTTGACCTCTTGAAATTATGGAGAAAATCGGATGCACTCAGATGACGCCAACGGCAATCGGCCCCACGACCTAGTATCGCTGTGAACAGTGTCAGTCTGTGCAGGGGATCTTAGTTTTCTTTGTAATATACATCAGAATGATAGGGTTCCACGCTCAAATAGAGGTAGCATTAAGATGCCCAGAGACCGATAGCTTCATCCGGCGGATCGAGATTATACAGAGTTAAGGATTCCAGCTGGGACAAGACATGTGTGCCAACATAGGATATTCCAGTGTTTACTGGAAACAAGACGAAAGGGTAAACCCTTGGTTTAACCTGACTTCTGAGTTCTGCAAGTGTATCAACAACCCCGAAGGGCACCATCTCCGTGCTATAGGCCATAGAGCTGCGCAACCCAATGTCTTCGGGAATGGCTAATCATAATTTTCCAAGATGCCAACCCGAAGATAAAATGAAGATATGTTCTAGATTAACCAGTGTAGATGGGGATGGTATGATTAGCCTGGAGATATGGCAAGCTGGAAAGTGAATGATTTCCAACGGTGGCTCCGGTGCATAGAAAGCCATCTGAAGCCGATATGATTTTCCACTATGGAAAATCCTTCTAAAACTTAAAAATTTCAAACAGTTACATAATCAGTTCAGCAAATTCTTAGGAAATTTGGCCAAATATTAAAAATTTCAGAAGGTTTTCAAACTCCAAAAAGCTTGCGGTGCCTTCAGTGTATAAGTGCTCAGCAGGCACCTCTTCGCAGTCATAGGTCTATTGAGCACATGACTGGAATATCATGCACTCAGACCAGTCCTTTTGAATTGCACCAGCTTTAATTCTTATAGTAAATGTGTCTGGTCCCGACTGCGTTGGAGGCTGGTTTCTGACATTAGACATGTCACTTAAAGCTCCCAGCACACACGAGGGAACCAGGTTTCGTTCTTAGGAGGGGACAAGGACGAGCAAATGCTGTTGTAGCCATTCTCGGAGGTTCGTCGTAGGGTACTACCCACCTTAAGTGATTTTTTCATTCAATTTTGATTTTTGAAGCACCAATGTAGCACCGTGGTGCTGGAGGTATTCAAGTTTTGCTTTCTTCTGAAAGAGAGGCCGGCTTGCATACTACAGATCTCACACCTGCATTTTAGATTGTTAGTAGGACTCATACGTGGTTACACGATAACACTGGAACACCGTTGTGTGATACCAGATCTCAACACCCAACCAGTTCCTTGCCAACCTCAATTCTTTACTATAAATCCGCCTGATTCGAGTTGTGTCAGAGGCTAGGTTCGGGTATCATATGTTCTCAGGAGTTGTCAAGATGCGAAAAACTATTGGCGTCATTTAGTTTTTTCACAGCTAGACCCTAAACACTCAGAAGGATTACTGGTGTAGTTTGCAGTAACGACTTTTAATTGCCTCTGTAGGTAATTCCCTCTATCGGGAGGTGCTAACAGTATTCAGTAGTTTTCCATCAAATTTAATCCCGAATTTGGTGGGTGGTTGCTGAAGCATTCGGGGTGCATGCTCTTCTTTAGCATTACCCTGGGTGCGGACTGCTAACTCAACCACATTTTAACACCGTTTCAAGCGGTGCCGGATCCCAAAATCCAGTAATTGCATTGAGAACACTTCAGGTGAGTTGTCGCAAGGGTATACATGTGTAATCATTCATAGGCAACTGTCTTCCATAGAGGGTTCTTCCCGCTCGTCTCGGGCGGTACAATACAGTTCATCTGGCTGGCGCATTCTAAACCATGGCACACCCGTATACTGCGAAAGTCCATTGCAATCATAGGTGGCATTGGTATTTTCTCCATGATTTCACGTGAGAGTTGCTACTCTATCCATGCACATCTCTTGGTTCTAGTATAAAGTGCCAGGTAATTCTGGCCGCTTCAATCCAATCTCACTCCAACCCCCCACTACTGTCATATCTGTCAAAGCGATGAGTTTTTTGACCCAATTTCTCCAGCTAATCATCATTTCCATGCCCATCTTTGCGGCACCGACATCCATAATGCATGTCACGAAGCGAACTGGAATTACAGCTGTGCCTCCTTTGGTGGACGCTGGAGTAGAAGTCCCTGCACCCTCAGTGGTGAGTAATTAAAATTAATTTTTAAGGGCGGTTGTCCTGATATTTCCCAGATATCTCGGCAGCTCCCGGTCCCTCCCGGAAATGGTGGGGGAGATATTATTCCAGTTGCAGCGTTGATAGGGAGTGAATTCGAACAAATGATGAATCAAAGTCGGCTGCTTGCGGGCAATCTAGTAAATCAATTGCAAGATCTGGCCGACCGAGGACAATTCCTTACCGACGCGCAAACAAACGCAGAAGGGGAAGTACACCAATCTGTCCCCTCGTGCTTTCACGGTGAGCGCATCCCTCAAGGTCGCCGCAGCAAGCGCAGTGTTCCTACGCCGTTCGGGAAAAGAACCGACCTTGGCGACGTTATCCCGTTCATTAAGGCTGCTGATCCATGAGCAGGCGGCCCACGAGCAAGTGCAGGCTGTGTGAGGAGCGTCTAACCATGCATAGCTCCCTCGTCAAGTATTGGGTTAAGGTATATGCCTATAGGGCCTTTTCAGCCGCGCTCATGCATCGAAATGAAGACCACAGCGACTTGGTCATAAATACAACGCTGCAATAAGAAGTGTATAGTGCCAGCATACGTGCCTCGGTAGATCATTCTTTGTAGACAACCCACCAACCCTTGGACAAACCCAGACACCCCCTGCAAGGGGCAAGTATACAAGGCGGCCAGCACTATGTCCCGCCTCTGACGGGATACCAAGGTAGAGTGAGAACAAATGCGGTGTAAATGTGTAAATGCTAAGGGAATATGTTATGTGAGCTGGCCTATTTGTGCATGTGAACGCTTGGGCCAGTATGTTGAAATATCTGACTCACTGCAAAGAGCATCGCTTGTGGACATCCTGATCTGACCGCCGACATGCCGAGTCATACCAATCGACTTGAGAAGCTGGCCAGAGCGTTAAATTATCAGCTTATGTAAGAATAGTTTCAATGCGGTTACCTGCCACAAATTCACAAGGCATTCACAGGCGCGGTACCTCTTTATCAACCAGCAGTACGATTTGAACTGTCCTTGTGGATCCCAATCTATAATGTTTAGGCGCCCTATAGCTTGACAACTCACACCCGGTTATCCATTCGGATATTTCACACCTTTGACACTATTATCCCATATCGCAAACTTCGCAGTGCGAATCCGCATTTAACCAATTAAACAGATCTTTGTGTCTCAGGGTCTCCCACCTTATTAAATAATAATGTCGTTCTGATATTCAAGAATTGTCGTTGACAAATGCGAAATACCCCAACAAAATAAACCCAAATCTCGTCAATATATCCCCTGTATCGCACGCGTGCGCTGAATACTACCCCCAGTCATGTTCCTAATTAGCCGGGCTGGGACGGCAAAACTGAGAACGTAGCTAGTAAGATTGGTCGCAAGTTTCCCAAAAACTGTGAAATCAACTTGTACCTTGGGTTCCAAGCTTTGCAATGCACATAGTTCGCGCGTCAATTTATGCACTTGCCCTACTATCTTTCCGAGTCCCCGTCTCAGTTCGTTTAGATAAGATAGCAGTTTGATTTCCAATTGTACTGGTATTTCCTTGAGGGATTGGCTTCCACCGAACATAGCTTGCAGTTGAGAAAATATGTTGAGCACAGTTAGATAAATCGTCGGTGGCAATTGCGTGATTACTTGGTTTGCCAAACTTGGCAAGTCATTTACTAGGGTGAGCGCCAGTAACCGAGTTTGATCAACCGCCTCTTGAAATTGCGCGTCGGTAAAAAATTGACCTCGGTCGGCCAGATTTTGCAATTGATTTACTAGGTTGCCCGCAAGCAGCCGACTTTGATTCATCATTTGTTCGAATTCACTCCCTGTCAACGCTGCAAATGGAATAGTATCTCTCCCACCATTTCCGGGAGGGACCGGGAGCTGCCAAGATATCTGGAAAATATCAGGACAACCGGCCTTAAAAAATCAATTTTAATTACTTGCCACCGAAGGTGCAGGAACTTCTACCCCAGCGTCCACTACAGGGGGCACAGCTGTAATTCCAGTTCGTTTCGGAACATGCATTGTGGATGTCGGTGCCGCAAAGATGGGCATGGAAATGATGATTAGCTGAAGAAATCGGCTCAAAAAACTCATCGCTTTGACAAATATGACAGTAGTGAGGGGTTTAGAGTGAGATTGGATTGAAGCGACCAGAAATACCTGGCACTTTATACTAGAACTAAGATGTGCACGGATAGAGTAGCAACTACTCACGTGAAATCATGTAAGAAATACCACTGCCACCCATGATTGAAAATGGACTTTCGCAAACTACACCAGTAATCCTATTGAGTGTTTAGGGTCTAGCTGTGAAACAACTAAACGACACCAATAGTGTTTCGTGTCTTGACACCTCCAGACGGACGTGTGATACCCGAACCTAGCCTCTGACACAAGTCGGACCAAGCGGATTTACAGTAAAGAATTGAGACTAGCACAACTCAGAAGGAACTGGTTCGAGGGCAAAGCCGGTGTTGGGATCTGGCATCACGCCACAATTTTGAAGTGTCATCTTGTAACCACATGTGAATCCTACTAACAATCTACAATGGAGGTCTGTAGTATGCAAGCTGTAATCCTGGTCGTCTTACCACATCTACAGACAAAGCCTCACCACTGATCGTCCCACCATTGTTCCATCAATCAAAACCACACTCTATTGTCTCCCCGCTTTGATCGTATCTCTATTGTTCTCTTTCTGCCTCGATCAAGAACTCAGACTCCTTTTGTTTCTCACATGTCTTAGGTTACCGCGATTCTATTGTTCCGGAAAAGATATTTAGTACACGAGAACACCCCTAGAAGAAGTGTCGACCATTTTACTGTATATTCGGACCATTCGAAACACGATAACATTGTCCTGTCTGTGACTAACTGAGTGAGGTTGATAATGTCAACCTTTCACAAGCCGGCCTCTCTCTCAGAAGAAAGCAAAACTTGAATACGCTCCGGCAGCCACGGTGCTATATTGGTGCTTCAGAAATCAAAATTCAATGAAAAAATCACTTAGCGCTGTTACCTTTCGATGGAACTCCGAGAATGAGCACCTTCCGATGGAACTCCGAGAATGAGTACCTTCCAATGGAACTCCGAGGATGGCTACAACAGCATTTGCAAGTCCTTGTCCCCGGCTAGGAACGAAACTTGGTTCCCTCGTGTGTGCTGGGAGCTCCGAGTGAAATGTCTAATGTCAGAAACCAGCCTTCGACGCAGTCGAGACCAGACACATTTATTATAAAAATTGAAGCTGGTGCAATTCAAAAGGACTGGTCTCAGTGCATGATATTCCAGTCGTGTGCTCAATAGACCTATGACTCTGAAGAGGTGCCACACTGAAGGCACCCCAAGGTTTCTGGAGTTTGAGAACCTTCTGAAAATCTTAATACTTAGCCAAACGGTGTAAATGTGTAAATGCTAAGGGAATATGTTATTGTAAGAAACACGCTCAGTCGACACAGATAGTGATTCGACTGAGATTTACTACCTGTAAGAAACACACTACATTACATCAAGATAAGAATACAAAGACGAGAAATAGTTCGTAGTGACGTACCTCAGTCGACACAGATAGTGATTCGACTGAGGTATGGGTATCGAAACGTTTGAGGCTAAATAGTAAAATATCTAAATTACGTAGTTGATGGTAGTGAGTCGTGGTATATTAGGCAGGGGATAATGCGGCTTGGTATAACCGTATACGGGGTGGTGTATCCGTATACGGTGTTGGGTAGCCATTGGTCCGACTGCAAGAGCCTAAAATTCAACACTCCCCCTGGCTCGATGCACTCTCGCAGAGTCGCAGCGCAATACATTGCTGAATGAGCGTTGATTTGGGCAATGGTTTCGTGAACATATCCACGAGGTTATCAGATGATGCGATGCGACGGACTTCGATGTCCCCCTCCTCGACCCGTTCCCGTATGTAGTGATACCGTATATCAATATGCTTAACACGTGCGTTGTGTTTCGTATTCTTGGTTAAGAGAACTGCGCCTGAATTATCGTTGTAAAGGATTGCTGGCTTTGGCTGTGGAAAACTGACTTCGTCCATTGCGGCGTACATCCACAATATCTGCTTCGTGGCTTGGGTGAGTGCCATATATTCCGACTCTGTTGTTGATAGAGCGACTGTCGGCTGATATTTTGATCCCCAAGCAGTAGGTCCCCCTGCCTGAATAAAAACATGTCCGGAACAGGATCGGCGTGTGTCAGTGTCCCCTGTGAAATCAGTGTCGACATACCCGACTGGCCTGACATCCTGGAGTGAACCCCCATATGTAATCCCATAATCGAGTGACCCTTTGATATATCGTAAGATGTGGGTCAATGCGTTCCAGTGAGCCTTCCCGGGGTTTGAGGCAAACTTGCTCAGTGTGGAGACCGCGTACGAGAGGTCTGGACGCGTTGCAATTTGTGCGTACATAATCGATCCCAGTAACTCTCGATATGGCTTATCAGCCATGAAGACACGGTCTTCAGTCGTCTGGGGCCCCTGCTCCCTATTCAGCGTAATGCATGGGGGTAGTGGTGTGCCACGAGGGTTTGACTCTGTCATTCCGAAACACTCAAGAATTCGTTCGAGGTATGCGCGTTGTGATAGCTTTATTGTGCCACGTTTCCTGTCACGGTCGATTCGGATTCCCAGGATTAAATTCGCATCCCCCATGTCCTTGGTCTCGTACTTCCAGCCTAATTCTTCCTTGGCTCTATGTGCCTCTTCTTCAGATGAGGAGATTCCGGTCGTGTCATCAGTGTATGTGGATGTTATTGTGGTGCTGCCATTCGCATGGCGGGAGCGCACTGATGGGTCAGCTTTTGACCGGTAATATCCCAACTCACTCATTTCTCTATCCAAAGTTCCCCACCAGTTATTGGCACCATCCATGGTGCCATATAAAGTCCTTTCCAGTCTCCCGACCTTCCCTGCCTCCTTCGCGCCGTCAGGAAGTTCGATGTATGTAACAGCTTGTGGAACTGAATTGAGGTATGCCGCGACGTAGTCAATCTGCCATGACTCCATGTTTTTGGCAGCTGCGATGGCCAAATTCATTCGCAGTGACTCATACCGAACGACAGAGGCGTATGTTTCGAAAAAATCGACACCGGGTATTTGGGTAAAACCTTTAGCGACGAGTCTTGCCTTGCGGGCAATAAGTTCGCCATTACTGTTGTATTTGTGTGCAAAGGTCCAACGTGTTTGTACCAGTCTAGCATTAGCAGGACAGTCCATAACTGTCCACACCCCGTGTTTTCTCATGACGTCTAACTCTTTGTTGATAGGGCCGGCCCATATGTCAGGACGCGTCATCGCCTCGCTGTATGTTTTGGGAAGCCACATGTTTGTTGGGTCTGGAACTGTCATGGCATCAGTATGGAACGCACTATGTACTCTGTCGTCAGCCCACGCTTCCCCTGCCAACTGGGCTTGCTGTATGTTCATCTCTGAGGTGAGAGATTCCTTAAGTGCCTGTGTTGGAACAGATACGCGTGTAGAACGACATGGTGCAGATTCCACGCTGGTAGACTCAGTGACGGTTGGGATTGAGATATTGGTTGGGGCAATTGCGGAAGTGTGGTCTTGTACTGGTGCCAAACCGCTGCTCAGTTTGTCTGTGTTCTCGTTAACCGGTGTGGTGAGTGTAACGTGGTCGAGATTCTGTATTTCCTCATCGCCCGATATCTCCGTCAGTGTCTTGCAACTGCGACCCTCCTCGAAGATGACATCACGCGAGCGAAAAATACGACGCATCTCTGGGTCGTAAATTCTATAAGCGTCACGTCCGAAATATCCAATATGCACCCCTTTTATGGACCGTGGATCCAGTTTACTAAGCCCTCCTCCTGTTTCGACGGGGGTTTTAGCATAAGCTACACAACCGAGGGGACGCAGGTGAGAAATATCGGGTTTCTTCCCATGCCACAACTCAAAAGGAGTCGAGTTGGGGTTTCTGGTAGTAGGGATAAAATCCATCACGTATACGATCGCTGCTGCGATTTCACACCACAGCGCAGAAGGTAACTTATTCTCATACAGGCAAACGCGCACTCGCTCGATGATGGTGCGATGACATCGCTCGACAATGCCGTTGGATGAAGACGAGTACGCAGTGGTGGTTCCATGTATAATCCCTTGTTCGTTGAGGTAAGTGGTCCACAATGAATTGAAGAATTCAGTGCCTTTGTCGGTACATATCCTGCACACCTTCATCCCTGTCTGACGTTCAGTGAGCGCTGTATATTGCTTCAATGCGGCTAAGGTTCCTTTTGCTTCTTTACTGGACAAGAAGAAAACTTCCAGGTGACCACTGTACCCGTCGACACACGGCATCATGTAACTTCTCCCGCCGATGGACTGGACCCGGGACAGTCCCCACAAGTCAACATAGGTCCATTCCCCGATTGCTGTTTCACGCTCATCATTGATGTAGAATGGGCGGCGTGTATGCTTCCCCATTATACATCCCTCACATGTCCCTGGTTGGGGTGTCATGGTGGTTACCTGCATGCCACGAACAACGTTGTGATTGGCCATTTGTTGTACAGTATCGTACTGAACGTGACCAAGGCGTCGATGCCAGGTATCTATATTGGTTGGTCGGTCGTGGGATTTGGCAGCAAAAGCATGTGCAGTCATCTTGACTATGGCCGCTGGGTGTATTGCCATCTCTGGTGATAATTGCATGCTATCTGGGAGGGGGCCAGCTGGGGGAAAGATGTCGATCTTGTACATTGTTCCTTCTCCCCTCCCATACATAAATGGACAACCATCTGGGTTGATAAAGGTAACGCCGCCGCCCCCAAAAATTGCATAACATCCACTGTTGTCAAGTTTCCCGATGGACACGAGATTGTGGGATAAGGTCGGGCAATGAAGTGCATCCTGAAATATGAGATTGATAACACATCCATCGTATATGCAACGCTTGCTAACTCTCCCCTTTCTGCAGATTGAAAAAGTGCTACCATTGTTAGCCATAGTCCCATCCTTCCCATTATAATTCTTGTAAGTTTAAAAATCGTTTATATCAATAAAAAAATGATCACTCGCTGCGGAGTCAGCATAGGTGACAATAGTGCTGTTGGTGGATACCGTTGGATCTACCTGCGTCATAAGGGTGCAGAATTCTCCAGATCTAGGCGTGAAGGGAGTAGAGGGCACGACTGCCACGTTAGCTGTCAATTTGGTAGGTACACCGTCGGATGGCTTTTGTTGCTGCGCGGCTTGACTTCCACCAGTACCGGTCCCCTTCTTTCTCCACCAATTGTTAAGAACTGAAAACTGACTAATGTTGGTGGCCGACAGGGACCGATCGGAAGGACTTGGCTTCAGCTTATGTGCTGTGCCCTCGCAAATATCCGTAGGATGTCCTTAAATTTCGGGCGGGCGAAGACCAATCCTAGTGAGTACCTTTCAGCGTGATACTGATCGGAATCAAAGGACAAGTCGAGTGTCGGGCCTAGGGGTCGGGGCCGGGAGTGGGCGAGCGCACGCAAAGGCGGATGGGGGGATTCTTAGTATGAGACTGATACAGGCGTATGAGGGTATTCTGAGTCGATATTCTGATTGCCTAGTAACTACAACTACAGTGGGTTCATATACAAGTAACAGGCGTCTGGAAAATACTAATGGGGAGAAGGGCGGAACACGGTATTAACAATAAGCTTGACTAGGAACGGGAAGTTTATGATTAGTTCGGAGGCCAATGATAACCGAGAGCGGGATTACGATAAAAGGAAATAGTTCAAGGACTACAAATATAGATAGACATATGCGAAACATAAGATTGAACGGATCAACATAATAAAGGGGACGTATCAAAGTTTGACCAGACAATACGAGTTGTTTTGACGTGGGTGTAAATGGAGTTTGATCTTCGCAAAAACATTCGTCAGCTTCGGGGCCGATGGTTTCCGAGAGGATGACTTGTCGTTGACAAGTGGCGATAACCTCGGGACCGATAGGGTTGCGACACGGTCGTAACACCAATCAGGAAACTGACCTTCCATTCCCCCTCCGACTTTGAAACACTTCTCAATCGTGTGTCCTATGCATTTACAGTTGGGGTTGGAGCAAACATCACTAGACCGATTAGATTTAGTAGTCGCGAGAGCTTGTGAAGTTTGGGGTGTGGGTTTCCTGTTTCGTGCGATTGTTTTGTCATATAAGGTGAGGTTTGATATTACTTCTTTGGAGGTCTTCAGTGAGAAAAGAGTTCCAACTACTAGATCCCACTCCTTAGGCATCGACGCAATCACAATTGTGCGGAAAGTAGAATCGTCCATTTTTCCCCCTTGCGCGTTGACCTTTGCCCATCCTTCGCGTAGTCGTGTGAAATGGGATATGATGTCCGCGCCGTCAATATGCTTGATTGTACGCAAATCGTTATCGGCATTAAGCGAACCTATATCGGAGGTTGCACTGTATCGCTTTCAGGGCGGACCAGGCCTCACTCGCAGTATCGGACGGTTGAATGCCGTTGCCGATAGGATTCTTGACGTTCAGATCAATCATTGCCTTTGCATATGCGTCGCGCTGTTCCCATTCCTCGGGTGAAGGATTGTGTGATCCCCAGTAAGTCGTTGGTACGGGGGTAGTATTGGGGGCAAGTTGGGAAGGTTTCTTTATAGTTCCATCCATATACCCTCGGACACCTCGTGCACCCGCTGCAGACCAGATAGTGTCGTGCCATGTGAACCAATTGTGTCCATCAAGGCGATCCTCAGGTTGCAACATAAATAGTGCTGGTTGGTGTGACGCCATATTTGTTTTAGTCAGTTGTGTCGGGGTTCAGTTGGTCGAGGTCAAGTTTAGTTGGTCAGGGTCAGGTTCAGTTGGTCAATGTCGGGGTCAGTTTGTTTGGTCGGTCAATTTCAATGGTTAATTAACAGCTTTGGTCGGGGCCCATAACCTGTAAGAGACACGCTCAGTACGACTCCTAATTGCCTCTGTAGGTATTCTCCCTATCGGAAGGTGCTAGCAGTATTAAGTAGTTGTCCATCAAATTTAATCCCGAATTTGGTGGGTGGTTGCTGAAGCATTCGGGTTGCTTGCTCTTCTTTAGCATCACCCTGGGTGCGGACTGCTAACTCAACCACATTTTAGCACCGTTTCAAGCGGTGCCGGATCCCAAAATCCAGTAATTGCATTGAAAACACTTCAGGTGAACTGTCGCAAGGGTATACATATGTAATCATTGATAGGCAACTGTCTTCTATAGAGGGGTTCTTCCCGCTCGTCTCGGACGGTACAATACAGTTCATCTGACTGGCGCATTCTAAATCATGGTATACCCGTATACTGCGAAAGTCCATTCCAATCATAGGTGGCAGTGGTATTTTCTCCATGATTTCACGTGAGTAGTTGCTACTCTATTCGTGCACATCTCTTAGTTCTAGTATAAAGTGCCAGGTAATTCTGGTCGCTTTAATCCAATCTTACTCTAACCCCCTCACTACTGTCACATCTGTCAAAGCGATGTGTTTTTTGAGCCGATTTCTCCAGCTAATCATCATTTCCATGCCCATCTTTGCGGCACCGACATCCATACTGCATGTCCCGAAGCGAACTGGAATTACAGCTGTGCCCCCTGTAGTGGACGCTGGGGTAGAAGTTCCTGCACCCTCAGTGGTAAGTAATTAAAATTGATTTTCAAGGCCGGTTGTCCTGATGTTTTCCAGATATCTCGGCAGCTCTCGGGCCCTCCTGAGAATGGGGGGGATAAATAATATTCCACTTGCAGGGTCGTTAGGGAGTCTATTGGAACAGATGATGAATCAAGATCAGTCACTTGCGAACCTACTAAATCAATTGCAAACTTCGACCGACCGAGGACAATCCCCCGCGGGACAAGTATACACGCAATTGGAACAGACGATTAATCAAATTCAGTCAGTTGTGGACAACCTACCAAATCAATTGCAATCCCCCGGCCAACTACCCACGCAATTGCAACAGGCGATTAAACAAACTCAGTCACTTGCGCACAGCATAGCAAATCAACTGCAATTTAATCTAGCCGCACTACAACAGCGACTCCAACGGATAGTATACCAAGTGCAAGAGTTTGCGAGCCTACCAGGACTTCCACGACTTCCACGACTTCCACAGATACGGGATGATGGGGAAATTTTGATCGATGACCTCCAATTTAAATTGAAAAGGGATGGCATATGATGCGCAAAAACTTGCAGGTGGACATGCAAGCTTGGAACCCAAGGTTCAAGTTTATTTCAAAATCTTGGAGAATCTTTCGAACCAATCTTACTAGCTACGTTTTCAGTTTTACCGTCCCAGCCTGGCTAATTAGGAATGTCATTGGGGGCAGTATTCGGCGCGCGCGTGCGGTGCAGTGGATATATTGAAGGGAATTAGGTCAATGTATAAATTTAGGATAGGGATTTGGGTTCTATTTTCTTGGAGTATTTCGCAGTCGTCAACGCAATTCTTGAATATCAGAACGACATTATTATTTAGTAGGGTGGAAGACCCTGACACAAAGATCCCCTGTTTAATTGGTTAAATGCGGATTCGCATTGCGAGGTTTGTGGTAAGGGATAATCGTGTGAGAAATGTGAAATGGATGGCATGGTGTGTGAGCTTTCGAGATATAGTGTGCCCAAACATTATAGATTAGGATCCGCAAGGGCAGTTCTAACGGTACTGCTGGTTGATCCAGAGGTATCCACATTCCAATCTCAGCTTGTGAATGCCCCGTGAATTTGTGGCAGGTAACCGCATTGAGACTGTTCTTATTATATAAGTTGATAGTTTAACGCTCTGGCCGGCTTCTCGGTGGTTTGAGTCGACTGGTATGACTCGGCATGTCAGCGGTCAGATCTGGATGTTCACAAGCGATGTGGCGACTTTGGAAGATTTGCCCAGACTCCATAGCAGTGAGTCAGATAATATCTCAACGTAGTGGCCCAAGCGTTCACGCGCACAAATAGCCCAGTTGACATAACTGTTGAATTTTAGGCTCTTGCAGTCGGACCAATGGCTACCCAACACCGTATACGGATACACCACCCCGTATACGGTTATACCCCGCCGCATTATCCCCTGCCTAATATACCACGACTCACTACCATCAACTACGTAATTTAGATATTTTACTATTTAGCCTCGAACGTTTCGATACCCATACCTCAGTCGAATCACTATCTGTGTCGACTGAGGTACATCACTACGAACTATTTCTCGTCTTCGTATTCTTATCTTGATGTAATGTAGCGTGTTTCCTACAGGCAAACTACACCAGTAATCCTTCTGAGTGTTTAGGGTCTAGCTGTGAAAAAACTAAATGACGCCAATAGTTTTCCGTGTCTTGAACACCTCCTGACGAACATGTGATACCCGAACCCAGCCTCTGACACAACTCGAACCAGGCGAATTTATAGTAAAGAATTGAGACTGACACAACTCATAAGGAACTGGTTCGAGGGTGTTGGGATCTGGTATTACACAACGGTGTTGCAGTGTTATCGTGTAACCACGTATGAGTCCTGCTAACAATCTACAATGCAGGTGTAAGGTCTATAGAATGAGCCGGCCTCTCTTTCAGAAGAAAGCAAAACTTGAGTACCCTCTAGCAGCCACCGGTGCTACATTGGTGCTTCAGAAATCAAAATTGAATGAAAAAATCACGTAAGGCGGTTAGTACCCTCCGACGGTCCTCCGAGAATGGCTACGACAGCATTTGCTCGTCCTTGTTTCCTGCTAAGAACAAAACCTAGTTCCCTCGTGTGCGCTGGGAGCTTTAAGTGACATGTCTAATGTCAGAAACCAGCCTCTGACGCAGTCGGGACCAGACACATTTACTATAAGAATTGAAGCTGGTGCGATTCAAAAGGACTGGTCTGAGTGCATGATATTCCAGTCATGTGCGGTCAGGGATTAACTGGAGGCTTGTCAAGTGGGCTTTTGAGGTGAACCCGGGAGTGGTGACAAACCTCCTGAATGGATGCATTGTCCATCAACACCACCCACATCGCCTGAAAACCGCCATTGTTGCCGTTGTCCCAAAACCTAGGAAGGCAGATATGTCTAACCCACGTTCCTACCGTCCAATCTCCCTCCTCGAATGCCTAAGTAAACTTCTTGAAAAGCTTGTGGCCCAACGGGTCACCTTTGAGGTAGGAAAATTCAACCTGGTCCCGACCAATCAATTCGGGGGGCGAGATAAATCATCAGTTATTGATGCTTGTCTCACGCTCACGCACGATATCCAGGCCGCATGGAGCTCGCGCCTGGTTGCTACAGCAGTCTCCCTTGACATCAAGGGCTTTTTTGACTACGTAAACCACCCCCGCCTTATTCGTACCTTAGTTCTGATGGGATTCGCTCCCCAACTTGTGGGGTGGATTAAGTCGTTCCTCTGTCAGCGGAGCGTTATGATCCGGGTAGATGGCTTTGTCGGCCCACCCACTCCCCTGGCTGAGGTTGGCATTCCGCAAGGGTCCCCTCTGTCGCCTGTTCTATCCACAATCTACGCATCGCCCATCCTCCGTCTTGCGGCAGTAGCCCCAGGAACGCATGTCAAGTCCTATGTGGATGACGTGCTCTTGTTGGCCTTCTCTCATTCTCTTGAGTCCAATATCCACCTACCCAATGAGGCCCTAAGGCCCTTGCTCACCACTATTAGTGCGCTTGGCCTCTCCATAGATTCGGGCAAGACAGACCTAATCCACTTCGCTCGCTCCAAGGCAGTGCTTGCATCGGGCCCACAGCTCTCTATCCACCCACCAAATGCGCAACCATTTACCGTCGCCCCACGGCCCGTTATTAGGTGGCTAGGGCTGTGGTTCGACAGTCGGCTGACATTTAAGCAGCACGTTACCGAGGTGTCAAATAAGGCCCTTTCTGCTGTGGCAGGTTTGCGAATCCTTGCCAACTGTGTTAGAGGCCTGTCAGTCTCCAGTGCTCGCCTCCTTTATATTACTGTGGTGCTTCCCATCCTTACTTTTGGCTCTGCCATCTGGTACACAGGCGTCCGCCAAAAAGGCCTCATGAAGCCTCTAGAGCGTGCCCAAACTGTTGGGCTACGGTGGCTCTTAGGAGCTTTCCGCACGACGCCCATTCCCGAAATGCATCACCTGGTTGCTATAGTTCCTATACCCCTACTCCTGAAGCGCCTGTCACAAAATGCCGCCACGAGGTTCCGGGCCCTTCCAGCCGCATCGCAGGTCCTCGCCCGACTTCCTGCCGGTTGGAATGAACATGATCCCCTCTTGTCACCGCAACCCCGACCCATGCGCCAGTCAAAAAAGAATGCAGGAAAACGCCCACCTTCAACAGTCATCCACCGTCTGGCGACCTTCACAAGTCCCAAGTCGGAAAGGCTATTGCCGTATGTCCCGCCTCCCTGGGAGAGGGAACACCCATGGGGCGCCCGATTAAGCTCAGTCCTCCCACCCAGGCAATCCGCTGAAGAAGACCGTCGGAAGCTCATCAACCAGATTAAGGCTCGCATTCGAGTCCTTTCGTCAGATCCAACCCAGTTGGTCATATTTACAGATGGGTCGAGAAAACGGTCCGAGGGCCATAAACGGACGGGGTGTGGTTTCTCGGCAGTACACCTTGGCATGGAGGTTGCCTCAGGTCAGTGGGGCCTTGGCCGCAGAGCCAGTTTCTTCGATGCTGAGATGCTTGCTCTTGCGGGTGCTGCTGCCCGCCTCACCAACATCCTTGACCACCTCCCTACTGTTACGCACATCTCATTTATGGTTGACAATCAGGCTGCTATATCATCAATATTTGATGTGTCCCCACATCCAGCCCAGCTCTGCTCCGCGCTTTTTCGCAAGCATGTTGATTCGCTGCTGTCCTCCCGCCATTACATCAATGTTGAAGTTTCCTGGGTCCCAGGACATACGGGCATACAGGGAAATGAACGCGCTGACGCACTAGCCAAACAGGCCACAACAGCCAGGTCAGTACTGCACTCAACCATGACCTGGGCCCGGGAAAGGGCCAAAGTCCGCGCAGTCAAAGAATGGGGCAAAGAGTGGGCGGCCAAGCCACACACTAATGCTTCCGCTCTCGTCCTCACCAAACCGCCCTCGCTCAAACTCGCTGCCATCCACAAAAGCTTCACTGGTTCCCGTGCACAGCACACTCGCCTCATTCAGGCAATCTTTGGACACGGCTTCTTTGGGGAATACTACAACCGCTTCCTCCCCAATCTGCCCACTGCATGCCCCTGTGGGTATGCACCCCTCCAAACGCGCGACCACATCTTAACGAGTTGCCCCCTTTACGAAGACTGGCGTGGGCCCCTACGAAAGGTCTCACGCGGTCTTGACCTGGCCTTTCTGCTGGGTACAAAGTCTGGGCTCAGAGCAGTTGCAAAATTTATCTGCCAAACCTCTGCCTTTGCACCACGCCCTTACGAACCTCCTTAGAGCCACCTGGCTCCGTCGCGACGCCGACTCCCCCGCTCGCCCCACACCTCTCCCACAATCCCTCCACAACAGATCGTCCCTGAACGCCATGGCCGATGTACATATCCCTTTCTTGGTCTTCTTTTTCTTTTTCTCTTTCTAGCTACATCTAACTCCGTACGCCGACTTTCACCGTCCCCACCCTGACTCGAGCCCTCTAAAATCCATCGTAGCCACGAAGCTCACTCGGAACGTCTTACCACCGTAGCATAGTTTCTCTGGGGGCCTTTCCACCCCCTAGCCGCAGTTAGCCATTGTTGCTTGAAGCGGGATACAAATATAACAAAAAAAAAAAAAAAAAAAAAATTCCAGTCATGCGCTCAAGGGACCTATGACTGCGAAGAGGTGCCTGCTGAGCACTACTGAAGGCACCGCAAGGTTTTTGGAATTTAAAAACCTTCTGAAATTTTTAATATTTGGCCAAATTTCCTAAGAATTTGTTGAGCTGATCATGTAACTATTTGAATATTTCAAGTTTTAGGAGGATTTTCCAGTGGAAAATCATATCGGCTTCAGATGGCTTTCGATGCACCGGAGCCACCGTTGGAAGTCATTCACTCTCCAGCTTGCTATATCTCCAGGCTAATCATACCATCCCCATCTACACTGGTTAATCTAGAACATATCTTCATGTTATCTTCGGGTTGGCATCTTGGAAAATTATGATTATCCATTCCCGAAGACATTGGGTTACGCAGCTCTATGGCATATAGCACGGAGATGGTGCCCCTTCGGGGTTGTTGATACACTTGCAGAACTCAGAAGTCAGGTTAAACCAAGGGTTCACCCTTTCGTCTTGTTTCCAGTAAACACTGGAATATCCTACGTTGGCAGATATGTCTTGTCCCAGCTGGAATCCTTAACGCTGTATAATCTCGATCCGCCGGATGAAGTTACCGCTCTCTGGGCATCTTAGTGCTACCTCTATTTGAGTGTCGAACCCTATTATTCTGATGTATATTACAAAGAAAACTAAGTTCCCCTGCACAGACTGACACTGTTCACAGCGATACTAGGTCGTGAGGCCGATTGCCGTTGGCGTCATCTGAGTGCATCCGATTTTCTCCATAATTTCAAGAGGTCAACAATGACACGCATTGTGTCTGGAGGTCAGAGGAGGTCTTCCTACCGCCTGGTTTGGGGGTGTTGCCATGCCCCCAAAATTTGAAGGCCATTCAACTTCACCATTGGCCTATAAACCTTCTACAGAGCACTCTCACTTTTGTCAGCCTATGATGTGCATTTATATTAATTTTCCCTGTAGGATACCTACGCTCCGACCTTCGTTCAATTCAATAAATGGCATGGCTGAAAATGGTCCGAAACCTCAGAAAAATAGGATTTTTAAAGGGAATCTGTAGGCAGGCGTTCCCGAGCCCACACGTAGCCCCTGAAGATGTTCAGTAATTTTCGAAAAGAAGACTTTGATGGCATAGTGTCTACATTCATCCAATTAGAGTGCGCAATCTTTGGATAAATGGACATCTTTTGGCTCAAGGTTAACTTGATGTATGTTTTCGCAAACAATTCTATTGACTGTACTTCCCTGACGGTTTCCAAAATACCTATTACATCGCGATTTGTGATGTTGTAAGTACACTAGAATGTGCCATGATATCACATATCCTTATACAGATGTGGCGCCGGCAATGCAACTGGGACGATGCTATCGTCCAACTAAGTACTATTGTACTTTCCTCCACATGCACTGCTAATATGAGTGCATAACCTTAACTTATGCTATTATTCTGACACTCAGGCCCAGTTCTGTAATGACTCTTTGAAACCACGACAAGATGTGGTACGGACATATCACTTGAGGTAAGCCAAGAAAGAGATAGTCTGAAGTATCCTTGCAAGACCCATCTCGTCCTGTTAGAATTCCATTAAGACTATTATGCAGTGAAACCATCCACTTGAGTCCCTGAATCTGATAGTCACGCGTTTTCTCTTCATGAATGGTGTCAAAAAGAAGCCTAAACATGGCGAGTCTTTGAATATTTTCCCTTAGTATCTGGAGATATGTAATCTTCATCAAAAATATTTTCTACATCATCTCTTTGTTTCTTTTGTTTATCCATAATGAAGTTGTACCCATGATAAATTTCTTCTATATCAATAGAGTCCTTTCTATATTCATAGATAGTAGGAGATCAAGTCCTGGGATTACTATTAATGTTAAGTGCTAATCTTTCCAAGTCAGTTATACCTTCATTCTTTGAATCTAGAATAATAGTACCTTTTCTCTTCCTTATCATAAATCATCAGTCGCCATATCCTCAATTATATGTTTTTTGATCACTTAGTCGGTGTTTTAAGAACTGTGTTTCTTTCATTAGTCTTTCCTCCATTTTCACTTGCTCTTCTATGAACTTAATGAAGAATGATTCAATCATCTTAAAAATGGTGTGTGCTTGCATTGTGTAATGATTTGTATCAAAGAGTGATTGATCTTAAGAAAAATCAAATTTTAAACTAAATTTTGATTGTGTTATAATGTAGGAGGATGACCAAAAGCCTTACACATTATTGACTCAATCAAATATATATATTTATGTTGTTTGAGAAAAAGGTACTATTTCATTAGATCCTGTCCATCAGGCAATCCTCTGGAGAATTGTTAGGATTCTTACTTTCAGGCCTCCATAACTTGTTTTCACACTGGCAATCCTCTGGCATCTTGACATTGGTATTCCTGTTAGGATCCCAGCCATTCAGTTTCCCACAACCTCATTTTATGCTCTCCACCCTCTGGAATCCTACCATTGGTACCCCCAACCACAGTGCCACTGCTCACAGCACCCTGACACTTGTTTCACTATGGTTTTCCCTTTTCATCATCCCCTCCCATCTCCATCCTGATGCTCTCCCATCACCTGTTTACTTGTAAATGTTATTTGGCACCTCATACCCCCCAGAATAACATTACTACATTGTATTTGATTCTAGTCTGATCCCTACCCCTTCCCATGCTTCCTTTGAACCCATCACTACTTCTCACTTCCTTGATTGGCCCTCCACTCATCTGTTATACCCTTGTATAAAGTTCCTACCATGTATGCTACTATTCTTCAGTTCTAATATCAACTTAGATTACCCCCATTTAGTCTTCAGCTACCTTGCTCCCTTCCTAATACCCTCAAAAACATCATTAACAATCCATGACTCTGTAACCTACATATGTATGACTCTTAACATTTCAGCCCTCCAATTGAATGAGCTAAGTATTGTCTTCAGTCCTTATCATACTATCTGCTCTGGAGGATAGTCACAATTTATTGAATATACAAATTTTTATGAAAAAGTCCTCATATTTTTAAGTGAGACTATTTCCTTTGGCTATGACTACATGTTTAGGAGTTTATATTTCATTACCCCAAAATTTCATCTTTAAGACTTGTATGTTCTTTTAAAATATACACAAATGCCAAATGTCATGGTTAAACAAAATTATTTGGGTTAAGACTTAATCTGGGATAAAATGCATTCTCTTGTATATACAGTGGGTCAAAAAACTGCCCCAATGTTTGTGCATTTTAGAAAGATTGATACTGTGTGAAGGAATGACATCAGCAAAAATTCTGAAAAATTCACATGATATACTAGAACATGTTGGCTATCTACCAACTTAAGAAATCATGTGATTCCAATCAAAACTCATTGCTTAATAAATCAAACAAAATAATCACTCATTGGGGCAGTTTTTTGACCCTCTATTATTTTCTCTGATTTTCAATATTACACACCAGTATAAGGTAGGAGTGGATTATATGAATCATCAACATGTCATGTGACCTTATTTGTATCAATTTGGCATGCTGAACTTTGTTCATTCATCTCCTTGACTCCTTACCACCACTATGAAATCCATCTCTGCAGAAAAGCATTCTTCTGTTATTTTTCTCCTCAATGAGGGGTATTCCCAGTGTCAAATTCAAGCTAGGACTGGTCTGGGAAAGAGTACTATTGGCAGGATCAGTAGGGAGGTAGAGGGGGATAAGGGAAATCATCCTGGTGGCCATTCTTCCAAGCTTTCCCCTTATGATAAACAGTCAATTATCCAATAAATCAGCTCTGGGAAGCTTGACAATGCTGTCCAAGCCACCCAATTTATAAATTCCATCATATCTACCTCTGTCACTCCTCAGACTGTTAGGAATGTGTTGAAGGAAGCTGGCTTTAGGTCAGCAACAAAGAAGAAAGTCCCTATGTTCAAGGGGTCTCATCGTCAGCAACATCTAAAGTTTGCCCAATACCATGAAAATTGGACTATGGAGGACTGGAAGAGGGTGTTGTGGACTGATAAGACAAAAATCAATAGGATTGGGTCAGATGGGAAGGTATATGTTTGGAAGCAACAAGGGGAACCAATATCAGACAGGACCACCACACCAACTATCAAACATGGAGGGGGGAATAACTTGATGGTTTGGGGGTGTATGGGCTGGAATGGGGTGGGGAAGCTGATAGAGGTGCAGAAGAACATGGATACAGTGCAGTATTATGAGATTTTGGAGGAGGGAGTGGAGGATAGCATTGAAAGTTTGGAGATGGCTGAGGATAAGTGGTACTTCCAACAGGACAATGATCCAAAACATACCTCAAAAAAGGCAGACCAGTGGTTATCTGACAATAACATCATTCCCATGAATTGGCCTGCCCAATCCCCTGATCTAAATCCCATTGAACACCTCTGGCAACACCTCAAGGCCAAACTCTAACAATATGACATATCACCCAAAGGAGTACATAAATTATGGGACAGGGTGGCAAAGGAGTGGACTGAAATACCACCAGAGACATGTCAGAAGCTAATAGAAAGCATGCCTAGGAGGATACAGGCAGTTTTAAAGGCAAAGGGGTCATACAAAGTATTAGATTGTATAATAATAGAGGGTCAAAAAACTGCCCCAATGAGTGATTATTTTGTTTGATTTATTGAGCAATGAGTTTTGATTGGAATCACATGATTTCTTAAGTTGGTAGATAGCCAACATGTGCTAGTATATCATGTGAAGTGTTCAGAATTTTTGCTGATGTCATTCCTTCACACAATATTAATCTTTCTAAAATGTACAAACATTGGGGCAGTTTTTTGACCCACTGTATGCAAACTTTCAAATATAGTTCATATAATTTAAATTGATTTGATTTAGAAACTTAACCAGAACTATGTTAAAATGGTAATTGAAACTTTAATGGATATTTGTGGGTAACTAGGTATTAGGCTATGTGTTGTTACAGTTGCTTAGTAATACTAAACCTTTTTGCTATCAACTATATGTAATGATGCTCACTATCCTCACTTTCAATAAACTATCCAGCAATCCATGTCGTGGAATTTATTCCCAAAAGGATAATCTACATATGATTGTTTGACTAACTTTTGTCAGATACAAGATAAATATTAATATTTCCTTATTCTCCAGAGTATCACCTAATGGACTGAATTTGATTAAATATTAATTCTACAGCAAACAATATAAATATATATACTTACTTCGCCAATTTTAAGCCATTTTTTTGCCTCTGTGTTCACCGCCTCTCTCAGGATACTCCAGGTGCTCAGCTCCCCTGGGATACCCCGCGTGTGTTCCCGATTAGGTATCACTTTCCCACACTTCATCGTGCCTGGCCGAAATGTAAAAAAGAATATATATATATATTATACAATATTTACGATATAATTACGAGAGACCATCAGTGCAACTCAATGCTTGACGAAACAATGTTTTCAATATTATATGTAAAATACCAACTGGGGCACATCTTCAAGGTAAGTACAAATCCTCATCCTTCCTCAGCGCATATTCTAATTTTTAACTTTTACACTATATTCCAGGTTTCACACTGTTGACACGCACATACATGTTAGTGTGTTTGAGCAAGGATGGAAACTCTTCCATCTTACTGAATCTGGGGCGAAGGCCAGGAAGGCACCCGAGGCAGAGTGTATGAAATTTATATATGAAACTGGCCCAGAAAAGTTTCACGATCTGTTGACACCTGATTGGGACATTGCATGCAAGGTATGAGGGGAGGAATAACACAGCGACAATGGTTAAATAATTGTGTTGCAGCACAGGATCTGGGACATAGACGGGAAGTATCTCAAGCCGCTCGGATCTCCAAATGTCAATTTGACGAAGGACCCAATTGTTGAATTCATTCCAGGTGGCGTGTGGACCACTACTAAAAATTACCACGCAGACGTAGTTATCTTTGCAACCGGCTTCCACTCAATGAACGACCTTACTACCCTCCATGTATATGGGTGAAACGGTGAGCTGCTCACTGACCATTGGAAGGCTGTAGGCAGCCCTAATGGGCATAATGGTACTGCTGTTCACAGATGTAAATGTATATTTATGTATTCCCTGGACAACCACTTATTTGCTCTAGTTCCTAATTCTTTTATGCTCTATGGTCCCAATGGATCCACCGGTCATACACTGTCATTTTTACAATCGAAAATAATGTGAACTTCGCATTGAAGGTCATCAAGCCCATTCTCTGAGGGGAGGCATCTGAAGTTGAAGTAAAAGATGATGCAGAGAAAACATATACGAAAGGTCTTCAAGTGGCATCACAAGACAAAATCTGGACAAAATGCAACAGTGTATGTGGCCTCTCATATTCCATCATATTTTTTCAATATATCATTCGAATCAAGTGGTATGTGAGTGATAATGGATAGAATGTGACTCTATATCCCTGGGTGCAGACGTATCTTTGGTGACGTTCGAACTTCCCTATCTGGAGCAATTGGTCTTATAAGGTTGAATTTCGAATTTAAATAGTTCCCGGTCATTAAAGTTGACAATCTTCACCATTCAGTTTATACCACTCTGTCCATGGTAGGGTTTTCATTGCACATAACATCCTTGGCCTTTCACGAAAGAGAATGGTCAAACCTCAGTGCCTTGGCAACAGGTACCATCGCACTATGGACATGGGACACAAATGAGACCTTGGAAGGGGAAAAGGCACAGTGGCAATTTCAGACACTGCGAACACTAAAGTGTCGGCTGCCAATGGTGGGTTTATGTCCATCATCACTGCTCTATATTTTATTGGTCTCATGGTTTGTTTATGTTGCAATCAGCAGATTGACCAAATATCATCAGTGAATATTTGTACTTTAGTCAAGATAATGGGAAAGTGTATTCATGGGATTTGCCCGAGTAAATGTGCTATGTCAATATATTGTCATCTCTTAAGTTATTGTTCTCATTATTTTGCGATGATCATCTGTGAGGTCTAATTGGCTTCATGTTTGTTAGCAAAACTATGGTTTTCTTATCTAGAGCTCACCTCACTGAGTTCGTCCCCTCTGAGCGTTTCCCTCCAGTATTGACCTCAGCACCATTTTTACACTTTCTCTCCCTTTCTTTAGGAGTACCATACTGTCTTCTCCGTGGTTTAGAAATACCTTCTTCTTTAAGAGCATCCCTTAGTGCAAGGGTGAGCTCTGTTGTACCATTTACTGCCATTGGCCATTTTCTTTAGAAAGATCTCATTATCACGTCCACATCTATTCATGGAATTAAAATCAAAATAGTATGAGTCGAGTAAATAGAATTTTAACACACTTTAATATGTACTCTTCAGCTATTAGTTTACGAGCACGGTAGCTCATTGCAAAAGCCAGGTGAGTCTTCCATTCGGTCGGCCAATCCTTCAGAGGTTTGTGGAGACCCTGACTTTCATCTATATTTTCCCAATCATGTACAAATGTGAGCCATCGCTCATGCCTTGGAATGCCTATTCGTGTAGCTGGGATGGATAGCCCAGGAGGTGGAGATGCCAACAGTGATGATAATGGAAGTGGAATTGGCATCACATTGGTTGTGTTGGTGGTGTTGTTGTTGGATTGTATTCCAGCGTGTTCACCATGCCGGTGGGAGGCTGCTGCATCAGAAGTTGAATGGGAGAATCCAGCTTTAATTGTTTTCCCCATAGATCTCTCCATAGAAGACCACAACTCTTTCATTTCTAAGAGTGACACTGGGCGGATATCCTTATGCTCACCAAGGAATGACATGTTGACTTCACTTTGAATTGGTCACAAAGCATCACCATGTCCCTCCTCATAGTAATGGAGCTCATCAAGTAAGTATCTTATTAGAGTATCTTGCTTTACCAATATTAGCTCTTATTAATCTCTGTCTGAGGTTTAACAAAACTTACATGTTCTCCCTCTGCCCATCACCCCACCAACAGATTGTTGCTAGTGTCCAACATTTTCTGACTGGTGCTAGCATGAAGCGATATTGAGAGCCACCCCACCGGAAACAGTGAGTTGAAAGATGAGGGAGTGTGACATCAATGCCAGCCCCTGTACAAAACTCTTTAATCTATTTCTGGACCACATCATGAGACATGGCAGATCCAGGTTGAACAATGCCATTGCTCCCTACAGATGGGAATAAAAAATCCTCAGACTGCAATATTCGGCCATAGACATGTGATTCGAGAAAACTAATCCAGTTATGCATATGCTGATCTATATCAACAGATGGTAGTTCAGGCTGTGGATATATGAAATATATATGTCCTATGCACTTTGTGTGTCAATTTCTCAAAATATCTATGACTGTGTACATACCCCGCAAATCCACCTCATTGTAGAGCTTACTCTGCCAGTTCTTCCTCTCAACAAGAGATAATTTCCAATGTGGTATTCTAAATTCATCTTCCGTCACACATCCAAATGTGAGATGCTTCCACTTCAGCTTCACAGTTTCAAAATTCCTATTTTAGATGCCACAAAACCAGTTTACAATGGTACACATATTAATATTGAAGAATTAATTGCATACCTGGTCCAGACAGTCCATGCAGTGGCAGATAATGCATGCCAACCCAGATACTTGTGCAACATTTACTGTTCGTTCAAAGAGAGTTCAGTTGCATGATGCAGAGGAAAGGATACTGAAAAGACTCTTTCTGACCACTCAAAAGTGCGCTCCATATAGCTCAAGCTCATCGCCCCCGAGTGTGTCCGAATTCCTTCTTTGCCATGTTTTTTGCTTGCAGCGTGAATAGTGTCCATCACATCTGACGCAGTCGCTGGATTTCCAACTGCAGTATTAGAAGATTCATCCCACCTCCACGGCCCTCGATAAAGACCTTCACTGTCTCTGGAGAGGGAGAGGGATCAGCATTCTATTAGTGAGCAGTCTGGAAATAACAAATGGTTAAGCTTATGAATTATCCCAATATTTCTTGAATGCAGCATGGGCACCATCTGCCGTTGACTTCCCCAGATTATTTTCGAAGCACTTCCAGCTAATAAAACTTGCCAGTGCCCATGGGGATGCTCAATTTGGTTTGATATCAAATGCGTGAGCCAAATCTGCCATAGTCCACTTCACCCCTTCCAGGCTGTCGGGACAACCTCTTGGATTCTCTAATGTGCTTTCCAATTTAGAGCCTTCCACCAATCCCTTCAACCATTCCTTTCCACGCTGGATATATCCATCATAGCCATTAGAACTATTACTCGCCATACCATGCTTTCTTTTCGAGGCTTGTTTGAGTCGTTCAGTATTGACCACAGAGCTGCGTTTGACATTTGTTCTACAGTACTTTCGTCGTGGTGTTGAGCAACTAGTCATTGTAAAATGCTTCGATAAAAAATTTACTCATGTACTGCATTGAGTAGTATTGTCAAATATATACATTGGGTAGATGACAAAAAAAAACAATGATATTTTAACCCACAGATGAACTTCTGATGCCCAAAAACCAACCTCACCATAAATTAAGGACTCTGTAAATCCTATAATCGGTACTGAAAATTGCAGTATGTATCCTTGCTTTGCCATAGGGGGCGTATCGAGGTTTGCATCTTGATTATCCTTTTCCACTTCCAATAGGCATCAACCAGGATATTGTGTATTGGAGGTTTAACAGCACTCCACAGCAGAAATACAAACCAACACCGGGTTTGTTTCGCGTACTTGACAAATTAGTAGCTGCATGGATGAGAAATTGGGTTAACGTACCATCAGTTGGGCCTAAATTTTATAGTGAACGCTATTGTGAGTTGTATCGCTGTTGTTCAATGTTGTCAATGCTAACAACACTGGAAAACAAGGGTCGATTCGCTGGCCCAGCGTCGAGTGCCACTGCATGAGCGGAAGGTGTGGCAACCACACAAAGGAAGGGACGTGAGGTCAAATCTAAACACTTAGGCGGGTAACTGATGGAGTGGTGATTGCTCGAGCTGTACATTATGTCACAATGTGGAAGAAGAGAAGTGAGCAGGTAGATGATGTTGAGGCTGTGCACTGTGGAACACACAGATTCGGGCTTGGAAGATCTGACTATCAGTTTCAGAGTCAATGCAATTATTTGGTTACCACATAGAAGGAGATGCCAATTAGGACTCGTGTGGGTCAGAACGAGTTTCATGGGCAGATGTAAGACAGCGCTATAAGGTAAAATATTGTGAACATACCGTACAATGGGCCTAATGAGCGAAGAAACCACAACCCTGGTAAGCAGACAACTAAGTCGCACTAGCCACAAAAACTCACATGGATTTAAGCCGCTTATGGTATTGAAGTCTTCATGGACATAAATTGGAGCTCGCAAGAGCATCAATATTCGACATCCAGTAATTTTTTCAACATGGATAGAGGCGTGATTTCCTGGAATTCGAAAAAGAAACTTTTCATTGCACTATTATTGACAGAGGTGAGATATATAGGTGTGACTCATGTTACAAAGGAATTTTTTTGCACACAGGCATTTAGAGCTGAAATCGCTTGCCCACCATTTATCCTATCACTGCCAACTGCGATCGCTGATCCACAAGTCCGATTATCAAGACTGGTGAATTTCACACTTGCATGAAGCACATTGAATGGGGAACCCCACGCAGAGAAAACGAGATGGCAAAGTAAATGAATAGCTTTTACTCAACAGCAGGATGGCGAAACAGAACCGTCCATAGCTGTGCAACTTGAATGTCCCGCAGACACGAAGGTAAAAATGTGCTCAGAGGTATGTCAGTGCAGAGTGACACACAAAGTATTCGCTAAGCTCTCCAGTGTGGTGCATCAAATGCGTACATTTGGCATGTGTCTATTTCTTCTATCATGGCGATGAATTTTTCGGGATACCCACTTGTAGATGGCTTTGACTGGAACAATGTGAGCGTGAAATGACTTACACTTATAAATTAATGTTTGTGCTCACAGTTGTTATCAGTGTTGCCGGTTTCGACTGCAGCCCATTGAACACATTATCATTTATCTGCATACGTGGACCCAAGGCAACGACTTGGGCATCGCATCATAAGTCGACCCAAGGCAACGACTCAGGCATTGCATCGTAAGTCGCCATGTCATCTATATCTTGATATCTATCAGGAGACCGAGGACCTCTTGGTGGTTTTTTGTGTGTGACTTCTATAATGTATCCCCTCCAACAGACAAACTCATTGACTCTGTAGCTTGGCACATAGTCGATATGCAGATTTTCGTGCTCTAGGACATCCTGGAAGACTTTCCATTTCTTCTCTGAGGAGTGACATTCAATGAAGAAATCCCTCGGCATATTCCAGATCTTCTCTTTAATCTACAATGACAAACAAGTAAACTCCCCCATCTTCGAGTTGGGACTGATCTTACAAGATATGACACTAGCTAGTCATATGTCAGATTTTCAGCTTCAAATGTTCCCGAGACGCTGCAACCTAGTATAACAATATAAATATGAAACTCAGCAATGCTCACAGAGTTGAAATCAAGATTTGAAATAGAGTTTCGTCCAACATTGCGCTGCTTTCAGAGACCTAAGACCAAGGGCCTACATTAGTAGATTGATGAAGGGTACAAAGATGCGCACCTACTGGTTTTGCAAAAGAGACACATACTCTTAGCATCCCATTCTCCATGCCATTATCTGTCCTTTTCAACTCAATAGTATCGATCTTCACTGAGAAGAGCTGGGAAACCAATGAAGCAGACACGATTACATGCCAAAGTGAAGAGGTAAAAAGTTGAAAGAGATGTCGAAGGATGGCGGATATGATCAGACATGATGAGTATGCTGAAGCATGGACAGACATGAATACATACCAAACCTAAACAAATGGGCTCATGTGTGCAGTGTCTTCATGCTCAACACTTCCCCTCGCCACTCTACTCCTCCTGTTACGTAGGTTCCTCCCGTAAGCCTAGAAGGCAACTGTCAGGGGACAATCTTAAGTTTTCCTATTTCACTCCTGACTTTCCTTAATATAGTTTCATAAATAAAGGGTGAGGGCACTTGCTGTTATCACATTTTCAAACTCCGCTGCACCTTTAGTTAGTCACACACTAGCCGAGGATTCCTTAGACTTTTCTCTTCGGATTTCCTCTGCTAGGTAAGTCAGACTGTATTCTACATGTATGTAATTAGATAGGTATAAAACTCACTTCGGATTTCCTCTGCTAGCACCCCAGCTCAGTCACAGTGCGAGTCAGCACAGTCTAGAGAGTTGCCCTTACAGAAGAAAAGTCTCACATCGAGTGACCAGAATTACGCCGCCATTTTTCAAGCTATATTCAAGATCACGAGTTCAGACGTCTATCTCTACAGATCTAATCAACTTCGAATTCACGCGCGTTTCCCTCCCCTCATTTTTACCATATGTCAGCTTCTATGACCAATCTGCACCAGGTGTTAGAACAACACGGCAATGACATTCGGGAGCTCCAAGCCTCTCAGAAACAGAATACGGATTTGCTGCAGCAGATCCTTCAGCAACTCACCTTGCAATCGCAACCACCGCCAACTCCTCCACAAGCGCCGACACTACTTACGTCGACTCCTCCCACCATTTCGACCAACTCAGGTCCAAAGGTTCCACTTCCAAATGCATATGATGGCGATCGCTCCAGCGGCCGGACCTTCTACAATTCGTGCCTTTTGTATATCAGTATGAATGAAGCAAAATTTCAGACGGACGATACCAAGGTACAATGGGTGGTTTCCTTCATGAAGACTGGTCACACTGCCCTTTTTGCAAATCATCTTATGAAATCGTGGAGTCAAGGAGAAGCGGTGATCTCTTGGGAAACCTTTGCGTGAACTTTTGAATGCGAATTCTTCCCGGCCGATGAAGCAGTGACGGCCCGCATCAAGCTGGAAGGAACGACTTACCACCAAGGCCGCCGAACGGTCAACGAATACACGGATGAGTTCCACGAACTCATTGATCTCGCGGGTTACAAGGACCCTTTGGCTATCGTCATGAAATACCGACACGGCCTACTCCCGAATATCCAGACCCAGGTTGCGATGATGGAAAATTGCCCAAAGGACGATGACGAGCAGGGCTGGTACGATGCCGCCTCCCGTTTCGACCGAAATCAGAATGCAAACGAAATCTTCTGCTCAGTGGGCGTTACGACAAGACCGATCGCACTAAAGCCCACGATGTTTCCGCGCATCGTTCCCCCACACCTTTCACATTCCCCGCATCCTATATCGACACTACCTTCCTCTAAACCGGCTGATGCGATGGATGTCGATGCGACCAAAAACCGTGGCCTCCCCTCAACCCTCTGTTTCGAATGTCGCCAACCGGGTCATTTTAGCCGAGACTGCCCTCGTAAGCTACAGAGGATTCGCTCGTTACTTACCAGCCTTGATGATGAAGGGCAGGACATGGCCATGGATATCCTCCTGGCCGAAGCTGATGTCTGAATTGCTTGCAGTAGGGTGGTGGAATCCAATGATTCCCCTCATGAGGCAGATCTACAGCCAGTTCCGGGTTTTCCCAACCGCAGCGAGTGAAGGGTATGCCCTCACTGCCACTTTCAAATAGATTCAGTGTTCTCTCAGTTGATGATGTATGTACAGTTAATACATCAGAAATTGAACCTCCATTGAGTGAGGACATTGGAATTCAAGTCATACCTAACCCACCCAAGCCCCCTTCAGTCCATTCACATCGTAGAAGACCAGTTTGGGAATGTCATCTTCCAAAATCTTTTATTATTGCCTCAACTGCAACTGCCAAATCATTACACCTAAAAGTTGAGCTCCAAACAACTGACACAGGTCTCCTCTGATCGACTCGTGCATTGGTTGATTGTGGTGCAACTGGGTTGTTCATTAACCGAGACCAAAAGGTTTCCGAGACATTGTCCCTGAGTACCTCCACACATTTGAAGATGTGTTTTCCAAGGAATCATTTGATTCGCTGCCTGATCGAAAACCTTGGGACCATGCAATTGAACTAATCCCTGATGCAAAGTCAACCAATTGCAAGGTCTACCCCATGTCCCTCAATGAACAGACAGAGCTGGATATTTTTATTGCTGAAAATTTGGCAACTGGTCGGATACGTCCTTCTAAGTCACCCATGGCATCCCCAGTTTTCTTCATCAAGAAGAAGGATGGCTCCCTTCGACTTGTACAGGATTATCGTACACTGAATGCCCAAACCATAAAAAATTGATATCCACTCCCACTCATTTCAGAGCTGGTAAATCAATTGAAAGGGGCATGGTATTTCACAAAGCTTGATGTCAGATGGGGTTACAATAATGTTCGCATTAAAGAAGGGGATGAGTGGAAGGCTGCCTTCCGAACAAACAGAGGGTTGTTTGAACCCTTAGTCATGTTTTTTGGACTCACTAACAGCCCAGCAACCTTCCAGACTATGATAAATGACATTTTCCGGGATCTGATTGCTGAAGGAGTCGTCTGTGTCTACCTGGATGACATCCTCATCTTTACCAAGACACTTGAGGAACATCGACGTGTCCTATTACTGGTTCTTGAGCGTCTTCGTGAGTATAAGCTCTACCTTAAGCCAGAGAAATGTGAGTTTGAAAAAACAAAGGTTGAATACCTGGGCCTAGTCATCTCTGAGAACCAAGCAGAGATGGACCCAATCAAAGTGTCAGGTGTGCATAATTGGCCCACTCCAACTAGTCGGAAGGAGGTACAAGCCTTCCTTGGGTTTGCCAATTTTTATAGGCGATTCATATCAGATTTCTCCCACCACACACGACCACTGTTTGATCTCACAAAAAAGGAATCAACTTGGAGGTGGACTATGACAGAGGACAAAACTTTCCTTCTCCTCAAGGATCTGGTTACAAATGCACCAATTTTGACAATGCCTGATGACTCAAAACCATTTCGAGTTGAAGCTGACTCATCAGACTATGCCACTGGAGCAGTCCTCTCACAACAACAGAATGATGGAAAGTGGCATCCTGTCGCCTTTTACTCAAAAAGCTTGTCAGCTGTTGAACGCAATTATGAGATCCATGACAAAGAGATGCTTGCAGTGATCCGTGCCTTTGACGAGTGGAGACATTTCCTAGAGGGGGCACGACACTCAGTTGAGGTGTGGACTGATCACAAAAACCTTGAGTACTTCATGTCCTCAAAGAAGCTAAATCAAAGACAGGCCTGATGGTCCCTATTCCTGGCATGTTTTGATTTCCAACTGCACCACCGACCAGGACGCTCTATGGGCAAAACTGATGCACTCTCTCACCAGCCTGACCATGGCTCTGGTGAGGGTGACAACTCAGACATAACCCTACTTAAACCAGAGTTTTTTGCAATTCGAGCCATGGAGGGTGTGTCAATACATGGACCAGAATGTGAATTCCTCACTGCTATTCACCAAGGAAATGAGAAGGGTGAACAGGAGGAAGCAGTGATCACAGCAGTGAAGGAACTCAGAAAATATGGTGGCCGATCCATCAGATTAATGGAATGGTCAGAGGAGGATGGACTGGTGTTGTATCGGGGAAAAATATATGTACCAACAGACCCAGAACTGAGGTGTAGGATTGTGGAACAGCATTATGACTCTCAGATTGCTGGCCATGCAGGACGATGGAAGACCTTAGAGCTGGTAAGTCGCCACTTCTGGTGGCCAGGCATATCGCGATACATAGGACAGTATGTCAAGACCTGTGACATATGTATGCGCACCAAGTTCCAGCATTGTATGCCAATTGGGGAATTACACCCAAACACCACACCAGAAGATCGATGGGATACAAGTAGTGTTGACTTCATAGTTGACTTACCGGAATCCCAAGGGTATGATTCGATTATGGTAATTGTAGATCTAATGACCAAGCGTGGACACTTCCTGCCCACACATAAGACTGTTGACTCTGTTGGCACAGCTCAGATCTTTTTCAAGGATGTGTGGAAGCATCATGGACTTCCACAGCGAGTTATCTCAGACTGTGGATCACAGTTTGCAAGTCAATTCACTCGGGAATTATACCGACTCCTTGGTATTCAACCAGCCTACTCCACAGCCTACCACCCTCAGGCTGATGGACAGACTGAATGAGTCAACCAAGAGTTGGAGACGTATCTACGGATCTTTGTAAACCAGTGCCAAACAGATTGGGTTGATCTTCTCCCACTTGCAGAATTCCAATATAACAACCATATCCATTCATGTTAGACTGTGGACGTCATCCACGAATGGGCTTTGAACCAGACCTTCGATCCAACAAGGTGGAATCAGTAAATGATTTTCGAGATCGAATGGCTGAAACTCTCAAAGAGGCAAAAGCAGCACTGGCTAAAGCAAAGGATGAGATGACAAAGTACTATAACTGTCGGCGCACCCCAGCACCAAACTTCAAGGCAGGAGACCAAGTTTTCCTAGATGCCAGTGACATTCAAATGGCCCAACCCTCAAAGAAGCTTTCACACCTTCGATTAGGCCCATTCAAGGTACTTGAACAGGTCTCACCAATTGCCTATAAGTTAGAACTGCCCAAGTCAATGAATAGACTTCATCCAGTCTTCAATGTGGTGAAACTGACACCAAAGATTGAGGATCCAATCATTGGCCGCCATTCTAAACTCCCACCAAATCCAATAGTGGTGGAAGGAGAGGTGGAGTATGAGGTTGAGAAGGTATTTGACAGTAGATGGAGATATGGGTGAATTGAATACCTTATAAAATGGCAAGGTTTTGGCATGGAACATAATAGCTGGGAACCAGGGTATAGGGTGTTTTCCCCTGCCTTGACAGCAGATTTCCACACACAACATCCAGAGGCAGTAACAATTCAGGGCTGTTCGAGGATCAAGGCAACCTCAAAACACCACAGTACGAGTGACCCAGATTCCAAGGTTTCGAAAGGTCAAGCCTGGACTCTATTGGCAGCAACATCATGTTGGGACGCCATACCTTAAAAAGGGGGGTGATGTCAGGGGACAATCTTAAGTTTTCCTATTTCACTCCTGACTTTCCTTAATATAGTTTCATAAATAAAGGGTGAGGGCACTTGCTGTTATCACATTTTCAAACTCCGCTGCACCTTTAGTTAGTCACACACTAGCCGAGGATTCCTTAGACTTTTCTCTTCGGATTTCCTCTGCTAGGTAAGTAAGACTGTATTCTACATGTATGTAATTAGATAGGTATAAAACTCACTTCGGATTTCCTCTGCTAGCACCCCAGCTCAGTCACAGTGCGAGTCAGCACTGTCTAGAGAGTCGCCCTTACAGCAACTGCAAAACAGTGAGCTAAAACAAAGCTCCTAGTCGAAGTTGCTTACATAATCAAACATACTTTTCATTCATAGGCTCAAGTGTAGTTTACTCAATTACCTTTTCACACTGAAGGGAATAATATATTTTTTGTTATAATGGTATATAATTAATAATAGGACATTATGGAGTTGACTAGTGTGTTGGTTTCATAACAAACCACATGATAGTCACCTTCACCCATAATATAATTGCAAGACCCATCATCCAGCAGCCCTGAATGCAATAAAACCCACTGAAAAAGTTCTGTTGCATGTGAAGAGAATGAACAACAGTCAATATAAGCTACACATAATTTTTTAGGTTGGATTTTAAACATAAGTCGCAATTAAGTGACCTACAAGGCCTAATTAAGTTAACCAAGCTTAATTTTAAGGCAAATTTTAACGAATTTTAATGAATTTTAAGGGCTCGCATCAACAAACCAGGCAATTTTATAGTACAAAGATGGCTGCTAGACCTTTTCTTTACTATTAAAAAGCCAACTATCCATTTTCTATAATATTTGAAGTGCAATACAGGCCCAACATACCAAATAAGTTTCATCGAATGGTCTATTGCCTTAAGCGCATGTCGAAGAATATAAGCTGCCCCATTTCATACAACTATATATATGATAAATGCTACATGAAAGATGAATTAAATTCAAAATTATTTCCAGTGAAACTGGTGATGTAGTCAACTATATGAGTCTCATCCATTGTAAGATTTGAATAAATTTAAGAACCGTCTAAGAACAGTGGCCTGTGTATGAATTTAATTCTACAAGAGAAATGGCTGCTGAGGATTAAATATTTAAATTTCTAGGCTTTGCATTCAACTCGGAATGAGATTGGGAAACTGTCACAAAGTAGTTTAGGCAAATGATCTATCTGATCACTATTTTTTACTTTCTATGCATTGAAAAATTACAGTGCCAATTTTGTCAAAATGATCTAAAAGAAATTCAGGAGAATGATTGTGCCATCTTAAATAAATCTATTCATTCATTCAATTTTTTTTGTTTGGTGAAAAATGAGCATGACCCAATGGTGTTTAGGACACGACGAAGGGGTTAGAGTAGGCATTTGAGTGCGTTCACAGCAGTGTCCAAGGAATGATCCTACACTATCCTGCACTATCCCAATTTTAAGCGGTTAGCGAATTTTAACACCAAAAGGCTTAAAATATCGGAGTTAAGGGGACTTAAGTGGATAAATAACTTTTAAAGTTTTTGGTTATCCTCCTCTATCTGAAATACCAAAGCACCTTAACTGAAGCCAAGCTCTACCTGTTTTACAGAGTCACACCTTCTGACCAGTATGATCTCTATTGTTGGCCCTCCAACATAGAGCCCCCTCTTAACCCATTTGCTTAGATCTTAACACCTACTCTCTACTTAATTTTCAATAATGTCCTTCAGCCAGTTGACACTCATATGAAATAAAGTCGAATTATATTAACTATTTTGAAAAGCCACACATACAATAGGGTTTAGGGTGTACATATGTATACCAGAGAATGCCTATTCCAAAGATTAAGTCATAACCTAAATAATCTTGTTTGACTATAACATCTGTGGATATTTTAAAAGTGACACATTTACCAGAGAATACATCCAATCCCAAAGACAGGATACTGAGGTAGAGTTAGAACAATGCAGGAGCTGATTGCAATGTATCTCAATAACCATGCCTTGTGGCAGGAGGTGCACCTTACCTATTTCACTTGCCAGGACTACAAGCTGGTCTGGCTGCTTAATCAGTAGGACAGTGTAATAGTGGTGCACAGAATTAATTGCTATGTATATGACTTGTTATATGAGATGTTATTGTGGGTGCTAATCTGGGCCAAGTAATAGATAAGCTGCACCTCTTCAGGTACCGTGAGACTTGGTTTAATATGGCTCTTATGGAGTTATTTCTCCAACTCCAAGCTTAATAATACATTCTATACACCCACCCCATGAGCTATTTGTTGTTGACTGAATTAAACATTAATATCAATCCATTTGATAGCTATTGGTGCTGGGTCAGCTCTAACTTCCCTTCTGAGAGGATCACAGGGGAATATGGCTGGCTCTGGCTGACAGCTCTTGTATTGTTGCTACTCTATGCTGTTTTATACCCTATCTGTGGGGAAACATTGTTCATTGTCAAAACTCATGGATGAAACTAGAGTTTTGATGGATTACCCAATGGAAGCTGATGATCCCCGGATCTTCTGCCGCTAAGGATGCCTTCATCATGTTTACTGTGAGTCTTTCATATGCCATCGAGGGATACGTGGGTTCACCATTTAAGTGTAGCTACCCAATCTCGTACATATGTCTAATAATTGGATCATCCATTGTAAGATGGATCGACTTTGTTCCTCAAGCACACAATTCGCAGCATCCTGACCAACAAATTGTACCTGTCACTGTTATTTTCCTGGCACAGAGCATTTTAGCACTGAGCAGCATTGTGAATGTTGTACTCCTTGCGTACACCCACCAAGGTCTCCTGATGGTCAAAATTCTGTATCCTGAAGACACTTGGGGAGCAATGAGGCCCACCACCCACCACATCTTCTCTCAGTTGTGACATCCTCTATGAAAAGAGATTTCGGTTATTTACTTCCTAGTTTGATATGGCTCTGTTATATTCACGCCAGATACTTTATATTTACCCTCATATGTGTCCCGACGTGGATTATCTATATAGTTGTTTGAATACCAATGAGAAATTCTCAACATCCTTTCAGCATACTGTTGAAACAGTTGAATAACCCTTTGCAGAACACCCCTGTGAGTGTGATTGGAAAGTAAACACTAAGGAGACTTTCCCACACCCACAGTGGACTATACTACTAGGTGCTTATCTAAGCACCTATACAGCAGTTACCGACCTAAGGTAACTCACTCAATACTGCACCTACAGTGCTGGGAAAAATACTACAAATATCAGAAAAATATAGAGATCATAATAGACTATGTTAGAGCTGTAGTATCATACTCTAACACATACATTAGGAATTTAGAATAATATTTGATAAGTGGATTGATAATATAGACTACCTAGACTACCAACAGCTACTATATTCTATATTTCATTACAAGTAAAACTGCGCGAAATTCTGATTGTGCGCGCGTAAAGGGATCATAGTCCCTAATTGCCTTTGAACCATCTACTATGCGGCCGGTGAGAACCATTTTCTTGGACTTGGCAGCTAGTTTTGGCCATTCATTGTTTTCCCGTTGTACCAGACATTACATTGAAGCTCTCTAAGGCGTGATATATCAAATTTTTGTCCAGTTCAGACTTCATAAGTTTGTTTCCTATCCAACACTCGTGTCGATACGTGATTCCGTAAATATGCAGCATGGGCAATTGCTTCATCCCAGAGAAATACAGATAAATCCATCTCAATTATTATCCGTGATAACTCCAATATCGTTCCATTAAACTATCGGCAATGCCATTTTGAGAGGGTGAATCAGGTGCACTTGTTTCGATTATCATTCTGAATTCATCCTGTTGCTGCCCAAATCCTAACACCGTTGATGTACCCATTATTTTCTATTTTAAAAATAAAGGTTTTTAATCAGTAACAGCAATATACAGGAGAAACCTATCATAGGCCGATCATTGGAATCGAATAGATTTTGTTTAAGGCTGTCCTCGTATACCATTGTTGGGCCTCTTTTGGACACGAATACGAGCTTTCTTTGCTTGTATACATGCTTCGCATTATTGTGACGAGGAACTTGTTTCAACAATGGCGAGTCCACCGGTCATATCTTTTCGCTTTAATGTCTCTAATGCTCTCATAGATCGATCTTCTATGCCACTGATTTCACGTATGCTTTAAAATGATTCGTCAATTCACCCTCTATGCTCACGGGAGTTCTCCTTTGACACTAAGTATAAACTAGTTTTGGTTTGACCTTAGCCAATTAAATGATTATCTATTGTCCTCGATAGACATTTACCACCGCCAAACTTGATAGTGCCACGCTATCCACAACATAAGACAATTTGGTCTATCAGTGCGTATAGGGGATTTTGAAGGAGGTGCCTAATATTCTTACTGTGGACTTGAAAATTAACTGCTACTTTTCTTCCTAACTCAGGTATTCTTTCTGATCATATTGTGTGATGTTGTTCCAGAAAAAGGTTTCTAGTCAGAGCGGAATATTCTCGTTGACTTCAGATAGTCATACCATATATATGAGAGGTCTTCCAATTAGTCGTTGCTATTATCACGAATTTGATTGATGTGATTTTGACGATTCCCTGTGCTAGTTCTCTTGCTGTTTCTTGGCCGTAAGGGGCTGACCTTCGCTACATCCATTCGCCCAGCAGTCCACTTTGGTATGTCCCTTCTTATGACACTTCCCATTTTCTGAGTCATCTGACCTGCCCTTTCTTTCTAACATTGCAATTTTGACCTTGTAATGTGGCTGGCGCAAAATATCCTCGCCTGCGCCGATCCTCTTCGTATAAAATTCCGTTCAAATTGTGAGCGGTAAAAGTCGGTTTATTACTACTTGATCCTAAATATACTGAGGCATAACTGCCTGGAATCACTGGTAACGATGTGATAAGTGCTATAAAAGAATTTTCATCGAATGTGTAATCCTGGTGCCCCCAGTCTTACGCACGGACCCTTTAGTTTTACGTGATTACATAATCACCGCGTTTTACGGTATAAGTAGCCGGGAAGTTTTCAGGACCTTAGATCTTACTGTACGCTGCACTTGCCTGTATCTTGTTCTGCTCTGGACAATACACCGTGGTCCTGTCAACTTGTGTGACCGCCAGTGATCCCAATTGATGATGGGATTACAGAATGCCTTATTATCCATCATGTGAAGTTTCTGCTGTAGTTCCCGCAGCTGGGAGATATGCTCCACCATGCTCATACATTAATGCAATACTGTATTGGAAGTCATCTTATACAGTCCCAAACACGAGTCGCTGGTATGTCTAATCTTCCTTTGGACTCCTTAACCGTAAATCACTGATGTTATATCTCTCTCCCCAGGACTCGCCCCGTTGATGTGGAGTGGCTCAGTTCTCTTAAAAGGTGAGACATAGCAAGAATATCTTTGGAAGGATCATGAGGTGGGCACCAGGTCACGGGGGAATCTCTGGCAATGAATGCGCAGACCAGGAAGCGAAAAAGCTGCCAATAAAGATGAAATGAATTAATGATACACCTTCCTCCCTGGAAGACAGTCTGCCATGCAGTTGTTCCACACTCATACACATCTACCGAAACGAGTTTAAAGGTGAAGCCAACGCCAGATTTTCCCAAGTTCCCTCCTTCCAGATTCCTGCAAGAGATTCACAACAAAGCACCAAGTTCTTCAACTTATGCACAGCCATGTAGAAATCCACTCCGACGGAACACAGGCATTGTGACACAATTACGGACTGGACACATTTCGCTAAACAAGCATTTGCGGAAGGTCGGAAAATGAAGGTATCGCACTTTCTCCCAATTGCCGAAGAAAAAAGGAAAGTGACCACCACTTCCTAATGCTATAATTCAGGCGATTTGCTTATATCTAAGATCATATAACCCTGCACAACTGTATGGGGAATTTTAGTACACTACAACTACCTCATATACATGATTTCCGACAGTAAGACGATTGGGTAGGGGGAGGAAAGCTTGGGTGCATTAAGAAAATCCAAGATTGACTGAAACCTACTAAATATCCACTTATCATGCTTATTGCCATTAAGCTAAATAAGTGCGAAATTAAGCAGAATATCCTACTTATTCGCAACTTATTCATCTTATTGTGCAATAAGCATGATAGGTAGACATTAAGTTTAAGTCAATCTTGGATTTCCTGATGTGAGCCAGATCCATGAGTGTTGTGAGCTGATGACAGTAAGTGTATTCTTTAATATCTGTAGAACCCACATCAGGAAAGTGGGAAAATCAGTAAGTATGCCATCTATATTGTCTAGAGCCATCTAGGAGAGGTAGCTAGCTCGGCTAGACTCAGCTAGACACACTACTTTCGCGAGATCCCTATTTACTAGTCGGTATAAAAGCTTACTATAGATCTAGGGAAGCTATGGAGGCCAGGGAGTCTACATAATGGGTGTAGACATTCCCAAATCCCTGATGCAATTCCCAATTTTGTTTTTCCAATGTGTTACACAAAACAACAAGCTTTCTCTTATGAAACATATCCAAGGTTATATTTGTCAATTCCCCCACTTGAGGGATTGCATGCTGCATGAATGAAGCACTGTTCAAGGTGTGACCCATTTTCACTGTACCTAGATGCCAGAATTGCGAGGGTGACCAAATACTACACAAAAATACTACACAAAACAGAGCAATCTGACACCTATCTCACTCCAATGGATATGCCATAAAACATATTACAGATCTCGTGCTCTCTCATTTAATAGTTTTTGTAATCTTGACAATGTTTAATCCCTCACAAAAGGCACTACATTTCAAGAAGTACTGGGCCACCCAGCTGAAAAATAAGGCACTTGAACATGTTGAAAAGATAGTAAATAAATATTAATTTACTTCTCAATCACAAATTTATTTTTCATAGCTTCAAGAACAGTATCAATATATGTTGGGGAGTGGCTCCAGTGCAATTCAGCCTAAAAATCTCAAAAAATGAAATTATCGGTCGAGCTCGACTCTGACAAAGAACTTGAGGAAGTCGATATGACCATTATTAGCACATCACTTAGCACATCACCAGGTTGGATGTGCAAGTATCATCGCTGGTTTCAAACTGAAGAGGTGGTTCCGGACCCTATGGGAAGTGTGGAATGGTGGGGTGTAAATGTTATGACCAGAATTTTATCTATTTCATACCTTACTTTTTCAAATAGCCAAATTGTAATATATACCCTTGACTATTCGCTCATAATGGTAAGAGCGCGTTTTCAGCTAGTTGCATTACACTCACACGCTGTTCGATACCGTCTAAAAAAGGTAACATCGTTGGAACTCTGCAAGTCATCAAATGGGCAATTCAGAAGGCTCTGCTCATCCACCCCCCAATTCCTTCTCCCACATTTATGATAGATATTGAAAGTGACGGCGAGGTCGAGAAAAGTTTGCCGCAGGAAGTTTTGACTGTCGGCGGGACATTTCGGGAAGTTGAGTTATTTAACGACAACGAGGAACTTTGCGGGTAGTATTTGTATTCATAATAAGGAGTAAACAACTAATTTCTAGAGGTGCTCATGACTGGTTTTTACCACCTACAGGCCGCGACCCGAGCCCAATCCAAGCCGTCTCTAAAGTTTCGTCCTGAGATATCAGCGAGCCTAAGGCAGCTCCAGGCTGAGTCTTTCATTGCCAATCCCTACCTCAAATGAGACCTGCACGTCACGTACATTTACTGATTCTATATCTTTTATTCCGTTAGATATGTTCCAGTACTGCCTTATTTATTTGTGCCGATAGTGCCAGTATGCTATGTGCAATCCACTGGGCACATAGAATACGCTCGTGACATCTCGTCATGGATGACGCGTAAACAAAGGTCGAAAGCAGAGTTAGTACGACAGTCAACGAAGCGAAACGGTTGACATCTCCCCCAGGGGTCTGAAAAAAGAGGGATCTCTCCATAGGAATTGCATCTCAAATATTGACTTCACATTATTAAAGGGCCATATGCAACAATGAATCGGTAAGGATCAACGGACAACGGCCGATCCTCCCATTACCTCCCACTAACAGTAGCCTACAGACATTCATTACCAGGTCATATCACAGTTAGAAGTTCTAAAAGAGATAATTACCTTCCTTTTAAACTGAGACGCCTTCACCGGATTTTTTTCATTGAATATGTCATCGAGTTCCTATTATTGAATTGTCAATTTAAACAACCCACTTAACCCCCAATAACACTCACCTCAAGTGTTCTCCCTACAGTCTCAACACACAGGAAATGCCACAGTATGGCTTCTGTAATATTGATGAATACAAATACTAGCTACTTACTCCTCAGTAATGCACGGACATATCAGATGATTATCTTTCAATAAAGCGCCACTATGTTGAAGATCAGGTTATATAATCAGCTGATAAACAATGTTACTTGCTGACCTGCAGGTTTTCAAAACCAACGGGAATAGCATATAGGCTAATGAAGCTCCCAATGTCGATGACAACTGTCTACATCGATGAAGTGATAAGATGGCGTCTCGGAGGGGTGGGAAAGCGAGGTCATATGCGCTACCTTCAGAGTCATGCCCTTTGCACGAGCAGTCGATTCCAAGCATTCCACACAATATAGTGATTCTACGACAACGGAGGTTATTAAATTGCATTAGGAGGTTCATTAAAGTTCGTGATTCACGCAAGGGACCATAAACAAATGTATAGACAGCCTATTTCACCAAAATTAATGTATGATTTTCATTCGGATGGGGTTACATACTGAAAAGAGGAAGAAGGCGGATACAGCCGCAATTCCAACTGCACAAATCATACCTAATGTCAAATGTGTGTTTCTGGAGGCAAGGGGAACAAATTACCTCGTAAATCCTTAGGCCCATTGCCGTCTGGAAGGGACATTGCTCTTAACATTAGTATACAGATAATGTGGGATAAGAGTGACACGTACATGAGGCCCATTTCGCGCTAAAACCCGCATTCAGGGCGAGACATATGGCCGACCCTATAGTTCCATAAACGAGCACTACTTATATCTTAGTATCCGGTGTGTGTGTGTTTTATGTCCATAATGGTCCTACATGTTCTCCTTGGTAGTTTATCTATCCCGTATTGGTGAGAATGTGAGGTCAGCGTGACCTGTCTCTTTCATGGACTCACCCGAGACAGCAGCGGATATTGATCCTGCAAGACAAGCGATGCAAGTGGAAATCATGTTCATCGCGAATTGCAATCTCACTGTTGACTAATCAACATACGGAATAAATATGGCTAAAAGGGGGAAGTACAGTTAAATCCTGCAGCTTGATAGATCTAAGTTTACCAAGTAGTTCGGATCAGATGTACGTTGCGATAAATGATTAATTAACGACGTACTTGTAGACTATATGCCCCTTTGGCAAAAAACTAAAGAGACATCAGGTTCATCGTGGGCAGCAACATACCTAATCCAGCTCCGCTAAACTGAACTTCAGACACACCTGCCCCAAGCAAAAATCGTCCGGCGAGGAATTGGCCCAGTGTGTGTGAAGTGGTCAGAATCGCTGTTGCGATAATGACCATAATGCTCCCTGATGAGGTCCGAGTTGGGCATTCCGAAAAAAAGGGAATATATATGAATATGACATGAACATGGCCTACCTACAAACATCGCTGAGCGGCGTCCCCACCTGTCGCATATTGCAGAGGCAGCGAGTGACCCTGGCAATTGACCCAAGGGGTAAATGGAGAACAGTAGTCCTGTTGCCTTGGCGGAATTGCTGGGGTTAAATGCATCCCTGAATCTAAGTGAAAACGATCATGATAAGGTTTACAGCAAGCAGGGTCCATTTACGGTCGCATCCCAATCAGGCCTAGAGAACGAAGGGTCGTTCTTAGGTCAAAGTTTACAGTAGCAGAAATCCCTCACCAGTCATCACGCTTGGTACGCAGGCTGCAGGTTAGATTGCCTATTGGTACCGCATTGACAGCACAAACCTTATGTCATATCCCCCGCTGAGAAATAGTCAGCAAGATTGCGGTTGGGCGAGCAACCACACACCTGAAAGAACATAGAGCGGTCATAACTATCACTGCGTACAAAATAATGCTGTGTTTCGACAGTGGGTTGAGTTTGCCTGTAATCACTACATCATAGTTGTTTGTATACAGACAGTCCAGCGTAGAGTTCAACAACGCACAGCTAGGAGCCTCCACTGTCTGTATTGCGTCTTCTGGATGAATGCAGTGCCCTTGTACAATGGCAGTGTTGTGCGGTGGGGCAGGATCTGCCAGTTCTTCGTGACTGGAACTTTTGTCTTCTGGAGACGGGGTTGACAAGAATCTGTCCATAGCGCAATGACAGAATGTGGTGAAGTTTGAAGACTACAAGTAAAGCATTCAGAGATGTTGACCCGTCCGTAGAAATTCTCATGCATACCCGCGTGTGTAATAGGCAGAAGTAGAAATTCGAGACAATTCAACCCTTGGCCTTCCCTATAACGGCAAGTTATTTATAAAGAAAATATATAACTTACATGGCGAGTATATGATGAAGTGACAGTACATAGTGACACGGTTCGGCCAACACATGGACGTGGAGATGCCTTCTCTATTCTTTAGGCAAACGATTTCGATAGGCGCCACGGTGACGGTTCCCCAGGTGAATTTCAATATAGGAGATTAACATTCAGTAGTTGCGAAGTCGCTTGAAATCAATGGCGAAGGCACCACTGAATTGGTAAACAAAATACTTCAGGCGGTTGAACCTGAGCAAGTCTGAATACGATGTGATCCTCTGAATAACGAATATGGTGGTACGTCGGACGATGATGGCACAATGCACCAAAAGTTACTGCAGTGAAGCGCGTTGTAATTGGCGCGTATCGGTGTTACTGGCCTATCACCAGAGGCGTTTCTTGCTAAACACGTGATGTCTTCGCTGCCCTCGAACGTGTAGTGTTAAGATTTAAGTTGGGGTGACCTGATTCCCCCCATACGAATGCATGGCCGATCAATTTCAGGGATTGCCGCTACAAAGAAATTTACCGGACTGCTGATTCGATCAATATAAGGTTGGATAATCAAAGCTTCGTATTTCTTGTGTTTCTCAAGCATTTAGTACAGAAGATGTAAAATTTCTTGCACTAATGCATGAAATAAATTGCGCTTGAGATTGGAATGTCAACTTTCAAAAAAATTGTTGATATCTATGTGCATGCTAGAAGGAAAATAATTAGCAACATGTGATTGGATGAAAATAAAGAGGACTGACTTTGCGCCAAGCACGACACCAACATTCCCTATGTAAGATCCATTTATTTCCCATATATTTGAGCCAAACCTTCTGTTCCGCCCATGCCCCTTGGATCTCTGTCCATCACTTTTCAAATTCTTCGGGGGTTTCCACCAGAAGGGATACTGCTTCTTGGACATCATGTAAAATTTCGTTACAATCTTCTTTATCACAGCCTTTGGTTCTGATGATGATCTGCAAACTATTAGTAATTTAAGTATAAACTGAACTTTAAAAAATACCTTTTATATATATTTTCGTCCTATTCCTGAGCGGTGAGAGTATGCTCTATACACAGCGACGCGTCCCGGCAACTTAACATTTGATCATCAGTGGCATCAGGAACCGGTCTTTCGGCAAAGCCTTCGTATGGGGGAAATAAGGCCACCCAGGTCCCTCGTCTATCTGCCAACAGAGTTGTTTTCCCACAATTAATTTTATATCACACTTTTCCATGTCCTACGTTTGGCGGCTAGGATGATGCAAGCTTGTCCACTCTTTCCCCAACACTCGTTTTGATACGATTCATAATTCCTCCATTGGATGAAATTCTTTTAATCACATGTTTGGCCCCTTCTCTGTTTCACAAGCTGACGACATTTTCAGCAGTCATTTCCATGCCCTCATCACGAAGCCCGTCACTGACGTGTCACACATTATTCGCTCCCTTGGCAAGACTGATTCTTCGGGTAATCCAACTAATTCTTGGATTAATGTGAACAAGTGGTATCCGGCGACTCTGGTTGCTGAGTATGTAGGTGTTGCCTGTATGCTCGTCTTCTTTGCTTTTTCGTTGATTGGCTAGCCTTGGTGGCACGTTGACATTGAGCCACTGCCGGCATGTTGATATTGAACCTTTACAGACGTGTTGAAGTTGAATGTGTCGGCGTGTCATTGTTTATTTGTTTTCGCTCACTTTGCTCACCATTTATCACGTGGTTCCCTAGTTGTCATAAAGGCGACGGAAGGCGTACCTTAGACCTTAGGGATGCCTTTCGTAATTCCCCTGCTCACAAATGTTATATTGCTTGTATGGTTGATGGTCCTATTTACGTCAATCAACGTGCTCCGTTGGCCTGGCTCCTACTACTGGCTTTGAGCTTCCTGAGACTGGCCTCGTTTTCCCAATGAAGTCACGAAGTTATGCTCCTTGTAACTGGGTTGGAAGGATTGGCTATTTGGCCAAGGCGTTATCAACAGTCCGTGTTCAGTTCAGGCACATTGTCTCTGTATCCTCTATTTCTCACCTTTCTCCAACTAGGGTACGCTACCGTAATCCAGAAGGTGCGTGGGTGTGGTGGTCGGACGCGAATTTTTACAGACATTATGAAGACTGCGGATGAATGGATCCCACATAGGGAATGTTGGTGTCATGCTTGGCACAAAGTCAGTCCTCTTTATTTTCCATCTACCATCCTCATTATGGTATTGATACCAACAATTTTATTGAAAGTTGGCATTCAAATCTCAAGTGCAATTATCTACACCAAATTTGTCATCAATGTGTCAATTTTTAATGTGTGCCTGTCCCAAGAAGTTGAGCCTAATTATTTCCATGCACATGTTCAAGTTGAAATGGGGGGTTGACACATACATTGTGCAAGGCAGAAAGGCAAGGGAAGAAAGTGCTGATGAATTAGAGGCAGTGGAAGCCAAAGAGAAAGTTCAGGTGGTTTCTGAAACTACAGTGAGTTATTATTTCTGGTCAATTCTTTTTGACTGGTTTTCTGATTTATTCCTGATCTCTATTACCACAGATTTCCATTAATTCATATGTTCAAGATGATTATTTAATCTTATATTGTCGGATCAGCAGTCCAGTGAATTTCATTGCAGTGGCAATCACTGAAATTGATCAGCTATGCATTGAAATAAGGCCACCCCCATTATTTGTTACATTTCAGCATGTCTCCCTGCACTTATGTATATTGCCTATGATAAGCTGAAACCACTGAAATAGCCAAAGGGAGATGGTCAGATGTCTTCCAAGCACACGATTGTCAAACTTACCTCAGAACCCCATTCACAGGGAATATAAACCAGCTCCAATCTCTGGAGCAGCTCCTGTCCACACACAAAAACCATTGCACTCTAACAATTGTTACAAAACTCATTGTGACTCTACATGGTTTCCAAAGACACATTTGTCCTCATTTTGATGACCTTAGGGTCAACAGCCTGAAGGATTCTTTGTTAGATAGAGTACAATTATTCTGCATACACATATGACAGCAACAGCTTCAGTAAAAAATGTACTTGCATCCATAATATAATAGTAGATCCACCCATTGTCCAGATCTCCATTAGTACTAATCTTATCACCATCAGATTCAAGCACCAGAAACCCTTCAACACCAAGGATAGACCATCCAAGGTAGCTAAGATACTTCTGGAGTTTCAAACACAAAAATTCAATGGTGTCTAACAGTATTTGCAGATAAAAGGGTGAGTCTTCATCATCCAGAATAACAATACCAACACACTGATCAGGAACATAAATGGCATTGGATCCAGGAGATGAAGACATAAGTTGTTGACAATGCAGCATTTGTTTGTGGTATCATCAACAAGTTATGTTTTCATCTCCTGGATCCAATGCCATTTCTGTTCCTGATCAGTGTGTTGGGATGGTTCTTCTGGATGATGAAGACTCACCCTTTTATCTGTAAATACTGTTAGACACCATTAAATCTTTGTGTTTGAAACCCCGGAAGTATCTTCACTACCTTGGATGGTCTATTCTTGGTGTTGAAGGGTTTCTGGCGCTCGAGTGCTTGGAAGACATCTGACCGTCTCCCTTCGGCTATTTCAGTGGTTTCAGCTTATCGTAGGCAATCAACCAAACTACAGTGAGGATGTGGAAGATCTCGACGACATTAATGATAGTCGCGACGGCATGTCCGCAAATTCTATGATTCACAACATCTTTGATTCACGCCGCATAGCCATCCTGAAAGTTTGTCATATTTGTCGACCTCTGTTATTGTTTCGCACCTCTTTGTCATTGTTTCCTATATTCTCAAGACTCCCAACCGCTATCTTAACACCAAGGACATCCCCCCCCTCCCCGCAACAAACGCCCCCATATGGCGACAAGTGTCACATATCCGAAAAATAGCCGATATACGCTGCCATGGCTAAACCCGGACCCGGCCACAAAAGTAATGCTCCCAGACAATAGAGACGCCACTTTCAAGAAAGGCACCAGGAAAGCAAAACCATCTGACTTGTTGCTGCACTACAATTATGGTGCTGCAGCAGTCAAATGGTGGGGCAATGGCACAGAGACACTTCGAAAGCTCGCCCAGCCTCCTCGCTCACCCGTGTTTGTCCCAGCACCATCGGGACCGTCGAGGACTACTCACGATAGAAAGACGGCAATTAGCAAGCGTGACGCGGCCCGGGCTGCTGATATTTCTGGTGCTGGGAATGCCACTGCTGGACCTTCAACTACTGGACCTGCAACTGGAGAAGGATTGCTGGATTCGGAGGGCCAGGTAATGTGGGATGACGACGACGTGGTGTTGTTCATTTGGGGAAATTCACAGGCTGCGAGAGAACGCCATGACAGGAAGGTACAAGAGAACTCTCACCGTATGGAGCAGTGGAGGGAAGGCGTGCCTATGTTTTGATCTACGTGTAACGTTACTATACCGTATTTTACCAGTACAAGTGTAATACTAGAAATAAAAATGATTTGAAAACGATTGAACAGGGCGAAATTCGTGACCTTGCAGAATAACCCCATCCACACAGTTTTAGGCAGACACTCAGGGTACAGTCTGATCCTGGCTTGGTCAACCCGTACCTCATGATAATAATATCCCAACACATTCAGTTCTAGGTGCCTTGGGAATAGCCATGATGGTACTGACTTTCTCATAATAAAGGCCGCCCGGATCCATATTCCAAATGTTCAGTTGTGGACTTTTCAATACTGGCCTCGTTTTCCAACGAAGTCACGAAGGTATGCTCCTTGAAGTGGGAAGGGAGGATTGGCTGTTTGACCAAGGCGTCCCTAACGTGTTCAGTTCAGACACATCCCTCCTCTGCGTCTCACCTAGGCTACGCCACCACAATCTAGAAGTAGTAGGGTGTTTCACGGGCGCAGTGCCAAAGTAGATAAAGACAAGGAGGTGGACAGTTGCCTGAGAGTCTATTCAGAATCAGTCAGCATGTAACACAGGTAACCAACACGTGGTGATCGCCAGTCTTAAGTCAGTGCTGGATCACGTGATCCTGCCTGCACGCTAATCTTCCATGTTTCGAAGCAGTCAAGTTCTCATAAGGCAGCGGCCGATTCACTTAGCAACATACCAAAAGAATTATCTCCAGCAGAAGTCACCGTAATTAAGAAACAGTCCAAAGCACCTCGGACGTGGACATCTCCAGCAAATGTTGCAGAAGTACCTGTTGTGCGTTCGCGAGCATGTTTATCAGGGTTTGGGAAAGCATTGGTAGTATGGTCGATCTGTTTTCTATTGTTGGGCAGATCGAGAAACACTTTGGCAGGGTTCTCGATTTTACGGCTCCCAGGGTCAGTATTGTCGCTTTCGCTGGATGCTCTGTCGGGCTACATAGCTAATGACGGTTTCTTTTGCACTTGCCGCATAGGACTCGGACGTAAAAGGAACGTACGTAGGCTACATCCACGTAGCTTTTGCGCAGACGTGGCAGCCATTCCCCGAGAAGGCAAAGTCATCCAGGTGCCAGACCCGCGACTTTATTAGGAGGAGTGTTTATACGTGATACTCAGGAGTACCTCGATGCGGGTAACAGAGAGAATTACTTGCATGAAGACGCGGTACGATAGGCGGCGAAGCAGGAGATACCGCCGTTTCCGAAGAGGTTAAGGTCATAGATGTTAAGATTGGCACGCAGGTGTGTAGCTACGCGTTGTTACCGTTCTTTGCGCGGTTTTTGAAGCATATGTCCGTCTTTCGCGCCTGCTGTGCACTAGGCATATCTAAACGGGTCACCACACAAACAGCCACAGCATCAGTCAAACCACCTACCGGACTCCTCATGCCAGGCGCACCAGAGAACTAGCAGAAGAAATTTTTACTTTTGGACGGAGCTATGGAGGGATCAAGGACGTTTCTAAGAGCTCTGCATCGCCGCTATAACAGCTGGTCGCGCGTTGGTCGGGGATGCTACCGGCCAAAAACAGGAGGGACCTTAGTGTTTCCTCAAAGCAAGATGCGGTTGAGTCTGGTTCGGGTTCACGTGCTGATGATGATGTGTGGAGATGTCGCAGCAGGGTGGTGCGGAACGCGTCTTGGCTGGCACTCTCAAAACATCAAACATATCGTCATCATCATCACACCTATCCCCCGAATCATCCCATATAGACGCTTCAACTTTGAAACCATTGGTTACATCTACACATACACATACACATGCACGCGAATCTACACCCGCATCACAACCACCACTCGGCGATACGCCATTATCCACAGCTCCACCTCAAGACGCGGTACAGCCTACACTCTCAAAACGCGAATGGATGCTCCTTGCAGTGCGACAAGCTGGTGCTGCGGGAGTATCGAGTCGAAAGGAAAGGGGGGAGATGGATTCTACTGGCGTGTGGCGGTATTATGCTGGGACCAAGAAAACCCAGAAGTGGGCTTTTGCCAAAGGGTTATGGTGACTTGTGGGTGTTTAGTCGGCCGGAAAACACTAGGAACGCGGAGTCGGAGGGAAGCGAAAAGGAGAAACAATCGCCGCAGGAGACGGAGACTATGGAGGCGACGTCATGGTGGAGGAAAATGACGAGATTTAGAAAGTGATGACATATGCCAATATGAATCAAATTGATTTGTTTTTTTTTTGGAGGCAGCAAAAATTACTCGAAAACTCTAATGCATGACATCTCTGCAGTCTGAACTAGGGTGTACCCGAAAAACATTCCGTGAGTGATAACCACGATATTTCTATGGTTATCTTGGATAGCTTCATCTCCGAGATGACGCCCCAGTGTGAATGCGACATTGAAATCGAATTCTTGATATAACCATTAGACTACAGGATCTCGCAGATCTTACCATTTCTTATTGACTTTTGTCATTAGCTCGAGCCTGCTCCCGATGAACTATGGAAGGTCATTGAGTAGCCAGTTGCATTGTTCCGTTTGCTCGGCCAAATGCATCTCACTCGGTGGAGGGCATTCCATATTATATGTCCATATATTATACTTAAAAATTGTTCTGACTTGGTGATCCTCGACTTCCCTTGAATTTTTTTTGATGACCTCAGTGGGTGTACTGTGCACTCGTCCTGCCCTCCGGTTCGAATATTACGCGCGTCGCATGAGACGCTTTATTTATATAGAAGATGGTAGAACTGCCTCTCAGGCTATCTTTGACGTCTGTTTTTGCGGAGATAGCTCGAACATACCGCTACCTCGACGTACTTCCATGCTTACAACATTTACAATGGCAAAGTGTCCACCTAGCCTATGCAATATTGTTCATGCATGCCGAATTGTCGCAGCATCAGGAAAGTCGAAAATATGGTATGTACAGTCCTGGAGTGTCTATACCGCTCAGACCTTGCGTACTTTAGGTCCAGTCTGAGAGTGTACTAGACAACATAGACCAAATATTAGGTACGTGCAGTATAAGCAGTATGCGTGGTATAAGCAGCATGCGACAATATGTGTGGTGTGCATGATTATCCTAATATAATATAGTAAATTATTTAACAATATAAATTATATAATATAATAATATAATAATATAATAATATCAATCAATTTGAGACCGTTGATCAGAGCAGATATATTTTTTATCAAACAGAACATGATTATTATGACTATCAGGCAGTAAAACAAAAAAATTGATTCAAAATGCGAGAATGATATGAAGTGAAGAAAAGAGAAAAAAATGAGTCCAAGAGGGGCTTTGAGAGCGGAGGTAGAGCCTGAGGTACCAATGGATGTAGTGTCCGAGTCAGAGTGGGAGATGGGGTTCTGGCAGATTCCAGAGAGTCTGAGATGGGATATCAAGAGTCGCAGCTGGTGTATTGGGAGTCAGAGATGGGATATTGAGAGTTGGAGATGGTGTAGTGAGAGTTGGAGATGGTGTAGTGAGAATTGGAGATGGGATATTAGTGCGACTTGCCACTACCACATTGTCTGATTCAAATGATGGAGTGAGGTGAGAATTCGCATATGTGTGATCTTCGCTGCTACCTATGTCTGTGAAGGATGTCTAGAAAATTATAAGAAAATTTAGCTTGATTCAAAGAAATGTGTGAGAGGATGTTCGCACCGTATTTGTATCAGCTGTTGTCATCTCTGGACATGCTGTTTCTGCTAGCTCTGCTGCAATCAACATCTCATACTCAGCCAGGTCCATTCCTTCTCCAAAGACGATATTGTCTTCAATGCTGTGGTCATTCTGCAAGGATAGATTCAATTTGTTGCTGTAGATGTATTCAGTAAAGTGTCAAATAGTGCAAGAATAAGATACATTACCTTCCCGCAATCCATAGCTTCTCTTGAAGTGTTGAGCAGTAGCTGTAGTGATTTCTTTGGAATTCTTGAAGGGATTTCATGTATGCACGATAGCTTTGGTCATAAACACGGCCATCAAAAGCAAAAGAGGTATCGTCTGTAGCACAGCCTAGTATGAGTGACTCCACATGAGACGCCTCATAGTCTAGGGCATGCTTAATCTATCATTTTGTTAGTATGAGGAATATTGAGCCTAGTCAATGACTTACTGCAATGCAGCAAAAGGCAATGGTTTCAAGAGGCATGGACTGAAAAATATCAGGATGCTGCGTGCCGTGTGAATTTCTATTTTTGAACACGATGTGCATCATGGCCTTTTTGATTCAAGGATGGTGCCATTCACCACTGCGCATTGGTTTCTATAATATTATCAAAGAAATAAATAAGGTTAAAAATGGTCATAGAAAAGAAAAACTTACACCTTGAGGTGATAACTTCTGCCATCCTTCATTTGTAAGCCTTACCTTTTCATAAATAAAAATGGCATTGGAGGACAATGTTTGAATGACATTAAGATGGACATTGAGCTCCTTATGCTCATGCAGATTGAATGTTCCAATGATGTCATTCCTGACTCCTTTTGCAAGGGTGTTGCGGTGACTACGAGCATTTCTACAAAGCTACAAAGGACTGTGTGAGATAATAAAAAAAATAAGAATGAGAATATTACATAGCTTATAATATTACTATCCAAAGGAATCATGACTTCTCTTTTGATGTTTAGGAGGATATCTGAAAACTATTAAGTATACCAAATTCTAATATACTCTAAAGGTCATTTAAACATCTGGGATGTGATTCAAACATAATTTGGTTTTTAAAACTTTCAAAAAGTTTTAAACTCTCTCATACATTACAAACTAAAGAATCTTTCTGGACACAAGTAGACAATAAAAAAAATTAGTAGTTTGAAACACTAATACTTTTAAAAAGTAGATACCTTTAGATAGTCCATTCCATGCATATGTATATCATTGGCACCTCTAAATACATATGTATTACTTCGGAATGGATCTGTCAATCTGAACAGATTTCTACTTGATTCAACATACCCAGAATATATAGGTAATTTCACTTAATAAAGAAGGCCATAGGATGAAAAATTTCCAATGACATCTCATATATTTTACTAGGAAATAACTACATTACAGCTTTTAAAAGACAAAGTACTAATAAAAGTATTAGTAGACATCTGTAAAAGGAAGGAAATTATAATAGAATTTGTTAAATAACTATGGGTTGTATAAGATGTAATATGGAGAACTATTTCTGATGGTTGTTTTTTGATGATATAATTGTTTCAGAATAGATATCACTATTTAAAGATGGAGTTTTGTAAAAATAAGACTTTTATTAGTAAATATTTGAGATTATAGTAATTATAAACACCCTCCTTAGCTGGCCGGTAAACCAAGCATCACTAGCTGCTTTTTGTAATATATTGTTGTGAACCTCTGGAAACATATATTTTGTCAGTAGTGACAGTTTAAAAAGAGCGTCAGCTGCACCAATCACTGCTTTAGCCTCTCAATCACCAGATGCAAATGTACGGCCATCCCACTGAAGTGTCTTGGACTCTTTTCGGAAATCTTCATGATCGGTCACCAAAGAGGTTGAAGTAGGGGATGGGGATGTGTGGATATGTGTTTGTGTATTTGTAATGGATGGGGCAGCGTGTGCCTGTAGGTGGGGAGGTTGTGTGTGCTTGGTTGATGTGCGTGCAGGTACATTGAGGTAGTGTGGGTGGTTGGTCAATGTGGGCAGTGCAGAGACATCTAGGGAATGTGCCCTGTGAACCAGCAGTATAGTATAAGGAGCAGGACGTGCCATGGGAACTCTTTGCTGCCTGGGCTGGATGTCCCTTCATGCACGGAGAGATGATACCAATGCATGTCCACTGTTCTTTTGTGGCTGTGAAGTGCTACCAGTAGGATTAATAGGTGGTGAATTTTTGAGCCCAGGAAAAACAGGGAAAGTGGGGGCCTGTAGGAAATGACACAATAATTAGTACTAAAAATTAAAAAATTAAAAAAATAATTGCACACCTGATTATCCCTTCTATTATTCACTCCATTTTCTTGTAAGTATTGGCACATAGGTAGCAATGGTCCAGGGTTTTCTGTGTAAGCCCTGACAGGCTGTGATGTGATCCGGGATTGCGCCTGATAGAATTCTGCTGTGCCGGCACTACCTGCTGGTGCTATGAATCCATTCGAGTTGCAGGCACCACTATAGCTTTCACTGAACACCTGCTCTGCACAGTTGTCAGTGTCTGCATTTATGTTACCATTGTCTATAATATCTGGATGGATTTCAAGCTGGTCAAAATCTTCAGGAATCCCAGGAAATGGAGCGAAGTCAAAATTTGTACTTGTACTGAAATTCATACTAAAAGAGATTTTTGAGTCAGAAAAGATATTAGATATTATGATACTTACCTTATCAAAGGGGCTAAGAGTATATATAGTGATCAGATTGATAGTATGAGCGATGGATTGATATGTTCCTGAATGGATGTGGTGTAAAGGGTCGAGTAGTTTACCACTCAATGTACGATTGTTATCGACTAATGATAGTATGAAATACAATCAACTAGTAGTTAAGATGTAGATTACGATCGACCTTTAAGGTACGATTGGTAGATAATTACAAAGACGGATCGACCTTATGGTACGATTTGATTGTGTAGCTAGCTGGGTCAATGACCGAGTAGATAAGAGAAGGTATATATAGCGTGAAAGAGATAGAATATCCTAAGAAAGTGAGATACAATGGATATTCTTACCATGCTAGGCAAGAGCTTGAGGTTGAGTCGAATAATAGTAACTGACTTCAACTGTTTCAGTGCGAAGTGTAGTTACTGTAATTCTATGAAGAGAAATAGAGTAGAGGTTTGTTTTTAGACAAGACCCTGAACCAGTACTTGTGTGTGCAGGTGATGGTTGTTGGGGTTGAAAGGTGTCTGAGTTTTATCGTGTGACTACTACTGTGACATATGCATACTTCTTGTGGGCGAGAGCACCCACAAGCATACTGTTACGACCGGACAATCCCGCCGGACTCCGGGCACTAACCCATACGCCCCCACGCGCTACAAGCACCAATCGTCTGTTTATAGGATTTCCCACCCAGACTCCATTATGTCAAGACTCGTTACGTTCGACCTCATTACAATACATATCAGTCACCGGACTTCCCCCGGACTCCGTCTCTGTCTATGTCCGTCTTCGTCCCACACATCAGTCACCGGTCCCCGCTTAGAATCCCGTCACCGCTCTAATCGAGCCCCGTTCCCGTTTTAGTCAAATGACCTGTCACGATTTAGGACTCCGCTCCCACTCCGTTTCCCGTTATGGGTTATGCTTTGTCACGATTCGGACTCCGTTCCGTTCCGTTCCGTTCCGTTCCGTTCCGTTCCGTTCCGTTCCGTTCCGTTCCGTTCCGTTCCGTTCCGTTCCGTTCCGTTCCGTTCCGTTCCTAACACCAATTTGGTGTTTACTATTCCCGTTTCATGTTTTGTTAGTTTCATTTCGTTATTACTGGATTTGGTATGTCATGCATTCCACGGTCTATATAAACTGGCAGATGTTGTACATACAATCCAGTCAGAAAATTAGCTTAGATTCCCCCCAGTAATCTAATAATATTTTCCGCTCTAAAACCTTACTTGATTCACATCGCTCGCACTAGTCAGAGCCCACGGGCTCCGGCGCATCTATCTCTCTCAACCAGCTCGACTCACAACCCACGACCTCCAACTTACAACCCACGACCCGACTTATGACCTACGACCCATGAACCCTGCCCGGACTCCCCGGGATCCCCGTCCGTCCGTTTGAAATTGGACAACACGATCTAGCGAGGGCGCAGCCTATAAGCTGAAGCCAAGTCCTACCGGATATCCCGCAGGTTTCTCCAGAAATCCGGCCTGTGTGTGTATCCTAACATATACATAGACTCTCGAACTAATAAAAGCATATTTATGAGTGATAAAGAGAGAAATAAAATATAAAATGAAAAGGAAATAATAGCATTATAAAGCGGCTTAAGGTCTAAGGCTTAAAGCCTTTAGTCGCGCCTCCTATGTGACCTATCCTTCACATGTGGTGTCGAGTGTGATATGGGGAAAACTTATGTAAGGACTTCCCACACTCTTGGGAAGCCTGCAGGATGCCTCAAGGCTGCTATCCTTCTCTCCTGCCACCTCTCCCACCCTGAGCCCTCTCCTCCCCACATTATAGGGGGGTTATATTAGCAATATTTCTGAGCCCTAAAGGCTCACATAAAGGTGTGTGAGATCCTCTATTTAATTCTATTTAATTTTCCGTTTTAATAATTAATAATTCATTTTCAGTCAGAATTGACCTCTTCGTGGACTTTTTGTGCTCTAAATCTGGGAATACACTGCCCAAAGGATATAGAGCAGTTTCAGGTCCATTTTTAGTGCCCTTATTCTGTTATAAGTTGTTCATTTGTTTTTCTTTTGCTTTTTGGAACTATTTTAGACTTATTTGCTTTGTGTCTCTCCCTCTGTCTCCCTCTTTGTCTGTTTCTTCTCCCTCCCCAGGCCTTCTCCTCCCCACAGTATAGGGGGCTCCTATTTACAGCTCTGAAGACCATATAAAGGGGGTATTGGATCCTGTATGTATTTAATTTAATTTACTTTCATTTTTTAATGATTAAAAAAATTCATTTGAAGGAAGAATTTGTCTGTCCCCAGTGATATTTGTGCTCTTACTCTGGAAATACACTGCTGTAAGGCTATATAACAGTTTTAGGTACCTTCTTTTAATGCCTTTATGCTATTGGAAAATTATTCACACTTTTTCTTTTTGCTGTTTGGAACTATTTTAGATTTGCCTTGTTTCTCTCCCTTTACCTCTCTTTTTGTCTGTTCTCTCTCCTTCCCTACATTGTAGGAGGCTTCTCTTTGCAATATTTATAAGCTCTGAAGGCCACATAAAAGGTGTGTTGTATTCTGTATTTAATTTAATTTACATTTTACTCTTGATAATTGAAAAATGCATTTGCAGTCAGAGTTTGCCTGCTTCCTGCAATTTCCTGTGCTCTAATACACTGCCTGAAGGGCATATAACCATCTCAGGTGCATTTATGGTACTTTTATACTGTTGAAATTTATTCATAACCTTTTTCACTTTTTAGATTATTTTAGATTTATTTGGCTTATTTCTCTCCCTCTCCCCCTCTTTTCTTGGTGCTGACACTTTCTCAAGGCATCCACAACATCTTTAGCATAATGGCCCCAAAGATAAATGAAAAGCATGTGGTGAACTGTACAAACAGCAACAGGAGAAATATTATGCATCCCTTCTGTTGATCAAAGCTAGATTGAATTCTGACCCAAACTCATCAGAGATAGAGTGGAGACAGTTTAATGTATCTCATGATAGTCCAAAGACACCAGACAAAGGCCCAGCTAAAAGGCCTCATTTCTACTCACCAAACAAGTTCATGGACATAGATATTCAGGACAAGGATGTCAATACCTTCTATTTGGAACTGCCACAAGAGCCCTCTGTTGAACTCTATCCAAATGAACTACCTCCTATTAGACAGAGTTCTACTTCCAACACTAAAGGTATGGATATATTTGAGGCAAGACCATTTCCAGATGCATCCACAGTCCATGGTACTTGTGAGACTGTTTTCCAAAAGCTTCATCGAACAACCACCACCCCCAATTTACCTGCATTCCTATTTGCAGATGAGGCTGAGTGGAGTCTGGTTGAATGGCTTGGAACTTGTGGAATTTCAAATGCTCAGATTGATGCCCTTTTAAAAACTAAATGGGTATATTAGTTGCTTGTTATATTGATTCAGTACTAACCTACTTGTCAGATCAGTGAAATGGAACACCAGCCAAGTTTCAAGACAGCTCAAGAGATGTGGAAACGTATTGATGAATTTTTGCAAGCGGCATTCAAAGGAGGTGGTTTTACCTGAAGCTCCCAATGAACCACAGATTTTATACTATCGTGATCTAGTTGAATGTTTGAGTTACCTGGAACAGAATCCAGCATTTGAGGATGCTATGAATTATGAACCTATCCTTTGGTACTCAAATGAAGAGCTATCTGATGCTGGTTGTGTTTATGGTGATATCTACACTGGAGATGCCTGGCTGGAACTGCAAACAAAGGTACCACCAGGTGTTACAGTACTTCCTGCTATTTTGGCATCTGATGCCACACATGTAACAAACTTTTCTGGTGATGGCAAAGTTCATCCAATTTATGCTTCTAGTGGGCATATAGATTCAACTGTTTGAAATCAACCAAGCAAGCTTGCTTTCATGCTTGTGGGATTTATCCCAGTTTGCAAATTTGGCAAAACTGAATTTCCCACAAAAACAAAAGACAATCAATTTCCAGGAAGGTTGCAAGCATGCCTTTTTCACACATGCATGAAAATAGTTGTGGAACCACTGAGACATGCAGGAAAAATTCCTGTTTGGATCCCAGATCCCAAAGGATTTTTACGAGAACACCAAATATTCCTTGTACTGTATTTGGCTGATAAAGAAGAGCAAACACTAATTGCATGTCTTGGGAAAAACTCATGTACAACCTGCCTTGCTGAAACCAAGAACTTAGGAGAACTTAATATTTGCTCACCACAGACAGCTCATAGTATTTTGGAGAAGATATGTACAGTTTGTAGGCATGTTGGGGTCAATGCTGATACATGGACTTTTATTACTGCAGCTAAGGAAGCTCAATTAAGTGGGGTGGAGTATCCATTCTGGGAAGATCTCCCACACACAGATATTTGTAAAGTTATCTGCAATGATGTTTTGCATGGATTGCATAAAGATTTCTATGATCACACAGCTAAATGGTGTAGGAACATCATTGGTGATTTTGAACTTGACAAACACTTCCGTCAGCTACCAAAGGAGCATGGGTACAGGCACTTTAGCTCAGGAATATCAAAAATTTCACAATGGTCAGGACAGGAATGGAAAGATCTTGAAAGATATTTTCTTCCTGCAATTTATGGTGCTACAAGCAATGAAATTGTTCAAGCTGTCAGGGCTGAATTGGACTTTATTTTCACTGCTCAGTGGACACATCTCACAGAGGCAGACTTGCAAAGGCTTACAGAATTTGATGAGATCTATGATTTACATCAAGAAGCATTTGTCACAGAGGGTGGTCGTACCTTGAAAAGAGGTGATGATCATTGGGCTATTCCAAAGAAACATTGTCAGAAGCACTATCCAGAACACATACGCTGGGTTGGTGCTACTAATAATTATAGTACAGAGATTTCTGAACGGTATCACATTTACCTTGTCAAGTCAGCATTTGAGCACACAAATCACAAAGACTATATAACTCAAATGATCACTTGGCTCACCAGACAGGACAAAATTCAACAGCACAGTTTGTATCTTCGGTGGCTAAATAATGATTGGACAGGAAACCTACTGCAAACTAGTTCAGACACATCAAATGAGGAAATTTGTGAAATCAATGTCAATCTAGCTGAGAGTGAGGAAGAAAGGTTACCACAAAGTAATCAACTGAGTGTTGTAAGGTTCAAGCCAAAACTCCATGCACTGCAAACTAAATCATCTCATGCCATTGCTAAACGGCCACCTTTTTCACAAGTGCCTATTCAAAAGGTTACTGATGATTATTCTATACCACAATTTGAAATGGAGTTGAAGAAGTATCTTATCAGACTCAAAAATAAAGACATTACAACTCGACAGCTAAATCAAAATGCCTTAACATTTCACCTACCTGAACACTGGAATACATTAGCTATCTGGAGTAGAGTGTCCATTGAACTACCAATAGTTGGAGTATACAATGGTTCTAATGAACGATGTGGGGTGCTTGCCAGACTAAAGACTTCCAAAAGCTCTATACCATGTTTTGATACTGTTGTCATTGATGAGCAGAGTGACATAGGGACCCAACAAAATGGCATGAATGGTAAGTCATTGAGTTATCAAAACATCTTATAATACTATTTAATGAATTCAATTCAATTATAGGTCTTCGAATTGGACGTTTGAAACTTATCTTCAGAGCAGCACGTGACCCCATGACAAACAAGCTAATTACTGGCCAGAATGAAAAATATGAACCTTTGGCCTATGTTGAATGGTTCTCAAAGCCTAAAGCAGAGACAGTCAAATATATTGATATGTACCAAGTAAAGCAACTTGTTAACAAGAATAACCAGAAGGAGGGAGGTGTAATTCCTTTGAACTGGATTGTGCCATGCTCCTTAGTTCCAAGATTTCCCAAATCAAAGACCTTGCCTCCTCTTGATTTTGATGAACACACTTGTCTTGATAAACATGATAGATTTTTTGTGAATTCTTTTCATAACCAATTAACCCAATTAACATATCAGACTCTATTTTGATTAACTGGTTTTCCATTCTCATCATGTTTACTATGCCAAGTTGCTTGATCCTTTCAAACATCCATCTTCCATTGATGATCCCTCTCATCCTTTTCATTTCCTTTGTTCCATTCTGCTCCCTTTGTTCTGTTTTTTACCTTGACTTTATTTTTAATACAAATACTTGTCTTTGTATGCTACAAGTCTTCAGTTCAAATATCAATTTAGAACTCCCTTCTCTTATATTAGAGCTTGCATGCTAACACCTTCAGCATTCTAGAGTATGCTCCCTTGATAAGTGGACTGTGATAGTAATCCAATGCTTTATTGGTTAGAGCTATCTGGTCACTTTAGTAGGTTTTGTTAATGTATATGACTTTATGCATTCCATTGTGTCCAAAAAACTCATAAGAGTCTAGTATTTTTATTTTTATTCTTCCACCACCAGGTCTCAGGCTCTATATATGCCATTCAGTTGGATGCAGGTGGCAGATGAATTGGTGACAAACCTGTCCATGTATGTACTTGACACAGTCCTGAGCCATAGCCTCTGAAGATACAATCATATGTCCATACAATAAATCAACCTATTATATCACTCAGAATGAAAATAATTATATTTGAATCAAATTGTCCTGTACCTGGGAATTATAATTCACCTTCAAGGAGATAACTTTCCCATATTTCCCAAATGCTTTATACAAAGTATCTTTTTCCACATCACAAGGGAGATCAAGCAGCAGGACATAGGGGGGCCTCTTAGAATTATCAGGTGGCTTGCCAGAACCCATTGGGTAATACAGTTCAGACTCTAAGGTAAGAATATCTATAAAAATGAAGTCTTAATCCCTTGTTTATATTAGAGCATCATATAAACATACCAATTCCATCTTTTCTATAAGCAGAAAGAATATATCCATCTCCAGAAAATCCAAGTCCAAGAGTCTGCTTTGAGTCTGCCAGATCTGTTTTATTTTGCATCTGAGGAGTAATTAGCATGTACTTGATTACATAATAGGATTGCTTACTTCTTGAAAAAGTCCCCATGACCCGGAAGTTGGGTCACAAGCCTGCCAGTGAGGGATAGGAATTATGAAGTTTGACATAAGCTGGGATCAGGGTGAAAGGGGTTTTCTTGAAGGCACAGGTTTGGCAGAGTACTATACTACTTAGTGTAGTATGAGCTGATTAGTAGTTTTTCTGACTACCTGCTTTTAACCATGGGGAGTGATTAAGTACTACCTATTATTACAATAAATGTACTGTACTGTACTGCATATACATCATAGTACTACTTAGACTATCCAAGACTGTCTGGACTAGCTACTAGCATACGGCTATGCCCCACTAAGCGTATCGAGCTGGTAGCCAATATTCGCGTACTACGTGGACTGTCTATACTGTCTGTACAAGACCTTGTCGGTCTAGACGGTACTGTACACATTAGCGCCCATCTCCGTTTTCCTAATGTCTATGGAGGTGCCCACTAGGCATACCTGAGCTGGTAGCCGATATTTGCATACTACGTGGACTGTCTATACTGTCTGTACAAGACCTTGTTGGTCTAGACGGTACTGTACACATTAGCGCCCATCCCCGTTTTCCTGATGAGTTAACTGTGTCTCTCGACCGAGTTCCGATGGATGCACACACATTCAAAGCCACTGCCACATTTCTGTGCGAATGTGCATCGAGGCTACCTGACATATCTGAATTAGATCTACATATAGATGGAGAAGCTCAATTACTGGATATGCTACGATATTTTAGATGTTTAAAGAAGCTCTCACTTCCACGGTTTTGGATTACGTAATTTACGGCTTCTGTTCTGGCTGTTGTCACATACCTCCCATACCTGGGGAGAATTGACTGAGAGCCCTTTGCTATATGGACAGAACATGTCAATGATGTTGAGATTATAAACTTCGCTGAACGACACAGATAATTCCATGAGTTGGATCATATGTCTCGAAACAAGTTTTACTTGGGTCAAGCTGAGCTGTGTTAAATGAGACCAGGGCCCCGCCAGATAGAACAAAGCTTCCAATGGTGGGAATGGTTAGAATAGGTTGTAAGTTTCAAAGCTAATTATGTCATAATAAAAATATCAACAGATCCTTACCAATGGGGAAAACATGTGGCACAGAGCTGGAAGAAGTGTTGCAGGATGCGGGGTATAAACAGAACATAGACATGTTTTCCCCATTGGTAAGGATCCGTTGATATTCTATTATGACATAATTAGCTTTGAAACCTTACAACCTATTCTAACCATTCCCACCATTGGAAGCTTTGTTCTATCTGGCGGGGCCCTGATCTCATTTAACACAGCTCAGCTTGACCTCTGACCCATAGATCGAATCTCATCCTCGGCTAACACTCTGCCCTGGTCTCTTTGGCCACTCACTGTCCTGGACTGACACATGTAACCCTCTACTAAACCTCATTGCTCCTTTCCCCTCTATCCCCTCAGTCTCATCATTAAGTACACCTATTGCAGGGCTCTGAGTGCTGTATGATGCACAAGTTACCTAAAGAAGTGTGGGAATAACAGATATGCTGAGTTAGAGGTTGAGCTGATTACTAGTGCTTAGAAGTGCTAGTGCTCAAATTGAGAGGTAGAATTCTGATGATATTCTAGGTAATTTAAGAGGTTTTATATACAGAGGAGATGCGAGTGGCACTGAATGCGGAACAAAAGAAAATGATGAGAACAAAAGGAGAACAAAAGGAGAACAAAGGAAACAACAGAAAAGGAAACAATAGATTCTGGCTAAAACAAAGGAAAAGGGAGGAACAATCTCACAGGATGTGGCTGAAAATATGTAAACAAAGGACCAGAAACAAAGGGGTCTAAATACAATGGTAAAGTGGCAATGTGTAGCCATTGGAAAGATCGAGACAATGTGATTTCAAACGCATGACATCACGCGTTTGAGACTGAACCGAATTGCAGTGTAGGAAGTGTAGCTCCTTGGGACTTGAATGTTGGCGGTCAACCTACTCGTCAGAGTTTAAACGTCGTCAGCAGGAATGTCAGATGGATCGATGAGAGAGGTGACAAGAATGATAGTGCGAGAGCACGGGTAGTAAGGGATGAGGTGAAAAGTGGCGTAGGGGTGTTTTGTGAACTACACCATCGAGCTCAGCTAAAATGTAAACCTTATTATTAGTTCGACGGATGACAATAAGCGGCCTAAGTAACACGTGACTTTGTTTCACATAATAAATCAGTCTCAATGCGAGAATTGTGCACAAGCACAAGCGATCCTTCCTGAAAATCATAGTCAACAATAAGATTTTCATGTCTGTTCTCAAACTGGGCAACGGAGGCATAGTGGGACTTTAAAAGCACATTCACAAGGTCCTCGGGCCGCTTTTCAAGCTGTCGGGCTCGATGGAACGGCTTATCAATATTTGGCACGAGATAAATAGTTTCAACGATGTCGAAAAGTAAGACCGGCTCAATTCCATGAGCCATATAGAATGGGGAGTATTCAGTATTTTTGCGGACAGTAACATGGCCAGCCCAAAATATACAAGGAGTAACTTCAGGCCAATTAGAGATGTCGCCTTCGCACAGGCTTTGACTATAGATTCCTGTTAGTAATCAAGTCTTCGCATAAACCGAAATCAGAATCAAACTTACAATGACAAATGTATGTGCATATATGCACATATATTGTAGTGCCGTCAAGGGGGGAATAACTCCTAATCACGAATTTTTCCTTAATGATGCAATGGACTAGAAACTTCGAGTATCTAAATTTCCCCTATTTACTCCCCTAATATCTCTCCTAAAAATAATTAGAAAGTAGATAAAAAGTCACGATATTTCGCCATATACCTCAGTGAAGTTTACTCACTCACTCACTGAGGTATATGCGCAATCATTCATTATTATTCTATTACTTATTAAAATATCTTGTAGCTTCGCAAACAGGTACTATAATATATAGTGAAGTTTACTCACTCACTCACTGAGCTTTGCAAACAGACTCTACCCTTTTGAAATCTTGTCTACTACTTAACAGGTTATGGGCCCCGCTATAGTCACACTTGAGAAACTCGCCGATAATGGCGAAAATTGGATCGCTTGGAAAAGCAGAATATTATCCATATTGGAATCAGGTGCACTGTTGAAACACATCGACAGAAGTGCACAGTGCCCCCCAGATTCTACGATACATGTCGCAGGAACTATATTAACAAATGACCAGTTAGATCTCATGAACAAGCAAGAGGAACATTTGGATCGTTACCTCGCATGTGAAGGATGAGTCGAAGCTGAAAATGGCTCAAGTTGATTTGCAGTGCAGAATGCGCACTCTAAAGTGCAAAGAAGGGGAAGATGTGCATTCCCACCTTGACACCCTGCTCGAAATGCATCAGCGATTAGCAGGCATGGGAATGAAAGTAAAAAATACCGATTTCTTCAATATCATGTTGAGTTCACTCCTGGACTCTTACAATGTCATGATGAACGCAGTAACGACTTCTGCAACAGCCACTGGAACTGTTTTAACTCCAACAAGTCTAATAACAATGATCAAAGCCGAATCTAAGTGACTTACCAGAATGGGGAGAGATTGTATATGTGAGGATGGAACCAGAGGGAGGTAAACTAGGACCCAAGGCAAAAGAGGGCCACTGGGTCGGGTACAGTTTTAACAGTGAAGGTCACCACATATATTGGCCAGAAAAATGCACCGTAACTGTAGAATGAAATGTAGCATTCCCCAAGCAAGCTGGGGCTCCTATACTCATATCAGGAAGGGATCTAGAGCCCAAAACATACAAGATACTTCCTCAAATGCTGTTAAGAACTGGAAACTGACTAATGTCGGTGGCCGACGGGGACCGATCGGAAGGACTTGGCTTCAGCTTATGTGCTGCGCCCTCGCAAATATCCGTAGGTTGTCCTTAAATTTCGGACAGGCGAAGACTAAATCCTAAGAAGGACCTTTCGGTGAGATACCGATCGGAACCGAAGGACAGGTCAAGTGTCGGGCCAAGGGATCGGGCCGAGAATGGGCGAGCGCACGCGAAGGCGGAAGGGGGTTCTTCTAGTATGAGACTGCTACAGACGTATGAGGGTATTCTGAGTCGATATTCTGATTGCCTAGTAACTACAATTACAGCGGGTTCATATACAAGTAACAGGCGTCTGGAAAATACTAATGGGGAGAAGGGCGGAACACAGTATTAACAATAAGCTTGACTAGGAACGGGAAGTTTATGATTAGTTCAGAGGCCGATGATAACCGAGAGCGGGATTACGATAAAAGGAAATAGTTCAAGGACTACAAATATAGATAGACATATGCGAAACATAAGATTGAACGGATCAACATAATAAAGGGGACGTATCAAAGTTTGACCAGACAATACGAGTTATTTTGACGTGGGCGTAAACGGAGTTTGATCTTCGCGAAACATTCGTCAGCTTCGGGGCCGATGGTTTCCGAGAGGATGACTTGAAACGTTGACAAGTGGCGATAACCTCAGGGCCGATAGGGTTGCGACACGGTCGTAACAAATGCCCACAGATGTACCATTGCCCGAATCACCTCAAGTTAGCATTCCAGAGCTACCAGAAACTACGGAATCCTTACCTCAAGAGCAATTGAGACAAAGTTCAAGAACCAGATTTCCATCTGATTATATGCGCCGTCTCAGACAAGGGGAAGGTACCGCAGGTTCTAGTCAAATCGAATTTTCTTCAAAACTACAAGTACCAGAAGAGCTCGGAAAAGCTACATGTGTTATATTAGAAGACGAAAACGGTTTTGATGAAGAATCAATTTTATGGGAAGACAGTCCAAGTGAGCTGCCAATTATGGTCGATAAAAACATCTCATATGCAGACACATACAGCCCATCGGAGTGGATGGACTTTACAGACAGGATGGACAATGAGAGATTGAAAATGATAGGGATGGTTGCAAACCCTCAGGAAGGAGTGCCAACTACAGTGGAAGAGGCTATGAGAGGAGACGATTGGCCATTGTGGAAGCCGGCATTTTTAAAGGAATTGAAGGCCTTACATGATTTAGGCACCTGGGAACTCGTCGATAAACCTGAAGGAGTCAATATAGTCGGTTCTAAATGGACGTTAAGGATAAAACACGATGTGAATGGAAACATCACCACATACAAGGCACGACTTGTAGCCCAAGGCTTTACACAAGTATTCGGGATGGACTATGAAGAGACGTTTTCTCCAATTGTTCGTCTAGCTTCACTAAGGCTCATCACAGGCATAGCAGCCCAGAACAGCTGGCCTATAGAGCAAATAGATGTTAATAATGCATACTTGAATGCAAAGCTTACAGAAACGGTGTATATGCACCAACCACCAGGATTTCCTCAAGGTCCACCATCGAAAGTACTCAAATTGAAAAAGGCTTTATACAGTTTAAAGCAATCAGGCAGAGAATGGTACAAGCTACTCAGCAAGGTGATGAATCAAATGGGATTTACTTGCTCATTATCCGATCCAGCCGTATTCTACAAACAAGTGGAACACAATATTATGATTATTGCAGTAGCCGTGGATGATCTCACCATCACTGCAAATACAAACAAAGGAATAATTCAAATAAAGGAGCAATTCAAATCACATTTCAAAATGAAGGATATGGGTGAATTACATTGGTTACTAAATATAGAGGTCAAATATGATATAAAAGCGCATACAATCTCATTCAGACAAACCGCATATATCGACTTGATCATCAAACGTTTCAATTTACAAGACGCAGCCCCAATCACACTGCCTATGGACCCCAAACCATTATTCTCAAAAGAACAATGTCTGACCACACCAAAAGAACGCAAAAATATGAAGAACATTCCTTATCGTGAAGCCATTGGTTCATTAATGTGGGCCGCAATAGGTACAAGACCAGATATATGGATGGCTGCATTCAACAATGTCATGAGCCTGTTTGTTGTACGGTGAGATGCAAATGTGGTGAATGTGATACTTCGCAGCTAGCCATTCCAATGCAGCAATAAAAGGACTGCCATTCATTGTCAGTGATGATTTCCGAAAGTGCGCCCCAGCAACAGAGAATATCATTAAATAAGAATTTTTCAAGCATTGCCGCCATTTAATGTGTGAGCATCTTGAACTCCAGATTCGAAGTTAGAGAACAGCGACCCAGAACAAGGTAATGCAATCCTGACGCCTTCAGCATGTGCATAGTGTCGAGATGTGCTCACTGAAAGAGGGAAGTGGGGGTGGTGACAGTAGTAGGAGGAATAAAGACATGTTGCGTGCTGTGTAGTTGAGATTCGTGACAAGTCTTGACAAACCATGCTACATTGCGGTCGAGTCCTGGCCACCAAAAGTGATCTGGCAAATTCATTCGAGTTGAAAATGCCTGTTTGTGTCCGAGCTGATCATGCGCCTGCAAAATGAGAGAGAGACAGTTATCCATATCTAAAATTACCAGTCGATGCATGCCTGACGGGCCCCCGTCGCCAGAGCTTCTTGTCTTTGACAAAAAAATGCATTGATATTTTACAATAATGGAACAATCTATATACCTTCAATAGAGATGTATTTACAATCCAGTTTGAATATCAACTAATAGAACTCCAGTGATATTTATCTCATGAGTATCTGTTGATTTGAAATTAGGATGACTGAGCATTAGTGTGAGTGCACAGCTTCCCAACACCAGTCCCAATGCTATATTAGTCGTAGATACTGGATCTTAACAATACTCATCCCTTCATCTTGGGATTCTGTGATGTATCTAGTATATATTCACGAATTTTCCCTTAATTTTCCAGAATTTATTTCAATTTATTTTATTCTATTTTATTTTATTTATTAATTCAAGAATTAGGCTATTTTCCTTTTAACTTCAAATACTCAAAGCTTCGAATGACATCATATTATGTAATCGAAGCCTAGAGCGGTCGAAATATAAGTATAATAAAGCCGGGTTATCTGATTTCGAGAGACCGGGTTTTTATTATATTATATTAGTACATATATGCGCATTATTATCGCGCGATCACGTGACATCACGTGACGACGACGTCACGACGTGTTTACAATTCGTCGCGAGTAGTTTTCGCAGCCGCCGGCCGCGTTTATTTCCGTTTCGGCGCCACGGCTTATTTTGCTTCCACCCTCGGCCATCTCGGGTTTATTCTCTGACTCGACCGGTTCGGATCTTCGGTTCGGATCTTCGAGTCGGGTGATAGCTATGACATCATAGCGGAATTATAGAAACTTTTAGAAGCTTCCAATAATTTCCTAATTAGTTATTTAGCTATTATTAAGCAAAAATCTCTACATGTATAAAAGGAGGCCTAAATCACTGAATAAACAACAACTACTTTACTACTATCAACAGCACCAGCTCAAAGCTTATCTAATCATCCTAAGGACAAAAATAGCCTTAGTCTGATTTACTAACTGCAAGCACCTACACTTGCAGCATTTTGAACTCTTTCTCAGCAACTCTTGAACTTAGCTAATTCATCTAAGTTCCCTCAGCTTCCCGGAAAACCTTTAGGCTTACTAATCACTTAAGTAAATCTAAATTCTCATTACTGAAATCCCTGCCCGTTTAGGTTATTCAAGAGCCCATTTTAACAGCACAGTTAATTGATCTTTAAACAAACGCTTGGATATTCGACTCTCGGACAATCTCTCTATTTATAAATTATTTAACAGCTTGTTAAATCTTTATAAATAGTAAACTAAAAGGCTACAAGAAAGCGAAGGCTTACGACAAGTTTCCGCCAACTTATTGCGCATACATTCAGCTCCCGAACCTTTATTCTCAAAGAGAACTTAACTTTCGTAGAGCACGTCACTACAAGTTCATCTGAATTTGTCAAGAGACCAAACAAATATTGACTTTAGTTGTTTAAGCTTAATAGCGCAGCTAATTAATCTATCAGTATTTAAATTACTGGACCTTTATTTGTTTATTTCTTGAATCCCTTGCCGTGTCAACGTTTGTTAATTATTTGAGAGAGTAAATAGCCGGATACCTTACAGATTCCTGCATACAGCTTGGACACACAACTGTTGGGTGTCTATGTTAGGATACACACACAGGCCGGATTTCTGGAGAAACCCACGGGATATCCGGTAGGACTTGGCTTCAGCTTATAGGCTGCGCCCTCGCTAGATCGTGTTGTCCAATTTCAAACGGACGGACGGGGATTCCGGGGAGTCCGGGCAGGGTTCATGGGTCATAGGTCGTAAGTTGGGGGTCATGGGTCGTAAGTCGGAGGTCGTGGGTCGTGAGTCGAGTTGGTTGAGAGAGATAGATGCGCCGGAGCCTGTGGGCTCCGACTAGTGCGAGCGATGTGAATCGAGTAAGGTTTTAGAGCGGAAAATATTATTAGATTACTGGGGGGAATCTAAGCTAATTTTCTGACTGGATTGTATGTACAACATCTGCCAGTTTATATAGACCGTGGAATGCATGACATACCAAATCCAGTAATAACGAAATGAAACTAACAAAACATGAAACGGGAATAGTAAACACCAAATTGGTGTTAGGAACGGAACGGAACGGAACGGAACGGAACGGAACGGAACGGAACGGAACGGAACGGAACGGAACGGAACGGAACGGAACGGAACGGAACGGAACGGAACGGAACGGAACGGAACGGAACGGAACGGAGTCCGAATCGTGACAAAGCATAACCCATAACGGGAAACGGAGTGGGAGCGGAGTCCTAAATCATGACAGGTCATTTGACTAAAACGGGAACGGGGCTTGATTAGAGCAGTGACGAGATTCTAAGCGGGGACCGGTGACTGATGCGTGGGATGAAGACGGACATAGACAGAGACGGAGTCTGGGGGAAGTCCGGTGACTGATATGTGTCGTAGTGAGGTCGAATGTAACGAGTCTTGACGTAACGGAGTCCGGGCGGGAAATCCTATAAACAGACGATTGGTGCTTGTAGTGCATGGGGGTGTACGGGTTAGTGCCCGGAGTCCGGCAGGATTGTCCGGTCGTAACAGTCTACATGAGTACACCCAGCATTGAATGCCAGGCAAGCTGTCCAAATATTATGATATGATGCCCTACTCTAATGCATGTCCTGCAGCAGCCATGGTAGTAAATCCTCATGCCAATTCTACCCAAGTTCATTTTGCAGGAGGTGCTTTCTCTGGTCTGGTTCATTCTTCACACTATTCCCATCCCTTTTCCCCCAATTATGCTATCCCTTCTTCCCTAGATCATCTTCCCCCCCTTTTTCTAAAAATGATTCACACCCCTTTGTTGTGGTTCATGTTTAGTTTTTACATCTGGTGGGAGCTTCTTTGTTCATGTTTGGTGAGAGCTTCCTTTCTTCTTTCTCATATTCTTTTGATTCAGTGGGAGTTTCACATATTCTTTGGATCCTCACCAGGTGGGAGTGTTAGTTGTGTGTGGTTTGGACCCATATATACCCACATATACTTACTGTAGCACTATCTGTGTGTTGGCAATCTACCACTGCTGGTCATTCGAGTCTGAGTCTGAGTCTGAGTTTGGTCACTCCTGGTGACTTCTGTGTCCTCCTATCTTCTATTCTAACACCAAGGTCTGGTGTTTGTGTTATAATTACATAAGCAGGGTGAAAATATTGACCTGAGCTGGATTTGAACCAGCAACCACTAAGTTTGGATTACATGTCTAGTGCTCTTAACCCCTGAGTTATCAGGCCATTAAGAGTAGTTCTATTAAGAACCAGTTACTACTGAGATGATTAGTCATCAGTAAGATATTAATACATCCAGGTCAACCATTACTCATTCAACAATGTAAGAATATAAGATGAGTTTTCATGTGGGTGAAGGGGTGACAAAGCCCTTAACTAGAATACAACCAATGACTAAGCTACTGTATAGTACACAATTAGCTGAGCATCGACAACATGCAACACCATGACTTCTAACATGCCCACTTTGCATGTCATTGAGAGCCCATAGTAGATCCATACATACCAGCCAAAAATTAAACATCCTTTTGACACAAAAAAAAAATGCACCCACTTGACACAAAATCCATCCAAAAAATCTGTCTGAAAATCCATCCGAAAATCTTGAAAATACCCACTGTGCTGTGCCCACTAGACACAAGATCTGTCCAAAAATCCATCCAAAAATCAAAAACAAAAAATCCGCTGTGCCCACTAGATACAATATTCATCCAAAACTTGAAAATCTGCTGCACCCACTAGACGCAAAAATTGTCTGGTACATTTGGCATTGAATTGTACCTCAGAGCATCCCTTGCTCCTAGTACACATTTCCCCAACCTCCCAGACCACACATCTGCTATGTTAGCATCGAATTGTACCTCAGGCTCAGAACTCCTAGTACACATCCTCCTACCCTCCCAGATTTCTGATGCCAGACCTCAGAGCCCTCCTCAAAACTCCTAGACCATGCAAAATTACACGAAATAATTCAGCTTGGCCACTCATGGGACAACAAGCCTACTTGCAAAAGTCAGTTCACAGAACTCAAAGTCAAAAATAATTGTCTTCATAAAACCTATGGATGTGCTCGGAACATCACATTTGATGTACAATGATCTGTGAGTCCATTCTCAATAAACCACACTCCATATACTGCTGCCACTCCACAGTATCTTCATTAGTCCCAATATCCTACTTCACAGGTCCACCTCTTGTTGCACTCAAAGATCAAAGGTGAGTTGCAATTTTGACAATGACAAAAGGATGTGGTTTAGATATAGTAGCAGTAGTTAAGCAAATTAGAGGCAACTGGTGGGGCCCATAACCTGTAAGAATATAAGATGAGTTTTCATGTGGGTGAAGGGGTGACAAAGCCCTTAACTAGAATACAACTGATGGCTAAGCTACTGTATGGTACACAATTAGCTGAGCATTGATGATGTGCAACACCATGACTTCTAACAGTTTGTGGTCTGGGAGGTTGGGGGAATGCATTCTAGGAGCAAGGGATACTCTGAGGTTCAATTCAATGCCAAAAGTACCAGATGGATCTCATGTCTAGTGGGCACAGCTGGTGTGTTTAAATTTTTTCAAATGGATTTTGCATCTAGTGGATGTAGCAGAGTTATACTTCAATTTTCAAACAGATTTTGCATCAAGTGGGCACATTTTCAATGACATGCAAAGTGGGTGTGTTAGAATCTATTCATATAGATTGCAAGCCATTGACAATCTTGCATTATTTCATTGTTTTTACAATATGCACTTTCTTAGTTTATTCAAATATGCTTGGGTAATTTGTACTTTACAGTAGCTTAGTCATACATAAAAACCTTGTCCATTTTTCTATATGCTGTCCACATCTTACAATAATCTCATTTGCTTACACCTTTATATGCTTTTTTGGCATACACAATGTGGTAACACTCTGGTGTTTTTGTTGAGAAGTTGTCAGTTGCTCCAAAACATTGTATAAATTCTGGGTAGTGCCAATGAGTATGAATTTTTGGTATATTAACATGATTGATTGTGTCCTTCTTGCCTTTGCATGCTCCTTGTTAAGTTCTTGTGTCAGAAGATGTATTGTGGAAACTATTAGAAAATAACTGGGGATCTCAGATACTTTCAGATAGGGGTAAGGACCCAGCTTCAGCTATGTGCTGTGCCCTTATGCAAATGCTCAGATGTCCTGATTTGAGAGGGTCAGTATAAGGTTGACATGTAGAATCAAACGGGTCCACCATCAGTCCAGACAGACATCAAGTAATTTATCATTAGGCTAATCCTATTCCTTCATCAAAGGATCAGGAACTTGCAAGAATACCTCACGGAGATTTTGGAGCTTACAAATACAATCAGGAGAATTGCTCCTCCGAACCCGGGCCTTGTATTGTTTATGTTTCAATTGTCCGGTCCCCCCCTACGTCCTCGTTTGTTTTAGGCTTTCCACATCTACAATAAATCATAATCATCAGATTGTTATCAGCGAGAAATTTCTATCATTCCACTACGCTGCGCGCAATATCTGGGATTGGGGTATAACCTTTCGCCAATAGCATTGCAAAGAAAACCCTGGAGCGCAAAGATACATCGTTTTAAATATATTTTTATTTGACTGCCCCTCTCCTTCGAGCTTCATGGCCTTTAGGAAGCATGTGTCGATGGTGCATCTTCGGCCTCGACCGTTATTTATTTTCCTAAAACCTACTTATATCACCACAGAAAAATAGTAATGCCATTCCATATCCTGAAATGTGGCATGCTAGACCCAATGACTATGAGACAAGGACCATTCTGTCATACGGATAGGATTGACTACAAAGCAAGTCAGACGAAAGGTAGCTATAAGGTAGACCATCAGGTGTGCAATAAAAGACTGAGCTTTGAAGCGTGGGCCTGAAAAGCCACATAGATGTCGGTCTTTCCATAGGAGATACCGCTCCATAGCGCTACGAGAGCAGGAAGTTCCAGAAAAAACCTTTCTAGGGAAGCATCGGATAATACTTGGTAATTAATGGAAGCAGAACTTCCATTGAGAAGTGAGTCCCGAGTCAGATTCTAGGATCCGTTCAGTTGTAGAGGCGGGGGCCGCTTGAATTCGAATGCAACAAAACAATGCCATCCCACACCGCTTCTAAGAGTACATAGGCTATGATATGCAACGAGGTAAGCGTGAAGCGTGCAAATAGCACACGGAAGCCACAGCGCAAGGACGATTTCGAAAGGCGCGGATGAGCACATCAGGATAATCTGAAATCTCCTTTTTTTTACTTATTAGACTTAGAACTAAATTAAGGACATCAAGTTCGCTAGGTACGCCGTTTTTCCTTAGCCTGATGGCAGGATGAGGCGCGAGTTGGCGATCCGGTGGTCTTTCAGCTAGGGGGGCGGGCTGGGACTGGTTGCATTCGCAGGTCGCCTGGCCGAAGAGCAAAAGGGGGCGGCTGTTAGGTATAAGGATTCCACGAGCGTAGGAGGTGGGGCGAGATGCAGGTAAGAAGCTCGATGTGTGAGGTGGGTTTATTAGGGATATTAAAGATCGCGTATCGGTGAAGGAGGATGAACGACTGTCGACAAAGGAGGATTCAATTGGATAATGATATTCAACATGTTCTTCTATTTTGATACTTCCATGTCCGTCGCTTCGCCGTCCTTACGCCAATAACGTGTAAAGAAGATATAAAATGACAGGCATTCACGAGGAACGATGGGTATATGTCACATTTGTGAGGGTCCCACGAATGACGATGATATCCGATCCGACGTGTTTCTCCCAATTTGTTGTACTCGTTGTCACATACTGAAATGATCTTTCTTACGCTTTCACTACAGTTGAAGCCATCCCCACTGTCACTATTACTTCCGCTCTCATTGTACGACTAATACAATCCGCCACCGCCGGTGTATAGCCTAGAGGTAGACATGCGGTTTATCCCATGGCCTCGAAACAACCAAATGGGGCGCTAAAAGCCGTCACTAGTCTCGGCGAGAGCAGAAGAGCATCTCGCTAGGATTCGCAACATCAACAATAAGCTGATTGTAAAAAGAACAAACAAAGACACAACATACCTAAATAGTTCCCAGACCATTGCGCTTCGCCTGGCCATGTTGCAGAGATAGACGCCCACACATCGACACCAGCGGCCCGGAGGAAAGTGCGATCGTGTTAACCCAAGGATAGAGTGAGGGTGTCTGGAATGGCAATAAAGAATCAGGAGGTGCGGCCAGTTGGATATGGAGGTGGCGTGTGGGCTGAAGTGTGGACTACATTGGAATTATGTATGTTTGGCGACACCATCTGAGGGAGAGATGGTCTCTACAGTGGTAGTTTCGTCTTTGCTCTGTGTCAGAAGCGTAGCACAAATGTCTTCACATTCCAAGAGGATTGTCTTGGGTTAGACATCTGAGGAGCCAGTCGTAACTTTCCGTCTGGAGCTGCCACGTCAACCCTGCTTCCTTAGCGGCTTTCTAGATGTACAAGGGTTCAAGAAGATATCCACGTCACAGAAATGAGGAGGAAAGCAGCCTACCCTGGAATTAAGTTCACAAATATCCGGCATATTCGTTTCAGTACCAAGCAGGTAACCCCTTGCGAGTCTCCATCGTTTACGTATACAATCCAAAGGAAAAAGTTTGGTCCAATACTCTACTCCCCAACTTTAGGAATGTAGACGGAATCTTGGGTTGCTAGAGTGAGATGCACAGGGCTAAGATGAAGCATTAGTGAAATGATGGATGACATCATATAAGATATTCACTAAGCAACAAAAGGCGCCTTCTCCTTAGGCCCTTTGATAGATCTGCTGAGCAAGTCCGAGTAAATCGGAATGCGCAAAACAACCAGGGTCGTTTGGCCGCTATTGTGATGCCTTCTGCATTGCCCATGGCCTACTTGTCTAATAAACTATTGATGGAGGAAGCTGGAGACACACAGCTGTGATGAGATGTTAAGAATCGAGATACGAGACGCGAAGACAGGTTGTCAGAAGACTGCATCAGCTTTTCTCGAACATACAGGATGCCAAAGATGACAATGACTACACCAGCACTCAAGACCAGCGATTATTACGTAAAAGGTTCCCGCGCCAGTGAAAATTGGTCAGCGAAAACTGTTTATGTCAATAGAAGGACAAAAGGGACAGAACAACGAAACATGGTAATGTAGAAGACGGAGACTAATAGGACACAATGAGAGTTGAATACATGATACACAATGGATAATGAGTTGCTGCCATCTCAGACGGAGAATTATTTCAGCACATGGCGACTGTTTTTTGGGAAACATTTACTGCCCGTCCCCATAGTTGTAATGGCCCGGCGTTGATTTTCACGGATGAGACAGTGAAATATATATGGGATCGATCGGTCATTGTTCAACCATTCTACCCACATCTAGGTCAACGATCATAGTGTGCCTTCCTTGGTGGGTTAGAGAGATGGTTCAACTCGCTGTTAGTCATTTAGAATTAGGTTTCTATAGAAAATCATTGGACCGTTGTTGCTTGGTCAACGAATTAGATAGTGACTTCAGGATAGCAGGACCGAGAGTGTGTCAGGATTGTATGGTCATTTAACTTTTGGAAACCAAAAGAAGTATTACCCTTGTTCGGTATCGTCTCTTAATATCACGAGTTCGCCATCGTGTTCACGATGTTGCTCCATCGCTCTGCCCATCATCCAGCCGAATATTCCACTTGAGATTGAGGATTTCGGAACTAGATGACTGCGGCCCGGATGCGATCTTGCACTTTCGTACTTTAGATATAAACGGCCTGTGAAAGCCCGTCATCAATTGGGCTCACTGGTCCGCAGTCACAAAGGTTGACAGGACCACTTTGTATTATTCGAGGAACAGCAAACAGACTACGGGTGTACAGGACAGGAAAAACCAGCCAGACCAACCAATGACACTCGTCGATAGCTGACATCGTTCAAGGTTAAATCGGCGTAGGATTTTATGGTCGGTTCTCACTCCGATGGTCCCACCCAATCCAGTAAGTATTAGGGATCATCTGAGTCAACAGGGTGTGATCACTTTTACCTTTCTAGATCCCCAGTCACTTAAAATCTCCCTTCCAGTCACATGAAGACAGCATCACATTCACTGAAAGAAATTATGCCGCTACTAACGAAGAATACTTGAAAGACACAGTCTGAAATATTAATTTATGGCTACGAAAGGTTCCTCAGCGGTAATCTTATCGAAACATAAAAATATTCAAGTTCAATCGTGATTGTATTATGCATTGGGCTTTAAACAAAGTCTTTGTGACCGAACAAGTCGCGTATTATATTATCAAAGAGAACCGAGCTCCGAGGGACTTTGATTAAAGTTACTACAAGCTAAACAGTCAAAGCGACAAACTTGAATACAATAAAAAGGCATAAGGCAGGGCACGTCGAAGGACAGCTTTGACGGAAAAACGACCACCGTTATTTTTTTTTAGAAAATGCCCCGGGACACATAATAACATGAGATGCTGTCAAAGAGGAGCAAGCGCCTCAACAGTGAATCCCCAAAGGGGAAGCAAGTGTCCCGAGTAGAGTAGCTCATGAGGACAGAAACCGCTGCAGTACCCGCCTTCATGGAAGGGAGAAAGAAGGAAGTACAACGTAATTTCCAAGGATGCGTCTGCATTTGCAATTTTATCGGCTGCAAGTGAACTGAGTGTGATAAGGACCAGCGATAATTAAATTGTTTGTGATTAAGAAGATCAATGGTATTTTTATAATATTTGTTATTCACTGGTACAGTCAACAAATTCAACTGATAATCATTTCGTCAGCCACGTTAGAGATTATCTCGAAGATGCATCCTGTCAATGATGTTCCAGTGAAACATATTCATAGTACAGTAAATTTCCTTTCAAGCACTTAAATCAAGACTTCTTTGAAGCTCCATGAGCTGAGAAATTTCTCTGTTAACCGAGTTCAGCTTTCAATCACTTACATTATTATTGTTTGGTTATGATCATTGGGGAGAGCCCAAGATTTGGGACTCTTGCGAGTGTTCAGGGAACTGGAATGTTTCTCCCAGCCCTCCCCGCGAGAATAAACCTACTCACCGAGAGTAAACAATGGCAGTAAATTTCCAACACAATGAATTCTCGACATCCTTTGAAGGGTTTCCGCGAGAAGCGTCAGGTGTTTTAATGGAATACACTAGCGAAAACATTAATGACTAAATAGACAGTACTCTTGATTAGGAGACCCCATTAAATAGAGAGTATGGAACTTGTAGGAATGTACTAGTAGACGCAAGCTCGTGTTAAGATTAAGAAAGACATCCCTAACAAAATCATTGGGCTTTCAATCGCCATCCAAAGCCACAGGGGATCAGCCTCTTCCCCTATTGGCTGTCTGCACCGTCTCATTACACATATTTAATGGTCGGGGAGATTTCTGATTTTCGAGGAAAACATCGCGGTAGGTCAAATACATAAGAGTCGCAATGATCGAGGGATGATAAGGGTGTGGTAGAAATTCTTTGCCTTTGTTCGAAGAGCTGTGCGAAGGTGCTAACATGCCCCCAAATCCGTACGAGGACTGTAGAATTTCATATGCCACTGCATAATCCTTCGACTGTGTGTAGGAAGAGGTGATGATGGCGATGATGAGGATGAGGATGAGTGGCGTGGTTGTCAACATGTGGAGGAATATTTCTTAGAGATCTTCGACGACGGTATATACGGAGTTGCAGCACCAATACCAAACGATGATTGCAGGGTCCCAAATGCAGATGCATAGTCTTTTTGGGGTCGTTGTGTGGTCGTAGAAGACGACTGTGATATTTTGGAGGATCTAATCGAGCTTAACGAGGACGATGATGTAGTTCGTTTAGTGTTAAGACTAAGAGAAGCGTCTTTTGGCATATTTATGAGTGAAGATGCCTGTAGAAACGACGTGATGCTTATGTTGTTGGTGTTAAGTTGGTTGCATCTGGACAAACGAGCATCTCTCTTATAAACGTTTGTGAAAACTTCAGAAAAAACTTAGCTTTTCCGTTTCAGGCATATGCAGATCATCCAAGATAGTATCTTCTAATGAGTCGTTGCGGCAGTGACTATGGCTGCGGCACAGTGAGCGGATGTTGTGCACTCCGAGGGGCAGGCCGAAGGGTGTATCTCTCAGACCGGTTGAAATAAATAACTCACTGCGCCTGTACCATGGAGCTTTGGCTTCCCCGCTAGCTAAAGTTGAGATTTTTGATCTGCCGATTGACAGGATATGACAGGATAAGTGAGTCACAGGGCGTTTACGTCCAGGACCGCAGACATTTAGTTCCGAAACTCTCAATCACCTTCCTTCCTCACGCAAAAGTGGAGTGTTCGGCTGGATCGCAAAGTAATGCAGCAACATCGTGAGCATGATGGCGGACTGATAACTCCGAGTTGTGTGGCTGCACACAAACTACTTCTAGAATCAGGCTAGTTCAACAATTCCAACTTAATGCTATTTTAGGCCACAAAGAGCTGAGACGGTACAGAACAAGCGCAATAAGAGAATCTCACTAGGATTCGCAACATAAACAATTAGCTGATGGTGAAAAGAAGAAACAAAGACACAACATACCAGAATACGTTCCCAGACCATCGCGCGCTACGCCTGGATTTCTTCATCATAGGTTTTGAGGAAACGAAAAACCCAACCTTTTGTTGTTGATCATGGATGTGACATGGTACCTACGTGTCGAGATAGTGTATATTATACTGTATATTGGACCTGTCACAAAAATGGAGCTGTGTTATTCAAATTCCCAATACTTGGTAATCCGCCACTGGCAGAGTCTTGGACAGGGCCCCGGATATCATTGCTCGGTGCATCCGTTTGCTATTAGGTCCACCATTGTGTGCATAATGGAATGCCATCAGGAATGGAATCAGACACAGAGTGGGTTGAATGGAAAACTCATATCAGTATGTTTTTGTGGTGCTATCATTGGGTGTGCCACAAATAGGGAAACTGATATTGGGATGACAAAGGATAATGAGGGTTGAGAAATGATACCTGACATCTCTGTTTTGTACAAATTTTCTAAGAATTTAATAGATATTGCCAATTTGCTTGCCTTGAAGTCTTGATGCAGTACATTTGCAAACTCAAGATCAACTCACATTTTATGACATGGATACCTCAAGATTTCCCATACTGGACTTATCTGATGAAAAAAGGCTATTAGTTTGAATTTGTAAGACTTGGGTCCGAATTGTACAGAGTATGGATATTTTCATTATGTGCTACTATGCGATATAATCGACCCGCCTCGGATATTAATGAGACTGAACTTGGAGCTCATCACCTCATATACTGTAGGTCATTAGCGAGTTTTGTATCAAGAGGTTGAATTGACTATGGTGTTAAGAGATCCCAATTTTTCCATAACCCGATACAATTATTTTAGCTGTAGAGCATAACGATACCAGGTGAGCTCTGCGTGAATATTTCGATATCACAAACACATTTTAGAAAATCGCGGCGGTTCCCTGTGAGTCATGACTCCACGTGTGCTTTGTTAGACGGCTCATACCTAAATAACTTTCCGCCGGTCAGGGTTCATTAGACGTGTTGTGCGATGCTGTGCTTACACGTGTGTTTACATAACAGAGATGAGCAAAGTGTGCTGTGATATATTGGGAATTGAGGTCAGAAGTTTTTGAAATTGCTATTTTACATTGCATCTACTCTATTTTACAAAATTTTGACTGGATTATGGAATTGTGAGAGGCACTCGAATTTATAGCGAAAGTCGCGCTGAGCGCGAGACCGAATTAGATTTTGCATGCCGAACATCAGTAAAATGAGTATGTGCTCTGGAGCCTCGGGGCGGCTCCAGCGGCATCGGAGTATTCAGAGAACATCGCCCGGTTTCAAACGCTCTCAGAGCAGTATAGAGACGGTAAACGCTCACAACATCTCTTTTCTCTCACTGGCTCTCACTGCTCTCACTACTCTAGTTGCTCTAGCTGTGTCTATAATATGTTTAATAAATATTCATTTAGATAAATAAATTAGAAATTTTCAAATAAAATTGTGATTCAAAAAATGTTTATTTGATATTATTACACATTAGTGCCACTAGTAGTGTACCTAATGCTACAATATGAACTATTTTTATGCTCACCAATCACCAAAAACCATTGAGTCACTGCATTCAATTCCACCCCCATCGCTGCTCCCTCAAATTCGAGTCCCTAATCCGAAGCCGCATCCATCTCAATTTCCCCCGATATGAAATTATCTTCAGTATCAGACCCTCCTCCATTGGTGAGTTTTGCCCTAACACCAAACATTAGTGGTAAAAATGGAAAATAGGCAATTTACTTACATCCAATTTTACCCCCACCGCCGCTCCCTCAAATTCACTAAAAAGGGATAGTTAGTCTGAGCCTTTCTGTACAGGTTATTGTCACTATCCTGCAGAACCAAAATCAAGAACACCCGCTAAGTGCGATCACGACCATTGCATGTGCAAGCTTCTAAACAGCCTTCTGCACACTGTCTGAATTGGGCAGCCGCAGGTCCATCAATCTCGTGTGCACTGTTGCAACGATGAAGAGTATGCTTGATGCGTATTCACAATGGCGTAGTTGACCAGGCGGTGATTACGAGCAGGGTCCTGCGTGTGGTGTTATGTGCATGTGATGAAGGTGTTTCAGGGCATGGTTTTCAAGATCCAGTGTGAATCCATCCGAGAAAGGAAGAATATGTAGCTGTTGCGTTCATGGGAAGTGCCGCCTCGAATGGAGTGCGTCCTGTCTCCCTTTCTATTTCTTTTACTATTTCACTTTGGTGGCATCTGACTGGTAAATCAATGTAGGTTCATAAATGCAGTCTCCCTGTACTGTTGTACTACCTCTCACCTGCTGCTGGTGGAGTATGGTCTGTCGCCTCCTCATGTGATGCCAGTCATCCCAGGTTTCTTCTCATGCGGCGTCGGTGGTGCCTGCAGCAACACCTACCTTGTTCGATACTGAGTTGCGACAGAACCCTTATCTTTGAGGTCCCCGAACGCACAGTGGCGTCTGAGGCGATTTACAGCGATCACAGTGTGGATCAAGCCGATGAAGTACGGTTCCCATCTATGTTGATGCATGTCAATTGTCTGGAGGATACCCTTAGTCTTAAACCTAAGAATAAAGACGTACCTCTCCTGTGTCTTCATCAATTTGAAGTTTTCCATAGATATAGCGATGGTCTTGTAATAGGAAATTTACACATCTGATTACATCTTGTTAGTAAGTAAAAAAGAGAGCAAATGTACAATTACTTGTTGGTTATTTTGAAGTTTCTTGAATAGAGCAAAGTTAGGTATAGTTCATTTGGCTTTGACCATGATGAAAGGGATGTGACATGGAACGATGAAAAAAAATTTAGGTTCATACAGTAAGACTGTCGGAGTTTCAATTTCTGGCAGATCACTATCAGAGCTTAACATTTTTTGTATAAGTATGACCAGAGCCGAAGAGCTGTACCTCAGTTGATTCTTACTTCATGTCAACTGAGGTACATGGCCATATATTTGTTCACTATTACAACTATATTAATCTTGCCATTCTTTGTAGATACAATTTCTTGTTATACATAGTATTTAAATCTATGCAAATGTATGTATGCTCTCTCAGAGCCTCTGAATTTATGTACACTCTCTCAGAGCCTCTGAATGTATATGCGCTTCTCTCAGAGCCTCTGGGAGCTAGCGCCTATCCTCTACAGCCAAAAAAGGGACGGGAGCAAACCGGAGCAAACCAGAGCATGGCCGGCAGCTCCAGCGGCTAAACCACTTTACTGATGAAGCAGTTTGTGCGCAGCCAGACGATTCGGAGCTATCACGAGTCCGCCACCATACTCACAATGTTGCTACATCGCTTTGCCCAAAATCCAACCGAATATTCCACTTATACGTAAGGAAGGAGACTGAGAGGATAGGAATCAGATCTCTGCGGCCCTGATGTTCCTAGACATAAACGCTCTGTGACCCACTGATCTTCTCAATTGCACTAGATTCATCCTGTCATATCCTATCGATCGGCAGATCAAGGTCTCAACTTTAGTTGGCGGGGAAGCCAAAACTCCCTAGTCCAGTGTCCTTTATTTCGACGTTCTGAGAGATGCACCCTTCTGCCCCTCGGAGTCCACAACATCCGCTCACTGTGCCGCAGCCATAGTCACTGCGTCCATGACTCCTTAGAAGATAGCGCCTTGGACGATCTGTATATACCGGAAACGGAAAATGCTAAGTTTTTGTGAAATTTTACTCAAGTTTATAAAAGAGATGCTCCTTTGTCCAGATGCCAAAAACTTATCACCAACAACAGAAGCATCACATCGTTTCTACAGCCATCTTCACTCATACACATGCCAGAAAACGCTTCTCTTAGTCTCAACACCCAACAAACTACATCACCTTCCCCATTAAACTCAAATAAATCCTCCAAATTGTCACAGACGTCTTCTATGACTACACCACGACCCCCAAAAGACTACGCGTCCGCATTTGGGATCCTGCAATCATCCTACGGTATCGGTAGTGCAACTCCGTGTATACCGTTGAAGAGCTCTAAGCAATATCCCTCCACATGTTCACAATCACTCCGCTCATCATCATCGTCATCATCGCCCCTTTCTTAAACCACGTCTAAGGATTACGCAGCGGCATATGAAGTTCTACAATCCTTGCACAGATGGGTACGTTAGCACCTTCCCACTGTTCTTCGAACAAAGGCTAAAACTTTTATCTCGCGTTTCTCATCCTTGATCATTGCAACTCTTATGCATTTGACTTACAACGATGTTTCCCTCGAAAATCAGCATTCTCCGCGACCAATACAATCCCGGCTTGCCACTCGGAGGGGGAAGCTAATCCGTGGGGCTTTGGACGGCGTTGGAAAGTGCATTCTTTCTTAATTTGACACGAGCTTGCGTCTACTAGTACCTTATTACAAGTCTTCATACTCTCTATTTAATGTGTTATCTTAATCAAGAGTACTGTTTATCATACAATGTCACATCTATTGCAACTTTGCTTCTAGAAGTTTCCTACTCATTAATGTTCTCGCAAGTGCATTAAGGCTTCTTACGGGAGCCCTTCAAAGGATATCCAGGAATTCATTTTCTCTAAAATTTATTAGTATTGTTTGCTTATTTTCGGGGAAAGGGCCAGGAGAAAAATTCCAGTTCTCGACACTCGTAAAGCTCACAAATTTTGGCTTCCCCCAATGATTATAACTAAACAACTATAATTATTGTAAGTGATTTAAAGTCGAAATCGACTAGCACAGTTATTTCTAGGTTCATGGGGCTTCATGAAAGTCTTCATCCAAGTGCATGAAAGAAGCAAGCAGTTAAGGCTCAAATTCTCCATCTCCGAATATCGTCTAAAATTAATAGAAATATGAAGTTTTCCTGCAAATTTTGTTTGAAAATGCAAGGGAAATAATATATATTTTAGAGAACTCTCAGGACACTTTCCAAAATGAGCTGAAATGAACTTTTAAGAGCATTCTCAATGTTGTAATATAAAATATGTAGTGTAAGTCCCTTTGTCTAGGATAGGATTTTTTGTCCTCAACCAGCTGAGGCCCAAGATATTACATATCTCGCACATACTGTGAATGCCCTAGATACATTTTCAGAAAGATATGGGTGAGAGTCGGAAGGGAGAAACGGGGGCATAGAAGCTGACGGAAAGGGGAAGAGTTGAAATGCGAGGGCATCTTACAATTCGTGATGATATTAAATATTCAGTGAGTATAGTTATTCAGTCACAAAGAGACTCACTTTGTGTATTCTGTCCTCATCGCGGATGATGCTCAGGGAATTACTTATTTGGGGAGTATGAATTTATGTAAAGCCATCGATTTCTTTTCTTTGCAAGGATCCGTTGTGATGTTGAACTATATCTGTTGAAATAGACTTGTGCGCCCTAGTCAATGTCAAGCCTACACAACCATACTAAGTACCGTTCAATCCTACATCAAGCTTACACGACCACATCAAGCTGTGCTGTACCTTAAAACATGTATACCAACATTCGACCTTATATGTATTAGGTGAAACCTATTTGACTACCATAGTCACAGCCCTATACCTCAGTCGAACCACCGTTTCGTGTCAACTGAGGTAAGTTACTATCTTCACATCTCCAGTTACGATTAGCTTACCAAAAGATGTATCGTAGCGTATTTGTTACAGATAACAAATATAGTCAAACCACCTTTTTGTGTCGACTGAGCATATTTGTTACAATATTGCATTGCCAAACCACTCCCAATCATGATCAAAGAGGATATCTAAGTTCACATAGGTACAAAATTATAAAAAACAGGATTTCATGATGTTCTGGTTCAGAATATGTGAGCGATAAGATGGTCAGTTAACCTTCCTCATTTCATCCTCCTAATCTCAAACAACTTACTTATCACTGGTCCCCATTACATTTAGTTCACTAGTGGCCCATAAAATCACAACTGCAGAGCATCCTTGGAAATGATGTTATACTTCCTTCTCCCTTCCACGATGGCAGGTGCTGCAGTGGTTTTCTGACCTTGTGGACTACTCTACTTGAGACACTTGCTTCCCCTTTTTGGGCTTCAAAGGTCAGATGCTTCATTATCCTTGGCAGCAATCTCATGGCAATATTATTACACACTGTTGGAGAATTTTCTAAAAAAACAGCAGTGGCTGTCTTTTTGTCAAAGCTGTCCTTGGCATCCCCTTCCCTATGCCCATTTATTACATTCAAGTTTGTTGCCCCAGCTGTTCAGGTTATGGTAACTTTAATCAGGCAGCCTCATAGTTCAGTCCTCTTCTATAATACACAACTTGTTTGGTCACCAACTCTTTTGTTTAAAGCTCAATGTATAATGCCATCATGCTTGAATTTAATATTTTCATGCTTCAATAAGATAAAAGCTGAGAAACCATTCATAAGCATAAATTAATATTCCAGACTGCTTTTGGGTATTTTTCATTAGTGGTGGCATAATTCTCCAGGTGATGCTGCTTTCATGTGACTGGAAGGAAGATTTCAGATGACTAGCTATTGTATCAGGGATTGCTGAACAGGCTTCAATGTCTTCATCATGAGGCTCATGATGAAGACACGAGATGTCCAATGGAAAGTCCTCTAGAATTAATGGGCAATTGAGCAAGTGGAGGAAACAAGTGTCAGGGGATCCTCTGAACCTTTGAATGAAGGACTCAGTTGTTGAGGCAAGAGATGAGGGTACTTGCATTGTCTTGTCATAGAAGTGGAGCAATTCCATCATCATCTTTTTACATTTCTCTTGGTTGTGCATGAGTCTGGACCTCAGGCTGAAGTATGCAAAGGGTATGTTAGGCAACTTTTCATAGAGAGAATGCTCTAATGTACAGATATACAGATAGCAATAATTGATTTTGGGGAGAGTGTGGTTAGCTCTGATCAACATGTGTAAGATCTGCAGTGTGTCATCATGCACATTCAACAAATTAACCAATTGCATGAACAGGTCCTTCTTGATTGCTTTCCTCTCTTTCCAGCAGAAGCGTAAGCTCATCAGACCGTTCAGGGGATTGATTTAGTGAAGTTGTTCATGGTTCCTGACCATGTGAAAAGGTTTTGCACAGCTAGAATTCTGTGATACCTACCCAACCAAGCTCCCATTGTTGCAGGCATGGTTGGATATCTCATCCTGTAATCTTGCACAATGGCTATAACTTCCTCTTCAGCAGTTCAGGAGGAGTAATATGTATTCCATATTGACAGGTTCATTGTAGGCTAGCTGTCCTTGATATGCATGCTGAAGCATTACCTGGCAAGGTGGGAATTCCAAGATAGCTTCATCAAATTCAATGAACAGCATGCATGTTAACTCCAAAAGTACTCAACTGTTGCAATGGTGAGTGTTGTTCTGGTGGACTGGGAGAATCACTAGTCAGCTGTTTAGCTTTGATTTTAGGGGAACCTTCGATAGAAGCTAGTCTTTGAGAAGCTGATGAAGCCTTTCTCATTGTGACATTGCTGGGTAGTTCAAGCCCAGGGAGTCTTCATCATGGAAGAGAACTGCTCAACATTGTTGACAATCTTGCAGCCTGTTCCTTACCCATAGTCATTTTTTAGTTACCTAGAAGTAGATATTACAATAAATAAGAGAATGCTTTCTTCATAGGAAAAGAACACTCCAGCGTGATCGCCACTGTGAAGAGTTGTAGAAGTTGAAACTGCTCAATATACAAAGAATATCGACCTTCTAGGTACAACTAAGTTATATTGACTATCAAAGTATATAAGTGAAAAGAGGAATAATTGTGAAGAGTGTCACAAATCGATTATTCTTCAATAAAGTTTGAATAATATTCTATTGATCGAACTCAAAAGCCTCGTTCGACAAAGTATATATTCGCCCTGTCGATGAAGTAAGAGGCTATTACCAGTTGTGGGAACTCACGGAAGTATTGTCAAAGAAGTTACGACAAGTTAGATTATTAATATGACTAATTTACAGATACATATTTCACTGACTTCCCTCGCTTCTTCCATGGACCTTTTATGCTTTTCTTCATATCGTTATGACTATATTATGATCTAATAATGAAATCATTCATGACGTCAAAATGAGACATGTCAAAATGAGACATGTTGAAAAAGATTCAATGTTGTCAAATAATGTTTGGGTTTGTCAAGTTGAGTTTGATGAGTCGAAGAGTTGTCGAATATTACCTTTGAATATTTGTGACAATGTTGTGACTTGTGATGGTTGTGACAAAGAGGTACAGGCAATGATGAGCAAGTTTGAATGGATAACTCCAGGCTTTGATGGTAAGTATGAAGCTCAGAATAGATGTAGCTACATAATAGCTGTTAGAGATGGCTGAGAAGATACCTCAATCACAACCTGCAGGACACTTAAGATAATGTCTGGGAAAGTCATGGTTATGGGGTAAAAAGTGTCTGAGTTTCTATTCAGTGTGCCCACTAGTGTACTGTATATAAGAAAATGGTAAGTGTGCATTCACAAGAGTTTATGTACCCACAGGTGTACATAGATCTTCAAACTAATATAAGTGCATGTAATTGAAGAATGACTTAATCAAAAGTAGTAGGAAAAAATGAGTAAGAAATATAAAGAGTATAATACACTTGAATGGTTACACTCCCCAAGGAGAGGTACCTCTCACACCATGTTAGTCAATGGAGGACTGGTTGCATGGCTGAGATGTTGTGAGGCATGTTTCACAGTGGCAATCCACAGCTGCATACTCTGTGAGTCACCTTTCTTCATGGTCATGAAGTGGCAGTGAATAGTGAGATGAAATGTGAATCCATGGGTGATGTGTACTTGGTGCAGATTTTTCCAAGGGATGACAGGATCATCTTTGTGGAGGTAAGGTATTTGCTCCACTTCAATGCCAAGAATGAGCTCTGCTTGCACAAGTTGTTATTTTTTAATGAATGTGTGGACCAACTTTGAGGAGGGTGAAGCAATCAAGTTTCTAAACCATTGATGATGTCTCACACATCCTTGCATGTGAGCAGTGCTTTCATGTAAACACACCATGTGCTATAGTTCTCATTTCCCATTTTGTACAAGTGGTTGATGCCCACTCAGAATAGTGAAAAAATAAAAATGGAAAATGTGGCTAAAAAACAGCCTAGTGCCAGATAACTAGTCAGTGCACTCTCAGTGTTCAAAACACACCAAACAGATACTGTGGAGCCCTTCCCACAAGAATCAATGAACTGCAGAGTTGGATGTACCACCCCAGAGCCCTTCCTGTGTGAGTACTGTGGCTTCTAAGCCAGTTAATATGGCTACCTACTCCTGCAAGTTGACTGTATTGCCCCAGAGCCTTTCCCATGCAAATAATTTGGCTTCTATGCCCTTCTATACAGCTGCCTGAAAAGATACAATGAGTAAATACTCAAAGGAACAATAATGTGCAGTGATGAATCTGAACAATAGGTCCATGGGGCTGATAACCTGTTGATGCAAAGGAGGGGGATATATGTTGGTACACTGTAGATGCAATAAAGCATTAGGATTAATAAGCTACTGTACAAAACTACATAGCCTAGCATGAAATATACTGGTGACCCACAAGTGTCATCATGGTGAGATTACTACTGAAAAGCCAAAATATTAACAAACTACTCTACTTGGTTAGTGGTCTTGTTATGAAGGCACTGATTAAGAGACTTCCTAGATCCTTGCCACTGAAGTTGGAAATGTAACTGGAGTCCTCTCAGACTTTCATGCTCCCCATCCAGGCAAGCTAGCACACCTTTCTAGTCTTTAGTCAATCTCCATGTTCCCTCAATAAACACACCAATGAAAGAAACACACTAACTCCTGCCTCAATCAATTTCATACCTTCCTTTCTTGTTCTCTATCTGTAGCTTGCCAATTATCTTAACCTCACACTTTAAATATTGGCCCACCACAGGTGTCACCCTTGTTTAAATATATGATTGGATGAATTTATATGCTCTATCATGGTGCTTATATCCAGCTTGGCAATATCTTGGACTATTGGAAACAGCACATAAAGGGCATATGACATTTAAAATTGAGATTCTCCTTCTGGGTGTATTTATCATTGGGGAATAATATTTATATGTTGTATTAAACATTATTGAGAATTTCAAATTTAAGAGAAAGGTTGCATTAATACAAGATGGGCTATGAACTATTGTTGTCAGATATGATTTGTGTATGTAACTATAATGGCCTGCTGTGTGAATTAGCATATGACCAAATATCTAGCAATTCAACTATCCTTGGACAACTACTTTGCTTTGCTGCCAATCTTGCAACATCAAAGTGGTCCCACAAGTCCACACCAATATTCAATAACAATTGAACTATGACATTATGACCTTTGTGGATTGCTGCTAACAGAGCAGTACTGGTCTCCTCTGTCACAGCAGTGATATTCATATTTATATCTGCACCATTGTTGAGGAGTAGCTTGACAATCTCAATGTGTCCTTCCCAGCATCCAGCAATGAGTGGTGTACCATATTCACCACCTGCCTGTGCATTGAGATCTGCACCCTCTTTCAGGAGCAGCTGGACTATCTCAATGCTTCCCCTCCAGCATGCAGCAATCAGTGCTGAGCCACAATGGCCACCTGCCTGTACATTGATATCTGCACCCTCTGTCAGGAGTAGCTGGACCATCTTAAAATGACCTCCACTACATGCAGCAATTAGTGCTGTCCCATAATGGCCACCTGCCTGTGCATTGACATTTGCACCCTCTTTCAGGAGCAGTTGGATTATCTTAAACTGTACTTGCTCACATGCAGCAATCAGTGCTGTACCATATATACCACCTGCCTGTGCATTGATATCTGCACCCTCTTTCAGAAGCAGCTGGACTATCTCAATGCTTCCCCTCCAGCATGCAGCAATCAGTGCTGAGCCATAGTGGCCACCTTCCTGTACATTGATCTCTGCACCCTCTGTCAGGAGTAGCCGGACCATCATAAAGTTTTCTCCAATACATGCAGCAATTAGTGCTGTGCCATAATGGCCACCTGCTTGTACATTGACATTTGCACCCTCTTTCAGGAGCAGCTGGACCATCTGAATGATTTTTCTCTGACATGCAGCAATCAATGCTGAGCAATAATGGGTACCTCCCTGTGCATTGACATCCACACCCTCTTTCAGGAGTAGCTGGATCATATCAAAGCTTCCACTCTGACATGCAGAAATCAGTGGTGTGCCATAAATGCCACCTGCCTGTGCATTGACATCTGCACCCTCTTTCAGGAGTAGCTGGACCATCTCAATGTCTTTTCTCTTGCATGCACCAATCAGTGCTGACCAACAGTAACCTCCCTGTGCATTGATATCTGCACCCTCTTTCAGAAGCAGCTGGACTAACTCAAGGCTTCCATTCTCACATGCAGCAATTAGTGCTGTGCCATAATAGCCACCTGTCTGTGCATTAATATCTGCACCCTCTTTTAAGAGCAGCTGGATTGTCTCAATGCTTGCTTTCTGGCATGTAGCAATCAGTGCTGTACAGCTATCTGTCTGTACATTGATATCTGCACCCCCTTTCAGCAGCAGTTGGACTATCTCAATTCTTCCTGTATGGCATGCAGCAATCAGTGCTGTCCTGCCACCTGTCTGTACATTGATATCTGCACCCTCTTTCAGCAGCAGTTGGACTATCTCAATTCTTCCTGTATGGCATGCAGCAATCAGTGCTGTGTCATAATTGCCACCTGGCTGCAAATTGATATCTACACCCTCTTTGATGAGCAGCTGGACTACCTCAATGCTTCCTTCCAAGCATGCAGTACTCAGTACTATGTTATAATTTCCATCTGCCTGTGCATTCATTTCTTTCAACAATAGTGTTGCCACTGAAAATAGTTGAAACTGTAGTGCTACAAGCAGTGGATCCTGCCTCTCAAGCAACCCCCATCGTAGTTGAGGTCTAATGACAACATAGCTATGCCATAATATAAACTGCTGACTCTGTTCCAAAAACAATGTTCTCAACAGTTCTGCTGTGATATGAAAGATGCCATCTCCAGCACACTTATAGTGGGAAATCCATTTACAGGCACAGTAGTCCAATAAGGGATGAGTCCTATCCATATGAGACATTTCTGTTATAGACCCAGAATATTCCTTTTGAAACTGAAGCAAATAGACCAAACACATTTGTGCTATGTGCATGTGTGACAGTTTCTCTTCCAAGTGAAAGTCTGGAGGTGGCCCTCCTGAACCAGAATTTAACATAAGATATTCTTTTACAGACAAATGAGCCAATTTAATATAATCTATCAAGGGATGTCATATACATATCATCACAAAATGATCCATTCTTTCTTACCTTCATTAATTACAACAAAGCTTGAGCAGACCCGAAGAATATCCTTTGGATTATGATATATGGCTTTAGAATTGAATGGAGACTTTGATCCACCCACTTCAAAACCTATATTAATTCCAGGGATTTCCCTTAATTCCATTAATTTAAGTGGTCGAAATGAAAATGCAAGCCATTGGAGAAATTTCATAGTATCAGCTTGACGTTTTGCTGGGATTCTGTCAATAACTTGTGTATATGTCTTGTAGAGGTTTGTTGGAATATTTTCAAGCTGCTCCTCTATATTGTCATCACTAAAGCAATTTACAAGATCATCAAGTTGGAGTGCCACCCATCGAAACCTAAAGACAAATAAGTAATATAAAAAGTCCATTGCTCATACATTTCAAATACTCTTACATTCCTTTGGCCTTTTTGCAAAGTGTATTAAGCATGTTCTGTCTGACCTCTTCAGAAAAACTAGAGAAATCATCAGAATCAAAAACTCTGTCTCTGATATATGACTCTATATCATCATTTCCAGAAGCATTGTTGAGATCCACATATTGTGAGCTGGGAGGATCCAAAGACTCTAACAATGTGGTGATCTCTGGGCGAGTAGTCCCTAGAATGTGTATTTTTTGACTATTTTTACCAACCAAGCTGTGAATCCACCTTAACAACTGCCAATAGTCTTCACATTCATCCAAAGCATCTAGAATGATATAAACCTGATCAAACACAGCCAAGAGATGATTGACCATATCAGGAAGAGAGTCATGCTCTGGTGACTGGCATCCATTGTTATATGTATGCAATGTGGGTTGAGGAACATGAGCACATTGTGCAAGCAATTGCTTGATGATGGACCGAAGTAATTTGTGATAGAAACGGAACCCTTCTTGTGCACCTCTAGAATCAAAGAAAAAATATGCCACTGCATGTGATGACTTTGCATTACAATATTTTTCAATATCCATGATGATGGTGGAACTATTTGAGGTGATTGTAAAAAAAAAGATGTACAGAAAAATGGTGCATTCTTACCATAAGGTTGATTTTCCAGAGCCCACTGTCCATTCCAAATGAGTATATAATGACACTTGTGCTATCCACTCACTGCTTCCATATATCCACAGACATGGCTGAGCACCATACTTCCATTGTATGAATTTATCACTAGTAGTAAACCAAGTCGCTGTGCCCTTCTTACGCAGTCTTTGTGCCGCAGAGTAATTCTCAGATGGATCAGGAGCAGCAAGCCAGTCAGATATCCTTTTGCAAAGGTCTGCCATATCTTTGACAATTTTTTAACTCAGCACTTGTTGACAAGAGCCAATTGAAAATTACCTGGATCCATAACCTGTCTGTGTTCAGACACGCGCGGGAGAAAAATACCATGCTTCATCCAATTCAATTCAATATGCGAAGGAGCAATATCCGACATTTGTTGCAAACGGAAAACTATATCATTGTAGTCTCCATCCTCCTTTGATGAAAACTTTACCATTTCCATATGAGTCTTGTGAATGGCAATAGATTCAACATTAACAGCTCCGGGGACTATGACGGAGGAGGCTGGGATATGCTGGCAGGAGTCAGCTAAGTAATATATCGGAAAGATATATAAGACTCACTTTATTTCTGATCAATCCAGGTGGAGCATACAGTTCATGGCAAAATACGGTATTGAACCGGGCACTAATGGAATTGTACTGTGTCAGTTGTTGTTGCAATGCTTCCGAGCCTAAAGCAAATGCTGAAGTAACGGCTCCACTTGCAGAGACTCAAGTGATCGCCCATCCATGTGTGTCTGAGTCCATTCAACAAGGTTGACACCCTGATGGGGAGTCCCCATGAAAATTACACCATACGTTGATATTTCGACTGCCTTGTGATTACGAAGATGGCCCATATGAGCCGTGCTTGCATGAATAAGTGCCTAACCAATGTGAGTCGGGACAAAGATCATCGTATGGGATTACTGACATTTTTCAATATGATTCCGCCGAAGCTGTGCGCAATAAATATCAACGGCCGATCCTGCATTACAACAATTGTCAGAAAATTATAATAAAACGAATCGAGCCACGGACATTCGTCTTCGTATTTATTCTGAACGCAGACAATTTAGCTACGAAATCCACAGATACATCATACATCGTCTGCTGTGCTCTATTCTCGCCGTGGGTGCGGGCATCATAACCGTAAGTAAGGATTCTGGCAGAAAATAACGTCTCTGGCAAGAGATCGCGAAGCCAAAGGACACCATTATCTGCAGTGAAGGAGTCCTCCCGGTGCCCGTCGAGGCCGTGTATAGCAACAATACTGTGAGGAGATCGAGAAGATCAGCAACGATCAGATGTGATAGAGGACATCACTCACTCGACAGTGGGAGATTCCCCTCCAGACGCAAGTTGTTTCAACCCGAAATCATATGTTCCTGGAGTAGAGATGATAGATTTAGGAGGAGAAAGAATGGTCGACATATTAGAACGATTGATAAAGGACGATGGTGTCAGGTCAAGGTCAAGGTGTGTTATGTCACGATGATCCTGTCAGGCGATATCAATCACACTGCCATACACCGGGAAAAGCCTTAACTCCAAAATTTTTAGGATCTCAGTAAATGCTTATTTTATGTAACTCCGCCAATCACTCATTGTATCTTAACCGAGTTAAAGTCGGTTAAGAATCCAACATGTGATAGGCGGGTTTAGAATCTAACGAACTTTTGGATCCTTAAAGATCCATAACCGAGTTAAAATCGGTTAAGGATCTAACATGTGGTTGCAGGGTTTAGAATTCAACGTACTTTTGGATCCTCAAAAGATCCCTCCCCAGTTTTAACTCTTATAACGATTCAAAGGATGATTGTTGGAGTTTATATAAAATAAAGCTTGCAGAGGGGGGTTATCCCGGTCCATATGCTGCTACACATGTCCACACCCAATAGCAGGGCCACTATTGTTGTGGAGCAAGGCGTTTAGGACTTTGAGGGGGAAGATCTGGATCAAGCGAGTATTCCGCGGAGTATTAAGAAAATACTCCATCATAAAGCGTCCTAACAAATTCAAGTCCTCATGACACCGCCGGAGGGTATTTACTCGGATTCATCTATTGTATTCTAATATTTTTTGTTCTGTTTACTCCCATTTCGGAGTAAATGTAACATGTGATAGAGATTATTATTTTAAATTAGGAGATTTCATTAATTGAAGAATACGACAAATTTTGCGATGGTAGATGAAGGCACGTGTCAAAATTGGAGGAAGCTTGAATTATCAATGATCTCAACGAAATCATTGATCTTTTAAATCGCCATCCAAATCTTCACCGATTGACTGGCCATACAGACATATGTTAGCTGTCAATGCAATACGTACCGGTCTCATTACGCAGATGACGTGAAAATTTGTGATACACAAATCATGGTAGGTTCCGACAACTCATCGACATCCAAGCATACCCCGTCTTCGTTCCTTCCTTGAAACATGATCGTGGCTTTGATGCGAATCCTAGTGAGATGATCCCCCATCCTTCTCCACTGAGATAACGTTAACGGTAGTGATGGCTGATGACATAGGAAAGGCGTTCCCAGTAGGCGACACGACGACGTGGACGTATCTAAAGTAGAAGACACACGCCGAATATCATTATCATCCAATCGAACCCTCACTTGCCGACAGTCGTTTATCCTCCTTCACCGCTGCGCGATCTGTAATATTCCTGATAAACCCACCTACACACAGCGAGCTTCTCACCCACATCTGGCTCCACTTTCTGCGCTCTGGGAATACCTATCCCGAACAGCCGCCTTCGTTCGCTCTTCAGCTGGCGAGCCCGGGCTAGATATCCACCGGTCGCGAGGTGCAGGTGAAAAACTCGATGACATGTGTGGAAATATAGAACGGCGGGCATCCGCGAGGAACGATGAATAGATGCCACATTATAAGGGTCCCAGGAATGACGATGATATCCGATCCGACGTGTTTCTTCCAATTTGATGGGCTCGTTTGTCGCATACGGGACGGTCTTCCCTACGCTTTCACTACAGTCGAAGTCATCCCTGCTGCCATTATTACTTCCACTCTCGCTGTCCGACTAATCATGTACATCGCTGCCGGTGCATGGCACAGAGGTGGACATGGGATGTATCTCATGGCCTCTAAGCGACCAAATGGGGCAGACGCAACAGTCTCGGCGATAACGGAAGAGCATCTCACTACGGAAACAGTAAGCTCATGGTCAAACGAAGAGACAAAGGCACCACATACCTGAATACGTTCCTAGACCCTGTTGCGGATATAGACGCTCATGCGTGGAGACCAGCCGTATTCGTGGCTCGCAGGGAAGGGCGATCGTGTTAACGCGAGGAAAGAGTGGGTGGTTCGGGCATGGCAATACAGAATCGAGAGGGGCGGGTAGTTGGATGATACAGGGTAGCATGTGTGCTCGAGTGTGCTACGTTAAAGCCATGTATGTTTGGAGACAACGTCTGCGGGGGAAATGGTCTCTGCAGCGATAGTTTCGTCTTTGCTCTGTGTCAGACGCATAGCACCAATGTCTTCTAGGAGGATTGTCTTGGGTTAGACATCTGAGGAGCCAGCGTAACTTCCATCCGGAGCTGCGACCTTAACTTTGCTTCCTTAGGCACTTTCTGGATGTACAAGGGTTCATGAAGACATCCACCTCACAGAAATAAAGAAAGAAGCAGCCTACCCTGACATTTAAGTTCATAAACATCTGTCCTAGGCGTATTGGTTTCAGTACCAAGTACGCAACGCCTTGCGAATCTCCGTTGTTGTCGTATACAATCCAAAAGAAAAACGTTGGTCCAACGCCTCGACTTTAGCAATGTAGATGGGATCTTGGGGTTGCCTTTATTACAGTGAGCTACGATAAAGCATTAGTAAAATAAAGGATGGCATCATATGAGATATTCACTAATCGCCTTCTCCTCATGATACTGATCAAGTCTGAGTCAATCGCACTGTGCAAAACAATGAGGGTCGTTCGATCACATCAGTTGTGACAAGACGTTTAAGAGTCAAGATACGAGACGCGAAGACAAGTTGTCAGGAAACCGCCTCAGCTTTTCTCGATCATGCAGGTTGACACCAATAATTAATTACGTGGTAGAAAGCTCCTTAGTGCGGAAACCGTCTCCACAACCCACCCAGGGCACTCCGAGGCTTGCATAAGCATTAGGAAGAGGGTTACTAATGAAGAGGTCGTCTGGACGCATCTGGACTAGGACACTTTGAAATATACGGCAGCAGAGTTTGCGCAAATAGTGAGTCTTAGGAAGATCTTGAAATTTGTATCGAATCCGGGTGATGCTTACGTTGATTTTATTAGGCGGACATCCAAACGTGTGGTTGATGGGCGACTGTTATATCCAAAGAATGAGCGAGTGGAGCGTTCGATGGGAGATGTGTTAATACATGTTGGTGAGTTGCCGGAACCCACCATAATATGTATATCAGAGTTCTTAGCGAACTTTCCCGCTAGAAATGTTTCCCTGTTGCAACTTCTGGCACTTTTCCACGGCCATAATACAGACGTAATGAGGCGTGTACGAATTGCACAGATAGCTAACATATTTCTGTGTCAGCTTGGCTAAAAATGTTTAAAAGGGCATACGACAATGGCTTTCGCCTGCACACAACGGGATGTATCGGTGAGACTATCCGATTATGGCAGTCAAGAGAATTCCGAGACTATTCTTAATAAAAAATCGAAGCACCATATTTAAAGCTTTGATGGGTCATGAGTGTTTAGGTGAAAATCACCAATATCATCAGCTCGAAGATGGTTTGCGTTACGGTATATATATCCAGTCGCACCCGCAGGATTGACCGTACAGGCTACAGCCATTTATTGAGTTCCAGCCTTCAAGTCCACCAGGCTGGTTTTCGACTTGTATAGCTCTTGAAGCCCTTGTGTCAGCAAGGTCCCTCAGGTACATGTTACATGTGCTTCGGCCGCCGACTTGCCAGGTACTGCCAGGGCACATCTGGACCTTGCAGATTTGTACTAGCATTGCATATAATTGCCCATAACTAGGAAAGGGATTGCTATGGAGTTACAGCTGTTCCGAGTATCTAAGACAGAGTTCAAAATTTAAAAAATCCCGCTGTTTTATAAAATCCAGGAAGAATTGAATGAAGGGGAACCATTTGACTGATATTTGATTGGATGTTCAATAGCGCATCATAAGACCATATATATATAGATCTATACTATATCATACACATCCTAAATTATTGTGTGACCTTACAAGCTCTCAACCAGCACAAAACAGATTTTTCCGGTTTTGTTCATATGCGAAACAATATCTGCACATCTGACCGTTGTCTGAGGTATGGAAGACACAAGAGCTATGAGCTACATGGTAATACGGGTATCATGTCACGAATACCGCATACTCACTAACATGTTCTTGACTTCCATCAGATTTCACATCCGCGGTCAAATATTGCAAGTGATTTCAACATGCCGAAGTTGAGATAATAATATAATGTACACCCCACTTTGTTGAATGTACATTCTTTGACTAACCCCTGCAAGAATACCAGTCGTATCACCGCGAAACATCGGGGATGAATGAACGTCTGGCTATTTGACACATCATGTTTCACGGAGGGTCGTTCGCAGGCGCACGATCCGTCTCGGTGTCACATGTACAGCTTGTTGATAGCCTCGTAACTTCCTCCAGAACGCGAATATTTCGTTTCTTTCTGATTTCTAGTCGAGTCATACTCGTTAACTTGGTGACTACTCAGTCTGAAACAAGTCGGACACCCTACCAACCTATGCTGTGACGGCGAAGAACCAACATTCCGATAGCACCCCCGCAGCTGAAACCCTCTTCCCACCCAATTTTGGAACAAAGATAACCTTGTCTCAGAGTGCCGTCTGTTCCAATTAAATAAAGGAGGATGAAAATGGCGGGTCATCATCATCATCATCATCAGAATATCCATGCGGTGGGGCTTGCGAATCAAATTGATTTCTCCCTCTAGGGATTCGATCACAACTGACGTCATTCAAGAAAATAGGAAGGCTCGGAACCGTAAATACCAATGCACATTTAAGGTCAAGATTGGCCTATTGATGATATTACACGGTTTTTGAGTCGTGTACCTTGGTCTCCATGCGAGACGTATCTTCCCCATTGTGCCAACATTCAGTAATTTAAAAGAATCCAATACCTTGGAAACGTTTCCGGAGAAGATCGACTCCGGATGTCTTTAGTACGCCATACTCATTGGCAGTATATGGGCAGTGAGCTGGATGAGTGAATCTCCTTAATGAGACAGCCCAGGGGCGTTTCACGCTGGAAGGCCTAATGTAGATAGTGCATAATCCAACAGAATCAGTGGTGTGAACAATGCCTCTTTTTCGACCTTTCCCCGAGAGTCGTCTTGGAGAAGCCGAACTGCGTCGATTATACTGTTCGAGTGTTTTTAAGCCCCAAATAACCTACAATTTTTGGTTGTCGGACTACGACCATCAAATGCACATAGTTGCTTTAAGAGGGTTCTGGAATATATTTCTAACTTATAACCGCTGTTTAGTATGGCTCCCCATGTCAAACCGTTGTGGCATTGTTCTCCGTAGCAGTCATCCCCCGCTTCCAGAAGATGACTCAGAGCTTCGTGTGGAAGGGTGGGGCCCATACATACACCACGTGGATTCTGGTCTCCGTACGGCGCAGATCGTTGGACCAGGCGAACACAGCCAACTATGTAAATGACTCGGCTATTCGTTTGTACCCGGTGAATCGGCCCAAATGCAGCCCAAGAAGCGCCTCTAGATGCCGGCATTCCGCAGCCACCTTCATGGTTCCTTTCGACTTCCTCCCACACATACAGTCGAGGGATTCCGCGAGGTAATCAAGGAAATCGAGAAATCATCGCATGCGATGCACGAGTTAGGGCTTTGGGCTTCGAAAAAGCAATACCAGCAATTGTTACGATATTATCAAGGTTTATGAAAGCCGTCCCTTCAGATTAAATGAGATCCTCTTATAAATGACTAAGGTGAATGGGAAGACATCATAAAATTCCCTCCCGACGCCCACTCACAAGAAGCACACCTATTATGGACGGCTACCACCATTACTCTCAAGACCAGTGGCAGGAACACGAAGGTCATTACTCTCAAGCGCAATGGAATCAACATCAATATAATTTCCGAAGTGAAGAAGTTCCACCCGATCTTATATCCCTAATGGAACCGTTTATGCGCTACGATACACAGTCCATCGGCGAGATGGACCTTCACATGCAAGCCTACAATAGCCACCCTCTGATATCCTACTCCCTCCCTTCCAACTATGAAATCGCTCACGGCCAACACTGGGGGTCAGCTGGATATCCTTTCCCTACTACATCAGAAATAACCCACGTCTCATGTGCGTATCGGTGGATATATATATTGACAAAATTCCTGACCAACACACCACCAGACCCGGATGACAACCTGTATGTTGACTTGTTCGATGTCTCTTCAGACTATCGCAGTGCGTTTCACATTGCGTGTCTTGATTTTCTTCTTTGATTTACTTCCTTTCAGGTTATGATCCTGAGTGCTTTCGTGCTAGATCGAATCCCGTGGTACACCAAACATGGCGGGTCGATACTGGCGAAGAAGAAGCCACCCGACGATATTTTTACCGCGTTACAGATATGGAAAAGAGACAAATGCAGCTCCCTCTGGCCCAACGCCCAATGTTCATGTGCAAGATCCCTAATTGCTCCGCATGGCTCTTCAACAGAGCCCAAGTCAAGCAACATCTGCAAGACCATAATATAGTATTTGATAAACCATTCAAATGCACTTGGTAAGAGTCTCTCCTCCGGGTATTTAATCAATGCGATTAAAACATCCTATCTTTGCACAGCGGCTCAGAGTTTGGACGCAGTGTTGAAGCGGATCGTCATGTCGAGGACAAGAGACCTTGCGATATATGGTGAGTTCCCACTCGCTCTTATTATCTCAGTCAGATCATTAAGCTTGCCTCATAGTCATCGTTCAGGTCGTAAGTCCAAGAACAGTTTAACTTGCCTTCGATGTTGCCGGCAGAGGCCGTCAGAAGAAAGATTGCCCGATTACTGATGTCGTAAGTCACGGCGAGTCCGCCTGTGGATGCATGTGCTCTAGAGCAATAGCGTTCCCTTCCGATATGTGTATGACTCAGAAAGACTGCTTACATCCGGCACTTCACACTGAATATCATCCCATTTCTCGTAACGTAATAATCCGTCTATATCGCGAATCCAATTAATTTCAGTCGAGCGTTTATGAAATAAAATATAGTGATAACAGGCCCAAACTCTTATCCCAGCATCGTGTTGTGGATTCGAAGCACAGAGACACCGCAGCTTTAGCACCAAGATTAAATCCTCTGGTGGCTTCCTCACCTGCCACGCCCCACGCCGCGCTATCATTTCGCTTCTTTGGGCATAATCAGAAGGGAGTTCAATCAATGCGGTTTACACGTGCTGGGGGCACGGCAACACTGGATTCTACCGGACTGACGCTCAATTGATAAGCACAAACACGCATCCAGCCACTTCCCTGGCTCATGTTGTAAATCTCTCCTTATATGGCCATGCGCGTCATTAAATGGGGTGGCAGGGAACCGCCCCCTGTCTCCGAGCGCCCAAGATCCTTCATTGATTATCAGATCAATTTATAAGATATTGAATGGTAAGGGGATTTCGTCTATTTTCAAACTGCCTTGGAGCCGTCTTGGGACTCACGGGCTATTGCACCACGGCCAGTATAAACAATCGTTTCCGTCTGGATTACTCGAAATGCCGATGACCTTTCCCACAATTGACAGATTGACAAGTTGGAAATGAAAGAAGCTAGCGTATGAGCGACATTCAACATCATGTGATACCCAATATAAACTTTAGGCTTAGATCTTCATAGATTTTGATAGATTTAGTCATGTCAACCTATTTACCCCGTTTTATCGATTAAAATGTCGAAAAACGTTCGTACTTTCAGACTCTTCTGATGCCAAGGTGTCCGTCCTCAAACGGATAGACATGGTCCGCCGCTGGTTAACATTCCAACGGGGACAGATACCATCCGATCCGTTCATAGCGCCGACTTTCTTTGACAACTTGAAAGTTATACACAGGATATAAGTACTCAACAGAATAAAAAAAACTTAAAACGCAATCCTAAGATTAAAGCTGATATCAAATCTAATGATTGACTGTGTATTTCAAAATCTATCGAAGGGTCAAGCGTGTCACTCACACGAAGGAGGCTGAGGGATTTCCTACCCGCCCAAATGTCAACATAAATAGCTTATGAACCCCTATTAATGCATTTGGATGATACAGCAGCCCTGAAACATACCTGGAAATACCATGTTGGGTCACTGAAGTCATATTAATGCAGACCGTGCTTGTAAATAATATACCAATCATGCCAGTAACAAACCTGGAAGCACCACGCTTGCCCTGAATGCGAGGGTGTGCAATGATGTAAAATAGCGGCATAGCCTCAAAGGCCTGACCATGGACTTAAAATTCTTGATGACGTGAGAAGGTCCAAAAGTTCTCACCAATACAAAACAGTTTTTTTCCGGTTTTGGTGACGGATATGATTTCACGAATGCATATACACTGACCCTGCATCGCAGCAGACTTCAACGTGCGGAGCACATGAATATAATATAATTTACATCTCAGTTCGTTGGATCTACGTCCTTTAATGGACAGAACCTCTGCAGGAATACTAGCCGAAATCACACCGGATAGGAATAAACCGCTGGAGGCTTGACATATCACGTTTCACAGTGGATTCCCAAGGCAATTTCCTACAAGAGCTTCGCAGGCGCATGATCCGTCGGGGTGTCACAGCTTGCTGATAGCCTCGTAACCTTTCTTCAGACCGTGAACCTCTCGTTATTTGGCTCATTTCTGGTCAAGAACTAGCTTGGTTATTATTCAGCCTGATATAAGTCTGATTTCCGACCGACCGCTGTCGCTAACATTGCGAAATCCAATTTCAAAACAAAGGTAACCTCAGGTTTGTCTTACAGCGCCATCTTGTCCAACTAAATATAAGATCTGTAGGATGAAAATGGTAGATCAGCACCATCAGACTATCCAAGAGCCTGCGAGTCAGATTTGCTTTCTTCTTCTAGGGATTGGATCACTCACTATTGAGGTTACTGGAAATAAATTGCAATGACGACTCCTAGTGTACATTCGATGTCAAGATTGACCTGTTGATGGTATCACACTGTAATAGTCTTAGTTGAATTCAAGTGCCTTCGGCTCGATCCGAAGGCATGTCTTCTCCATGCGCCGACATTGAATAATTTGAAGCAATCCAATGGATTGGAAACTTCCGGAGAATATTGACTCCGGATGTCTTTAGCACGGCATGCCCATTGGCCGTATATGGGCGGTGAGTGTTGCTTCTATGAACGGATCTCCTTATTGAGATGGCCGGACAGTATTTCGCGCTGAGTGCCTAAATAAGTGACGCAGTGCAGAATCTGACAGAATCAGTGGCCCTGATAATGGATCCCCCACCGATAATCCCCAGGGACCATCTCAGTGAAGTCTGAAGACTGGGCAGATTATACTGATCCGAGTATCTTTACGCCCTGCATAACGTACGATTTTCGGCGTCGGGGTACGGCCAAGTAGTAATTTAAGACGGTTCTGGAATGTGTATCCAGCTTGGCATCACATGTTTTTTATCGATGTCAATGTGAAGCCACTGTGGCATTGTTCTCCGTGGGGAGTCCCTCCTTCCAGAGGGTGACCTTCATGCATAGACCACATGGGTTATGATCCTCGGGCTCTATGGTTCGTCAAGTCGATATATAGACTATCTGGAAAGTATTAGGGTGGTGATCACAATGTTCAGTGCAGCCAAACGCATCGCCAGGACGGATGAAAACATACTACCGAGGTAAAATATGCATATGGTCCGTAAGGCGCAGGCACGGTCGTTGCACTGGAAAGGTCCATACCCAGTTTAGAAGATCGTTGGACCAGGCCACATGTACAGCTTCGTTTAAAACATGTCAATCACGTCTATGTCTAAAAATATGTCTATTGGTGTTTGTTTGTTTTGTAGCCGGTCCTTCAACCCGAATGCGGGTGACGGGCGCCTCTAGATGCCGACATTGCGAAGCAGAACCGCTTCGTGGTTCCCCTTAGATCTCCCACACATTCAGTCGAACAATGGCGCAAAGTATTAATTTCCAATCATCGCCCACGACAGCCTGGTCAGGGCTTTGGGCTTCGAAAAGCTATACTAGCGACATGATTACGATATTATCAAGCTCATCAAAGCCGTATCTTCGAAATGACAGAAATCATATTATTTTTTCCATATATAAGGGCCTGGGTGGATTTCCGAACACCCACACCCCCTCCGCCGACGCCCTTTCACAAGAAGCACACGTCTATTATGGGCAACGACGACCACTACACTCAAGACCAGTGGCAGATCAACGAAAACTTCACTCAAGACCAGTGGCAGGTCAACGAAATTTACACTCAAGACCAGTGGCAGGTCAACGAAGACCATTACTCCCAAGAACGGTGGTATCAACGTCAATATCATTCTCGAAGCGGAGAAGTTCCGCCCGAATATCCATCCCGAGCAGGGCCATTGATGAGCTACGATACACAGGACATCGACGGGATGGACCATCGCATGGAGGCCTACAATAGCCACCCTCTCACATCCCCTCCCCTCCCCACGAACTTCGAAATCGCTTATGGCCAATACTGGGGGTCAGCTGGATGTGCTTCCCCTACTACATCAGAAATAACCCACGTCTCATGTGCGTATCGATGAGTGTATATTGACAAAGCTCCTGACCAACACACCATCAGACCCAGATGACAACCCGTATGTTAGCTTGTTCGATGTCTCTTCAGACTATCGCAGTGCGTTCCTCATTGCGTGTCTTGACTTTGTTATTTTATTTACTTCCTTCAGGTTATGATCCTGGGTGCTTTCGCGCTAAATCGAATCCCGTGGTACACCAAACATGGCAGGTCGATACTGGCGAAGAAGAAGCCACGCGACGATATATTCACCGTGTTACGGATATGGAAAAGAGACGGATGCAGCTTCCTCTGGCTCAACGACCGATGTTCATATGCAAGATCCCTAATTGCCCCACATGGCTATTCAACAGAGCCCAAGTCAAGCAACATCTGCAAGACCACAATATAATATTTCGGAAACCATTCAAATGCACTTGGTAAGAGTCTCTCGTCCGGATATTTGAGCGGCGCCATTAAAACATCCTATCTTCGAATAGCGGCTCAGAGTTTGGGCGCAGTGTCGAAGCGGATCGTCATGTCGAGGACAAGAGACCCTGCGATGTATGGTAAGTTTCCCCCTCGCTTATTTTCTCATTCAGATCATTAAGCATGTCTTACAGTCACCGTTCAGGTCGTAAGACCAAGAACAGTTTAACTTGTCGCCGATGTTGTCCGTAGAGCCCGTGAGAATGAAGGTTCCCCGATTTCACTCTTTAGGTTTATTCAAACTTTTTTCATCATAATGGCAGCGTCAGAGTTCACACAGCATTCCATGTATTACAAAAATACTAATAGAGGTTAATATCTGATGATCTGTTTAACGATCATTTATTTTTGAGCATAACAGAAAAATTGAGTCTATAGGCACCCTTTTTAAGATTTTCTTTTTTTGTCCTCAGTAAATTAAGTTGATCGGCGGCATACCCTTCTTTACGCAATAGAAATAACAGATACAGTCTTATACAGAAAACCACTTAGTCTACTTCCAGGACGTTGTTGATGCCAACATCAAGGATAAGGTTTACTGTAACTTCTGATCCCATTGTTCCGTCTAGGGGCAGGCTCTCCGTGCGACTATACCTTTGCGTAACCTAAACCTTCTCAATACCAACATGCCTCAGCACCGCAAGAGGTTCAATTGTCTTCAGGGCATGATCGTGATTGATCTGTTCGCCACCCATACAACATCGCAAGGGCTGAGCTCACGTCATCAGAGATGATCTTCAATAGGCGCCTCCTGGCTATTTCTGGTACGCCAGATGATTGTCATCGATAGTGAAACTGCATAGCCCCACGCCATCAGAAAACGGGAGGTGAATAGTTGACATAGTTATTTTTAGTGAGACTTGCAAAATATCCTGGCTGATATAATAATACAACAAGCCGGAGCTGCAAGGGTTCTGTAAGAGTAAACTCCCCTTGCCTGTTTGAGCCGGCTTATCATCTTGTCACGTGGTTTTCATGAACTTGTACCTTTCAAGTCGACGAAAATGATGATCGGAAAGAATTTATGGCCATCATCTACCCAAGCCAAAAGTAGCCAAAAGCCTCCTGAAGATCCTTAACCCCGCATATTTACATCGGTGTCGCGGGGAATTTGCGAAGTGATAGTTATTAGCAAACTGAATTCTGCACTTCATATGACTATCAAGGACCCATTCATCTATCAATATATCACTAGCTGCAAGTCAGGATCAATCATGATCGTGCTCTGAAGACAATTGAACTGTAATCCTGTTGTCAATTGGGATCACTGGCGGTCACACGAGTTGACAGGACCACGGTGTATTGTCCAGAACAAGAACAGGATACAGGCAGATGCAGCGTACGGTAAGGAAAGAGAAGGAAAACTACCTAGGCTATATATGCTGTGATCACGTGCTAGAACAAAAGGAGTGGCACAAAGGAGTGGCACAAAAGGAGAATGGGTAAGACTGGTATTAAAAATAGTATGAGTTGACTCTATTGCAATACACAATATACAAGGGTTTAATAAGCTTGTAATAAAAGTACTTGTGTCTCAATATCTTGTGTCAGTTAGTGTAGCACCTCCTGACAATATAGGTTGGATGCTCTGGGAGGTGTATAGTGGTTCTGACACACATTAACCTCCAAATGCATGGTCCACAATTAGCATCTTCATATGAAAAGTTGCAATAATTGGTGGACTCCCCCTATAAAAAGGTGTGTTTCATCATCAAATTTAACAACTGGGGCGCCAGGCTTACATGAACCAATGCTGCCAGCCACCAGTACCTGACATTTCTGTCACAGCAATAACCTATTTCCACCGCTCCACCGGAACATGCCCCCCACGTCAATAGAACATTCCTGCCGCAACTTTGGAAATCTCCATCGTGCATTGACGGATTCCCTTTATAGATAACTCCAAAATTTCTTAAAAATGTGTAGATTAATAATAAATCAACAATAAATATCCAAGAATCCAATATCCCTTAATAGATTATGTATTTCTCAAAATTATATACTGAATCCCTTTATCAATCTAGGGAACCATACATAAATTTCAAGGCATATAATTATTAAAGTCTTCAATTTCATATGTGCGACATTTATCCAATTATACGTGAGTGTCCCAAAAAATTTCCATTGGCATCTTTATCGAATGCGAGTTTTCCCAAATTATCAAGAAGCTGCCAAAACTTAACCCCCAAGTCCCATCACTTCGTCAGTCAAGCCAGGGGCTTCTGTGAAAGTAGAAATATGTCTACAAAGGATTCAACCTCTTGTGAGTTAAAACATGTTTTTCGGTGCCCTTTACGCTGAGAGGGACCATGTAATTCTGGTCAGGGTTGGCTCGAGGGGGCCGAACATCACACCCTCGCCCTCGACCCCTTGATGATAATAAATTACAAGCCACATTTCTTACAGAGTGAAACCAATGTATCGCAGTTTCTCAGTCCACTATTCCTTGAGCATGTGTTGGCTCCGCTTATCCTTGGTCACATTTTATTTTATTTTAATCACTGCCCACTGGCTCTAATACCATTACCCTGAACGGCAGTCTCAATTTTTGTGTTCTGACCGGAAGGTGACGAGTGGCTACTGCCTGATGAAAAGATAAGGTTCACAGGGGTTCTCCAGGTATTAAATACTATTATTAATTTATTGAGCTCTTAATCTTATAATTTGAATTTCTGGGAGGTGGTATCAATACTGGCAACCAGTAGTGAAGTGAGGCGACGCTCCGGTGAAGCGACACTCCGATGCAGTGATGCGACCGGAAGGTGATCCGTTGCGACCGTATCAGGTCATGAAGAGAGTTCTCACTCACTGAGAGTTTATATTAGCTGTGCAATTAAATACTTCGACACCGTCAAAAATCAGACAAGTGCTGTTCCTTTTGCAATGTTGAAGATTTTTTCTGGAACAATGATATCGTAGGTTTCAGTAAAAACCAATTACCAAAGCTTTGTTTTAATTTCTTCGCGGGAGGATCTTGTAGCTGTGCTTGTTGCCCTTTTTCGGATAGAGATGAAGTGCCTCGCTGATCATGTTTGTATACGTAGCAAGCAAGTGACAGAACTTTTATTAACGCCGCGCGTCCGCCAATTAGTCACATCAACATTGCTTCGTAAGTAAAGTAAACGGCTTTCGGAGTGGCGCTGTATCTGTAATGTTTAGTGGCGGAAAGAGGCAAACGAGGGCATGTCACTAATCAACTTTATTTACTCAATACAGAAAATAATGATCTTAAAGGGATGTTTATGTAACCGTAATTTCCGGCCATGATTGAAAATAAATGATCATTGGATGGACTATCAGAGACCAACACTATTGTGACTTTTATTTTATTTTGTGATACGTGGAATGTTATGCGAACGCTCGAGCCACCACTATTGCACGAGAAGTTGAATATAACCTGGGTTGAGTCGGGGACTCATATCATTTTTAAGGGGTCTGTTGGCGACATCGGCGGCAAGTTAGACTGTTCTTGATCTTACGGCCAGAACGATGACTATGAGACATGTCTAGCGATCTAGATAAGACAGTAGGAGGGGGTGGGAAACTCACCATACATCGCAAGGTCTCTTATCCTCGATGTGGCGATCCGCTTCGACACCGCGTCCAAACTCTGAGCCACTATGTGATGATAATAAGACGTGTTAATCACAATGTTCAAGTATCCAGAGGAGAGCCTCCTACCAAGTGCATCTGAATGGTTTCTGAAATATTATGTTATGATCTTGCAGATGTGGCTTAATGTGGCTTCTGCTGTATAGCCATTTTGGACAGCCAGGGAACTTGCACATGAACATTGGTCGAGGGGCCTGAGGAACGTATATTCGCCGCTTTTCCTCATCCGTGAACCGGTGGATAAATCGTCGTATGACTTCTTCTGCATTAGTATCGATTTCCCATGTTTGGTGTACCACGGAGTTCGATCCAGTGCGAGAGAATGGACCATAACCTGACAACGAAATTAGTTAAACTGGAAAGCTCAGAACAGACCTAGGGCCGCGCACCCCGACGCTCTGAAGGACGATTAAACAAACCAACGTGCGGGTCGTCATCTGGGTCTGATAGTGTGTGGTCAGGAACTTTGTCAACATATTCTCATCGCTGCGCACATGAAACGTTGGTCACTACTGATCCAGTAGGGGAAGCGCCGCCACCTGGTTCCTGGCATCGACCATGGGTTATTTCAGGGGTGGGACGGTGGATATATGATGTGAGAGGCTGGCTATAGTAGGTTTGGATGGGAGGGTCCACTGCTTCGTTGTACTGTATGCTGTAGCGCACAGATGGCCTTGCTTGGGACATGTGATTGGGTAGAACTTTCCCGCTTCCAGAATGATGTATATTCAACTGTCCTTGGGAGTGAACATTGTTTTCCATTTCGCTGTTGTACTGTGTGTTGTAGGGTATACATGACCTTTCTCGGGATGGGCGATTGGGTGGAACTTCCTCACTTCGAGAATGATGTTGATCCCACTGTTCTTGACAGAAATAATAGTCGTTTTCCATGATAACTGTGTTATTCTTGTAAGAGGGCGTCGTCGAGGGAAGTGAATGGTATCTGATCATCCACCTTAGCCCATTTTATTTGGAAAAATCTAATAAATATAATGGGGACGCGTACCTATTGCTGACATCGCTTTATGAAGCTTATAGCTCTTAACCAGTGTATGTTGTGTGAGGATACCCGAGGAAATTGCTTCCTTTATGTAACTACCTCGTGCATCAGTTCTGTTAGAATGTGTGGGAGGAAGTCAAGAAGAATCACTCAACAGTTCTATGGATACTTTAATCGTGATGGTTATCCATTCAGATCTTTGATTTGGATGACAAGATGGCACTGAGAGAAAAAGTTACCCTTCTTCCAAAATTCGGGGGCGAAGATGCTTCAAGCAGTCTTTTCGGGATCATGACGCGTCGCTGCACAGCGTAGGTCGGTGGGGCGTGAGGGCTGACTCAATAGTCACAAAATTAGACAGTAGTCCTTGACTAAAAACCTCCGCATACTCGGAGTGGCTGTGCGCATGCTGTGCCATCTTGACGGATTGTGCGGCTTGCCAAGGTCTTGCACGAGGATAAGAATTAGATGTCCTTTGAGACTTTGATATGTCGAGTAACCGTTGATTTACCACACATGAAGATTGGCACAAACCCCATCACGGAGTTCTCCATGTCTCAGTACCAACACGGTGAAGGCTTATACCGGAAACTGATCAGTGATCGAGTTTAATTTCGAAGTTAGGCATGTACATTGAATGTGGCGCATCAGGTACAGGCTGTTGACTGGGGGGTACTCTGTCGGATCACATTCAGATATATTTCGAAAATTTAGCGACTTACTCCATAAAAAGATCGGATACAGATGTTCAAAAACAACGTACACGGTCAAACGATGTCAGCCAGTAAGGAGTTGCCGCAGCCGTAATGACGAGACCACACTAACTAACAACAGCAAATATTCCTTTCAAGCAATAGAGTGATGCCAGTTGAATAGAACATCCAGATTAAAGTGTTGTGAATCATAGTACACGAATAAATTCCGGAACCACCAAATCCCTTCGATCCGTTACGACAATGTAGAGGGATCCAGGGGGGCTAAAGTATTCGAAGCACTCGAGCGATAATAATTCCCATAACTGAACCTTAACTGTATTTATGCGTCAGAGGCATCGCATAGATTCGGCCACTTCCCCTTGAAAACGATCAAGGCATTATGATAGGTCTTGGAGAAGAGATATCAGGTACAAAGGATATACGCACCATCAATCAATATATCATCCTCGATGGATACATCGTGGCACTTGTTGGGGGGGAGTTCAAGTGATATTTGGAGGCAAAAACCAGTGCTGTTTCTGCCGCACCACCCTGACGCTTCCGAAAAGTGATATCATGCATCATTCCACGACAGAGGTGTGCGTTTGGGAGCCGAAGTCGTGAAGTCCATGGAGATAAGGATGTTTTCCAGTATAGGAAGGGATGTATATCTAAAGAACCGGGATATAAGTTAAGTTAGATTATCTGAATTTCGGCAACGTAAAGTCTCACTTACGTACCATTCTGTTAAGGCCTATCCAACTGAGATGTGAAACGGGATAGAAGTAGATGGTACGTATTCGTAATATGAGACCCGTAACGACCATGAGATCGTGTCTCCTGAGCCTCAAATAGCGAAGTGAAACGTGTTCAAACCGCGTCAGTTTTACTCGGTAGTCACGGTTATAACAGGATGAAGATCGGGGTGATGGAAATCATTGATAACTTGCTTTGAAAACAAGATCACATCTGGCATCGTAAGTTATCAAAAAGGACTTGGTCTTCCCGTGCCCAGAGCTCAAGGAACCACTCACATATGTGTGTCACACAATTTTTATTTATGTCGAAGGATCTCAGGCATGGGCTTTGATACTCCAGGAAAATTTGTAGTTATGTTGATTAATACTATCGTGCCTTGAAACCTGCCGCATGTGGCCCGTGGCTCTTGACATGCTCGATAAGCAAAAATGTAACACAAAAAGAATTCTCCAAACAACCTTGATGCATTGATGAGCTGAAAATCATTCATCAGTTCATCAACTGGCTGACACTTCTTGAGATGTTTCAGTGCAGGCCGTAAAGCCACGTAATTTCCGATATATATAATTCCATCTATTGTGGAAAGGTCTAGCAAGTAGTATAAAATGTTGATCAGGATTTGGCCGTGGGGAAAGGAGGAAGGACTTGAAGTTGTTGAAGCCAGAAAGGTCGAGAGATTAGTAACATAACTGTATTTATGGTGACGGTGATAAGGACAAGTCTGCGTCCGTTCCATAGTCTATTGAGTGAAGTGACGCGACTTCACTGTATACGGAGGTTGCCGCTCCCCTGTATGGTCCGCACAAGATGTGTCTTCCTGCCTCCCTCACTATATGGGGAGACCTCTGATGTTGGGTCTTCGTCGTCGTAGTATATGTTGGTAATCAACCTGACATCCCTAGAATATTATAGAATATCTTGGAACATACTTAACATAGCTTTAGTAATATCTCTGTCATCCCTTCCAGAACCTTCTTCCCCATCCAGTAGTTCACTCGTAGATACAAGCCAGGTTATATTCTAATATCTACTGTGGTCTGCGCAAGTTCCCAATAGTATAGGTCGCTAGGGCATCAGACTTGTGGGTAGTCACCAAGTTAGATATGAGCAAAAGCCACGAGAAGTTCGTGCACGAGGCTATCAGAGGCTATCAGAGGCTGTGACAGTGACACCGCGACGGATCATGCGCCTGCGAAGGTCTTTCAGGCAGTCCGTTCGGAAATTAAAGATCTTATCGTAAGAATATAATATGTATTGGTATATTCGGACGATATAACCTACAATGAGATTATGTAAGAAACACGCTCAGTCGACACAGATAGTGATTCGACTAAGATTTACTACCTGTAAGAAACACGCTACATTACATCAAGATAAGAATACGAAGACGAGAAATAGTTCGTAGTGACGTACCTCAGTCGACACAGATAGTGATTCGACTGAGGTATGGGTATCGAAACGTTCGAGGCTAAATAGTAAAATATCTAAATTACGTAGTTGATGGTAGTGAGTCGTGGTATATTAGGCAGGGGATAATGCGGCTTGGTATAACCGTATACGGGGTGGTGTATCCGTATACGGTGTTGGGTAGCCATTGGTCCGACTGCAAGAGCCTAAAATTCAACAGATTATACCCATGTGGCACTCGGCGATGATGCGGGGACACTCCAGATGACCGACCCGCTTTTGGTGCACAGCGAATCCTTCCCAAAAGAGATGAACTTTTAGAAATAGATTATATTTTTGAACTAAATTAGAGCTTTGCGGGCACATATCCATCGCGGTGTCACAGCGTGCTGATAGCCTTGTGACTCCAGAGCAAGAACTTCTCGTTTCTTTTGCTCATTTCTATCCAAGATACTCTCTAACTGGCTGTTCGATCTAACACAAGTCTGACGCCCTACCGACCTATGCTGTGATGCTAAGAGCCCACATCCCGAAGCGCCCACAGGTGAGAGGTCCCCTTATGCGGTGGGGAGGCAAGGAAGACACATCTACGGACAATACGGGGGGCGCAACGGCGGGCTGGCTGTATACGGTGAAGATGTGTCATGTGGTTCAATTAGTTATGGAACGGACACGGGCTCGATATATTATTGTAATTAAGCTCACTGTAAATACGGTAGGTACCAATACGTTACATGGTTTCACGGTCTCTGTACTCAAACATCCCATACAAACCAATGGCATGTGCCACATCCACGACCATGTGTGCTGCTTCCTGTGGAATGTTTCTTTAACAGATCGATGACTTCAACAACCGGACAAAAATCACTATCCATGCTATACACTAATTATAGAATAATCAATAGGCCAGCTTTCCCGTTTCTCCATGCTGGTCAGTGATTCTCTAGAAATTTAGCACAATTATTTGTGAAAGGCAATAATAAACTCCTGTGTTACCCGCATCGTCAATTAGGGACGCTTGCACCAGGGAATCGTAGAACAGGACATTCCGGTTGAAAGATGGTTCCAGGAAACGCAAGGCTGGACAGATTGGTGCTTTGAAGGCTTAGTGAAAATACGTTTCGAGGGCCAAATGTTCTAAGCTCGTACCTCCCAAACCACAACCACTGTAATACACCTTCAAAAACCTCCGCTTTACGTAGGCACCAATAAGTATTCAACCAACAGCGAAGTCCTCCTCGTTATTCATAGACCTGGCATCGCGCATGCACACAAGCCCGCGACATCTTCGTATGTGGGTATTCTCATATTCATTCCCCCGATGTGTCATACTGAGATGTATTTCACCTCCACCCAATCGTTCATGGTGCGTGTTTAGCTTGCCTCGCTCTCAAGCTTGCTTCTGAGCCTTAATTAATCATTCTATGACCAATTTCCGTTTCTCAAATTTATTTTCTGCTACTCACCCTCCACGGCATCTGTCCTTAGCATAAACGACGCTTTGACTCATTTTAGTCTCATTTGTGTAACTCACACAATTATGAGCTTAACAGCATGTTAAGTGTCCTGAATGACTCATCGGAGATGTGGCCTGAGAACACATTGGACGCTCAGATTTAAACGAAAATAATCCTATAAAATGTATGTTAGGACCGTTATTATTGGGGTATGAACGACATTTTATGTTCCTTACTTTGTGAGAAGGTTCGGTTTCCAAAAAAATAAAACCCGGGTGCCGTGGGTTTTAGGTCAAATCGCAACTTAAAGGGACGTATGGGCATAGCTTCACTGTTTCACTATTCATCTGGTCTTCCATCGCCACCCGATCACGGTAAATGTATTTGTGACATACTGTGTTCTCGAATTCATGCATGCATATGAGACCATTACCACTATCTCCCAATTAACCCGAACCATCAATGATGTTGTTCTGCTGTACTATCAATTTCTCCCCGCAATGTCTCACGCTTCATGGAGAATTGCGGGATCGATGCAGCGTCTGCCTAGTGTTGTTCCAAATTTAAACTATATGAGTGCCACTCATATAGTATATTGAACACGCTCAACTTTGGGATCCGTGAGGCTCCAAGCGTTCCATCTATATGATTATCTTATCACAAAGGAATTTTCTCGATATACCGCCGATATCAACCTCGAAACATCAACATTGCGAGCTACATTCATTGCTCCCAAACCCGCCGCAAAGCCTACCATAAGAAGCTCGTCATTCATCGCTAGTACGTGTTCCTTACACCAACCTGTCACCGCCACCTCAACCACTACAATCTCGAAGCGCATCCCACGAAGAATTCTCCGAATTCAGCTTACTAATATATATCACTTGGCAAGTACTCTCTCATGACATTGACTGGGAGGATTAGGGTTTAAACGTTTAGTCCATTCCATATGTGCTCCAGATAGCTGACATAATTCATCTGAGGGTGTAAGTCACCACCATATAGTGATCGCATGGTTACGTTCAGTACATACGTATCATACCTTTGAATTATCTTTGGGAAACTAGGCCTTGATGTATGACACGCTTCCGAGATGCTGTATGGCTGTTCTGACGCAGCCGAGATGTGAACGGAATCGAACTTCTCCTTCCATTATCCAATTCAAGCGATCCTGGGGCGGCAGAGATCATTTCTGCATCGTCTTTCATAGAGGTAAGCCACATTGGATGCAAAGGGCAAAAAAGAAATGTGCAAGCTGAAAAAGAAAGCATCTATCACTGTGAAATAAATCCCCTAACCTTCTGATAGTTTCCTTTACAGTAATTTGTATTCAAGGTCGAACCTTCACAGATCCGGCTATCGACCACCGACAGCCCAGGAGTCTTTCAGTAAGTGGTCACAATAACGCCTTTGTTGTCAGATGTTACGGTCACGTCATGCTGAGGACAGCCTTTTCCGCTGTTTGTAGTCCTTTTTTTTCACACAAGCTGGGGAGGTAACTGGTCTTATTCTTCAGGCAATGAAATTATCTTGAAACCCTCACTCTACCCTTTTCCCTCGCAGTTCATAGGGGAACATCAGTAACACTGGTTGAGTGGCGTTTTGACAGGTACTGTATAAAAGAAGGTTTCCGGCGTCTACCTGACTCTCTTTGTTGTCTTCCTACCACCATCACTACATATACTGCCACTGAGTCAAAATGTTTCACCATTTCCTTAATCTTTACACGTCACTCTCTGGACAAGAGAGGGTTCCATCCGTGAGTGCTATTTCGTATCCTCAATGGCTGAGTGGCTCAGGTGGCGTATCGTAATGGATCCATAGCAGCAGCAAGAGCAAAGTAAATTCACATATTTACCGGATCTCCCGAATTACAGCGATGTAAATTTCTATGCCAGAGACCTTTTTTACGCTCTCGTTGACCCTGAACGAAACTGTAGGAATCCACCGGTGCTAGAAACAATGCAACAGTCGATTGCTTCGACTATGTGCGTCTGTTCACTCTTGTACCCAGATACATATCACTTAGATGTCTCACTAGGTTATTTTTTCAGAACCTCTCATACGTCTCCCAAAACGTTCGCCGCCACTTTGCTCGGTTACAGTTCCTGCTTACATTTCATTATAGTCCATACATTATCCTTCAAATACTTTTGGGCAGACCCATGCTCGGAACACTTTCCTCATGCAGTACCCAGACTCAGATAGGTCAGTTATCAATAGCGTATGTCATTATTATCCTATTAGTGAGATCGTTCGTCTGAATCCGCCTTGCAGTGGACGCAGCAGATGGAGAGTCAGTATATGTAAGTTTTCATTTCTTAGTGGAATAGCATCTCCTTTACAGTCCTTCCTTCCTTGTGGCAGAACTCACGGTCATGTGCTTGATAGTTTTTCTCCGGCATACCTAGACAAGGTAAATGTTAATTTGGTCCGATGTTCTCGCTTACCAACATCTATTGTCCCAGTGTATTGAGACATCAGAAGCGATAAAGTTGTAAGTATGATATATTTTTCACCTAACAACAATACTAACTGCCTTTGACCTATACAAGGATGAATAGTTTTACTTACACCAACACGCCTGCAAAGGAACCAATGCATCGCATTTTACCCCCCGGGAAGAGCACCCTCCGCAAGCCAACGTCGTCAACCACGCCTGAACCAACAGGACGACATGCCTCCATCACCTCTCGTCGCTCTAAAATCGAGCCATATTTGAAGCCTGATCGCTCCCGATTTACTTCTGGATCTCGAACTGTCAAAAAAGCTCATCCCCGCTCCCTATTGGCTGAATCTCTCTGTGTCTTCTACCAAGCAGATCTCTGTGCGCAATCACAGGGGGGCCACACCGCCTACCGCTTCCGCCGCCCCACACACTGTTGGCAGAGCCTCAGCCGAAGGACAGCGGAGAATTTCGGCGATGATGTATGAGGAGCTACGAGTTGTTCGACGGGCCAGAAGATGATGACAATTAAGTGATGGGTGGTCCCTACAGTTAAAAACCCAGGCCAGCAAGAAGAAAGTAACGAGTGACACACCTTTAATTCCAAACCTGAATCATCTCCGCCGCATGGAACGACAAAAGGGAAAATGAAGAGGTATAGTCTCTAGGCTAAGAGTTGTAGTTGTCAAATGCTTCATCTTCCTCGGTGACTTCCATTGGAGCGTGGGAGGAGGAAAGATCATCCACCATGAAAACTCGCTGATCAGATGCGCCAGAATCGGAACCGGAATCGGGTAGGATAGGTTCTGATACATCGTAATATTCGAGGCCGTGAAGGTGATGAGGAAAGAGATCGTCGGCACTGTCTTCAACATCAGACTAACAAGCCAATCAACATATGACGAAACAGACGGGAATTGTGACACATACAGATCCGCATCTCTCTTTAGGATTGACTTCCCTTTCGCAACACAACGAGCAATAGACAAGCCACCAGAGGGTCCTGCTTCTTTCACCTGATCGTCGTCATCATCTGGCCAGTTCGAACTACTCATAGCAAAGCTCCTCATACATCATTGCTGACAGCGTTTTTTCTCCGCTGTCCGTCAGCTGAGGCTCTGCCAACGATGTAGGTGCGGAGCGGCGGAAATGGTAGGCGGTGCAACCCCCCTGTGATTGCGCACAGAGAGAAATTCAGGCAGTAAGGAGCGGGAACGAGCTTTTTTGACAGATCGAGATCCAGAAGTAAAGCGGGAGCGATCAGGCTTAGAATATGGCTTGACTTTAGAGCGATGAGAGGTGATGGAGGCATGCCGCCCTGCTCGTTCAGACGCAGTTGACGACGTTGGCTTGCGGAGGATGCTCTTTCCGAGGGGTGAAATGCGATGCATTGGTTCCTTCGCGGGCGTGTTGGCGTAAGTAAAACTGTTCACCCTAGTATAGGTCAAAAGGAGTCAGCACTGTTGTTAGGTGGAAAATATATCATACTTACAACTTCATCCCTTCTAATGTTTCAATACACTGTGATAATAGATGTAGGTAAGCGAGGACATCGGACCAAATTATCATTTACCTTAGGTATGACGGAGAAGAACTATCAAACGCATGACCGTGAGGTCTGCCACGAGGAAGGACTGTAAGGGAAATGCTATTCTGCTATGCAATGAAGACTTACATGTCGCTTTTTGTTCGCGTCCTCCGTATACCGGCGCATACCCCCCGAAAGAGCACCACTTCTCCAAAAATGCTTCCTCTCTTTGCAATATTCACGTTGTTCCAGATAGTCCGTTGTTGGGCTGTTGAAAATAAATGTTTCATATAATTGATAATCGCAGAGTAGATATTACACACCTGTGTTGAGTTTTTGGGATTGCGAACATCAGTAACAATGGTTGAGTGGTACTTACTGTATAAAAGAAGGTTCTTGACGTCTACCTGACTCTCTTTGTTGTCTTCCTACCACCATCACTACATCTACTGTGACTCAGTAGAAATGTTCAACCACTTCATTGATCTTTACACGTCACTTTCTGGACAAGGGACTTCCTTTGAGGATATGAAATAGCACCAATGGATGGAACCTTTTCTTGTCCAGGAAGTGACGTGTAAAGATCAAGGAAGGGATTGTTCATTTCTTCTGAGTCGCAGTATACATAGTGGTGATGGTAGTAGGAAGACAACAGAGTCAGGTAGACGCCGAGAACCTTCTTTTATACATCAGTGTTACTGATGTTCGAAATCCCAAAAATTCAAGACAGGTGTGTTATATTTACTCTGCGATTATCAATTATATAAAGCATTTATCTTCAACAAACCAACAATAGACTATCTGGGTTCAACGTGAATATTACAAAGAGAGGAAGCATTTTTGGAGAAGTGGTGACCTTTCGGGGGTATGCGCCGGTATGCGGACGACACAAACAAAAAGCGTTAATGATAGTGATCTGTTGTGGTATTAAATTTTTTGTTTTTCATTTCAATGACATTTTGTAAAGTATATCTACAAACGGCAAACCAATATGACACAATATGCTAGCACGGTCAGCGGAGTAAATAGTAGCATGAACCAACTTGGCCCGAGATTGAATTCACAGAGGACTAACGATCTCCAAAATGATCGCAGATCTTGGCTAAATCCCGCCAAGCTTTCAATCAATACCAAGTAGCGGCAAAAAAATGAGGACTTACACCGAGGCCAGATAGTGTGATCATCCATTGATTAACAATGGGTATCAACTAGGCCCAACTACTAGTTTCCGCGCGCACAGAGATGATTTTGGGAAATGAAACAAGAATATGAAAGGAGACAAAGATACTGGAAAGGGGCATAGATGTAGAATAAGGAGACGGAAAGCTAGTGGGTGGTCCTTACAGTTAAAAACCCAGGCCAGCAAAAAGAAAGTAACGAGTGACACACCTTTAATTCCAAACCTGAATCATCTCCGTCGCATGGAACGACGAAAAGGAAAATGGAGAGGTATAGTCTCTAGGCCAAGAGTTGTAGTTGTCAGATGCTTCATCTTCCTCGGTGACTTCCATTGGAGCGTCGGAGGAGGAAAGATCATCCACCATAAAAACGTCCTCATCAGATGCGCCAGAATCGGAACTGGAATCGGGTAGGATAGGCTCTGATGCATCGTAATATTCGAGGCCGTGGAGGTGATGAGGAAAGAGATCGTCCGCACTGTCTTCATCATCAGACTAACAAGCCAATCAACATATGACGAAGCAGACGAGAATTGTGACACCTACAGATCCTAGCGACAGACTACCGCATCTCTCTTTGGGATCGACTCCCTTCCCTTTCGCAACACAACGAGCAATAGACAAGCCACCAGAGGGCCCTGCTTCTTTCACCTGATCGTCGTCATCATCTGGCCCGTCAAACAACTCATAGCAAAGCTCCTCATAGGTCATTTCCGAAATCGCCTTTTCTCCGCTGTCCTTCGGCTGAGGCTCTGCCAACAGTGTGTGGGGGTGCTGAGCGGCAAAAGTGGTAGGCGATGTGCCCCCCCTGTGATTGCACACAGATCTGCTTGGTAGAAGACACAGAGAGAGATTCAGCCAATAGGGAGAGGGACGAGCTTTTTTGACAGATTGAGATCCAGAAGTAAATCGGGAGCGATCAGGCTTCGAATATGGCTCGACTTTAGAGCGACGAGAGGTGATGGAGGCATGTCGTCCTGTTGGTTCAGGCGCGGTTGACGACGTTGGCTTGCGGAGGATGCTCTTTCCGGGGGGTAAAATGCGATGCATTGGTTCCTTTGCAGGCGTATTGGCGTAAGTAAAACTATTAACCCTGGTATAGGTCAAAGGGAGTTAGCATTGTTGTGAGGTGGAAAACATATCATACTTACAACTTTATCCCTTCTAATGTGTCAATGCACTGTGATAATAGATGTAGGTAAGCGAGAACATCCGGCGGGCCGGATTATCATTTACCTTGTCTAGGTATGACGGAGAACCACTATCAAACGGATGGCCATGATTTCTGCCACAAGGAAAGACTGTAAGGGAGATGCTATTCCGCTCATAAATGAAGACTTACATCGGATTCTCCACCTGCTGCATCCACTGCAAGGCGGATTCAGACGAACAATCTCACTAATAGGATAATAATAACCTACGCTATTAATAACTGACGGATCTGAGTCTGGGTACTCCATGAGGAGAGTGTTCCGAGCATGGGCTTTCCCAAAAGCATTCGAGGCATAATGTATGGACTACAATGAAATGTAAACGGTAACTGTAAATTCGAGCCAAGTGACGACAAACGTTTGGGGAGACGTATGAGAGGTTCTGAAAAAATAACATAATGAGATATCTAAGTGATATGTATCCGGGTACAAGAGTGAACAGACGCACAGAGTCCAATTGGTCGACTGTTGTGTTGCTTCTAGTGCCGGGGGATTCCTACAGTTTTGTTCACGGTCAATGAGAGCGTAAATAGGCGTGTGGAATAGAAATTTACACCGCTATGATTTGATAAGTCCGGTAAATATGGCAATTTATTTTGCTCTTGCTGTTGCTATGGATTCAGATACGCCACCTGAGCCACTCAGCCATTGAGGATACGAAATAGCACTCACGGATGGAACCCTCTCTTGTCCAGAGAGTGACGTGTAAAGATTAAGGAAATGGTGAAACATTTTGACTTAGTGGCAGTATATGAAGTGATGGTGGTAGGAAGACAACAAAGAGAGTCAGGTAGACGCCGGAAACCTTCTTTTATACAGTACCTGTCAAAACGCCACCCAACCAGTGTTACTGATGTTCCCCTATGAACTGCGAGGGAAAAGGGGGAATCAAGATAATTTCATTGCCTGAAATAAGACCAGTTACCTCCCCAGCTTGTGTGAAAAAAGGACTACAAACAGCGGAAAAGGCTGTCCTCAGCATCACGTGACTGTGACTTCCGAACAACAAAGGCGTTATTGTGACCGCTTACTGAAAGACTCGAAAAGCAGGTGCAAAATGTGCGGCTGGGCTGTCGGTGACCGATAGCCGGATCTGGGAAGGTTCCTTGGAATACAAATTACTGCAAAGGCAACTATCAGAAGGTTAGGGGATTTATTTCAGTGATAGATGCTTTCTTTTTCAGCTTGCACATTTTTATTTTGCCGTTTGCATTCAATGTGGCTTACCTCTATGAAAGACGATGCAGAAATGATCTCTACCGCCCCGGGATCGCTTGAATTGGATAATGGAGGGAGAAGTTCGATTCCGTTCACTTCTCGGCTGCGTCAGAACAGCCATGCTGCATCTCGGAAGCGTGTCATACATCTAGGCCTATAGTTTCCCAAAGATAATTCAAAGGTATGATACGTATGTACTGAACGTAACTATGTGATCACTATATGGTGGTGACTTACACCCGTCAGACGAATTATGTCAGCTATCTGGAGCACATATGGAATGGACTAAACGTTTAAACCATAATCTTCTCAGTCAATGTCATGAGAGAGTACTTGCCAAGTGATATACATTAGTAAGCTGAATTCGGAGAGTTCTTCGTGGTATGTGCTTCGAGATTGTAGTGGCTGAGGTGGCAGTGACAGGTCGCTGTAAAGAACACGCACTAGCGATGAATGACGAGCTTCTTATGGTAGGCTTTGCGGCGGGTTTGGGAGCAATGAATGTAGCTCGCAATGTTGATGTTTCGAGGTTGATATCGGCGGTATATCGAAAAAATTCCTCTGTAATAAGATAGTCATATAGATGGAACGCTTGGAGCGTCACGGATCCCAAAGTTGAGCCTGTTCAATATACTATATGAGTGGCACTGATATAGTTTAAATTTGGAACAACACTAGGCAGATGCCGCATCGATTCCCCAATTCTCCATGAAGCGTGAGACGTTGCGGGGAGAAATTGATAGTACAGCAGAACAACAGGATTGATGGTTTGGGGTAATTGGGAGATAGTGATAATGGTATCATATGTATGCATGAATTCGAGAACGAAGTATGTCACAAATACATTTACCGTGATCGGGTGGCGAAGGAAGACCAGATGAATAGTGAAATAGAGTGAAGCTATGCCCATACGTCCCTTTGAGCTGCGATTTAACCTAAAACCCACGGCACCCGGGTTTCATTTTTTTGGAAACCGAACCTTCTCAGTCAAAATAAGGAATATAAAATGTCGTTCATACCCCAATAATAACGGTCCTAACATACATTTCATAGATTATTTTTGTTTAAATCTGAGCGTCCAATGTGTTCTCAGGCCACATCTCCGATGGGTCATTCAGGACACTTAGGAAGCTACCTTGAGAGAGTACATGCTCATAATTGTGTGAGTTACAAAAATGAGACAGAAATGAGTCAAAGCGTCGTTTATGCTAAGGACAGATGCCGTGGAGGGGTGAGTAGCAGAAAATAAATTTGAGAAACGGAAATTGGTCATAGAATGATTAATTAAGGCTCAGAGGCAAGCTTGAGAGCGAGGCAAGCTAAACACGCACCATCAACGATTGGGTGGAGGTGAAATACATCTCAGTATGACATATCGGGGGAATGAATATGCGAATACCCACATGCGAGGATGTCGCGGGCTTGTGTGCATGCGCGATGCCAGGTCTATGAATAACGAGGAGGACTTCGCTGTTGGTTGAATACTTATTGGTGCCTACGTAAAACGGAGGTTTTTGAGGGTGTATTACAGTGGTTGTGGTGTCGGAGGTACGAGCTTGGAACATTTGGCCCTCGAAGCGTATTTTCACTAAGCCTTCAAAGCACCAATTTGTCCAGCCTTGCATTTCCTGGAACCATCTTTCAAGCGGAATATGTCCTGTTCTACGACTCCCTGGTGCAAGCGTCCCTAATTGACGATGCAGGTCTCTCGAACACAGGAGTTTATTATCGCCTTTCACAGATAATTGTGCTAAATTTCTAGAGAATCGCTGACGAGCATGGAGAAACGGGAAAGCTGGCCTATTGATTATTCTAGAATTAGTGTATAGCATGGATAGTGATTTTTGTCCAGTTGTTGAAGTCATCGATCTGTTAAAGAAAAATTCCACAGGAAACACACATGGTCGTGGATGGGGCACATGCCATTGGTTTGTATGAGATGGTTGAGTGCAGAGACCGTGAAGCCATGGAACGTATTGGTACCTACCGTATTTACAGTGAGCTTAATTATAATAATATATTGAGCCCGTGTCCGTTCCATAACTAATTGAACCACATGACGCATCTTCACCGTATACGGCCAGCCCGCCGTTTCGCCCGCCGTATTGTCCGTAGATGTGTCTTCCCTGCCTCCACCGCATGAGGAGACCTCTCACCCGTGGGCGCTTCGGGATGTTGGTTCTTCGCATCACACCATAGGTCAGTAGGGCGTCAGACTTGTGTTAGATCGAACAGCCACCAAGTTAGAGAGTATCTTGGATAGAAATGAGCAAAAGAAACGAGAAATTTGTGCTTTGGAGTCACGAGGCTATCAGCACGCTGTGACACCACGATGGATATGTGCCCGCAAAGCTCTAATTTAGTTCAAAAATTAATTCATTTCTAAAAGTTCTATTAAAAATAGTATGAATTGACTTATTGTAATACACAATCTACAAGGGGGTAATAGACTTGTAATAATAGAAGTACTTGTGTGTTAATCAATGTGTCAGTTAGTGAATCACCTTCTGATATGATAGGTTTGGTGCTAGTTTAGGTGTACACCGGTTCTCTCATGCATTAGCCTCAGAATGCATTGGTCCACAATTAGCATCTTGATATGAAATTTTGAAGAAATGGGTGAACCGCCTCTAGGAAAAGGGTGTTTTCATTACCAATTCCAACAAGTTCATCTCTTTTGGGAAGGATTTGCTGTGCACCAAAAGCGGGTCATCTGGAGTGTCCCCGCATCATCACCGAGTGCCACATGGGTATAATCTCATTGTAGGTTATATCGTCCGAATATACCAATACACATTATATTCTTACTATTGGGAACTTGCGCAGACCACAGTAGATATTAGAATATAACTTGGCTTCTATCTATGAGTAAACTACTGGGGATTATATATGTCTATGGGGAGAAGGTTCTGGAAGGGATGACAGAGATATTACTAAAGCTATGTTAAGTATGTTCCAAGATATTCTATAATATTCTAGGGATGGTCAGTTGATTACCAACACTTACGATAAGATCTTTAATTTCCGAACGGATTTCCTGAAAGACCTTCGCAGGCGTATGATCCGTCACGGTGTCACTGTCACAGCCACTGATAGCCTCGTGCACGAACTTTTGCTCATATCTAGCTACGATCTGCTCTAACTTGGTGACTACCCACAGGTCTGATGCCCTAGCGACCTATACTGCGACGACGAAGACCCAAGATCAGAGGTCTCCCCATATAGTGGGGGAGGCAGGGAAGACACATCTTGTACGGACCATCCGTGGAGCGACACAACGGTAGCCTCCGTATACAGTGAAGTCGCCTCACTTTGGCTCAATAGATTTGGAACGGAAGCAGACTTGTCCTTATCACGGTCACCATAAATACGGTTATGTTGCTGATCTCTAGTAGTATCAGCCTCACTTGGTTTTCGACCTTTCTGGCTTCAACTTCAAGTCCTTCCTCCTTCCCCCACGGCCAAATCCCTGATCAACATTTTATACTGCTTGCTAGACCTTCCCACAATACGATGAGATTATATATATCGGAAATTACATGGCTTTACGGTCTGCACTCAAGCATCTCAAGAAGTATCAACTAGTTTCTGAGCTGATGAGTGATTTTCAGCTCATCAATGCATCAAGGTTGTTTGGAGAATTCTTTTTGTATTACATTTATGCTTATCGAGGATGTCAAGAGCCACTGGCCACATGCGGCAGGTTTCGGGGCACGACAGTATTAATCAACATAACTACAAATTTTCCTGGAGCATCAAAGCCCATGCCTAAGATCCTTCGACATAAATAAAAATTGTGTAACACATGTGAGTGATTCCTTGAGTTCTGGGCACGGGAAGACCAAGTCCTTTTTGATAACTTACGATGCCAGATGTGATCTCGTTTTCAAAGCAAGTTATCAATGATTTCCATCACCCCGATCTTCATCCTGTTATAACAATGATTACCGAGTAAAACTGACGCGGTTTGAACACGTTTCACTTCGTTGTTTGAGGCTCAGAAGACACGATCTCATGGTCGCTACGGGTCTCGTATTACGAATACGTACCATCTACTTCTATCACACTTCACATCTCGGTTGGATAAACCTTCTCGAGGTGAGCTCATGTATTCAACGTATAGTGACAATATTGCATGACTAGCAGAACGGTACTTCAGTGAGACTTTACGTTGTCGAAGTTCAGATAATCTAACTTTAACTTATATCCCGGTTTTTAGATATACATCATTCCCTATACTGGAAAACATCTTTATATGCATGAATTTGACGACTTCGGCTCCCAAACGCACATCTCTTTCGTGGAACGATGCATGATACCACTTATCGGAGGCGTCAGGGTGATGCGACGGAAACAGCACCGAGTTTTGCCTCGAAATATAACTTGAAGTTGCCCCCAACAAGTGACACGATGTATCTATCGAGGATGATATATTGATTGATGGTGTGTATATCCTTCGTACCTGATATCTCTTCTCCGCGACCTATCATAATACCTTGATCGTTTTCAAGGGGAAGTGACCGAATCTACCGCGATGCCTCTGACGCATAAATACAGTTAAGGTTCAGTTATGGGAATTATTATCGCTCAAGTGCTTCGAATACTTTGACCCCCCTGGATCCCTCTACATTGTCGTAACGGATCGAAGGGATTTGGTGGTTCCGGAATTTATTCGTGTACTATGATTCACAACACTTTAATCTGGATGTTCTATTCAACTGGCACCACTCTATTGCTTGAAAGGAATATTTACTGTTGTTAGTTAGTGTGGTCTCGTCAATACGGCACCGCAACTCCTTACTGGCTGACATCGTTTGATCGTGTCAGTTGTTTTTGAACATCTGTATCCGATCTTTCCGTGGAGTAAGTCGCTAAATTTTCGAAATATATCTGAATGTGATCCGACAGAGTACCCCCCAGTCAACAGCCTGTACTTGATGCGCCCCATTCAATGACCATGCCTAACTTCGAAATTAAACTCGATCACTGATCAGTTTCCGGTATAATCCTTCACCATGGACCATTACTGAGACATGGAGAACTCCGTGATGGGGTTTGTGCCAATCGTCATGTGTGGTAAATCAACGGATACTCGACATATCAAAGTCTCAAAGGACATCTAATTCTTATCCTCGTACAAGAGCTTGGTAAGCCGCACAATCCGTCAAGATGGCACAACATGCGCATAGCCACTCCGAGTATGCGGAGGTTTTTACTACTGTCTACTATTGAGTTAGAGAGATGTTTCAATGCCCTACCAACCTACGCTGTGCAGCGATGAGTCATGATCCCGAAAAGACCGCTTGAAGCTTCTTCACCTCCGAATTTGGGAAGAAGGGTAACCTTTTCTCTCAGTGCCATCTTGTCATCCAAATCAAAGATCTGAATGGATAACCATCACGATTAAAGTATCCATAGAACTGTTGAATGATTCTTCTTGACTTCCTCCCACATATTCTAACAGAACTGATTCACAAGGTAGTTACATAAGGTTTCCTCGGGTATCCTCGCAGACATACCCTGGTTAGAGCTATAAGCTTCATAAAGCGATGCCAGCGATAACTACGCGTCCCGCTATTATAGTTATTAGATTCTTTCCAAATAAAAAGGCCTAAGGTCGATGATCAGACACCACTCACTTCCCTCGACGACGCCCTCTTACAAGAATAACACAGCTATCATGGAAAACCACTCTCATTTCTGTCAAGAACAGTGGGATCAACGTCATTCTCGAAGTGAGCAAGTTCCACCCAATCACCCATCCCGAGAAAGGTCATGTATGCCCTACAACGCACAGTACAACAGCGAAATGGAAAACAATGTTCACTACTCCCAAGGACAGTGGGATATACATCATTCTGGAAGCGGGAAAGTTCTATCCAATCACATGTCCCCAGATAGGCCATCTGTGTGCTATAGCATACAGTACAACGGATCAGTGGACCCTCCCATCCAAACCTACTATAGCCAGCCTCTCACATCATATATCCACCGTCCCACCCCTGAAATAGCCCATGGTCGATGCCAGGGACCAGGTAGCTGCGCTTCTTCCCCTACTGGATCAGCAGTGACCAACGTTTCATGTGCGCAGCGACGAGAATATGTTGACAAAGTTCCTGACCACGCATTCTCACACCCAGATGACGACCCGCACGTTGGTTTGTTTAATCGTCCTTCAGAGCGTCAGGGTGCGCGGCCCTATGTCTGTCCTGAGCTTTCCAGTTTAACTAATTCTGTTGTCAGGTTATGGTCCTCCATTCTCTCGCACTGGATCGAACTCCGTGGTACACCAAACATGGGAAGTCAATACTAACGCAGAAGAAGTCATACGACGATTTATCCACCGGTTCACGGATGAGGAAAAGCGGCGAATGTACGTTCCTCAGGCCCCTCGACCAATATTCATGTGCAAGTTCCCTGGCTGTCCAAAATGGCTATACAGCAGAAGCCACATTAAGCCACATCTGCAAGATCATAACATAATATTTCAGAAACCGTTCAGATGCACTTGGTAGGAGGCTCTCCTCTGGATACTTGAATATTGTGATTAATACGTCTTATTATCATCGCATAGTGGCTCAGAGTTTGGACGCGGTGTCGAAGCGGATCGCCACATCGAGGATAAGAGACCTTGCGATGTATGGTGAGTTTCCCACCCGCTCCTACTGTCTTACCTAGATCGCTAGACATGTCTCATAGTCATCGTTCTGGCCGTAAGATCAAGAACAGTCTAACTTGCCGCCGATGTCGCCAACAGACCCCTTAAAAATGACGAGTCTCCGACTCAACCCCAGGTTATATTCAACTTCTCGTGCAATAGTGGTGGCTCGAGCATTCGCATAACATCCCACGTATCACAAAATAAAATAGAAGTCACAACAGTGGTTGGTCTCTGGTAGTCTACCCAATGATCATTTATTTTCAACCATGGCCGGAAAGTACGGTTACATAAACATCCCTTTAAGATCATTATTTTCTGTATTTAATAAATAAAGTTGATCAGTGACATGCCCTCGTTTGCCTCTTTCCGCCACTAAAAATTACGGATACAGCGCCACTCCGAAAGCCTTTTGCTTTACTTACGAAGCAATATTGATGTGACTATTGGCGGACGAGCGGCGTTAATAAATCAAAGTTCTTTCACTTGCTACGTATACAAACATGATCAGCGAGGCAACAAGCACAGCCACAAAATCCTCCCGCGAAGAAATTGCAAAAGGAACAGCACTTGTGTGATTTTTGATGGTGTTGAAGTATTTAATTGCAGAGCTAATATAAACACTCAGTGAGTGAGAACTCTTCATGACCTGATACGGTCGCAACGGATCACCTTCCGGTCGCATCACTGCATCGGAGTGTCGTTTCACCGGAGCGTCGCCTCACTTCACTACTGGTTGTCAGTATTGATACCCCACCTCCAGGGAATTCAAATTATAAGATTAAGAGCTCAATAAATTAATAATAGTATTTAATACCTGGAGAACCCCTGTGAACCTTATCTCTTCATCAGGCAGTAGCCACGTCACCTTCCGGTCAGAACACAAAAATTGACTGCCGTTCAGGATAATGGTATTAGAGCCAGTGGGCAGTGATTAAAATAAAATAAAATGTGAGCCAAGGATAAGCGGAGCCAACACATGCTCGAGGAATAGTGGACTGAGAAGCTGCGATACATTGGTTTCACTCTGTAAGAAATGTGGCTTGTAATTTATTATCATCAAGGGGTCGAGGGTGAGGGTATGATGTTCGGCCCCCTCGAGCCAACCCTGACCAGAATTACATGGTCCCTCTCAGCGTAAATGGCACCGAAAAACATGTTTTAACTCACAAGAGTTTGAATCCTTTGTAGACATCTTTCTAATTTCACAGAAGCCTCTGGCTTAACTGATGAAGTGATGGGACTTGGGGGGTTAAACTTTGGGAGCTTCTTGATAATTTGGGACAACTCGCATTCGATAAAGATGTCCAATGGAAATATTTTGGGACACTCACGTATAATTGGATAAATGTCGCACATATGAAATTGAAGACTTTAATAATTATATGCCTTTAAATTTATGGTGTATGGTTCCCTAGATTGATAAAGGGATTCAGTATATAATTTTGAGAAATACATAATCTATTAAGGGATATTAGATTCTTGGATATTTATTGCTGATTTATTATTAATCTCCACATTTTTAAGAAATTTTGGAGTTATTTATAAAGGGAATCGGTGAAGGCATGATGGATATTTCTAAAGTTGCGGCAGGAATGTTTTATTGACGTGGGCGGAATGTTCCGGTGGAGCGGTTATGGCTGTGACAGGAATGCCAGGTGCTGGTGGCTGGGAGCATTGGTTCAATTGTCTTCAGAGGGCGATCATGATTGACCCTGACTTGCAGTTAGTGATATATTGATAGATGAATGGAATCCTTGATAGTCATATGAGGCACAGAATTCAGTTTGCTAATAAATATCACTTCGCAAATACCCCGCGACAACGATGCAAATATGCGGGGTTAAGCCTATGCCACCCAGGATCTTCAGGAGGCTGTTGGCTACTTTTTGCTTGGGCAGATGATCGCCATAAATTCTTTCCGATCATTATTTTGGTCGACTTGAAAGGTACAAGTTCATGAAAACCACGTGACAAGATGATAAGCCGGCTCAAACAGGCAAGGGAGTTTAGTCTTACAGAACCCTGGCAGCTCCGGCTTGTTGTATTATTATATCAGCCAGTATATCTTGTAAGTCTCACTAATAGTCCTCCCGTTTTTCTGATGGCGTGGGGCTATGCAGTTTCACTCTCGATGACAATCATCTGGCGTACGAGAAGCAGTCAGGAGGCGCCTATTGAAGATCATCTTCGATGGCGTGAGCTCAGCCCTTGCGATTTTGTATGGGTGGCGAACAGATCAATCACGATCATGCCCTGAAGACAATTGAGCCTCTTGCGGTGCTGAGGCGTGTTGGTATTGAGAAGGGAGGTTTACACGGAGAGCCTACCCCTAGACGGAACAATGGGATCAGAAGCTACAGTAAACCTAATCCTTGATGTTGGCATCAACAACGTCCTGGAAGTAGACTAAACAGTTTTCTGTATAATACTGTATCTGTTATTTCTATTGCCGAAAGATATGCCGCCGATCAACTTAATTTATTGAACACAAAAAAAGAATTCTTAAAAAAGGGTGCCTATAGACTCAATTTTTTGCTATGCTCAAAAATAAATGATCGTTAAATAGATTATCAGATATTAACCTCTACTAGTATTTTTGTAATACATGGAATGTTGTTCGAACTCTGACGCTGCCATTATGACGAAAAAAGTTTGAATAAACCTATCGAGTGAAATCGGGGAACCTTTATTCTCACGGTCTCTACGGACAACATCAACGACAAGTTAAACTATTCTTGGTCTTCAGACCTGAACGGTGACTGTAAGACATGCTTAATGATCTAGGCTTCCATGTGATGGTTCATCCCGTCGATGTCCTGTGTATCGTAGCTCATAAATGGCCCTGCTCGGGATGGATATTCGGTTCTCCGCTTCGAGAATGATATTGATGTTGATATCACTGTTCTTGGAAGTGATGGTCTTCGTTGACCTGCTACTGGTCTTGAGTATAATCTTCGTTGACCTGCCACTGGTCTTGAGTGTAGTCTCCGTTGACGGTCTTGAATGTAGTGGTCGTCGTTGCCCATAATAGACGTGTGCTTCTTGTGAAAGGGCGTCGGCGGAGGGGGTGTGGATGTTTAGAAATCCACCCAGGCCCTTTATATATGGAAAAAATAACATGATTTCTCTCATTTCGAAGATACGGCTTTGATGAGCTTGATAATATCGTAATCATGTCGTTAGTATAGCTTTTCGAAGCCCAAAACCCTGACCAGGCTGTCGTGGGCGATGATTGGAAATTAATACTTCGCGCCATTGTTCGACTGAATGTGTGGGAGATCTAAAGGAACCACGAAGTGGGTCTGCTTCGCAATGTCGGCATCTTGAGGCGCCCGTCACCCGCATTCGGGTTGAAGGACCGGCTACAAAACAAACAAACACCAAATAGACGTATTTTTAGACGTAGACATGTTTTAAACGAAGCTGTACATGTGGCCTGGTCCAACGATCTTCCAAACTGGGTATGGTCCTTTCCAGTGTAACAGCGTGCCTGCGCCTTACGGACCATATCATATCTTACCTCGGTAGTATGTTTTCATCCGTCCTGGCGATGCGTTTGGCTGCACTGAACATTGTGATCACCACCCTAAATACTTGCCAGATAGTCTATATACCGACCCGTCGACGAACCATAGAGCCCAAGGACCATAACCCATGTGATCTATGTATGTTAAGACTCTAGCCTTCTAAACAAAGGTCATCCTCTGGAAGCAAAGACTGCCCACGGAGAACATGCCACAGTGGCTTCACATTGACGTCGATAAAAAAAAAGTGATTAAAAACTGGATACAACATTCCAGAACCGTCTTAAATTACTACTTGCACTTGATGGCTGTACCCCGACGCCGAAAATCGTACGTTATGCAGGGCGTAAAAACACTCGGACCAGTATAATCTGCCCAGTGTTCAACTTCACTGAGATGGTCCCTGGGCATTATCGGTGGGGGATCCATTATCAGGGCCACTGATTCTGTCAGATTCTGTACTGCGTCACTTATTTAGGCACTCAGTGTGAAATCTTTTCCGGCCATCTCAGTAAGGAGATCCGTTCATAGAAGCAGCACTCACCGCCCATATACGGCCAATGGGCATGCCGTGCTAAAGACATCCGGAGTCAATATTCTCCGGAAGTTTCCAACCCATTGGATTGCTTCAAATTATTCAATGTCGGCGCGTGGAGAAGACATGCCTTCGGATTGTGTGGAAGGCACTCGATTCAACTAAGACTATTACAGTGTGATACCATCAACAGGTCAATCTTGACATCAAATGTACACTAGGAGTCGTGATTGCGATTTATTTACAGTGACGTCAATAGTGAGTGATCCAATCCCTAGAGGCAAAAAGCAAATCTGACTCGCAGGCTCTTGGATAGTCTGATGGTGCTGATCTACCATTTTCATCCTACAGATCTTATATTTAGTTGGATAAGATGGCGCTGTAAGACAAACCTGAGGTTACCTTTGTTTTGAAATCGCAATGTTAGCGACAGCGATCGGTCGAAAGTGAGACTTATATCAGGCTGAATAATAACCAAGTTAGTTCTTGACCAGAAATGAGCCAAATAATGAGAGGTTCACGGTCTAAAGAAAGGTTACGAGGCTATCAGCAAGCTGTGACACCGCGACGGATCATACGCCTGCGAAGTTCTTGTACGAAAGTGCCTTTGAGAATTCACTGTGAAACGTGATATGTCAAGCATCCAGCCGTGGATCCAGCGAACTGGGATGTAAATTATATTATTATATGTAGGTGCTTCGCACCTTGAAGTCTGGTGCGATGAAGGGTCAGTGTGTATACATTCGTGAAATCATATCCATCAGCAAAACAGGAAAAAAACTGTTTTGTATTGGTTAGCACTTTTGACCCTCTCACGTCATGAAGAATTGAAGTCCATGGTAATGCCTTTTATAGCTATCCCGTTATATTGCATCACTGCACACCCTTGCGCATTCAGGGCAAGCGTGGTGCGTCCAGGTATGGTTACGTGTATGATTGCTACATTGTTTACAAGCACGGTATGCATTAATGTGATTTCAGCGAGCCAACGTGGTATTTCCAGGTACGTTTCAGGTATGGTTGCCGCGTCATCCAAAAGCATTGCCTGCATTAATAGGATTCATGAGCTATTTATGTTGACATTTCGGCGGGTAGGAAACCCCTCAGGCTCTTTCGTGTGGGTGACACGCTTGACCCTTTGATAGATTTTGATATCAGCATTAATCTTAGAATTGCGTTCTAAGTTTTCTTTATTCTGTTGTTTAGTACTTATATCTTGTGTGTAACTTTCAAGTTGTCAGAGAAAGTCAGCGCTATGAACGGATCGGATGGTAACTGTCACCGTTGGAATGTTAACCAGCGGCGGACCATGTCTATCCGTTTGAGGAAGGACACCTTGGCATCAGAAGAATCTGAAAGTACGACCGTTTTTCGACATTTTAATCGATAAAACGGGGTAAATAGGTTGACATGACTAAATTTAACAACTATCAAAATCTATGAAGATCTAAGCCTAAAGTTTATATTGGGTATCACATGATGTTGAATATCGCTCATACGCTAGCTTCTTTCATTTCCAACTTGTCAATCTGTCAATTGTGGGAAAGGTCATCGGCATGTCGAGTAATCCAGACGGAAACGATTGTTTATACTGGCCGTGGTGCAATAGCCCGTGAGTCCCAAGACGGCTCCAACGCACTTTGAAAATAAACGAAATCCCCTTACCATTCAATATCTTATAAATTGATCTGATAGTCAATGAAGGATCTTGGGCGCTCGGAGACAGGCGGCGGTTCCCTGCCACCCCATTTAATGACGCGCATGGCCAAATAAGGAGAGATTTACAACATGGGCCAGGGAAACGGCTGGATGCTTATCAATTGAGCGTCGGTCCGGTAGAATCTAGTGTTGCCGTGCCCCAACACGTGTAAACTGCGTTGATTGAACTCCCCTTCTGATTATGTCCAAATACACAAGCGAAATGATAACGGCGTGGGGCATGGCAGGTGAGGAAGCCACCAGAAGATTTAATTTTGGTGCTAAAGCTGCGGTGTTTCTGCGGTGTTTCTGTGTTTCGAATGCACAACACGATGCTGGGACAAGAGTTTGGGCCTGTTATCACCATATATTTTATTTCATAAACGCTCGACTGAAATTAATTGGATTCGCCATATAGACGGATTATTACATTACGAGAAATGGGATGATGTTCATTGTGAAGTGCTGGATGTAAGGAGTCTTTCTGAGTCATACACATATCGGAAGGGAACGCTATTGCTCTAGAGCACATGCATCCACAGGCGGACTCGCCGTGACTTACGACATCAGTAATCGGGCAATCTTTATTCTGACGACCTCTGCCGGCAACATCGAAGGCAAGTTAAACTGTTCTTGGACTTACGACCTGAACGATGACTATGAGGCATGTTTAATGATCTGACTGAGATAATAAGAGCGAGTGGGAAACTCACCATATATCGCAAGGTCTCTTGTCCTCGACATGACGATCCGCTTCGACACTGCGTCCAAACTCTGAGCCGCTATTCAAAGATAGGATGTTTTAATCGCATTGATCAAATACCCGGAGGAGAGACTCTTACCAAGTGCATTTGAATGGTTTATCAAATACTATATTATGGTCTTGCAGATGTTGCTTGACTTGGGCTCTGTTGAATAGCCATGCGGAGCAATTAGGGACCTTGCATATGAACATTGGTCGTTGGGCCAGAGGAAGCTGTATTTGTCTCTTTTCCATATCTGTAACGCGGTGAAAATATCGTCGGGTGGCTTCTTCTTCGCCAGTATCGACCCGCCATGTTTGGTGTACCACGGGATTCGATCCAGCGCGAAAGGACTCAGGATCATAACCTGAAAGGAAGTAAATCAAACAGGAAATCGAGACACGCAATGAGAAACGCACTGCGATAGTCTGAAGGGCCATCGAACAAGCCAACATACAGGTTGTCATCCGGGTCTGGTGATGTGTTGGTCAGGCACTTTGTCAATATATATCCATCGATACGCACATGAGACGTGGGTTATTTCTGATGCAGTAGGGGAAGTATATCCAGCTGACCCCCAGTGTTGGCCGTGGGCGATTTCATGGTTGGAAGGGAAGGGGTAGGATGTCAGAAGGGGACTATTGTAGGCTTGCATGTGGGGGTCCATCCCGCCGATGGACTGTGTATCGTAGTGCATAAATGGTTCCATTCGGGATATATGATTGGGTGGAACTTCTTCACTTCGGGAATTATGTTGACGTTGATCCCCTTGCGCTTGAGAGTAATGACCTTCGTTTTCCTGCCACTGGTCTTGAGAGTAATGGTGGTAGCCGACCATAGTAGGTGTGCTTCTTGTGAATGCGCGTCGGGAGGGAATTGTATGATGTCTGCCCATTGACCTTAGTACTTTATAGGGGGATCTCAGTTAATCTGAAGGGTCGGCTTTGATAAGCCTTGATAATATCGTAACAATTGTTGGTATTGCCTTTTCGAAGCCCAAAGCCCTAACTCGTGCATCGCATGCGATGATTTCAAATTGATTTCCTTGATTACCTCGCGGAATCGCTCGACTGTATGTGTGGGAGGAAGTCGAAGGAACCATGAAGGTGGTTCTGCTGCGGAATGCCGGCATCTAGAGGCGCTTCTTGGGCTGCATTTGGGCTGATTCACCGGGTACAAACGAATAGCCGATCCGTGTCATTTACATATTTGGCTGTGTTCGCCTGGTCCAACGATCTTCCAAATTAGACAGGAACGTTCCTGTACAACGAGCGTACCTGCGCCATACGGGACATCCATTACCTTGGTAGTACGTCTTCATCCGTCCGGGCGATGCGCTTAGCTGTACTGACCACTGTGATTATCACCAAATACTTGCCAGATAGTCTATATATTCTCATTGATTGAAGCACAATCACCACAGACCAGAAACTATGTGGTGTATGTATGGACCCCACCCTTCCACACGAAGCTCTGGGTCATCTCCTGGAAGTAGGGGATGACTGCCACGGAGAACAGTGCCACAATGGCTTGACATGGGGAGCCATACTAAACAGCGATTATAAGTTAGAGACATATTCCATAGCCCTCTTAAAACAACTATGTGCATTTGATGGTCGTAGTCCGACAACCAAAAAATTGTAGGTTATTTGGGGCCTAAAAACACTGGAACAGTATAATCAACGCAGTTCGGCTTCTCCAAGACGACTCCCGGGGAGTGATCGGAAAAGAGGCATTTTTCACACCACTGATTCTGTCGGATTATGCACTGTGTACATTAGGCCTTCCAGCGTGAAACGCTCCCGGGCCGTCTCATTAAAGAGATCCGCAACACTCACTGCCTATATACTGTCAATGAGCATGGCGTACTAAAGATATCCGGAGTCGATCTTCTCCGGAAACGATTCCAGGGTATTGTATTCTTCTAAATTACTGAATGTTGGCACAATAGGGAAGATTTGCCTCGCATGGAGACCACACGGCTCAACAACGGTGTAATATCATCAATAGGCCAAGCTTGACCTTAAATGTGTATTGGGATTTACGGTTCCGAGCCTTCCTATTTCCTTGAATGACGTCAATTGTGATCGAATCCCTAGAGGGAGAAATCAATTTGATTCGCAAGCCCTACCACATGGATCTTCTGATGATGATGATGACCCGCCATTTTCATCTTCCAGAGCTTTATTTAATTGGAAAAGACGGCACTCTGAGACAAGGTTATCTTTGTTCCAAAATTGGGTTGGAAGAGGGTTTCGGCTGTGGGGGTGCTATCGGAATGTTGGTTCTTTGCCGTCACAGCATGGGTCGGTAGGGTGTCCGACTTGTTTCAGACTGAGTAGTTACCAAGTTAACGAGTATGTCTTGACTAGAAATGAGACAAAAACAAGACGTTCGCGTTCTGGAGGAAGTCACGAGACTATCAACAAGCTGTACATGTGACACCGAGACGGATCGTGCGCCTGCGAACGACCCTCCGTGAAACCTGATGTGTCAAATAGCCGGCCGTTCATTCATCCCCGATGTTCCGCGGTGATACGACTGGTATTATTGCAGGGGTTAGTCAAAGAATGTATTCAACGAAGTGAGGTGTGCATTATATTATTATCTCAGCTTCGGCATGTTGAAATCACTCACAATATTTGACTGAGGATGTGAAATCTGATGGAAGTCAATGACAGGTTAGTGAGTATGCGGTATTCGTGACATGATTCCCGTAATTACCATGTAGCTCATAGCTCGCATGTCTTCCACACCGCAGACAACGGTCAGATGTGCAGATATTGTTTCGCATACTGATCAAGGATTTAATGACATGAACAAAACCGGAAAAAACTGTTTTGTGCTGGCTGAGAGCTTGTAAGGTCACACAATAATTTAGGATGGGTATAATATAGTATAGATCTATATATATATGGTCTTATGATGTGCTATTTAACATCCAATCAAATATCAGTTCAATGGTTCCCCTTCATTCAATTCTTCCTAGATTTCATAAGACAGTGGGATTTTTTTAAATTTTGAACTCTGTCTTAGATACTCGGAATAGCTATAACGCCATAGAAATCCCTTTCATAATTATGGGCAATTATATGCAATGCTAGTACGAATCTGCAAGGTCCAGATGTGCCCTGGCAGTACCTGGCAAGTCGGCGGCCGAAGCGCATGTAACATGTACCTGAGGGACCTTGCTGACACAAGGACCTCAAAAGCTATACAGGTCGAAAACCAGCCTGGTGGACTTGAGCCTGGAATTCAATAAATGGCTGTAACCTGTACCGTCAATCCTGCTGGTGCGACTGGATATATATACCGTAACGCAACCATCTTTGAGCCGATGATATTGGTGACTTTCACCTAAACACTCATGACACATCAAAGCTTTAAATATGGTCCTTCGATCCCTCATCAAGAATAGTCTCGGAATTCTTTTGACCGCCCTAATCGGATAGTCTTACCGATACATCCCGTTGTGTGCAGGCGAAGCCATTGTCGTATGCCCTTTTAAACACTTTTAGCCAAGCTGAAATGAATTTATGTCAAAATATTCTTGGCGTGTATCATTTCCTCTTTAACAGCCCTAGCTTCTATTACTTCGTATTTCTGTTAAGGGCAATTCATGTGCCCAGATCGCTTAATACATAATTTAACATGGTTAACCTTGGTGTGGCTGTGTGGATGAGCGGCCCCTCTTAATTCCTTTGATAGCAAAACATAAGTATCACGGTTAACCATACCAGAGACCATATTATTAAATAGCCATCCATCTTACTATTTCATAACCCAGTGAGCGCTGTGAATGGGTCAGGTATTAGCAATAGCCGTCGGAACGTTAATCAGCTGCGGCCCTGAGTGTTTAATCGTTTGGGGAAGGATAACTTGGTATCTAGACAAGAATCTCAAATTGCGAATGTTATCCACATGTCCAGTGATAAAAATAGGCCAAGTAGGTGGAAGTGGTTAATTTGACTGTTCTTACGACATTGAAAATCTGTGGAGATCTAATTACAGTTTAGGTTGGGTATCACACGATGTTGTACATCGCTCGCTTCTTCCATATCCAACCTATCGATCTGTCAGCGTTGAGAAAGATTCTCCGGCATTTCCAGTCATTTAAACCCCAAAATAGTTGTCTAGGTGAGGAGGCTTCTACTGTGATGGACAGTGCAATGGTTTCAAGGTTGTGAGTTCCCAGATGGGCCGTTTTGAAAATGAACGAAATCCCCTTTCCATTCAACATATGATGAAATTATGAACTTCTAACAAACATCTTCTGGTCATTTTTCCATACTTATGTGAAAATATCAAGTATCAATACAGCTGCATTTGCTTCTAGAGTTAAGTTGCATTCTGTGATGCATATTGTCATTTCAAATTGGTATGGATCTAGTGTAATACCGACGGCGAACATCTCGGGGTATTAGCCGTACAATACAATTACCCAACACGGAGGAGCCTGAGAGGATGACGACTATTGAGGACCTTGAACTAGTAGGATGTTTTAATCGGTGGCTGTACGAGGTAATCAATGAAGGCATCATGGGCCCTTGGAGACGGAAATTATGTTTCCTGCTTCCCTATTGTGACCTCTCACGGGTATGACTTTATAAGGGGTGATTTACGATATGCGCCAGGGAAGAGGCTGGGTGAATGTGTCCGTGGTAATCAACGGGCGTCAGTTTAGTAGAATCTAGGGTTGCCGTAGCTCAACACGTGTAAACCACGTTGATGTGAACTCCCTTTTGCTTACGTCCCATGACACAAGCTAACGGATTTTATAACAAGGGGCGTGCGAGGTGCGAGGTGGGGAAGCTACCAGAAAGTTTAATCCTGGTGCTAAAGCTGCGGCCCCTCCATACCCCGAAGGTGATGAAGTGTGCAAGGAGAAAACTATGTCCGCTACTATTCCTCTACTATCAGAACACTGAAGGTACCGAGAACCATCTGGGAAACAATTTTACGACTAGACTGAGACATAAGCGCAGTTTAGGTTGGTTAATACTAGTTGGATTCACAATATAGACGGATGGTTACGTTACAAGAAATGGTGTGATTATAACGTGAATATTCGGATGTAAGCAGTGTTTCTGAGTCATGCACATATCGGGAGGGAATGGTATCGCTCCTGACCACATGCTGCCACAGGCAGACTCCGCCACCGGTTTGTTGGTGTAGAACCTAATATTTGCACTGCGTATTTATTAAGGGATAAGATGAAATATGGAAGATACAATCAAATAGATTGCTAATCGGAGAGATTAGCTAGGTCGGGTACTTTGCAATGTTGTTAATCGCCAATGCCATACCTAGGTAATACCTGTTGCTTTAATCCCACAAGAAATATTTTCTAGTGACTTCACTCAGTGTCTATTTGTCACGGATTATCCTAAAAATTCAAGAACAGCTCAGAAACGTATATCCACAATGTTCTGGGAGTCATTAATTGTACTTTGAATATATTACAATTATTGTGGTAGCTAGGGTGATTACAATATGGCAAACCTGGTAAATATTCGTCCTCTGAATACCTCATGTCGAAAATTTCGGACTAGGATTAATTTGTCCATAACTTAGGACGATCAGCAACTCCAATCTACTAGTGCAGTTCTGTGTCTATCGTCGAAGACGTCTAAGAAATATTTCTCAACGTGCTCGTCATCACTCCTCCTCCTCACCACCACCACCCTCTTCGTGTACTCTTTCTAAGGATTAAGAAGCAGCACATGGAGTTCTGCAGTCCTCGTAAGGGGTTGCAGGCACATCGGCACTTCCCATCCTTTGCGACTAGTATGCATTTGATTTATCGGGAGACATTTCCTTCAAAAATCAGCATTTTCCAAGACTAGTATATATGTGCAGTGAGTGCTAGAGTACGTTGTATTGCAAGCCGTTGACGCATTTTATCTCAACGCTCGGCTATTTTGTACTTTACAGTAGCTTAGTCATTGTAAATAAACTTTGTCCGTTTTCGCTATACTGTCAAGATCTTACAGTGAGAGGTGTACTTTTTGCACAGAGAGCTGCACTTCTGTCTGTCCGGTCTCGAAGGGAAAGAGCTCGGCAAGGTCCTGGACGGTTCAATGATTTTTTTAGGATCCTTTCTCGTTCATGCTTTTTGTAACCTCAACCACAGTTTGTTACTTCAACAAGAGGTTTGGGGATAGTTTGCGATACCGTGTTGATGTACTCATCTTCTTGATTATATATCTATCCTTGTTATATCCTGTTAATTGACAGACTGAGGAAGCCTAATCATGAATTCAGGGGAAGCGTGAGATTGCTGGTACAGGAATCGCCCTGAGTCACTTCACTGTCCCTTCTGTTCCCAAGCCACTTACAGTGATTTCCTCCTTCAACCATGAATTCACTGTGCAGCAGCCGTCATCACCGTCATTATCCTTGAGTAGATTCTCCGAGTCATTACACTCCTCTTCTATGATGGAACCACGTCTCTCAACCAGCTAGTACGCCCCTACATTGGTGAGCATGCAGTCACCATTATGTTTTAGCCGTGCAACTTCAATTGGAGCGCTGCAATCCTCCTAAGGAGGATTGTACGCACATTTGAGCAGCCATTCGAACAGACGCCAAAACCTCTATGTTGTGCTTCCCGTTCTTCGATCAATGAGACTATGGAATTGACTCACTTCGATGTTTCCCTCGAATCGGCAGTCTCCACGAGGATGACATATGCGTAATCTGACATGCGTGTGCTGTGCAGACAGTTAACCCGTATTTCTGTGTGGCCAATCTCGAGGGAGGAGGGTATCCCAGAAGGGGCTGGTCGGTGATTATTTAGAGGTGATCCAGGAGTTCAGTGATTCTGTTGGGCATGCTTGCATTGACCCCGACATAAACCTCCACCGATCTTCTTAAAGGTTTCCATATTTTTTTACTTATTGTGTTCACTTGATAGAAAATACTGTCTATCATAAAAATATCGTACCGACTGCCATTTTGCTCTTGGGAGTTCCGTGAGAACTCTGTAATCTGGCGGCCAGAAGTTCGTCGTAAGGCGCTGTTGTTAGGTGGGTAAACATACCTAATTTCCTTTCAAGCATTCAAATCAAGATTTCTTTGAATCTCCATGAGCCTGGAAATTTCTCTTTTAACCGAGTTCAGCTTTCAATCACTTGCATTATTATATTGTTTGGTTATGATTGGGGAGAGCCCAAAATTTGCGAGTCTTGCGAGACTTGAGAGAACTGGAATGTTTTTCCCAACATGTCCCTATAATAAACTTACTCATTGAGGATAAATAATGCTAGTAAATTTCCAACAAAATCCACTCTTGACATCCTTTGAAGGTGTTCCGTAGGAAGCGTCAGGTGTTTTAATGGAATGCACTAGCGAAAACATTAATCACTAAGATGGAGAATACTCTTCATTAGGAGAACCCATTAAATAGAGAGTATGGAACTTGTAGGAAGGTACTAGTAGACACAAGCTCGTGTTAAGATTAAGAAAGACATCCCTAACAAAATCATTGGGCTTTTCAATCGCTATCCAAAGCCCCAAGGGATCAGCCTCCTCCCCCATTGGCTGTCTGCACCATCTCATTACACATATTTAATGGTCGGGGATATTTCTGATTTTCGAGGGAAACATCGCGGTAGGTCAAATACATAAGAGTTGCAATGATCGAGGGATGATAAGGGTGTGGTAGAAATTTTTGCCTTTGTTCGAAGAGCTGTGCGAAGGTGCTAACATGCCCCCAAATCCGTACGAGGACTGTAGAATTTCATATGCCACTGCATAATCCTTCGATTGTGTGTAAGAAGAGGTGATGATGGCGATGATAATGATGAGGATGAGTGGCGTGGTTGTCAACATGTGGAGGAATATTTCTTAGAGATCTTCGACGACGGTATATACGGAGTTGCAGCACCAATACCAAACGATGATTTCAAGGTCCCAAATGCAGATGCATAGTCTTTTGGGGGTCGTTGTGTGGTCGTAGAAGACGACTGTGATATTTTGGAGGATCTACTCGAGCTTAACGAGGACGATGATGTAGTTCGTTTGGTGTTGAGACTAAGAGATGCGTCTTTTGGCATGTTTATGAGTGAAGATGCCTGTAGAAACGACCCGATGCTTATGTTGTTGGTGTTAAGTTGGTTGCATCCAAACGAGCATCTCTCTTATAAACCTTTGAACGAATTTCAGCAAAAACTTAGCTTTTCCGTTTCAGGCATATGCAGATCATTCAAGATAGTATCTTCTAATGAGTCGTTGCGGCAGTGACTATGGCTGCGGCACAGTGAACGGATGTTGTGCACTCCGAGGGGCAGGCCGAAGGGTGTATCTCTCAGAACGGTTGAAATAAATAACCCACTGCGCCTGTACCATGGAGCTTTGGCGTTTCCGCTAGCTAAATTTGAGATTTTTGGCCTGCCGATTGACAGGATATGACAGGATAAGTATAGTATAATAGTGAGTCACAGGGCGTTTACGTCCAGGACCGCAGACATTTAGTTCCGAAATTCTCAATCTCCTTCCTTACTCACGCAAAAGTGGAGTATTCGGCTGGATTGTAGGCAACGTAATGCAGCAACATCGTGAGCATGATGGCGGACTGATAACTCCGAGTTGTGTGGCTGCGCACAAACTACTTCTAGAATCAGGCTAGTTCAACAATTCCAACTTAATGCTATTTTAGGCCATAAAGAGCTGAGACGCTACAGAACAAGAGCAATACTCCTTTTGGTTTCCAAAAGTTAAGTTGCCATACAATCCTGATACATTCTCGGTCCTGCTATACTGACGCTCACTATCTAATTCGTTGACTAAGGAACAATGGTCCAATGATTCCCTATAGAAATGGTAAATGACCGACAGCGACTTGACGCATCTCTATGACCCACGAAGGAGACACACTATAATCGTGGACCTAATAGGAAACGGATGCACCGAGGAATGATATCCGGGGCCCTGTCCAGGACTCTGCCAGTGGTGGATCACCAAGTATTGGGGATTTGAATAACACAGCTTCATTTTTGTGGCAGGTCCAATATGCAGTATAATCACTATCTCGACACGTTGGTACCATTTCACATCCATGATCACCAATAAAAGGCTGGGTTTTTCGTTTCCTCAAAGCCCATAATGAAGAAATCCAAGCGTAGCGGGCGATGATCTGGGAACGTATTCAGGTATGTTGTGGCTTTATTTCTTCTTTTGACCATCTGGTAATTGTTTATGTTGCGAATCCTAGTGAAACTCTCTTATTGTGCTTGTTCTGTACCGTCTCGGCTCTTGTGGCCTCTAATAGCATTAAGTTGGAATTGTTGAACTAGCCTGATTCTAGAAGTAGTTTGTGCGCAGCCACACAACTCGGAGTTATCAGTCCGCCATCATGCTCACGATGTTGCTGCATTACTTTGCCTACAATCCAGCTGAATACTCCACTTTTGCATGAGTAAGGTTGAGAGTTTTGGAACTAAATGTCTGCGGTCCTAGGACGTAAACGCCCTGTGACTCACTATTATACTATACTTATCTTGTCATATCCTGTCAATCGGCAGGCCAAAAATCTCAACTTTAGCTAGCGGAGACGCCAAAGCTCCATGGTACAGGCGCAGTGGGTTATTTATTTCAACCGTTCTGAGAGATACACCCTTCGGCCTGCCCCTCGGAGTGCACAACATCCGTTCACTGTGCCGCAGCCATAGTCACTGCCGCAACGACTCATTAGAAGATACTATCTTGAATGATCTGCATATGCCTGAAACGGAAAAGCTAAGTTTTTGCTGAAATTCGTTCAAAGGTTTATAAGAGAGATGCTCGTTTGTCCAGATGCAACCAACTTAACACCAACAACATAAGCATCAGGTCGTTTCTACAGGCATCTTCACTCATAAACATGCCAAAAGACGCATCTCTTAGTCTCAACACCAAACGAACTACATCATCGTCCTCGTTAAGCTCGAGTAGATCCTCCAAAATATCACAGTCGTCTTCTACGACCACACAACGACCCCCAAAAGACTATGCATCTGCATTTGGGACCCTGCAATCATCGTTTGGTATTGGTGCTGCAACTCCGTATATACCGTCGTCGAAGATCTCTAAGAAATATTCCTCCACATGTTGACAACCACGCCACTCATCCTCATCATTATCATCGCCATCATCACCTCTTCTTACACACAGTCGAAGGATTATGCAGTGGCATATGAAATTCTACAGTCCTCGTACGGATTTGGGGGCATGTTAGCACCTTCGCACAGCTCTTCGAACAAAGGCAAAAATTTCTACCACACCCTTATCATCCCTCGATCATTGCGACTCTTATGTATTTGACCTACCGCGATGTTTCCCTCGAAAATCAGAAATATCCCCGACCATTAAATATGTGTAATGAGACGGTGCAGACAGCCAATGGGGGAGGAGGCTGATCCCTTGGGGCTTTGGATAGCGATTGAAAAGCCCAATGATTTTGTTAGGGATGTCTTTCTTAATCTTAACACGAGCTTGTGTCTACTAGTACCTTCCTACAAGTTCCATACTCTCTATTTAATGGGTTCTTCTAATGAAGAGTATTCTCCATCTTAGTGATTAATGTTTTCGCTAGTGCATTCCATTAAAACACCTGACGCTTCCTACGGAACACCTTCAAAGGATGTCAAGAGTGGATTTTGTTGGAAATTTACTAGCATTATTTATCCTCGGTGAGTAGGGTTATTCTCGGGGGGCGGGTTGGAAAAACATTCCAGTTCTATCAACCCCCGCAAGACTCGCAAATTTTGGGCTCTCCCCCAATCATAACCAAACAATATAATAATGCAAGTGATTGAAAGCTGAACTCGGTTAAAAGAAGTCTTGATTTGAGTGCTTGAAAGGAAATTTACTGAACTATGAATTTGTTTCACTGGAACATCATTGACTGGATGCATCTTCGAGATAATCTCCAATGTGGCTGATGAAATGATTATCAGTTGAATTTGTTGACTGCGCCAGTCAATAACAAATATTATAAAATTCCCATTGATCTTCCTAATCACAACACTTTAATTATCCTTATTACACTCAGTTCACTAGCAGTTGATAAAATCGCAAAGGCGTCTTTGGAATTATGTTGTACTTCCTTCTTTCTCCCTTCCATGAAGGCGGACTATTCTACTCGGGACACTTGCTTCCCCTTCTGGGGCTTCATTGTCGAGACGCTTGCTCCTCTTTGGCAGCATTGTCCCGGGTCTTTTTTTTCGTCAAAGTTGTCCTTCGACGTGCCCTGCCTTATGCCTCTTTATTTTATTCAAGTTTGTCGCTTTGACTGTTCAGGTTGTAGTAACTTTAACCAGGCTACCTCGGAGTTCGGTAATACGCAACTTGTTCCCTCACAAACTCTTTGTTGAAAGCTCAATGCATAGCACAATCACGATTGAACTTGACTATTTTTTATGTTTCGATAAGATAAACGCTGAGGATCCTTTCGTAGCCATACATTGATATTTCAGACTGCGTCTTTCAAGTATTCTTCGTTAGTGGTGGCATAAGTTCTCTCAGTGAATGGCGTGCTGCTTTCATGTGACTGGAAGGGAGATTTTAGGTGACCCGGCGATCTAGGAAAGTAATCACACCCTCTTGACTCAGATAGAGTCCCCAATGCTTACTGGATTGGGACCATCCGACTTGTGCATACTAGTGAGAGCAATATTATTGCTGCTACTAGAGGCCATCGCCGACCGTAAGTTTCTTCGCCCATTTAAACTTGAACAATGTCAGTTATCGACGAGTATCATTGGTCGGTCTGGCTGGTTTTTTCCTGTCCTGTACACCCGTTGTTTGTTTCCTAGTTCCTCGAACGATACGACGTGGTCCTGTCAACCTTGTGACTGCGGACCAGTGAGCCCAATTGACGACGGGCTTTCACAGGGCGGTTATATCTAAGCTAAGAAAGTGTAAGATCGCATCAGGGCCGCAGTCATCTAGTTCCGAAATTCTCAATCTCAAGTGGAATATTCGGCTGGATGGTGGGCAGAGCGATGGAGCAACATCATGAACACGATAGCGAACTCGTGATAACTCCGAAATGTCTGGCTGCGCACAAACTACTTCTAGAATCAGGGTGATGATTGCCGGTTCAACGATTCCAACTTAATGCTATTTTAAGCCATGTTATTTTAGGCAAGAAATGGTACCGAACAAGGGTAATACTTCTTTTGGTTTTCAAAAGTTAGATGACCATATAATCCTGACACACTCTCGGTCCTGCTATACTGAAGTCACTATTTAATTCGTTGACTAAGGAACAACGGTCCAGTTATTTCCTATAGAAACCCAATTATAAATGACTGACAGCGAGTTGAACCATCTCTCTAACCCACGAACACTGGAGGCACCCCAATGTTTTGGGAGTTTAAAAACCTTCCAAAAATCCTAATATTTGGCCAACTTTTCTAAGAATTCTTTGAACTAATAAATTGTTTAAAATTTTTAAGTTTTAGTAGGATTTTCCAAAGTGAAAATCATATCTGAAAACCTTGAAAATTTGTATCAAGAAACTCTGACTGATGATATTTCCTCAGATTTTCTAATACAAATATTTAAAGTTTTCAGATATGATTTTCCAGTGTGGAAAATCCTGCTAAAACTTAAAATTTTCAATAAATTTATCAGTTCAAAGAATTCTCAGAAAATTTGGCCACATAGTAGGATTTTCAGAAGGTTTTTTAACTCCAAAAACATTGGGGTGCCTCCAGTGGAAGGGAGGCACACTGTGATCGTGGACCTACATTTGAGTAGAATGGTTGAACAATGACTGATCGACCCCATATTTATTTCACTGTTCCATCCGTAAAATTAACGTCGGGCCATTACAAGATAGGCAGTAAATGTTTCCCAAAAAGCAGTCACCATGTGCTGAAATAATTCTCCGTCTGACATAGTAAGTAGGTTCCCAACGAGCAACTCATTAGTAAGACATAGTTATTAGTGGATCATGTATTCATCCTATTAGTCTTCGTCTTCTACATTACCATGTTTCGCTATTCCGTCCCCTTTTGTCTTTTTCCATTGACATGGGCAGCACCCTCGACACGTGCTTCCTAAAGGAAGGAGAGGGACTGTCAAATAAAAATATATATTTAAAAAGATGTATCCTTGCGCTCCAGGGTTTTCATTGCAATGCTATCGGCGAAACGCAGTGTGATACCCAATCCCAGATATTGCGCGCAGCATTGTGAATGATAGAAATTTCTCGCTGATAATAATTATGATTTGTTGTAGATGTGAAAAGCCTAAAACAAACGCGGTCGGTGGGGGGGCCGGACAATTGAAACAAACAATGCAAGGCCCGTGTTCGGAGGAGCAATTCTCCTGATTGTATCTGTAAGCTCCCAAATCTCCGTTAGGGAATTCTTGCAAGTTCCTGATACTTTGATGAAGGAATAGGATTAGCCTAATAAAGAAGGCGATAGTTTACTTGACGTCTGGACTGACGGTGGACCCATTTGATACTACATGCCAACCTTACATCCAATATTGGATTCATCATGGATACCTATCATAGCCGCTAAACAGCAACCCGTACGCTGAGATAGTTGCTTCGAGGTTGCTATCTCAGTCTGTTTACTTCTTACGAGGTGTGTTACCGAAGAACTGCTCCATTGACGAGTTCTACAAGGAAGCAATGCATATTAGCCCAAAGGCCGAGAGAGCATCGAAGCAACCAGGTCCCCCAAAGCAAGCCATGATGTAAGTCTTGAACTAATATACCATCGTATTCAGTTGCTATCCCCCGCATAATTGAAGTTCATATACATATTTTATTTAGTCATCTCCCAATAAAATCTATTAAATTCGTCCATTTTACACCCCCAAACGGACACTCAACATATATAAGTCGGTGAAGATATTCCCATTCATTGATTGATGGGGTGGTGGTAGTGTCAGAATAATAACATAAGTCAAGGTTATGCATTTACCTTAGCAGAACATACAGAGGAAAGTACAATAGTACTTAGTTGGACGCTAACATCGTCCCAGTTGCACCTTCGGCTCCACGTCTGTATAAGGATATTTGATATAATGGCGCATTCTAGTGTACTTACAACATCCCAAATCACGATGTAATGGGTATTTTAGAAACCGTCAGGGAAGGAACTGTTTACGAAAACATACATCAAGTTAACCTTGAGCCAAAAGGCGTCCATTGATTTAAAAGATCGCGTACTCTGATTGGACGAATGTAGACATTATGCCATCTGAGTCTTCTTTGCGGGAACGCCTGCCTACAGATTCCCTTTTAAAAATCCTACTTTTCTGAGATCTCGGACAATTTTCAGCGATGCCCCGAGGTCACTGTAAAATGTTATAGGTCACATCCGTGATTTCTCCGTTTCCATCGCTAAGAAAATGTCGAGCAAAAGGTCCTCCAATTTACTGAATTCAACGAAGGTCGGAGGATAGGTATCCTAAAGGGAAAAATTGATTGAGTAGTTAATTAATATAAATGCACATAATAGGCTGACAAAAGTGAGTGTGCTCCCTAGAAGGTTTATAGGCCAATGGTGAAGTTGAATGACCTTAAAAATTAGGGGGGGGACGGCCACGACAACACCTTCAAACCAGGCGGTGGAAAGACCTCCTCTGACCTCCTGACACAATTCAGTCAAATGTGTCATTGTTGGCTCCTTGAAATTATGGAGAAAATCGGAAGCACCCCGATGAGGCCGACGATAAGCGGTCCCACGACCTAGTATCAGTGTGAGCAGTGTCAGTCCGCGCAGGGGAACCTAGCTCTCCTCGTAACATCAGAATGATAGGATTCCACATTAAAAGAGAGGTAGCATAAAGATGGCCAGAGGCCGATAACCTCATCCGCCGGATCTGCTCTTCTTGACCCCTGGGCGCGCACACTCAACGACATTGTAACACCTTTTCAAGTGGTGCCGGTTCCCAAAATTCAATAATTGCGTCGAGAACACTGAAGGTGAATTGTCGCTAGGACCTACATACGTAATCATTCATAGACAACTGTCTTCTATAGAGGGGGTTCCTCCCGCTCGTCTCGGGCGGTATAATCCAGTTCTGACATCTCTGACTGGCGCATTCTAAATCATGGTACACCCATATACTGCGAAAGTTTATTTCCAACCATAGGTGGCAGTAACATTTTTTCCATGATTTCACGTGAGTAGTTGCTACTCTATCCGTGCACACCTCTTAGTTCTAGTATAAAGTGCCAAGTAATTCTGGCCGCTTGAATCCAATCTCACTCTAACTCCCACTACTGTCATATCTGTCAAAGCGATGGGTCTTTTGAGCCGATTTCTCCAGCTAATCATCATTTCCATACCCATCTTTGCGGCACCGAATCCATAATGCACGTCCCGAAGCGAACTGGAATTACAGCCATGTCTCCTGTAGTGGACGCTGGGGTGGAAGTTCCCGCACCTTCAGTGGTAAGTAATTAGAATTGATTCCTAAGGCCGGCTGTCCCGATGTTTTCCAGATATCTCGGCAGCTCTCGGTCCCTCCTGGAAATGTTGGGAGAGATAATATTCCATTTGCAGCGCTGTTAGGTGGTGAATTGGAACAGATGATTAATCAAAGTCAGTTACTTGCGGGCAACCTAGCAAATCAATTGCAAAATTTGACCGACCGAGGACAACTCCTCACCGGCCTACCAACGCTCCAGACGGTTAATCAAACTCTGTCACTTGTCCACAACCTAATAACACAATTGACAACTTTGGCAGACGAAGGACAATACTTTGCGAACAAAGTATACACGCAATTGCAACAGACGATTAATCAAACTGTGGTCGACATAGTAATCAACTGCAATCATTGCAGCGCCAAGCACAAGCACCCAAATCTATTCTATACGAAATAAACCGGCATATCAAACTGATGGTGTCCCAATTGACAATGTCGAGGAGAAAAATAGTTCTATACATACTGCGCAAGAGCTGGCAGGTACATTGCAAAGCTTGGAACCAAAGGTACAAGTGAATTTCACAGTTTTGGAGAAACTTTCGACCAATCTTACTAGCTACATTCTCAATTTTGCCGTCCCAGCCCGGCTAATTAGGAATATGACTGGGGGGCATCATTCGGCGCGCGCGTGCGGTACAGGGGATATATTGAAGAGATTTGGGTTCTACTTTCTTGGGGTATTTCGCATCCGTCAACGCAATTCTTGAATATCAGAACGACATTATTATTTGTTAGGTTGGGGAGATCCCGAGACGCGAAGATTCCCTGCTTAATTGGTTAAATGCGGATTCGCATTGCGAAGTTTGTGGTATGGGATAATAGTGTCAAGATATGAAATATCCAAATGGATGGCCTGGTGTGTGAACTTTCGAGATATAGTGTGCCCAAATATTATAGATTGGGACCCAAATTACAAATCGTACTGCTGGTTGATAAAGAGGTCCCCACATTCCGATCTCAGCTTGTGAATTTGTGGCAATAGCCAGCTGACCTTGACAACGCGAGGTCACCAGCGTCCACCATTAGCGCCGCTGGGCGGACCACCACCTTATCACTCGCCGCAAACAGTTGTCTCCGAAGATTGAACTTTGTCAGCTAGTGTAGAGGGTGGCTAGGGGAAACGGGATAGTAACGGTTTCGAGCCGACGAGAGCTCTCATCAGGGGGATACCGCTACCCCGACCGTTTCGCCCATCCAGAATTACTGATTAGGAGTCTACTACTGAGCCTGGTCCAAAGGGAGTGATAAGATAGTCGATTCGTGCCGACCTACGCGTGCATCGAGCTCTGAGAATCTTGGTGACCCAGTGGTGGGTAGTATACGGTTGGGAGCGTGTACCGGGGCCAGCAGGTTTCCCTGCTGGACCGGATTTGCCGATGTCCATACAGCAAGGTGAAGGTGGAGGTAACAACATTGAAACTGGTCTTATAATTTGATAGTTTAACGCTCTGGCCAGCTTCTCGAGGTGGTTTGAGTCGACTAGTACGACTCGGCATGTGAAGAGCATAGGGACTAAGGCAGAAGGCCAGAAAGTAGTACATACTTAACTAGCAGGTTTGTTCTAGAGATGAGTGGATCCTCGCAAAAAATTAAAATTACAATATCTACACAAGTAGATCTTGTTTGAGCCATTCTCACCGTTCACAAGACTGGCTAGCCGGGAAAGTCAAAATTACCTGCAGTGATTCAAGCAATGGCATGCCGGCCTCGGTCCCGTTTCGATTAGATCATGTCAAAAATGGACATGTTATGTAATGCCAATCTGGAATGCACCAGGTCATTTAGCTGGGCTTATCATCGGGATGAATAGGTGCTTTCACAGTAATTCATCTATATACAAGCCCTAAAACGCTGTGATTGTTCTGTCATCACGTATATACTATACCTCAGTCCGTTATATGCCACTGTTATATGAGATTGAGATACTTTGTAGGGATTTAATATTCGACACTGTGGCGATAACGACACTTCGCGATCGTTGAAAATTCAATGTATGAGGGCAGTCAGCTGTCAAGATTTTATTCAGAGGTGTACAGCTCTTAAAACTCCGCTTGCTGACGTAACCCCTCCACACGCACTCCTTGGAGATGGCAAAGAAGAAGAACAAGATTGTAGGATTTTGGTCGTCTTGATACTCATGTCAGCGATATCTAACGTGTTTATATCAAGGTTGTTAGGCCATGGTGCTGGTACTGTGAACGTGAATTCGAGGATGAAAAAGGTGAGTTGGCTACACCCACATTTCAGTCTATTTTACTTATTGTATCTAGTGTTGATGCAGCACCAGAAGGCGAAACATTTCAAGTGTAATCAATGTCCCCGTCGGTTAAATACTGCAGGTGGATTGGCAGTCCATATCCAGCAGGTGCACAAGCTCGACCCCGACCAGTACGTACTCCAACCAATAACAAACACACGACCTAACCCCCACACAGACTACCCCGCATCGACAACGCGATGCCCGGGCGCGACGGGTACGAAGTCGAAATCTTCGGGATGGAAGGGATACCCGCCCCAGACGTCGCGGACTACAAGCGCCGCAAGGAGCAGGAGCTCGGTCTCCCCGCGGGCTCCATCTCCGGGTCCGGCAAGGGGCTGCAGCAGAACAAGCGTCCGCGGATCGAGAACCGCGTGCTGAGCGAGGAGGAGCTGCGTGCGCAGCTGGAGGCGCACAAGGCGTTGATGGGTGGGGGGGATGCGGCCGCGCCGCCGGGTGGGCGGGCGCGAACGGCGCGGTGGGGGGCGGCGCGGCGGTGTATAATGCTGCGCCGCAGGCGTATGTTAACCCGCCTATGCCCCCGCCGCCGCAGGGTGGCCCGCCGTTTATGCCCCCGCCGGGGATGATGGGCCCTCCTGGTGCCCCGCCCCCGCCATTTCCTCCTGGCGGGATTCCGTCAGGGTTTCCAGGCCAACCGCCGTTTCCTGGATTCGGTGGTCCCCCACCGCCTGGGTTTCCGCCTGGGTATGTGTGATGTCTGATTTGAATCCTTTTTCTATGTACTGATTCCTGATTCGCTCTGCCGATGCCCCCACTTTTAGCCCTCCGCCTCCGGGATTCTCGTTCCCGCCCCCAGGCCTTCTACGACCAGGCCAAGGAGGCCCTCCCGGTCCTGGTATGCCTATGCCGCCTTTCCCACCTGGTGCTGGAGGCCCACCACCGCTCGGCGCGGCGCCAGCAACATCAACACCAGCGTTTCCCTTACCGCCGACTTCATCTGGCGCACCACCGCCGTCAGACGGTGTTGCTTCTCAAGCGCAACCCTCTGCACTATCCGCCCCTGCATCGGCATCGGCACCCGCACCCGCGCGTCGCGTACGGACCCCAGTTGCGCCGAATCCGCCGCAGACGAATCCGCCTTTAAAGGCGGGTACGGTTCTGGTTTGGCAGGATGCGAATTATTCGCCTGTGAGTGGTTTTTTCTTCCTTCCTTTCCTTTCGTTCCTTATTTCGATTCACTTCTTACGCTTTCTTTCTTTCTTCTTCTTCGCTTTTCATGGTTTTATTTCGGTTCTTCTCAGACACCTTTCTGATGCTCTCTATCTAGAATGAAAAACGCGCACAAGATCCAAAGTATCAATATATTCCGCAACTGGGCGATGAGCAGACTGGATCTGGCGTGGGTATGAAGGCGGATGGGCCGAGAGGCACAAAAAGGGCTAGGGCCGAGGACTTTTTGTAGCGCGCTTGGTGCGGCGCGGGTGGTTGGTTGCGGGCGCGTTCTTGCTGTGAGCTGTGAGCTGAGAGTGGGTGCGGCGATTGCCAATGAAATTCTCGATCGAGCTGTGCCATATTAAAAATTGTAATACATTATGGATTGCCGAGTCGACCTGTGTGGGAGAAGTCGTCCAACTTCCCGTGATACACATGTCTCGATCAACCATGGACACGATCCGATAACGAATACAGCTTCTATTTTCTCCGTTATTTTGTGGAACTTTGCATGGCGAGACGCTGGTAGAAAACTAAACTGATTGAGGGGGGGCGAAAGCCTTCCAAAACGGGAACTATTTTCCTGTTGAAAATGTTCCTACGTCACGTGTCTCTGGAGCCTATTACTCTACCGTTCTCTGCTTGATCGACAGAGTTGGCACTTCTGTCAGTAAGTAACGTGATGGCCAAATGCAGAAGAACAGAACCCGATCAACGGTTACTCTTTATATGTTCTTAAGCTATCGAAAGCTACGCAAGCCGTGGGTGCTTCCGCTTATGGTCGTATTGGAGACGACATATAGTCAGCCCGGTTAGGAACTATTAATCAAGTGCTATCATCGCTACTAGATGGTGGATAGATATCGCCTTGACCATCTTGTTACGAATAAGCATGGATATTGAGCCGAAATTATACCTAGTAACATAAGCGAAACGGTCTTGTTTTGAGGTGCAGCTCAAAGGCGGTTGCCCCGTTTAATGGGAGGGGGCCATTCTATTGCCCCAACAATCACCAAGGATTCTAACGACGAGCTGCTGTTAAGTGTATCCAGGATTTTATTTGCAGCCAGAGCTCAGCTAGCTAGCCGTGGGAACAAAAGGGGGTAAGAACGCTCGGTACACGATGTTCCTGTATGCCGAGAAAGTTTGATATGCGCCATCATGGTAATATGATATGTTCCCACTCTGGGCACGTTACAGGAACTGAGACTCCTAACTGGAAGCTATATTTGACGATGCTCTGCCCTCCCTGTGACTGGCACGAACCGCTCCTCCAAGGCTGAACGCCGGGCCTCGATCTTCCAGTCTGTCTCAGCTTGAACGGGGAAGTTCCATATTGTAAGATTCTGATAGCAGCTGCTGGCTGCACAGGCCGCGATGTCAAATGCCCCAAACTCGAGCATGGGATCTGCCGCGCTGCCTCCCACTGTCCTCCAGCTTGTTGCTGACAATCTGATGGTCACTCGGACGTCTGGTCCGTGCCCCCTACTTACTTTAAGCACCAAATATACTTACGATGAGCTACCATCAGCCGCGGCGTTTGCTGTCATGCTTTTCGATATCTCCCTCACTTTAGATGTCGAGGTAAGCTCACAAACCCAAGCTTTCTAACACTTTTAATCATTTGCTTGCTCCACTACAGATTCAGTACATATGGAGGTCATTATTTCAACGAGTAGCCGCAATTGAAAACACTTGATACTGACGATATTTTTAGGCGTAACTGGTCACTTACGAAGGTCCTATATATTCTGAGTCGATACTTGGGAGTATTCAACGGCCTGTAAGTCTTTGTTGTTGAATGCGTTTGGATGAACTGACAACCGTCTATTGTCAAGTCTACAATTTCTAGGTGAATAGTGATCGACATGTGTTGCGGTTACTTGTTCAACTTTTTATACGTTACTAGTGCAAAGCAGCAACCAGCCTTCCATACAGGTAAGTCCGACTAAAGAAAAACCCAAAGCTGCTGATATAATTTCAATATGAACTAGATGTTAGTTTTTGGAATTCCCTTTTGTGGTTGCGTGCGCTGATAGACGATGGCAGATGTAATATTTGGTCCTGGTATGGAGTTTTGTAAGTTGACGACCACGTCAGATTGGGACTTTCAAAAATTCTAATGATTATTATTATTTAGCGGTGTCATACTGGCCTCCTCCATCCCCTGTAACGCTCTCTTAGCAATGCGGTTACATGCCCTCTTTCGAGACGTAAAATATTGTGTGTTTAATTCTCGTGCTCTCCTCTTGACGGCATATTTTTTTACGGTATTCTTCAAGTTCGCTTCGTTTTAATCGCTCTCTATATAGGTTCGCAACATTCTCGTTCAGTATATCCTTAAATAACACTTTCTCACATCGTGTTTGATTCAGCCGAGAATATTGTATGGCTTTCAGACAGCCCTGCATATCACTACTAACCACATCATATTAGGGGGTTACAGCTCTGCTAGTCCTCACTCGCACGGCAACGGTCCGTGTTCCTCAAACCAAAATATTGCCATCATGCCCTATGGTTGTGATGCACTCGTTTCCGCCTTTCGTTACTACGTTGGTATATCTGCAATTGCCTATCCGCCTCGTACTGATAGTGTGTGTGTTTCTGTGAAGGATCCCAAATTTTGTGCTGATATGTAAGAAAATGCGACATACATATGGCGGATGCCGTCTGACGCGTACCATAGCGATGTATTTTGGTCTTGCCATCTATAAAGTAATGAAGCACCTGGGAGAACGTGGTCTCTTGCGTACTCTAATGACCGAGGGGGACGGTCAAAATATGGTATCTATCTTTTCATTCCTATTACGGGACACTGTTCTGTTTTACTTTTCGTGAGCATATTCTCTCCTGATTTCTTAGACGCCACTCATGTCGTATATCCACCATTGAAGGACACTCGGTAAAACTGCAATGTTCACGTTTATATTGCATTGCTCATGTCTCATAGGGGTGGTCCTGGTCAATTTTATGTACTGTGCTCTGTTCCCTGACCGTTTTATCGCCTACGCGGCAGTACCGTACGTCCAAGAGAACTGTTTTTCCGTAACACACGCTTATTCTCAGGACCTTTACAAGATTCCTCGTTGCGGCATATTCAATAACTGTACGTACTCTCCTCCCAAATGAAATTCGATTTCATTGATACATCATCTGTTCATTAGGGATCGCGACTCATATTATTCCTTGAAGGTGATGTTACTAATAAGACCGGGGTGTACAAGGCAGGAACCGAACACCGCATCGACAAAACGGTCGACTATGAAATGATGGCCATGATATCAGCCGGCTCGGTGCTGCTGGATGAAACCAAGTCGGAACGCGGGCTTTCATCTCTTCCAATTTTGGAAAGTAACTTCGACAGCAGTTATCACGAAATACAGGAAATAGATACTCGGACGGGGTAGATGCGAGTTTGTGGCGTGGCCATCTAACGCATCATCGGCAGATGATGAAGTGGAGGAATTGAGGTATTTTGTCGCGATTTAGGGAAGTAAAGCTCAAAAGGTTCTCAGTGACAGAAAGAAGTATCACCCCGTGCCTGTTCCTAAATACTTGACTATCTCACAATGGGAAGCAGGGTTGTATTAATAATTAATTTGGATACTAATGTCAATTGGAATATTATTGTACAGTCCGCAGCTGAAGTTTCCTTCCAGTGACAGTGACAGTTTATCCAGAATTTTTTGGATATTAATGTAGGTTAATGTAGGTAAGGCGTTGGCCTCAGCTTTTAGGCCGTATCCTTTCCACAAATTTTCAGTGGTCCTAACTATGAAAGCAACAAACACTTGGCAAATTCATTGGTGCAGATCTGAAGAAAGAAAGGTTCAGATGAGCATGCACCATCACAGAGGACTTAGGAGTTCCCATTATTGAGAAAGACATCTAAAAATCGCAGCTGATATTTAAATTGACTTCTCAATATATATTTTTGTGGGGGGCATTGAGATAGGGCAGAGCAGGACTCAACTTGTTTATGCCAGGCAGGATATAGATAGATTCACAGGTAATATTGGGGAAGCAGACCAGGAAAGAGCCTTCAATGACATCAAAATAGCCCTTAAGCTCTTCCCCAGTCTTAGGACACCCTACCTGTGGGATGCCCTATCATCTCTACACGGATGCCTCTGATTTTGCCTTAGGGTGTTGTCTCCAGCAAGTGCAAAAAATGACCTTATGAGACCTCAAGGACACCAAAATTTATGTCCAAGCAGAATTGGCATTTGCACAGTCAAAAGTAGTACCAACCTTTGTCACCCACTATAAAGCCAAAGTACCAGAAATTACTTGGATGGACTCCTGGGCACAGACATTTGAAGATACCTACATTACCATAGAGCACATTATCACATACTGAAGCCACATGTTAAGTTTTCGGTGGCACTGTTCTTATACCGTATAACTTTCCGTTTGTCTGAGTAGGTAACAGTTAACTCGTTGTAAACGGATGAGTACTACTATACATGACTCATCCTTATATAGCCTAGTAACCCGCTTATTAATAGCCCTGAGTCCTTGCCGCTCGTTTACCAAATTCCCAAAAGTTAACACACTCCCTCGAGCAAAAGGGACTCACAGTAACCATAGCACTCCCTGAAACCTAAGTTCCCTGAATTCATCTGCCTGAACTCCCTGAGACGACTGCAACAACCTCTAAGTCCCTCTCAAATGCGCTCCTTGAACCCCGAGTACTCCCACACAGTTGACCATCACTTCGACTCCCACTCCCAATCCAATCGCAAATCCTATCGCGGATATTACAGGCGATATTGGAAAGTAGTGATGTTCGACAGTGATCCAGGACAAACCTGCTGAGTAGTAAAATCGCGATTTGGCTCTTCCAATGGGTGGGCAATGATAAACGCAGATCATAAGTGTTGCCGCTGTGTGAATGTAGGCGTGAATTAGTGTCGTAGTGCCAATGTGATGTGTGATAAATGATAAACAATGTGCGACGTTGAAAAAAAAGGACAGTCAGTTTCTTGATACGTGGCGATAAATGGCGGTTACGTGCCAGCCTTGAATCATCGTGGATGCGGACAGTCCCTCACCATTGCGACTCGAGCCCTAGTGCTTGTAATACTCCAATACACTCCCTCAAGCGTAGAGGCTCGGAAAAATATCATGCAGCATTGAGGTGCAAACAATCCGAAACGTGTGTGAGTTCGTGCGTTGGTGAGAAAGTCGGTCGCCAGTTGTCGTCATCCTGTGATGTGCCTCGAAGTAAAATTCTTAATTTTCTTCTTCCAATTCGTCACCCCATCACCAACATCTCGCCCATCTAGCTAATCACCCGGGTCAGCATTCCCTCCAGTAAGGCTCTTCCGTCCCTCTGGCTCACGATGAGACTGCGATCGGCCGCTACCTCAGTCATCCGCTGGGTGTTCCTGCACGCCATACTTTCGCATCCATCTCTATCGCAACTGTCGTCGATTGCAAGATTGGCGGTAGTTGTGATTGGTGGTGCCTCGAAAAGGTGAGGACTTTCTTCGATGCCCGGAACTGCCCACGGGTCTTTGTACGTCGAGTCGTCTCGATTCGAGGTCTCACATGTTCGCAGTTCAGCTGTGGTTAACGGGAGCCACCCGTGATGCGTGTGACGTAGACAGCAGTTCCTGGCTGTTGCATACGTGGCAGTCCCTGCATGTTGTGCCGCGAGTCCTAATGCTCGCTATCCCTCGCTATCCCAAATCTATTGCACTCCCTCGAGTGTGAGGGGCTCGCAGTGACCATTCCCACTCCCTCAAATGGAGAATACATACTGTCCAACTCTCCCCACAGTCTGATCTTCCTTACAGCAACTCCATCCTGATGCACGGCAGCTCTCCAAGACTTAACAGTCATAGCATTCCCTCTGGCAAAGACACCCTGTCTTTCCAGCTCACGAATGACCTGTCGGGTTGCCATCCTCAGGCTCAGCGGCTCTAGGATCTTTGGCACCTCGGTCAGCCAGATCACCACAGCGTTATTGGAAGCGTATTCGAGATCCAGGATATTGCAGAAGGCCTTGTATGGTGTGTGAGAATGACGATAAGAATGAGTGGTATGCGACGAATGAAGTCCACGTGACGAACGACAGTGCGCGGAACGGCGATTTGTAGCGACGAGATCAAAGGTGGTCTGCACAGCACCTAGCTTTGGTTAACGGTAGCTAGCCGTGATCCGTTTATGTTAAGTTTTCGGTGGCGCTGTTCTTAGACCGTATAACTTTCCGTTTGTCTGAGTAGGTAACAGTTAACTCGTTGTAAACGGATGAGTACTACTATACATGACTCATCCTTATATAGCCTAGTAACCCGCTTATTAATAGCCCTGAGTCCTTGCCGCTCGTTTACCAAATTCCCAAAAGTTAACACCACACTCTCAAGAAGCCAGAATGGAATTACTCTGCCATGGAATGGGAAGTATTAGCAGCCAAGGAGTGTCTAGTTCACTTCCAGCCATTCCTGGAAGGAGAGTGTAAGGGAGTGAGACTCCCTACACTGCAATTATGTCATCAATACACGTGACATCACGTGTCCTATTGTGTTGAGCGGTAGATAGCCACGTGTTTCTTTCTTATTGTTTCTATGTCCTTTGTTCTATATCATTGATTATATTGTCATCTGCTAGAACATTCCACCCATTGTTCCTCTTTTTCCCATTGTCCTCAACATATGCTTTTGTTCTTTAAGATTGCGCCACTCGTAGTTTTGCTGTATATAAAGTCTCCCAAGTTCCCTAGAATATCATCAGATTTTACTCATCTTTTCACATTAGATATTTTGTGCTCACAGCACAACATATCTTACAAGAGCACATACTTCTCATCATGGACCATGCTTTTTTACAATGGGCCAGATCATATGAAAACACCAATTGACAACTGGCCACATAGGGGGCAGTGTATGCAGCATATCCAGGTCTGGATATACTATACCATGCTGGATGAGTACATAGTAATGTTGACCTCTATCCAGGTTACTGTGAGCACCCAGCTCAGTAAGCCCAGCCTGAGATAACCTCCCAATGATTGTGTCAAGCTTGCTCAGCAAGGGAGCTGAGGAAAAACCATGGGAGGATACACCAGCTAGAAGAGCCATCTTTGCTACACAGCAGGAATTGGTAGAACCTGTCAGAACCCTGAAGATGGTCCCACAAACAGAATGGGAGCTACATAACCTTCCCAGAGATGATGAAGTGGACAAGTCATTATTTGCCTCCCTTAACCTGCAATTGCTCATCAGCCTGGATGAGAAATATTTGAAGGAATTCTTAGAGGGATATTGAAAGGACCCTGCATTCAGGAGCCACTACATTGAGGACTCAGTTTCCCCAAATGCCATAGCCACTCCATTGCACTGTTTCATCAGTAAAGAAGGATTGTTATATTTCCATGATTCAGACTGGAAAAGTCGAATCTGTGTGCCCAATAACATGACAACTGCAATACTAAAATTAATACATGATAATCCATTTGAGGGAGCTCACACTGGGGGGGCACAGACTATTTTTGCTCATGAAAGACCATTTCTTTTGGCCCAGAATGCTACAACACTGTGTGGCATATGCTTGCAGTTGCAATATCTCCCAAAAAACTAAGGTCAATCACACAGCCCCACAAGGAGCCCTTAGGCCAGCTGATGTGCCATTCAAGCTGTTTGAAGTCACCTCAATGAACCTCATAACTGGACTACTGATTTCTGGAAATGACTCTTACTCTGCCATCTTTGTAGCAGTCAATACACTAATGCAATTTGTGATCTGTGAATCCATCTCTTTGAATCTGTCTGCTGAAGGATTTGCACAGATCTTCATAAGCCGAGTGACAGTACCCTTTGGATTGCCATCTAGGATTATTTGCAATAGAGACAAAAGATGCACCTGTAGGTTTTGGAGGGAATTTTGTAGGATTTACAGAACTGCTCTTGCCATACCCTCTTCACACCACCCTCAAAAAAAGACAGACAGACTGAAAATATAAATGCCACCCTCAAACAGATATTGAGAGCTTACTGCTCATCATCCAAGGAGGAATGGTCAAAATGGATTTCAGTAGTGGCCCACACTTACAATTCTACTGTGCACAGCTCAACTAACTATGTGCCAGCCTTCCTCCTGATGGGGTACTTACCCAGAGGAATGTCCAGAGTACTAGGAGGGGACGATCCTGTGATCCCTCAGGAACTGTTGGAAAGCCTGATGGTGGACTCATGGATTTTAGAGTTGGAAAATCACTGACAGATGGTGAGGGACTCAATTGCTTGAGCACAGGAGATGCAAGCATGATCTTACAACAAGCATTTACCCATTGAAGAGATCTCTGAAGGTGATCTAGTGTTAGTCAATCCCCACTCCTTAGAACTCATGAAGATCAAAGGAAGTGGGAGGAAACTAATTCAAAAATGAATCAGGCCATTTGAAGTTATGGAGAGGATTAACTCTTAGGTTTTCTACCAAATGCACCCAGTGATTAATCAGAGCCATCTTAAGAAGTATCATTCTTCCCCTGAGGAGTTCGGTCAAAGAGAACTGCTTAAGAACCCCAGAAAACTGAATTTGAACGAAGAAGAATACAAAGTTAAAGCCATTACTGGCCACAAGAAACTTCGAAATCGTCTGCTTTTCCGAGTCAGATGGAAGGGTTATGGACTGGAAGAGGATTCCTGACTAAAGGATGCTGACCTCTGAAATGCTCTCCCTCTACTCAGAGCATACAAGGCATTGTACCTGAAATTCCTCCTTTTCCAATAACTCTAAGTCACAGTTTATTTTATTCTATATTATATTATTTTTAATTTTCCTTTTCTCTTTCTTTTCCTTGTGATCTGGATCTTACTATCTCACTCCTACCTCATGAGCACCAGTCCTTGACCCATTACCTCACCACCTCATGCCAGTAACCAAGTGGAGTTCAAATCCCTAAGGATACAAAATGTAAAATCACTTAGAGAAAATTCCTAACCTCTTTTTGCTCTTCAACTATCATCACCATGTATCACTTGTACAGTAGATAGTTACAACATGTCACAACCACCCAACATGAGACCCAAATTCCCTAACTTCAAGAGAATCCCACAACTACCTGCCATGGAGCCCCCAGTAGACACTGCCTCCACTTCTCAAGGGCCACCTTGCACTGAAAAAGTCAAGCATGTCATCTCTTATCATGAGGCCCCTTTCTCTAATCCCCAGTCTTCCTCTTTGAGATCTAGGGAGTTGGTGGATACCTCCTTGAGAGTGATTCTCAAGAGTCACCTTGCACTGAAAGGGTTGAGTCTGCTGCCCCTCATTGTGAAACTTCCCCTTCAGACTCTTGGTATCCTTCTTCAAGACCTTGGGGTTTGATGGAAGTTACCTGAAAAGGACCTCTCGATCAAGTCATCCCAACCTCTCACCCAAAGAAGAAGCTCAGAAGTGTCACCAAAATGAAGAACATGATGCTTGAAGTCAACAGGACAAGAAATGTAAAAGAGAAAGGAGAGAGAAATTTCTATGAGACTACAAAGAAAGAGGAGCACAAGTGGGTGTACCCCCAAAGGCCCAAAGAAGGGAGGAAAGAATCTGAGCAGGCCACATCTTGACTGCAAGTATTTCCCCTCCCCCTGGAGAAAAATGGATGGTCTTTGCAGAAATGGTGGAGAGCAATAATGGAATGCTGTGAATATGTGCAGTAGGAGCTAAAAGTCAGAAAGTGTTATGTGCTGTGTTGGAATCTATTCTGGAACTATCAGAAAGTCACCAGGAACTCAGAAACTATTGGATAGGGTCAGGATGTCAGCTTCAGCTTATGTGCTGCACCTCTACACAAACACTTGGGAGTCCTTAATTTCAGATATATGGATATTAAGGGTTCTTAAGAGTTCCAAATATCAAGTGTACAGAAAGATGGAAAAGGGAATAAGAAACTAAGTCGATATCAGATCTAAAGTAAAGTACAATTTGTGGGAACTAATATAGATCATCTCGTTATTGTACTACAAATTTAGGATCATAATAAGATGAAATTGGAAATATTCCGAAATGGGAATACAATAAGATGGACTAGGGAAAATATTCTGAAATGGAAATACAATAAGTAAACAAGTGAATACTTGTCAGTTGACAAGTTACTAATTGTGGAACAAAGGTGAGATCCAGAAGTACAGGAACTATCAATGTTCCATAGACATTGGGGTCAGATATTAAGGTGGAGGTCAGATGTTTCGGATGATATTGGATATTAAAGTATCTGGGAATGGGTCATAACAGTACCCCCCTGTTAGGCTGAAGTCCCATAGAGGCAATTAGGTACTGAGTGTTGAAGCAACAGTTGATCATTATGTGTTGTGAAATTTACACAATTCTGGAAGTCAGAGTTTTGGCTGCTGGTCTGAGTATAAAAACTCCCAAATATTCAAATTAACAATTTTGTTTCTTTAACCATAACTTGCATGTCGATTCATCAACTGTTATTTGCCAACACTCCGGAAGATTCAGATGCTGAAATTTCCATACTAGCCAAAATGTCAAAGGTTGAAGAACTTAAATGAAAATGACAGAGGATGGAGGAGTTGAAGCGACAGCTAGAGGAGGAGGAGAGTGTTGATGTGGGAATTGAAAGGGGTGGAAGAAGTGGAAAGAGTGGGAGTTGGAGCAGGTGAAGGTGGAGAAGGAAGCAGTGGAGGAAAAGAGAAAGATGTGGTTGCAGAAGGTTATGGAAGATCAGAGGTTGTGGGAAGAGGGAGAGAAGAAACAGCAGGATGCCATGGTGGAAGAGCAGTGGTTGAAAGAGAATCAGGATGGAAAGTAAGTGGGCTGAAAAAGTTCCATGTATATCTGATAACGGTAGATACATAACAGCAGAAAGCCGTTGAGGTGGATGAGGAGGTTGGGCCTTTGAGCCCAAAGGTAAGTGATTGGTAATAGTTCCAGGTTATGATCAGTTTCTGAAACAGAAACAAAAGACCAAGGCTCTGGAACAGATGGAAACTGCCCATGAAATTCCATGTCAGCATTGTGGGAGCTGGGGCATCACTTGTGGGAGACAAAAGGTAAAATGGGGCAGCACCTGTTTCCCTTGCACAGTGAACAAAATCCCATGTACTCTCACTGTGAAGCAGACTCCAAAAAATGACAAGGCTCAAAAGGTCAAAAAGGTGGAAAAAGTGGCAGTTGTGGAAACCTCAGGAACAGCTAAAACTATGGAAACTGAAGTGCTGAATATGGATGATGATACCAGCATCAGACTCCTTAAGGATACCATTAATGCAATGATATTTATCAGGATGGAATTGATGAAGGTTTGGGAAACCTTAGAGTGCCATAATGATGTCCAAGAGAAAGGTTTCTGGGCATTGAATCAGAACTTCCGAAAAAAGAATGAGTTTCTGGAAAAGGTAATGGTCAGCATTGGTATTATTGTGGTTTCTGAAAGATATGCTGATAAGGAGAAGGATGCACTGAATGATCAATTGGCAGATATTGTCAAGAAAAGATAGGTGTTGGGAGAAAAGTCGGAAAGTGAAGATGGGGAGGTGGAGGAAATGGTGGAGAGTGTGGAGATTGCAGATGAGATGGGAGTTGAAGCAGAGGGATGATTAGAAACTTTATGAAAGTTGCAATAATAATTTCTTTTTTTAACTTGCATAATCTTGAAGAATGAGTGTCAGAATTGGAAGTGTCGGAAAGTAAATGGAAAGAGAATGGAAGAAGTCAGAGTGACAATAAAGGTCTGGGTTTACTAGGATAGGTGGTGTGGAAGTCAGTTACAATTTCCGTAGCATGTCCAAGTTCCATGGCCAATATCCATGAAGTTTCTTCATTGGTACCTTTGTAGCTTGCCCATTTGACCAAATAGAGCAATTTACAAGTATGTCAGCAATTGTCAATTTTAGAATCCAAAATCTCAGAAACTTCAAATTTGGGTTCTCCATCAATGATGACTGGAGGAGGTGGGGGTTGAATACATTCCAGGATGTTGTTAGGGATTGTTAGGATACACACTCAGGCCGGGTTTCCGGAGAAACCCGCGGGATATCCGGTAGGACTTGGCTTCAGCTTATAGGCTGCGCCCTTGCTAGATCGTGTTGTCCAATTTCAGACAGGCGGACGGGAATCCCGGGGAGTCCGGGCGGGGGTTCGTGGGTTGTGAGTCGTAGGTCGTGAGTCGAGAGTCATGAATCGAGATAGTCGAGAGAGATAGATGCGCCGGAGCCCGTGGGCTCCGACTAGTGCGAGCGGTCTGATAAGAGTAGGGTTTTAGAGAGGAAAATGTATTAGATTACTGGGGGGAATCTAAGCTAATTTTCTGACTGGATTGTATGTACAACATCTGCCAGTTTATATAGACCGTGGAATGCATGACATACCGAATCCAGTAATAATGAGACGAAACGAGCAAAACATAGAACGGGAATAGTAAACACCAAATTGGTGTTAGGAACGGGACGGAACGGAGCGGAGTCCGAATCGTGACAAAGCATAACCCATAACGGGAAACGGAGCGGGAGCGGAGTCCTAAATCGTGACAGGTCATTTGACTAAAACGGGAACGGGGCTCGATTAGAGCGGTGACGGGATTCTAAGCCGGGACCGGTGACTGATGCGTGGGACGAAGACGGACATAGACAGAGACGGGGTCCGGGGGAAGTCCGGTGACTGATATGTGTCTTAATGAGGTCGAACGTAACGAGTCTTGATGTAACGGAGTCCGGGCGGGAAATCCTATAAACAGACGATTGGTGCTTGTAGCGCGTGGGGGCGTACGGGTTAGTGCCCGGAGTCCGGCGGGATTTGTCCGGTCGTAACAGGGATGCAAGGTTCTAACATGGAAACATGGAAAACAGGATGAACTGCTTGCATGTTATCAGGAAGTCAGAGAGTCCAGAAAAGTGAGCCGGCTTGTGCTATAATTTTGAAAGGGCCTAAGAATTTCTCAGCAAGTTTTTTAGAGGGTCGAGTAGTTCGGAAGAATTCAGTTTTTCAAAAACCTGATCACCAATTTTAAACTTAGGAGGTGGGATCCTGTTTTTATCTGTGGAATGTTGATAGTGTTCCTGAGCAGAAGAAATAGCTTTCTGAAGTTCTTGATGTAACTCATTGAGGTCAGTAATAAATTCTTAAGCACAGGCAGATGCCAAATATTGTTTGGAATGTACTGTGAGATTCAGATTATAGCCTTTATTGGCAAAAAAGGGAGAGATACTGGTGGTTGCATTCAGAGAGTTATTGCAGGCAAATTCCACAAGTGGAAGAAAGGATTTCCAATTGTCCTGTTGGTAGTTGCAATAAATGTGGAGATATTGTTCCAGGGTTTGGTTGACACATTCCATTTGTCCATCACCTGCCAGATGATATCCCGAGGTGAAGTGTAATTTCATGTTGAGGCTTTTTCCAAGGGCCTGGAAGAAATGAGAAACAAACTTGGAGCCTCGATTGGAAGTTATGTGAGATGGAACACCATGTTTGGAAAATACATGAATAATGAAAAGTTCTGCTAATTGTAAGGATGTGATTGTATCATGAGTAGGTATGAAATTTCCTTGTTTCAAGAATGAATCTACAACAACTAGGATGGATGTAAAGCCTTTGGAAGTCAGAAGTTGTTCAATAAAATCCATGGAAATTGAGTTCCAGGGTTTTTCTGGTATTGGAAGTTGCTTGAGAAGGCCGTATGGCTTATGTCTCTGGGATTTAGAGTGTAAGCAAGTGTGCATGACTTACAGAACTGGGTTATGAAATCTTGGAGGTTGGGCCAAGTATACTCTCTTCAGATTAGACCAAGAGTATTCTTAATGCCTGTTAGTGTGAAGGATAGATCACATAGGAGGCACGACCAAAGACTCTAAGCCTTACCCCTTAGCCACTTTATAATTCCATTATTTCCTTTATGTTTTATATTTTTATTTTCTTTTCTATCACTCATAAATACGGGTCATACCCCCTTTTTATTAGTTCGAGAGTCCATGTATGCTTGTTGTGGGAAAAGTAAGTCCCAAATTTCCACTTGTTGTTTTTTCTTTTCACTGACTTGTCATTTTCAGTGCAAGGCAACAGAGGTCAAATTGGAGTCTGAGGGGGAGCCGGAGAGCCCCCAAAAGGTAAGTCTCGGGTCTGTGGGATAACCAGGGAACTAACCATATCAACAGAAGGCAAGGAAGGTGGCACCAGTCCACCTACCCACACAGAATGACCTGCAGTGTTCCGGTTGTAATGACCGGAACACTGAATGCAACTGAAAGTCTGGCCAGGGTCCAGGCTGCTACCAATGCGTGCACCTCAAGGCGAGGTGCTCGCTCGTTCATGAGCAGGCCATGGGGTCCGGGGCGCAAGACATCAGTGGGTTGGACGGGTTTTCCAGGCTGGATGAGGTCCTAGGACGGATTGCCAAGGGCATCGAGGCCCAAAATGAGTTGCTCTGGAAGAGCAACAAGGTCCAGATTGTGGTGGCAAAGGAGCTGTGTGGACTCCATGAGGAGTTTTGGAGGTTCCTGGCAGAGTATGGCAGCTATGTGTATGAAGAGCCGCAAGTCAGGAGTTCCAAGGATGCTGGGTTGGATGAGGACGGGGTTGCCGATGGGTCAAAAGTTTTGTGGTAGAAAAGTATTCCAGGTTTTTGTGATCTTTAACAATGTCAATCGGAGTTCCCGAGCCTTCCAAATAGTGTCGCCATGCTTTGAAAGCTGAAAAAATTGCCAGGAGTTCCTTATCATGAACATCGTAGTTGAGCTCTGCTCTGGTAAAAGTCTGGGATAGAAAAGCCACGGGGTGGACTTCTCTGTCAGAGTCCTGGATAGACAGAATGGCTCCAAGTGCATAGTCCAAGGCATCCATTTTGACAATGAGTGGGAAGTCCAGTTTTCAATGCGATAGAATAGGAGCTGAAGAAAAAGAATTTTTGAAAAGATTGAAAGCTTTTTGACACTTATCATTAAAATTCCACAGAGTATCCTTATGCATAAGATGGGTAAGGGGTACCGTGATGTTGGAATATCCACGGATAAACCGTCAGTAAAAATTGGCAAAGCCGAGGAAGGATTATATATCTTCAACTTTTCAGGGTTTGGGCCAATCTTTGATGACTTGCACTTTAGTTTCATCCATGCAGAGTCTGTTGGGTCCCATGATGAAACCCAGGTATTCCATGGAGTCCGTGTCAAAAGTACATTTTTTACCATTCTGTTACGACTGTGTTGTGACCCCTTGCAAGCCGATGGCCCCCATGGTATATCGTCGTAGTATTTGTCTGTCTTCAATCAAGTCGACATCTCGGAAGCTGTTGGCATCCCGACACTGACGTATACCCTCCTGGTTATTCAAACCCGACTATGCCTTTTCTGTCTGGTTATGCTTTGATACGTCCCTTTCCATTATGATGATCCGTTTTACACTATGTTTCACATATGTCTATATATATCTGTAACCCTCAAACTATTTCCTTTTACCGTAGTCCCACTCTCGGTTATCATTGGCCTTTGAACTAATCATAAACTTCCCGTTTCTAGTCAAGCTTATTGTTAATACCATTTTCCGCCTTTCTCCCCATTAGTATTTTCTAGACGCCTGTTACTTGTATATGAACCTGCTGTAGTTGTAGTTACTAGGCAATCAGAATATTGACTCAGAACATCCCCCTAGCTCTACTATAAGTATCCCGCCATCTGCATCCTTGGTCTTCGACCTCGGTCTGACCTCAGTCTCTAACCTCGGTCTCCAACCTCGGCCTCTGACCTCGGCCTCGAAATCTAAGGACATTCAACATGAACTTGTGAGGGCGCAGCACATAAGCTGAAGCCAAGTCCTTCTGTTTGGCCCCCGTTGGTTACCCGACATTTGGCCCGTCAGTTACCCGACATTTGGCCTGTCAGTCAGTTCTTAACACATTAGCGAATAAACCATGTTGTCTGAGTCTCCAGAGAACTTCACAGACTTGTTTGTCGTGTTCCACGGGATTATCAGAGTAGATAAGAATGTCATCCAAGTAAACAATAACGCATACATTGAGCATGTCAGAGAAAATGTCATTGATAAAATGCTGAAAAACAGACGGAGCATTGGTGAGTCCAAAGGGCATCACCAACCACTCAAAGGCCCCATAGCAGGTTCTAAAAGTGGTCTTCCATTCGTCACCCATAGCAATCCAGACCAAATGATAGGCATGTTTGAGATCTATTTTGGTGTAAATCTGGGCATTCCGCAGAGCATCAAGCAGATCAGATATAAGTGGAAGTGGATACTTATCTGTTTTGGTGACAGCATTGAGTCCTCTAAAATCAACACATAGTCTAAGGGATCCATCCTTTTTTCTGACAAACAGAACAGGTGCTCCAAAAGGAGACTTTGAGGGTCTGATAAAACCTATGGACAAATGTTCATCCAGGAAATTGTGGATCACGGAAAGTTCCATGGACGAGAGCAGGTAAATATGTCCTAGGGGTGGCTGGGCGCCATCTTCGAGATCAATTTTTAAGTCGTATTCTCTGTGGGGTGGAAGCTGGTCAGCTTTCCACTTGCTGAAAACATCCGTGAAGTCATGATATTTCTCCGGGATGCCTTCTAGGTCAGTGGCTTGCTCAGATTTGGATACCAGGGTTGAAAAACGTCCAGTTGCTTCATCAATTTTTAAGTTGATAGTGAATGCCTGGGACCCGTCCATTTTTGTAGCCTTAATAAAAGCTGCAGCATTAATCAGAAAAATAGATGGAGGTGCTGTGGGTTCCGGGGAAGCCATGGGTGCCGTAGGGATCACAGGAGTCCTTGAGACTGCAGGTGCCAGGAAGGCCATGGGTGCTGTGGAGGCCGGGTCGGGTGGAGTTTCCTCGGCTGCCATGGGGTCTGGAAAGTTATACTGTTAGCTATCCAGTCAATCAACAGATTGTGGCGGGGAAGCCAGTTGTGTCCAAGGACCACTGAGCAACTTGAGTCTAACTGGGTCACATAGAAAGTGACCAATTGAGATGTTCCACATGGGAAACAGATGGATAAATCACAAGCTTGGGTAACAACCGAATTACATACTTGTGCCATCAAAGAGGCGGAGGCCAATGGGATTTATCAGATAATTTGACAACAAATGTTTTTGCATGAATTTTGTATCTAAAAAACAATGAGTCGAGCCGGAATCTATAAGAGCTGGAAAAATGAATTTCAGAATCATATTAGATGTAAGTTTAATGAAAAATGAATCAGAATGTGAAAGAGTGGATGCGTTGAGACGGGTAAACTCTTGAATGCACGGAGAGGCAATGCAACCCCCAACCCGTGTGGGTTGCTTACTCTTTTTCGAGTCAGAAGCCAGTTTGTCCTTTGATGGAGTTTCTGTGGAGGCCTTGGCTGTTCGACCCTTTGAAGAGTTTGCTTTTGCCAGCAGACATTCTGGGACTCAATGACTGGGTTTCCTGCACAGGAGAGAGAGGTTATTGTCCATGCAATGTTGTCTTTCCTGTGGGGTCAATTTGCCATTGGGTCTGAGTTTGCCTGTGAGGTTGGGTTTTCCGGCTTGCTTCCAGACTGTTGACCCTTGTTATTGTCCTTGTTGTTGTTGTTGTTAGAAGACTTTTTATCATTCTTCTTGTCAGACTGTGTGGAGTTTTGGTTGCTGGTTGACAAGTTGTTGTTGTTGTTTTATTGGCTATGGACTTGTTTACTTTGTCTGCGGAGGTCTCGTGGGCAACTTCCGCACGACGTTCCCAATAATGTGCATCCGCATTTTGAGCCTTGAGGCACATACAGGACAAGGTTTTTGGCTTGCCATCTTCTCCTTTTGAGACTTTGTCTTTAAGGTGGGACGGCAGACCGGCATAGAATTGGTGGTGGAGAGTGGGATCGCCCCACTGACAATGAGCTGCAAGGGTATTGAATTGGACAATATAGTCTGTGATGCGCTGCGTGTCCTTCATATGAAGATTTGTGAGACTGTTCTCGGCTTGCCCTGTTGGGTCATACTGCCCAAAGTTGGTTTCAAGCTCTATAACAAAAGCATCCCAATCTTCGAGCCAAAGTGGCTCTTCCTTGGAAAGTCCACTAAAAGCTGGTTTGAACCATTTCAACACAGATCCTGACAAGTACGAAAATGCATAGTTGACTTTTCGGGAGTCTGTGGGGAATGTGGCAGATCGATCGTGGAAATTGAAGTGACATTGCATGAGGAAGGTAGAGAGTTTGTTTGGGTTGGAACCCATGAAGGGTTCCGGAGCATTGACTTTTGACCATGGAGGTTCTTGTTCCTTTTTCTTTCGTTCGTCGAGCAGGTGCATCATAAATTTGGCTATAGCACCTGTTAAAAATTCAGAAGTAGGGTCCTCCATGTGCAGCTGATGGTTAGACAGAGGATTTTCGACACCTTTGCCCTTGTCAGGGACCACAGACTCATCCTCATGCTCGGATTCATCCTGGTTTTCCGGGACTTCTTCGATACGGGCTTCTTCCATGGCTTCAAACTGGTTCGCAAGCATCTGGCTGGTATACAAAGTTAATGGGGAATGAAGAGTCAACGGTCCAGGTAATGATGCCTGTGTGTGCGTTTTTCTTCTTGGTGGCATAATGAAAACAATCTGCAAGTCTTAGTCAGAAAATACTGTTAGGGTACGTACACGGCAGGTTTCCGGAGAAACCCGCAGAATATCCAGTAGGACTTGGCTTCAGCTTATAGGCTGCGCCCTCACGAGATCATGTTGTCCAATTTCAGACAGGTGGATGGGAATCCTGGGGAGTCTGGGCAGGGTTCGTGGGTCGAGGGGTCATGGGTTAGAGGTTGTGGGTCAGAGGTCATGGGTCGAGAGGTTGTGAGTCAAGATAGGTAAGAGATATAGATGTGCCAGAGCCCATGGGCTCTGACTAGCATGAGCAGTGTGATTCAAGTAGGAGTTTAGAGTGGAAAATGTATTAGATTACTGGGGGGAATCTAAGCCGATTTTCTGACTGGATTGTATGTACAACATCTGCCAGTTTAAATAGACCATGGAGTGAATGACATACCAAATCCAGTAATGATGAAACAAAATGAGCAAAACATAAAGCGGGAATAGTAAACACCAAGTTTGGTGTTAGGAATGGGATGGAACAGAGCGGAGTCCGAATAGTGACAAATCATAAACCAAGGGAAATGGAGCGGGAGCAGAGTCAAAATCGTGACAGGTCATTTGACTAAAACAGGAATGGGGCTCTGTTAGAGGGAAGATGGGTTTTCCAAGCGGGGTCTGGTGACTGATGCGTGGGACGAGGTCGGACATAGACAGGGACGGTAGGTTTTCCGGTGACTGAAACACAATGTAATGAAGTCAAACGTAGACAAGTCTGATGTACAGAGTCTGGCAGGAATTCCGGTAAACCCATAATGTGTGCGTATAGGGCGGAGGTGTGTATAAGTTAGTGCCCGGAGTCCAGCGGGATTTCCAGTCGTAACAATGCCATAGTGTCTGGAGATTGGATGATCATGTTTGTACTGAAGTACTTGGACTCAGAGATTGTCAGAATCTGGAATGTAGATACATCCATTGAGATGGATGAAACTTTGAGAGTCTTGTGGCCATTGGGGTTGATCAGGGTTATTGGAGACTTCTAGATGTGCTTTGAAGGCCAGATTGGAAGTGAGTGCAGAAAGGATATCTTGATGTAATTGCTCAATGTCCATAATCATGATGCTATGCATAATTGGATAGTAGAGAGAAGTTTCTCAGATAGATATGGAAAGTTGCTGTGTTGTAAAAACTGGTTTCAAGTTATGCAGATTAACAATGGCATAGTTACTTTTCCCCTCTTTAGGATAGATGTCCCATCATCAAGTCATGGCATCTGGTTTTCCACCAAGATGTCCAGGTTGGAAACAGATGATCATGTTGAAAGCAGAAAGAAATTTGGACTAGTGGGCTTGCTGGTGGGCCAAAAGTTTAGTAGTGGAAAAATATTTGATATTTTTGTGATCAGTTACAACATCAATGGGAGTTGTGGAACCTTTGAGGTAGTGCCACCAATGTTTGAAGGCTTCAAAGATTGCCAAAGTTCCTTATAATGAACATTGTAGTTGAGTTTGGAAACTGAAAGTGTCCGAGAAAGGAATGTGACTGGATGAATTTCACCATCAGAATCTTGAATGGAAAGAATTGCAGCAATTGCATAGTTGGAAGCATCAGTTTCCACAGTAATCAGAACATCAGGTTTCCAATGAGAAAGAATCAGAGTGGAAGTGAAAGCATCTTTTAAAGTCTGGAAAGCAGAATGGCATTTGTTGTAAAAAACCCATGTTTGAGATTTATGGGTAAGGCAAGTGAAACACAATAGAACAATAGGGGCAACTGAGTCAGACAATAGGAGAGATGGAGTTATAGAAGTGATGGCTGATGAAAGATTGATGATAATGAGTCAGAAACACCCAAGAATCTCATGATAATGTGTCACCCTCAAATGCTATGCTTGAATTCGACATTTTGACAATACTACCAATCAATGAACTGAGATTGGATGTGTTCTGTTCCTAATTTTTCAGTATAAGGAGGAGCAACCAATGTCTACATCAGAACCAGGTGGTGAGTAGGCTCCACAACCACACAAGGAACATGAATCGATGACTTTGATGAGGCTGTGTGAAGAGTGGTGGAAGTTCTAACTGTTCTATATACGAAGAATATCGACCATTTAGGTGCGACACGTAGATGTATTGACTGTCTAAGTCTAATACAGACCGAATGGGTATTGACTACTTAGTTCAATACAGTTGAGTGAAATAGCTATCTAAAGTAGAGTAGAGAGCTAAAATGAATAAAGGGAATCGACTGTTAAGTGCAATTCCAAAGGACTGCTTGAATATAGAAAAGAGTAGCGAGAGAGTCAAATAATAGAGTAGCGTGGATGTGGTCCACGTGGATTGAGATATAGATGGAGTTTTGACTGGTACAGTTCAAAGCTCTGATTGTGTAGATAGTTAAAGCCTGTCTGTGATGGTCGAGATGATACCCCAATCACAACTTACAGGACACTAACTGGGTGTCTGGGTAAGTCATGGTTGCGGGGTAAAAAGTGTCTGAGTTCTAATTACGGGTGCTAGAATACATAAGTCTGGCGTGTATGTGCCCACAAGAGTCGATGTACTGCATACATAGGTCATCAAACTAAATATAAGTGTATAATAAAATAGAGAGAAAGAAGAAATAATAATGGAAATATAGTATGGGCTAATCCAGACTATATTTCCTGAGCATATTTCGCCATACCTCTCACAGGCTGTGGCATTATCTCATAAGGTTCTCTTAATTTTCTTTGAATTATTTAATATTTTCTCAAATTTATTGTATTTTTATTATATTTCTATTGTGAAATATAAGGCCTAGTTCCTTTTAACTTTGCGTAATAATAGCATATATGTATGAGCTCATATAATGCTATTATATCTTAATTAATTAATTATAATTTTTAGCTAATTATTTATATTTTATTTACTTAGTTATTGCTTCTCGGCACATTGCTTACTCCTAAGTCATTTTTGGAGTCACGTGACTTATTACTTAAGTCAACTTCGAGTCAATTGGCATTTGATTCCAACCCGGATCTTGGCATCTGAACCTTCAAATTCAGGCTTAGATTGAAGCCCTTGTCTCAGATTGGGGAGTCATAGGATCAAAAAGGGGTAATAAATAGTTAGACATGATATCATAAAATAATTAAATAGTTAAATAATTAGTTATCAAAATGTATATAAGGAGGGCCAGAAATCCACAACAAATCATCTTATCACACATATTTTACTGCACAGCTCAGAAGCTTATCTCATCATCCTAAGGACAATAATAGCCTTAGTCTGATATACTAACTGCAAGCACCTACTGTACACTTGCAGAATCTAGAACTCTTTGTCAGCACTTTTGAACTTAGCTAATCATCTAAGTTCCCCAGCCTCACAGCTACCTCTTAGGCTTATTAAATATATAATAAGCCTAATAAGTATCTAAGTATCCTTACTGAAATCCCTGCCAACACTTAGATTATTCAAGGCCCATCCCTAAGTTAGTGAATTAATCAAGTACAAGCACACAAGAAATCCAATAGAAATTATTTTCTCTATTAATAAAATATTTAACTCCTTGTTAAATATCTATTAATAGTTACAAATAAGCATACAAGAAACTGAAGCTCTTATGTCCCAAGTTACTGCACATATATTCAGCTTCCAGCCCCTATTCTCAAGGAATAGTTCTTTTATTTGCTAAAGGAGTCATATATTGTTCTATTGAACCTTTCAATAATCAAAATAAGCATTGATTTTAGTTGTTTAAGCTTAATAGCACAACTAATTAATCTATCAGTATTTAAATTACTGGACCTTTGCTTATTTGATTGTTGAAGCTCTGTGACACTATAGCATATGTATATGTATTGAGCTATCTAAGAGAAACCCCTAAATACATTACAGAGGCTCTACTTGACTCCCTTCTTGAACTGGGAACATCCTCAACGAGGGTCCTCTATGATCTCCTACTGGAGTGAATGCTGCCTTGTAAAAGAATCCCTATGATGGTGAACACTCTCACCAGAGTACTCGATTGAATCGATAGTGGAAGAGTTCATGGGAGTTATTGTATAGACAAATAAAGACAGGATCATCTGGAGCATATGGCGTTGAATACCTTTTTGACAGAGGTAATGATGGTGTTTCTTTGAGAAGTATGAATAGGCTGGTTTGGGCTCATGTATGATGTCTGAGCATGAAGAGAATTGAGATGTTACTTCTTTAAGTTCTATTAGGGAGTCAGTTTTGAGTAGGAACTGAAGGTTACTTTGGAGGATGATACAGTGTTGAACATGATGGAATTTTTGCACATCTGATTGATGAAACTGATTTGGCTGTGTGGAAGTCATCTTGAGTGCCAAAGTATATATAAGAATTTGTGCTTGTTATGTGACTTGAAACTATAGCCATATAGGTTACTTTCCAATTGAACACTCTACACCATCTGGGATGTTCCACATGGGAACCAGATAGACATGTCACAGGCTTGAGTAATTCCCATATTGCTAGTGCTGTCAAACAGATGCAAGGAAATTATGGGAACAGAATGGAGTTTCAGATTATGTTTTGTGGTGTTAAGTGCCATGTTGGAACTTATTCCAGATCTATTGGAAAGTCACCAGAAACTCAGAAACTATCGAATAGGGTCAGGATGTTGGCTTCAGCTTATGTGCTGTGCCTCTACACAATGCTTGGAAGTCCTTAATTTTGAAGATGGGACTTATGCTGGAAGTTATGGATATTCAGAGTTCCGAAGAGTTCTGAATATCGAGCATACAGAAAGATGGAAGAGGGAATAAGAAACTCAGTCAATATCAGATCTAAAGTAAAGTACAAATTTGGGGAAACTAATATAAGTCTTCTTGTTATTGTACTACAAACTAAGACCACAATAAGACAGAAACAGAAGTATTCCGAAATGGGAATACTGTTACGACCTGTGTGTTCAGCACACTGTTGGACCTGATTGGACCTCATGCAAAACTCCAATCACTCACAAACCGTCAATATTCCAACTAACCCCATTAAGCACCTTCATTGTTCCCAATTAGTATCTCCATCCACCCTTTATCCTATACACCCAGCTTATGCCTTTTCTGCCCCATAGTAGTCTACATCCAGATTTGTAATGTTCCGACTATCACTCTCCATTTTCGCATCACTTTATATGTAGTTCTGTCTGCTCCATTAGATTTTCCTTTGTTCCATTTCGTTCGGATAAGCACTGGTTTTCCATATATATGCTGCTCATGTATCGTAGTATTAGGACAATCAGAATATCAACTCAGAACACTTGTATACCTCTCTCATAGTTCCACTCTGAGTAGTTCCGCTCCCACCCTTGCTTGCACTTGCTCATTCTTGGTCTCCAACCCACAACCCACTACTATCTGTTGGCCTCCAATTGGTGATTTACTGAGAGGACTATATGACAGGATAAGTTTTCTGCCCACCCAAAATTTAAGGACATCCAATGGAACTTGCGAGGGCACAGCACATAAGCTGAAGCCAAGTCCTTCCGATTGGTCCCGATTGGCCTACCGACATTAGTCAGTTTTCGGTTCTTAACAGTATATTCTGATTTCACACTTGCATTTTCTGTTAATCATGCCTCCAAGGAAAAAGGATGCCAAGCCAAGTGGCAAAGCAGAATCTTCCACTCTCAAGTCTCCATTCCTGTATACAGCCCAAGCTACTCTGAAAACCCCACAACCAGGAACCTCCAAAGAATCCCATTTTGTGGAAATTACCAGCAATGCTGAAGAAGTTACTGAAGCCACAGAACCTGAAGCACCTGAAGAGGTTAACAATCTGTCAGCTCTGGGACCCGAACCCGAGGATAGCGACCAGTCCTTACCTCAGGCTAGTGGTCCTATGAAGTCCGCAAAACAAAAACTGGATTTTGACCCTGACAAGACATGGGAATTGTTCTCAGGTACCTTAGGATCCCTTAACGATTTCCTTAAGAACAATACCAAGGAAAAAGAACCTGGGCAAACCCAAGTCAATAAACCTGAACCATTTACCGGCTCAAACCTGAAGAAATTGCCGACATTTCTTATGCAATGTCGATTTAATTTTTGGGACCGCCTGGCTGCTTTTGCAACGGATGACTGAAAGGTAAACTTCGCACTCTCTTACCTCAAGGATTCCACAGCAGCCTGGTTTGAACCCACATTCTCTGGCCTCACTTCCGAAGATCCCAATTGGCTTCACGATTGGGATGCCTTTGTTGAGGAACTCAAAACAAACTTCAGCCCCTATGACCACACCAGCGATGCCGAGACTGCACTTTCTAATCTCAAAATGAAAGACACCCAATGCATCACCGAGCACATTGTCCAGTTCAACAATCTCACCACATGTTGTGACTGGGGCGATTCAGCCCTCTGTTACCAGTTTTACTCTGGCCTCCTGTCTTGCCTCAAAGACAAAGTTTCCAAAGGAGAGACCGGCAAACTGAAGACTCTCCCCCTCATGTGTCTAAAGGCCCAAAATGTGGATGCCTGATACTGGGAACAACACTTGGAAATCAGTCGCAAAAACCCATCGGACAAAAAATCATCAGACAACAAGAATGCCAACAAGTCTGGTAATCAAAACACCAACAATAGTGGCAACTCGAACTCTGATAAGAAGTCCAACAACAAGGGTTCTAACAACAAAAAAGGCAAGGTGTGAAGAGTCAATAGATTCTGACCGTTCGATATACGAAGAATAGCGTCTATTCAACTGCTATTAGCAGATATTGACCGTACAGTACAATACCGTAGATTACTAGACAAGCTGTGCTAGTAAGAAGACATGCTATGCGTCACAATAGCAACTGTACAGTTGCTCTTGACGGCTAGAATGAAAGAATGAAAGAGTTGACCTTCACGGTACAACTCGTAGCTAGATGTAAAATAGATAATCAACGCGAAGCTGAATATCTAGAGTAAAGAAATAATAGCACGAGTCGACTATAATGTCGACTAGCGCAAAGACCTTAGATTGGAACTCGACCTTCGCGGTTCGAGTCCAAAGTACGTTAGTATACAAGAGAATACTACCTTTAAAGGTAGTTGAAACGTTACCCTTGACACCTCTCGCTATTCGATGTCTGGGTTGTTTATGAGGTGGTGTCTGCTGGGTAAAAGTTGTCTGTCTCTTTTGGCGCCGAGAGCACCCATACGTATACACAAAGCTTCGAACTACAAAATCAAGGCGTGCTCGAAATATAGAAAGAATATAAAGAAAGAAAATAAAAGGTAAATAATAAAGTACTATAATCTGGCTATTATTCCTTAGTCCAGGTATGCATATATGCATACCCTTTACAGTTCCCCCCAGTTCGAAGGGATGTGCTATACTAGGTGTCGAAGAGCATCTGGGACGCCGCCCCAAGCTTCCTGTGAGGATCCCCCAAGGTCCAAAATGATGTTTCCCCATCATTCCCTTTTTACTCTGAAGGATTCAGCTATTCTCACCCGAGCCAAATCACTAGAATTCCTGTACAAGGAGTCCTCTGAAGACACCGAAAACATGGTCTTTTTGCGAATGGTAAAAAATGTTCATTTGATGTTGACACAGTTTGAATATTTAGGTTTCATGATGTGACCCGACGGTCTCTGCATGGATAACTCTAAAATTCAAGTCATTCAAGATTGGCCAGAACCCGAAAGGTTAAGGACATTCAGTCCATTTTAGGCTTCGCCAATTTTTATCGATGTTTCATTCACAACTACTCAACAATTACCGTTCCACTCACTTGTCTTACTTGTAAAGACACCCCATGGAATTTCTCCGAGGAATCCCAAACAGCATTCTGAGAATTGAAAAGTGTGTTTACATCTGCCTCTATTTTGTCGCACTGGAAGCCCAATGTTCAACTCATTGTGGAAACTGATGCCTCAGATTATGAGCTTGCTGCGATATTGTCCATTCTGGACACTGACGGTGAAGTCTACCCAGTAGTTTGTCTCACACCTTTTCAGCACCTGAACTCAACTATGATGTTCATGATAAAGAACTACTTGCAATATTTGAAGCTTTCAAGACATGGGGACATTATTTGGAAAGATCCGATAGATGTTATAACCAACCACAAGAATTTGGTTTACTTTTCAACCACAAAACTGCTCACCCATCAGCAAGCCCGATGGTCCAAATACCTCTGCGCTTTCAATATGATAATCTGCTTCCATCCCAGCCACCTTGGTGGAAAACCCAATGCTATGACTAGACGATGGGACGTCTATCCTAAAGAGGGGAGTAGTGACTATGCCACAGTTAATCTGCATAATTTTAAGCCTATGTTTTCATCCGAACAACTGTCCACATCTATCTGGGCCACTTACCTCCTTCATCCAGTCTTGCAAAGTGTTATCCTTATGGATACTGAAAAGTTCCGTCAAGACATACTATTGGCAATTCCATTAGACCCAGTCACCAAAGCACATCTCGATAACCTGTCTGACCCCAATCATCTCCGATGGTCACAGAGTCTTACAGCATAAACACATCCACCCAATCTCAGGACATTTCGGCATCAATAAAATTATCAGACTTATCCGAAGAGAATATACATGGCCTGGTCTCTGAGATTTTGTCAAGCATTACTGTAAATCATGCACCAATTGTGCACACTGCAAATCATGATGTCACAAACCATATGGCCTACTCAAACAACTCCCAATACTGGAAAAACCCAGGAATTCAATGGATTTCATCAAACACCTACCAGCATCTGATGGCCATACTGCAATTCTCGTTGTTGTGGATTGGCTTACCAAGCAAAGTATTTTCATTCCAACTTATGATACAATAACATTGGTACAGTTGGCTGAATTGTTTGTCACTCATGTATTCTCCAAATATGGTGTTCCGTCACATGTCACTTCTGATTGCGGATCTGAGTTCATCTCTCACTTTTTTAGGTCACTCAGAAAAACACTAGACATGAAATTACATTTCACTTCGGGCTATCACCCAGAAGGTGATGGCCAAACTGAACGCATGAATAAACCTTGGAACAGTACATTCATGTCTATTGTAACTACCAACAAGATAATTGGAAATCACTACTACCACTTGCCAAATTCGCATATAACAATGCCCCAAATGCTAATACCTGCATTTCACCTTTCTTTGCAAATAAAGGCTACGACCCAAACATCGCTATTCACCTGGAACACGATCTCGCTTCAACCTGTGCTCAGGACTTTGTCATGAACCTCGATGAGCTACAGGACATTGTATCAGCCCAGGAACACTATCAATGCTCTGCAGACAAGAATCGGTTGCTTCCCCCTAAATTCAAGATCGGTGATTGAGTGTTCATCAAAGCTGAGCTTTTCCAAACAACTAGGCCATCCAAAAAGCTCGCTGATAAGTACTTAGGACCCTTCAAAATTATTGCACAAGCTGGCACGCTCTCTTGGACACTTCAGCTCCCTGAGAATATGCGTGCTGTACACCTAGTATTTAATGTTTCAATGTTGGCACCTCATGTTGCCAACACTATACCGGAATGCATACAATCTCTGCCTCCACCTGTGGTTATTGATGGGGAACCTGAATTTGAGATATCAGAAATCTTAGATTCAAAGATTGATAACCGCTGACATACCTGCAAACTACTCTATTTGGTCAAATGGACAGGCTACAAAGGTACCGATGAAGAAACTTCCTGGATTCTGGCTACAGAACTCAGGAATGTGTTGGACATTGTTGAAGATTTTTACCAACTATATCTGAACAAACCCGGACCCCGATCATCCCTTTAACCCATGGCAATCCGATGTTTTCCGATACTCATTGTTTGTTCTCCTTCCAAGTCATTTTGCCGACACTCCCTGCATTTTCATTCAAGTTTCAAAAAATTTAATTATTATTAGAAAACTAATCTACTAGAGGGTTTCTCCCGGTACCACCTCCTCTTCAACCTCCTCAGAGCCCCCAGTCTCTTCCGCCTCCTCTGACTCCAACTCATCAGTATCAGCATCTGCCTTCACCAGGAACCCCATCCTGGATTCTGCATGCCTGCAAAAAGGAGCCAGCCTGTGCAGTCAGAATCTCCAGTGACTTTCGTATCGCACGCCCATTGAAGCGTGCAGATGTTGCATGTTCCTTGACCCATGCCAGGGTGTCACTCATAATTCTGAACAGCTGGTTTCACTCCTCAAGAGTGTCGGTAAGACACTCCAGAAGGCTCTCCAACATCCTGTTGGCAGCCGGCCACATGCACCCAAGTTTCAAATTGGTGCACTCTGTACAAGTGTGCCCTTGGCCTCCAACCTGGCAATGGCATGTTCAGTTGCACGAAGCACACCGAATGCACCTTGGGTTGTTTTTGGGCCCCACTTTGGGGGCACGACGTGCTTTCTATTCGACAATATTAGTATGCTAAACAAAAAAAAAAAAGAAGAAAATCACTTACCTTCGGGGATGACAGCCCCACTTCTGGTTCCTCCAAGTCATTAGTGCTCAGCAATCCTTAGTTTTTTGGACACTGACCTTTCTCGCCTTGGCCTCGGCCTTCTCGTTTGCAAGTGCAGCAACCGCCGCCCTCCAACATGCATCCTCCTCTGCCTTTTTCCACTTTTCTGCCCTTTTTTGCTCCTCCCTCTTCTTTCACTCCTCCTCGGCCCTCTCAGCGGCCACCAGCAACTCAGTGTCTCTCCTCGCCTCCTCCTCTTCTTGCAAACGACGCACCTCCCTCTCTTGTACTTAGCGTTGCAAGTTGTTCAGACTTGGTGTACCCATGGGTCCCGAGGGGCTAGAGATCGTCCTGTTGTTAGATGACATGGTGGATAAAGAATAGGAGACAAAGACGCCCTGGTAACCTTATATAAGCTTTTTCGTTTCTTGACACATCGGCTAACTCGCTTGATGTGTACATTTTTCATTTCTCAGCCTCCATGGGACTTCGGCCATATGGGGAGATACTGTTATGACCCATGCATTTGGCACACCGTTGTTAAGTGCCGTGTCGGGAACTTATTCCGGAACTATTGGGAAGTCACTGGGAAGTCGGGAACTATTGGATAGGGTCAGGACGTCGGCTTCAGCTTATGTGCTGTGCCTCTATGCAAACACTCAAAGTCCTTAATTTCGGAAGTAAGGCTTACCATGGAAGATACAGATATTCAGTGTTCCGAAGAGTTCCGAATATCGAGCGTACAGAAAGACGGGAGGAGGAATAAGAAGCTAAGTCGATATCAGACCTAAGGTAAAGTACAAATTTGGGGAAACTAATATAAGTCTACTCGTTATTGTACTACAAACTAAGACCATAATAAGATGGAAATGGAAGTGTTCTTAAAACGGAAATACAATAAGACATATTAGGGGGACAATATTCCGAAACGGGAATACAACAAACAAACGAGTGAATACTTGTCAACGGACAAATTACCAAATGCGGAACAAGGGAAGAATGTGGATGATACGGTAACTATGATGTTCCGTGGTCGGAGATCGGAAGTCGGATATTGAAAACATCTGGGAACGGGTCGTAACAGTACCCCCCTGTTAGGCTGAAATCCCATAGAGGCAATTAGGTACTGAGCGATTGAAGCGACGGCTGATTATTATGTGTTGTGAAATTTACGCAATTCTGGAGGTGAGAGTTTCGGCTGATGTTCTGAGTATAAAAACCTCCAAATATTCGAATTAATGTTTTTGTTTCTTCATCCACAACTTGTATGTCAATTCGTCGGCCTCTGTTCATCACTACCCTGGAAGATTCAGATACCAAAATTGCCGTTCTACAAAAAATGTCGAAGGTTGCAGAACTTAACAAAAACAACGAAAGATGGAGGAGTTGAAGCGACGACAGGAGGAGGAGGAGAAAGCGTTGATGCAGGAGTTGAAAGATGCGGAAGAGGCGGAAAAGCAGGAGTTGGAGCGGGCAAAGGTGGAGGCTCAGAAAAGGAAGGAAGAGGCGGAAAGGTTACAGCGGGAGTCAGAGGCGGTGAAGAAATGTGAGGAGATAAGGGAAGGAAAGGTAAGTGCCATCCGTAGATTCCGTGGTTTCAACCGATAACTATTGGGTACAGTGAAAAGCCATGGAGGTGGAGGTAGAGGGAGAAGCTGGACCTTCGAGTCCTAAAGTAGTGCATATACAAAAGGCCGATATTTGATTAACTTCCGAAACAGAAGCCAAAGGTCAAGGCTCCAGAACGGATGGAAGTGGTCCATGAAAATCCGTGTTATCATTGTTCCATACAGAGTATGACATGTTGGAAACAGGAGGTAAAATGGGGTGGAACCTGCTATCCCTGCGCGGTCCTTAAACTTCCATGCACTCTTTCCTCAAAAAGGGTTCCGAAAGGTGAGAAGCCTCAGAAAACTAACGACGTGGAAGGTTCGGGAGTGGCCAAAAACTGCGGAAACTGAGGTACCGAAAATGGATAGTACGGGCATGGAGCTCCTCAAGGACACAGTCGACGTGTTAGTCTTTATCGGGACAGAAGTTATGAAAATGCGGGATACACTAGATCGCCATAATGAGATCCAGGAAAAAGGTTTCCATTTGTTGATTCGAAACTTCCGGAGGCAAAACGAATTCCTGGAGAAGGTAATGGTTAGCATCAGTATTATCGCAGTTTCCGAAAGATTTTCCAATAAGGCAAGGGAACAGCCAAATGATCTGTTGGTGGAATGTGTCGAGAAAAGATGGGAGTCAGGGAATGGGCCGGAAATATTAGAGAGTGAGGATGAAGAGGTGCAGGATATGGTGGAAAGTGCGGAAATTGCTGATGAGACGGAAGTCAGGATGGAAGGTGGATTTGGGGTGTCAGAGACTTTAAAATAGAATGCAAATAAATTTGACTTGTATGATTTCAAAATGAGTGTGATATCGGAAATAACGGAAGTGTCGGAAAACTGAACAGAAAGAAAACAGAAATGGTCAGAGTAATGATAAAGGTCCGGGTTTGCTTGGATAAGCCGTGTGGAAATCAGTAGCAATTTCCATAGCGTGTCCGAGTTACATGGCCAATATCCATGAAGTTTCCTTGTCAGTACCTTCATAACCTGCCCATTTGACTAAATAGAGCAATTTACAAGTACATCGGTGATTGTCGATTTTAGAATCCAAATTTTCGGAAACTTCAAATTCGGGTTCTCCGTCAATGATGACCAGAGGGGACGGAGGTTGAATACGTTCTGGGATTTTGTTAGGAACACAGGGTTCTAACATGGAAACGTGGAAACGGGATGAACTGCTCGCATACTATTGGAAAGTCGGAGAGTCCATGAGAGTGAACCGGCTTGTGCTATAATTTCAAAAGGTCCTAAGAATTTCTCAGCAAGTTTTTTAGAAGGTCAGGTAGTACAGAAGAATTGAGCTTTTACAAAAACCTGATCACCGATTTTAAAATTAGGAGGTGGGATCCTGTTTTTGTCTGCAGAACGTTGATAATATTCCTGTGCAGAAGAAATAGCTTTCCGAAGTTCTTGATGTAATTCGTCGAGGTCAGTAATAAATTCTTGAGCACAGATGGAAGCCAAATCTTGTTCAGAATGTACAGTGAGATTCGGATTATAGCCTTTGTTGGCGAAGAAAGGAGATACACCGGTAGTTGCATTCGGAGAGTTATTGTAGGTGAATTCCGCGATCGGGAGAAGGGATTTCCAGTTGTCCTGTTGATAATTGCAATAGATGTGGAGGTATTGTTCCAATGTTTGATTTACGCTTTCCATTTGTCCATCACCTTCCAGGTGATATCCCAAGGTGAAGTGTAGTTTCATGTCAAGGGCTTTTCCGAGGGCCTGGAAAAAATGGGAGATGAACTTGGAGCCTCGATCGGAAGTTACGTGAGATGGAACTCCGTGTTTGGAAAATACGTGAATAATGAAAAGTTCCGCTAATTATAAGGACGTGATGGTATCATGAGTGGGTATGAAAATGCCTTGTTTCGAGAATCGATCCACAACAACTAGAATGGATGTAAAGCCTTCGGAAGTCGGGAGTTGTTCGATAAAATCCATGGAAATTGAGTTCCAGGGTTTTTAGAACTGGGTTACGAAATCTCGGAGGCTGGGCCAAGTGTATTCTCTACGGATCAAACCGAGAGTATTGTTAATGCCATAATGTCCGGAGATTGGATGATCGTGTTTATACTGAAGTACGCGGAGTCGGAGATTGTTGGAATCTGGAACGTAGATATGTCCATCGAGACGGATAAAACCTCAAGAGTCTTGTGACCATCGGGGTTGGTCCGGATTGTCAGGAACTTCTAGGTGTGGCTTGAGAGCTGGATCGGAAGTGAGTGTGGAAAGGATATCTTGATGTAATTGCCCAATGTCCATAATCATGACACTACGCATAATTGGATAGTAGAGGGAAATTGCTCGGATAGATGCGGAAAGTTGTTGCATTGTAAAAACTGGTTTTAAGTTATGTGGATTAACAATGGCATAGTTACTTTCCCCCTCTTTAGGATAGACATCCCATCGTCAAGTCATGGCATCTGGTTTTCCACCAAGACATCCGGGTTGGAAACGGATAATCATGTTGAAAGCAGAAAGGAATTCGGACCAGCGGGCCTGCTGGCAGGTTAAAAGTTTAGTGGTGGAAAAATATTCAAGATTTTTGTGATTGGTAACAACGTCAACGGGAGTTGCGGAACCTTCGAGATAATGGCACCAATGTTTGAAAGCTTCAAAAATTGCCAAAAGTTCCTTATCATGAACATCGTAGTTGAGTTCGGACACTTTCAGTGTCCGAGAAAGAAATGCGACTGGATGAATTTCACCGTCGGAATCTTGAATGGAAAGAATCGTGGCAATTGCATAATCGGAAGCATCGGTTTCCACAATAATTGGAACATCAGGTTTCCAATGGGAAAGAATCAGGGCCGAAGTAAAAGCATTTTTTAAAGTCTGGAAGGCGGAGTGGCATTTGTCGTCAAAGAGCCATGGTTGAGTTTTACGGGTAAGATGAGTGAGCGGTACTGTAATGTCCGAGTAGTTCCGAATAAAATGATGGTAAAAGTTGGCAAAACCTAAAAATGACTGAATATCCTTGACTTTCTGTGGTTCGGGCCAATCACGGACAACTTGAACCTTGGTTTCATCCATACGGAGACCATCAGGCCCGATAATGAAACCTAAGTATTCAATAGAATCCATGTCAAAGTAGCATTTTTTACTGTTGGTGAAAAGACCGTTTTTATGGAGTCTTCGGAAGACCTCATGGACCTGTTCATCGTGGAGAGCGGGAACCTCGGAAAATACCAAAATGTCGTCCAAATAGACTATAACCCATACGTCAAGCATGTCGGAAAATATATCATTAACAAAACGTTGAAAAGCGGAAGGGGCATTGGTACAGCCGAACGGCATAACCAACCATTCAAAGGATCCATAGCAAGTCCGAAAAGCAGTTTTCCATTCATCACCCTCGGCAATTTGGACCAAATGATAGGCGTGTTTGAGGTCTATTTTGGTGTAGATCCGAGCTTTCTGTGGGGTGTCGAGTAAATCGGTAATGAGTGGAAGTGGATACTTATCTTTCCGTGTGATGGAATTTAATCCTCTGAAATCGACACAGAGTTGAAGAGAGCCATCCTTCTTTCTGACGAAAAGGATGGGTGCTCCATACGGAGACTTTGAGGGACGGATAAAACCTATCGACAGATGTTCATCCAGGAACTCCCGAATAGATGAAAGTTCCAATTGGGATAATGGGTAAATAGGTCCTAACGGAGGGTTTGAACCGGGCTCAATATCAATTTTTAAGTCGTAGGGCCTATGTGGTGCAAGCCTGTCAGCTTTTTGCTTACTGAAAATGTCTGCGAAATCATGGTATTTTTCGGGAACTTCTTCCAGGTCGGCTTTTAGCTCGGATAATTCTGGAGTCGCAAAACGTCCAGATGCTTCATCAACTTTTAAGCTGATCGAAAAACACTGCGAACCATCCAGTTTACTCGCCCTAACAAATGCCGAAGTGTTGATGAGAGAGATTTTTGGAGGCATGGAGGTTTCGGTAGAAGCCGGAGATGCTGTTGATGCCGAAAAGGCGTTGGCCGGAAAAGATGCTGCAGGAGGAACCGAAGTGTCGGGAATTCGGAAATTAATACTGCCCAATACCCAGTCAATCAACGGATTATATTGGGTGAGCCAGTTGTATCCAAGAACTACCGAACAGCTAGAGTCCAACTGTGTTACGAAAAAAGTAACCATCTGGGATGTTCCACAAGGGAACTGGATAGACATGTCGCAGGCTTGGGTAATTGCCGTATTGCTAGTGCTGTCAAACAGATGCAAGGAAATTGCAGGAACAGAATGGAGTTTCAGATTATGTTTCGAGGCAAAGGAGGTATCTACAAAACAGTGTGTGGAGCCGGAATCTATCAGAGCTCGGAACACTAAATTTCCAAGAAAGTCAGAAATGAGTTTTACAAATAATGAATCGGGATTAGAGAGAGCGGACATGTTGAGACGGATAACCTCGGAAACACGGAGAGAGTCAACGCAACCCTCTGTCCGTGCAGATTCCGGAGGGTTGCTTACTCTTTTTTCGACTCCGTGGCAGGTTTTTCCTTAGACGTTGTAGTCGTAGTGGAAGTTGCTGTGCAGGCCTTGGAAGAGCTAGATTTAACGGTACAGTTGGAAACCTTGTGTCCGCCTTTCCTGCAGAAAAGGCAGAGGTCGTTGTCCATACATCGTTGTTTCTCCTTCGGGGTGAGTTTACCGTCGGTACCCAACAAATGGGAAATGTCAGGTTTGTCGGAAGTTGACTGTTTTTCCTTGTTGGATTTCTTGTCTTTCTTCCTGTCGGAGTTTGATTTGCCAGTATTAGTGCCAGAGTTGCCGGTGTTATTGCCTGAGTTGTTGCCGGAAGACTTGCTAGTCGACGCCTTGTTATTCTGAGAATGTTCCATCGGGTTCTCTCGAGAGACCTTGGCTTTTCATTCCCAATAACGGGCATCGGATGTTTGAGCTTTGATCTGCATAAGTTGGAGAGTTTTCGGCTTCCCATCTTTGCTGATCTCGTCTTTAAGGTGTGACAGAAGTCCCATATAGAAATGGTGTCTGAGGGCGGAATTATCCCATCCACATCATGTGGCGAGGGTATTGAACTTGATGAGATAATCGGAAACTCGTTGGTTGTCCTTCATCTTGAGCATCATTAATGCATTTTCCGCCTCGCCGGATTGATTGTAAGGTCCGAAATTAGTTTCCAGTTCTTCCACAAAAGCGTCCCAGTCGTCGAGCCATACGGGTGTCTCGTCGGATATTCCAGATAGTCTGGGTTTGAACCAATCTTGAGCGGAATCCTTGAGATAAGAGAGCGTGAAATTGACTTTTCGACTGTTGGATTTAAATACAGCAGGTCGATCACGGAAACTGAAACAGCATTGGAGAAGGAAATTCTTCAATTTTTTCAGATCCTTGCTGGTAAATGGTTCAGGTTCTTTGACTCTGGTGCGGGATGATTCTTTACTATCCTCAGCGGATTTCAAGTAGTCAGCGAATTTCACAATGGAGTTGATGAACAACATTTCAGTCGGTTCATCGGAAGATTGCTTTTTCGATGTCTCTGGCTGATCTTCTGCTTCATTGTCGGAAGTGTGGGGAACATTGGTGTCCTTCATTACCTCGGTAACCTCCTCGGTAACTTCTTCGACGGAAGCTGATGTTGTCGGCTGAAATGGGGTTTCGGGTTGAGAGGTGTAAAGTTGCAACGGGGATTGAAGTTGGTATGGTCCTTCAGCAGCTTTGTGTTTGGGACCCATGATGAGTGAGTCGCAGAGTTCAGATCTGATATACTGTTAAGTGCTGTGTCGGGAACTTATTCCGGAACTATCGGGAAGTCACCGGGAAGTCAGGAACTATTGGATAGGGTCAGGACGCCGGCTTCAGCTTATGTGCTGCACCTCTACGCAAACGCTCAAAGTCCTTAATTTCGGAAGTAAGGCTTATGATGGAAGATACGGATATTCAGAGTTCCGAAGAGTTCCGAATATCGAGCGTATAGAAAGATGGGAGGAGGAATAAGAAGCTAAGTTGATATCAGATCTAAGGTAAAGTACAAATTCGTGGAAACTAATATAAGTCTACTCGTTATTGTACTACAAACTAAGACCATAATAAGATGGAAATGGAAGTGTTCTTAAAACGGAAATACAATAAGACATATTAGGGGGACAATATTCCGAAACGGGAATACAACAAACAAATGAGTGAATCCTTGTCAACGGACAAATTACCAAATGCAGAACAAGGGAAGAATGTGGATGATATGGTAACTATGATGTTCCGTGGTCGGAGATCGGAAGTCGGATATTGAAAACATCCGGGAACGGGTCGTAACAACCGTCAGGCCCGATTGGACCTCACACAAAACTCCAATCGCTCGCAAACCATTGGTATTCTGACTAATCCTATTAAGCACCTTCATTGTTCCTGATTAGTATTTCCATCCACCCTTTATCCTATACACAACCAGCATACACCTTTTCCGCCCTGTAGTAGTCTATGTCTAGATTTGTAATGTTCCGACTATCGCTCTCCATTTTCATGTCACTTTATATGTAGTTCCATCTGCTCCATTAGTATTTTCCTTTGTTCCATTTTCATTCAGATAAGCGCCCGGTTTTCCATATATATGCTGCTCATGTATCGTAGTATTAGGCCAATCAGAATATCAACTCAGAACACTTGTATACCTCTCTCATAGTTCCACTCTGAGTAGTTCCGCTCCCACCCTTGCTTGCACTCACTCATTCTTGGTCTCCGACCCCATGACCCACTACTATCTGTTGGCCTCCAATCAGTGATTTACCAAGAGGACTATATGACAGGATAAGTTTTCTGCCCGCCTGAAATTTAAGGACATCTGATGGAACTTGTGAGGGTGCAGCACATAAGCTGAAGCCAAGTCCTTCCGATTGGTCCCCGTCAACCTACCGACATTATTCAGTTTTCAGTTCTTAACAAATTCAATAAGATGGATTAGGGAGACATTATTCCAAAATGGGAATATAATAAACAAATGAGAGGTAATTAGTGTTAAGTTCCAGATCTCAGGGCAGATTTTCCAGGGATACTCCAGACACTTCCTGGAAATATGTCCATGGAGTTTTGGAGAATTAGTCCGGGAGTTTCTGGGGATTAGTAATGGGAGTATCAGAATATTACCAGAGTACAGATGGACTTGGCTTCAGCTTATGTGCTGCACCCTCGTGCACTCACTCGGGTGTCCATGTTTCAGAGGATGAATATATGTCGGAATGTTTACAGATACTCGGAAGTTCCGGGAGTTCCGGATATCCAGAGTCCAGAGAATTCTGAAGGTTGAGTGTACAGAAAGACAGAAGAGATACAAACTAATTCAAGATTAAAACTGAAGACTAAGTACATGGCTATGGAAGTCTGACCAGGGGTCTGACTGGGAGTCTGGGCAAGGAAATGACCACAGAACATGTGTAGAAGTCAACTACTGAAGGGCAGAGTCTGATGAGTTCTGGGTCATAACAGGAGGTGTCTAAATGAGGGCAGAATACCAGAATGGGATTTGCCTTGAAGGGATGATGGTCAGGTTCCAGTGGATTCTGAATCTTGATACTGGTCCAGAAGATGGTTCAGACCCAGAGATAATATCTGGGAAATACTCCAAAGAGTTTCCAGGAACAGATCTTCACAATTAGGTACTGAGCATTGAAGTGACGGTTGATCATTATGTGTTGTGAAATTTATGCAATTCTGGAATTGAAAGTTTCAGCTGCTGGTCTGAGTATAAAAAATTTTAAATATTCGAATTAATGATTTTGTTTCTTTAACCACAACTTGCATGTTGATTCATCAACTGTTATTTTCCACCACTCCGGAAGATTCAGATGCCAAAATTACTGTACTCACAAAAATTTTGAAGGTCAAAGAACTTCAATGAAAATGACAGAGGATGGAGGAGTTGAAGTGAACAAGAGGAGGAGGAGAAAGTGTTGATGTGGGAATTGAAGGAGGCAGAAGAAGTGGAAAAGTGTGAGTTGGAGTGGGTGAAGGCAGAAAAGGAGGTGTGGTTGCAGAAAATGGTGGGGGATTGGAAGTTGAAGGAAGAAGCAGAGAAAAAGCAGTGGATGCCAAAGTGGCGGAAAAGCGAGTGAGGGAGATAAGGGAGGGAAAGGTAAGTCAAAAAAAACAATGTTCCATATTTCTTTTGATAACAATTTAACGTACAAAAAGCCATGGAGGTGGAGTGGAAGTGGAGGGAGAGGCTGGGCCTTTGAGCCCTAAAGTAAGTGATTCTGTATAAGGTCAGAACATGACTAATTTCTGAAACAGAAACAAAAGGTCAAGGCTCCAGAACAGATGGAAATTGTCCACAATAATCCATGTTATTGGTGCTCAATTCAGAACTTGACTTGTTGGAAGCAGAAGGTAAAATGGGGTGGAACTTGCTACCCTTGCACAGTACTCAAACTTCTGTGCACTCTCACCATGAAGAGGGCTCCAAAAGGTGAGAAGGCTCAGAAAACTGACAGTGCAGAAAATCTGGGAATGGCCAAGACTGCAGAGGCTGAGGTACCGAATATGGATAGTTCCAGCATTGAACTTCTCAAAGATGCTGTGGATGCATTGGGTTTTATCGGGACAGAACTGATGAAGATGCAGGATGCTCTGGAGTGCCATAATGATATCCAAGAAAAAGGTTTCCAGTCTTTGACCCGAAATTTCTGGAGGTAGAACAATTTCCTGGAGAAAGTAATGGTCAGCATTGGCATTATTGCAGTTTCTGAAAGGTTTTCCAATAAGGCAAGGGACCAGCCAAATGATCTGTTGGCAGAATGTGTGGAGAAAAGGTGGGAGTCGGGAAAGGGGCCGGAAAGTGAAGATGATTAAGTGCAGGATATGGTGGAAAGTGTGGAGGTTGCAGATGATAATATGGGAGTTGAAGTGGAAGGAGGATTTGAGGTGTCGGAAACTTTATGATAGTTGCAATAATATATATATATATATATATATTAACTTGCATGATTTTGAAGAACAAGTGTCAGATCGGAAGTGTCAGAAAATAGAAAGAGAATGGAAAAGAAAGTCAGAGTGACGATAAAGGTCTGGGTTTACTAGAATATGCAGGTCAGTTACAATTTCTGTAGCATGTCCAAGTTCCATGACCAATATTCATGAAGTTTCTTCATCAGTACCTTCGTAGCCTGCCCATTTGACCAAATAAAGCAATTTACAAGTACATCGGTGATTGTCAATTTTAGAATCCAAAATCTCGGAAACTTCAAGTTCAGGTTCTCAATCAATGATGACTGGAGGAGGCAGAGGTTGATTACATTCTGGGATATTGTTAGGAACACAAGACTCTAACATGTAAACGTGGAAAATGGGGTGAACTGCTTGCATACTATCGGGAAGTTGGAGAGTCCAGGAAAGTGAGCCAGCTTGTGCTATAATTTCAAAAGGGCCTAAGAATTTCTCAGCACGTTTTTTAGAAGGTCAGGTAGTTCAGAAGAATTGAGCTTTTACAAAAACCTGATCACCAATTTTAAAGTTAGGAGGAATCCTGTTTTTGTCTGTGGAATGTTGATAATGTTCCTGAGCAGAAGAAATAGCTTTCTGAAGTTCTTGATGTAACTCATTGAGGTTGGTAATAAATTCTTGAGTACAGGCGGACACCAGATCTCATTCAGAATGTACTGTGAGATTCGGATTATAGCCTTTATTGGCAAAAAAGGGAGAGATGCCGGCAGTTGTGTTCAGAGAGTTATTGTAGGCGAATTCCGCAAGCAGAAGAAGGGATTTCCAGTTGTCCTGTTGGTAGTTGCAATAGATGTGGAGATATTGTTCCAGGGTTTGGTTGACACATTCCATTTGTCCATCACCTTCCAGATGATATCCCGAGATGAAGTGTAATTTCATGTCGAGGCTTTTTATGAGGGCCTGGAAGAAATGGGAAATGAACTTGGAGCCTCAATTGGAAGGTACATACAGTGAGGGACAAAACCCTTCCAATGATTTTTAGTTGTGCAAAGATTCTTGAATAACTCAAGAACCACTGTAGATACAGACCTGAAATTTGGTGGTTGGTTAGGTCTACATGTTATCTATAAGCCCTTAAAATGTTATGACATAAGCATTAGTATTTCCCACACTACAAATAAAATAATACTAAAATCACATTGGAAGGGTTTTGTCCCAGTCACATGATTAACACAAAACCTTATTGATTATCAGCAAATAAGGTTTTGTTTAATCATGTGACCTGCCAAAATTAGATATATATATAGTTGTTCACTTTCTAGTTCAACAACATCCCCACAACTCAACATTCTACACCATGAAAGCTCTTACTCCTCCTCAGGTTAGCCACAATCTCATTTTGCTCAATAAGGGCAAGTCTACTTCTCAGATCTCTGCAATCACTGGCAGTGATCTGGTTACTATATCCAGAATTCACTTTACCCATTGCCCATCACTTGCCAAAGCACCTGGTGGCCATCCATGCAAGCTTTCTCCCTCAGATATTCATTATTCCCTCTAACAAATCACTTCTCAGAAGGCAGAACATGCCACTGAGGTGACCAAAATCCTTCAAAATATGACTGGACAGTCCATTTCAGTGAAGACTGTTCATAGAGCACTCAAGATGGCTGGAATGAGGGCTGTGGTGGAGAGAAAAGTCCTTTACTCACTAAGAGACATAGGAAGGCAAGAATGGACTTTGCTCTGGCACACAAGGACTGGACTGTGGATGATTGGAAGAGGGCTGTTTGGTTAGATGAGACAAAAATAAATTGTTAGGGAGTCAGATGGGAGGAAGTAGGTGTGGAAAAAGGCAGGAGAGGGGCTCAGTGATAGGGTGGCTGAGGTTACAATCAGGTTTGGAGGGAGAAATCTGATGTTGTGAGGCTGTATGTTGTGGGAAGGACCAGGATATTCCACCAACAAAGGGTCCATAGTGAGTTCACAAAGCAGTTTTCCATTCGTTGCCCTCAGCAATTTGGACCAAATAATAGGCATGTTTATGGTCTATTTTGGTATAAATCTGAGCTTTCTGTGGGGCATCGAGCAAGTCAGTAACAAACAGAAGTGGATACCTATCTTTCTGTGTGATGGAATTTAAACCTCTGAAATCGATACAGAGTCAAAGGGAACCATCCTTTTTCTTGACAAAAAGGACAGGTACTCCATACAGAGATTTTGAAGGATGGATGAAACCTATTGACAGATGTTCATCCAAGAACTCCTGAATAGATGAAAGTTCCAATTGGGATAACAGGTAAATAGGTCCTAATGGAGGGTTTGAACTGGGCTCAATATTGATTTTTAAGTTGTAAGGCCTATGTGGTGCAAGTCAGTGAGCTTTTTGTTTACTGAAAATGTCTGTGAAATCATGGTATTTTTTGGGAACTCCTTCCAGATTGGCTTTTAGCTCAGATAATTCTGGAGTTGCAAAATGTCCAGATGCTCCAACAACTTTTAAGCTGATCAAAAAACACTGTGATCCATCCAGTTTACTTGCCCTGACAAATGCTGAAGCATTGATGAGAGAGATTTTTGGAGGTTCAGAGGTTTCGGTAGATGCCTGAGGTGCTGTAGATGTCAAAGAGGCTCTGGCTGGATTAGACGCTGCAGGAGAAACAGAAGTGTTTGGGAATTCAGAAATTAATACTGCCCAATACCCAGTCAATCAACAGATTATATTGGGTGAGCCAGTTGTATCCAAGAACTATCGAACAGCTAGAGTCCAACTGTGTTACGAAAAAAGTAGCCATCTGGGGTGTTCCACATGGGAACTGGATAGGTATGTTACAGGCCTGAGTAATTGCCATATTGCTAGTGCTGTCAAACAGATGCAAGGAAATTGCAGGAACAGAATGGAGTTTCAGATTATGTTTTGAGGCAAAGGTGGTATCTACAAAACAGTGTGTGGAGCCGGAATCTATCAGAGCTCGGAACACTAAATTTCCAAGAAAGTCAGAAATGAGTTTTACAAATAATGAATCGGGATTAGAGAGAGCGGACATGTTGAGACGGATAACCTCGGAAACACGGAGAGAGTCAATGCAACCCTCTGTCCATGCAGATTCCGGAGGGTTGCTTATTCTTTTTTCAACTCTGTGGTGGGTTTTTCCTTGGACATTGTAGTCATAGTGGAAGTTACCGTGTGGGCCTTGGAAGAGTTAGACTTAACGGTACAATCAGAAACCTTGTGTCTGCCTTTCCCACAGAAAAGGCAGAGGTTGTTATCCATGCATCATTGTTTCTCCTTCAGGGTGAGTTTACCATCAGTACCCAACAAATGGGAAAAGTCAGGTTTGTCAGAGGTTGACTGTTTTTCCTTGTTGGATTTCTTCTCTGTTTTCCAATCAGAATTTGATTTGCCAGTATTAGTGCCAGAGTTGCCAGTGTTATTGCCTGAGGAGGATATCTGAAAACTATTAAGTATACCAAATTCTAATATATGTACTCTAAAGGTCATTTAAACATCTGGGATGTGATTCAAACATAATTTGGTTTTTAAAACTTTCAAAAAGTTTTAAACTCTCTTGTACATTACAAACTAAAGAATCTTTCTGGACACGAGCAGACAAAAAGAAATTAGTAGTTTGAAACACTAATACTTTAAAAAAAATAGATACCTTTAGATAGTCCATTTCATGCATATGTATATCATTGGCACCTCTAAATACATATGTATTACTTCAGAATGGATCTGTCAATCTGAACAGATTTCTACTTGATTCAACATACCCAGAATATATAGGGGGTTTTACTTAATAAAGGCAGCTGTGGTATGAAAAATTTCCAATAATATTTTACATATTTTACATGGAAATACAGTAACTACATTACAACTTTTAAAAAACAAAGTACTAATAAAAGTATTAGTAGGCATCTGTAAAAGGAAGGAAATTACATATATACAATGGAATTTGTTAAATAACTATGGGTTGTATAAGATGTAATATGGAGAACTATTTCTGATGGTTGTTTTTTGATGATATAATTGTTTCAGAATAGATATCACTATTTAAATATAGAGTTTTGTAAAAATAAGACTTTTATTAGTAAATATTTAGATTATAGTAATTATAAACACCATCCTGAGTTATTGCTGGAAGACTTGCTAGATGATGCCTTATTGCCGTGAGAACATTCCATCAGATTCTCTTGAGAAACCTCGGCTTTTTGCTCCCAATAACAGGCATTGGATGTCTGAGCTTTAATCTGCATGAGTTGGAGAGTTTTCAGCTTTCCATCTTTGCAGATCTCGTCTTTAAGGCGTGACGGAAGTCCCATATAGAAATGGTACCTGAGGGTGGAATCATCCCATCCACAATGTGTAATGACAGTATTGAACTTGACAAGATAATCAGAAACTCATTGATTGTCCTTCATCCTAAGCATTATTAATTCATTTTCCGCTTCACCAGATTGGTTGTAAGGTCTGAAATCAGTTTCCAGTTCTTCCACCAATGTGTTCCAGTTGTCGAGCCATACACATGTCTCATCAGATATTACAGATAGTCCAGGTTCGAACCAATCCTGAGTGGTATCCTTGAGATGTGTATGTAAGAGAGCATGAAATTGACTTTTTGACTGTGGATTTAAATGCAGTGGGTCAATCATGAAAACTGAAATGGCATTGGAGAAGAAAATTCTTCATTTTTTTCAGATCTTGGTCAGTAAATGGTTTGGGTTCTTTGACTCTGGTGTGGGAAGATTCTTTGCTTTCCCCAGTGGATTTCAAATAGTCAGCAAATTTCACAATGGGGTTGACAAACATCATTTCAGTTGGTTCATCAGAAGATTTCTATTTCTATTTGTGCAGGTATTCTTCTACTTCATTGTCAGAAATGTTGGGAGTGTCGGGATCCTTCACTACCTCAGTAACTTCTTCAATGGAAGCTGATGCTGTCAGCTGAGTTGGGGTTTCAGGTTAGGTGGTATAAAGTTGAAATGGGGATTGAAGTTGAGATGGTTCTTTGGCAGCTTTGCATTTGGGACCCATGATGAGCGAGTTGCAGAGTTGAGATCTGATATACTGTTTAAGTCCATGTCAGAACCTATACTATTGGAAAGTCACTGGGAACTTGGAAACTATTGGATAGGGTCAGGACATCAGCTTCAGCTTATGTGCTCTGCCTCTACACAAACACTCAGGGTCCTTAATTTCAGAGATGAAAACTTATGCTGGAAGATATGGATATTCAGAGTTCTGGAGAGTTCCAAATATGGAGCATACAGAAAGATGGACAATAGAGATAAGAAACTAAGTCAATATCAGATCTAAAGTAAAGTACAATTTGTGGGAACTAATATAGATCATCTCATTATTGTACTACAAATTTAGGATCATAATAAGATGAAATTGGAAATATTCCAAAATGGGAATACAATAAGATGGACTAGGGAAAATATTCCAAAATGGGAATACAATAAGTAAACAAGTGAATCCTTGTCAGTTGATAAATTACTAAATGGCACAAAGGTGAGATCTGGAAGTATGTATGGGAACTATGTATGGGAACTATGAGTGTTCCATAGTCGGAAGTCAGGGTCATATATTAGGGCAGAGGTTGGATGTTTCAGATGATATTGGATATTAAAATATCTGGGAATGGGTCATAACAGAAAGGGAAATGGCACCACATTCTATGATTGGGAGTTGACAAAGCCAAGGAAAGACTGTGTCTCTTTTACAGTAGTAGGTTCAGGCCATTTGGAAACACCTTCTATCTTTACTGGATCCATGGAGATGCAGCCATGTGAAATGATAAGTCCAAGATATTCAATCTTTCCTTTTCAAATTCACATTTTTCTGCCTTTAAGTATAACTTATTTTTCTCCAAAATCTCCAGAACACTTTTGACTGCTTCCCTGTGTTTTTCAAGGGTCTCTGTGAAGATAAGGATATCATCCATGTAGACAATGACAATCTGTCCATCAATCAGTTCTATGAACAGATCCTTCACCATGGTCTGAAAGGTAGCAGGACTGTTGGTAAGACCAAAGAACATGACCAGTGGTTCAAATAGTCCTCTATTGGTCCTAAATGCTGCATTCCATCCATCACCCTTCTTTATCCTCACATTGTTATAACCCCGTCTGACATCCAGTTTGGTGAAGTATTTGGCTTTCTTCAACTTGTTGATAATGTCAGATCTAAGTGGCAGGGGATAGGAATTTTTGATTGTTATGTCATTTAGTTTCCTATAATCCTGAAATCCTGAACTAGCCTCAGGGATCCATCCTTCTTTTTGACACAAAACACTGAAGATGCCATGGGGGATTTGGAGGGTTGGATCCTGCCACTTTTGAGGTTCTCCTCTAGAAAAGCTCCTTTTGTTCATTTGGTGCTAAGGGGTAAAGCTTGGTTCTGAAAGGTTCTGACCCAGGTTTTAGTTCAATGGCATGATCCCAGGGTTTCCTGTCAGGTAATCTGTCAAAGGGATCTTTGGAGAACACCTCTTTAAATTGGTGGTAACAGCTGGGGACTAAATCCTCAAAGGCTTTCTTCTGGTCCTGTTTATGAGATTCTTCTGCCAACTTCTGAGATACATAGAAGTAGCATTGACATGAGCTTGAGGATAGATAGTTGTAGCCCAGATCCTATCACTGTCTTCAATCTCTGACTGGTCATCTTCCTCCTCCTCATCATCATCTTCAGTCTCAATGGGACTAGAAAGTTTCCTCTTAAATTCTGCTGCCTTCTTCTGCCTCTTCCTCCTAATTCTCCTAACTTCTACAGGACATTGAGATGGACACCTGGTAAAGTGAACTTCTCCAGTCCTCCAATTTATTTCTGGGTTGTGTTGGTATAACCAAGTGTGTCCAATGATAGCAGACTTATTCCCTAGATCACATACAGCAAAGGTGGCTTTTTCTGTATGGTTTTGTAATATCATTGTTAAATGTACCTCCTCTTGGATAGATCCTCCATGATTCAGTGTCCCATCAACATTGTAGACTGGAACAGCTCTAGGGAGCTTGACAGTGTTAAGGTTATGATACTCCACAAATTTCTTATCCAGCAAAAGACCAATATAATATAATATAATATATGTATGAGCCCTGACAAGATCCAATCCAACTAATTTTAAAGATTGACCCTGTGACTTATTGATGGTCATAGAACATACTAGCCTGACTGGAAACTGCTGACAATGAAGTTCAAATGGCACTTGTTTTGTATTTGGAATAATTGTTATTTGAGGGATGAATGCCAGCTCTTCTGTTGAAGGTCCTGTAGTGATATTTACTTGGTGACACTCTGTTAGGACTGGAAAACCTGCTGGGCTCCAGACCCCATCCTATATGCACCTGACTCTCTATATCGTACACAAGGTACAGTTACAACTAGGGTACCCACTGGGACCCCCACGTCACCCTATATGCACCAGTTGTTGGACTCCACTGGACCTGCACATCAACCTATCTATATCTGACACTGTGTCTCATGCACCAGTCCTCAGACTCTGCCGGACCTGCACATCAACCTGTTTATACCCAACTCTCTGCACCCCTCACCAGACTCCGACTGGACTCCCAGATCGCCTCTAACAGAGCATAGAACCCCATTCCCATTATGGTCAAATGACCTGTCATGTTTTGCACCCTGCTCCCATTCTGTTCCATCCCTAACACCTAGTTTGGTGTTTACCTGTCTCATTTCATGATTATGTTTTGCACCTCATTATTACCATATTTGATATTGCATATATCTCAAAGTTTATATAGTCTCCCATACTCGTGTACTTACAATCCAGTTTCAATCTCGAACTAGTTACACCCCAAATATGTACATCCTGATCCAGTCTCTACTCCTCCTGTCTGTCTGCACACTCGATTCCCAGAACTCCCACAGGAACTCCAGAATCTACTCTTCCTTGTAGGCATTCTGTTAGCTCAAAATATGGACACCCAAATGAGTGTACAAGGGCACAGCACATACATAAGCTGAAGCCAAGTCCACCTCAGTACTCTGGTGATTATTCTGATAACTCCTTGTACTAATCCCCAGAAACTCCCCCAGACTATTACCTGGACTATTACCTGGGGATTTGGTGGGACATTCCCAGAAAGTGTTCAGAATAATTACCAGAAACCTCCATGGGCTCGAGGAGATCCTCGGAACTTAACACACTCCTTGTTAGGGTACGTACACAGCAGGTTTCCGGAGAAACCCATGGAATATCTGGTAGGACTTGGCTTCAGCTTATAGGCTGCACCCTTGCGAGATCGTGTTGTCCAATTTCAGACAGGTGGATGGGAATCCCGGGGAGTCTGGGTGGGGTTTGTGGGTCGAGGGGTTGTAGCTTGGAGGTTGTGGTTTGAGAGGTCGGGAGTCCAGATGAATAAGAGAGATAGATGTGCTGGAGCCCGTGGGCTCCAACTAGCGTGAGCAGTGTAATTCAAGTAGGAGTTTAGAGCAGAAAATCTATTAGATTACTGGGGGGAATCTAAGCTGATTTTCTGACTGGATTGTATGTACAACATCTGCCAGACTATATAGACCGTGGAATGAATGACATACCAAATCCAGTAAAAGTGAAATGAAACTAGCAAAATATAAAATGGGAATAGCAAACACCAAATTTGGTGTTAGGAACGGGATGGAATGGAGCGGAGTCCGAATCATGACAAATCATAAACCATAATGGGAAACGGAGCGGGAGCGGAGTCCAAATTGTGACAGGTCATTTGACTAAAATGGGAATGGGGGTCTGTTAGAGGGATGACGGGTTTTCCAAGCGGGGTCTGGTGACTGATGCATGGGACGAGGTCAGACATAGACAGGGACATAGTTTGGTGGGTATTCTGGTGACTGATACACAATGTAATGAAGTCAAATGTAGACAAGTCTGACGTACAGAGTCCGGTGGGAATTCTGGTAAACTGACAATTGGTGTGTATAGGGCATGGGTGCATATAAGTTAGTACCCGGAGTCTGGTGGGAATTCCAGTCATAACGGTACCCCCCCTTTATGCCGAAGTCCCAAAGAGGCTCTAGACCTCGATAAGGTTCTTGTCGGCTACAAGCATGTGTCAAAAGTCATGTCAGCTACATGTATGTGTCAAAGAGTCATGTGATCTGGAAGGTAAGGTTCAGACACGACGAGCCTATATGAAATTTCGAATAAATGAAAATTTCTTCTTCTTATTACCCCCATCTTGCCATAATGGGACCTAAGCCAATGCCAAGAAGACCCATGCTGACCACTGGGCCCTCCTCGGGCACTCCATACTGGGCACCACTCAGCATGGCCCAAATACTGGTGCAGTGAGAGGAACAGTGCCAACAACATGAAGAGGCAGAAAAGGAGGCGAGGGAGGTGGAGGAAGCCCTAGACATGGAATACCAGGTGGCCTTGGCCATGGAGGAAGAGGCAGAGAGGCAGAGGAAGAGAGATGAGGAGGAGGCTGCGCAGGTGGCCGTGGAAAAAGCCCGGGCAGCTGTGGACAGGGCCGCGGTTGCTGCCGGAAAGGTAAGTCCCAATAATTCAACTTGTCGAACTTTTGACTGACTTGTATTTTCAGTGCAAAGTGACAGAGGTGGAGTCCAAGTCTGAGGGGGAGCCGGAGAGCCCCCAGAAAGTAAGTCTTGGGTCTGTGGGATATCTGGGGAAAACTGACCATGATCAACAGAAGGCAAGGAAGGCGGCACCAGTCTGCCTACCAATGCAGAACAATCCACAGTGTTCCGGTTGCAATGACCAGAACATGGAGTGTAATTGGAAGTCCGGGTGGGGACCAGGGTGCTACCAGTGTGCGCACCTCAAGGTGAGGTGCTCGCTCGTCCACAAGCAACCCACAGAGTCTGGGGTGCGGGACGTTAGTGGGACAGATGGGATGTCTGGGTTGGACAATGTATTGGGGTGGATTGCTGAGGGCATTGAGGCACAGAACGAGTTGCTCCAAAAAAGCAACAAGGTCCAAATTGTGGTGGCGAATGAGCTCCATGAGCTCCGCTCAGAGTTTTGGAAATTCCTCATGGAGTTCGGTGGATACATATATGAGGAGCCACAAGCTGGGAGTTCCGAGGATGCCAGGTCGGATGAGGATGGGGTGCCCACAGAGGTAGCAGAGCTTCCTCAAGAGATGGCTGAGGTTGGGCAAAACATAGCCCCATAAATGTAGATTGAAAATAAAAATAAAAGTTTAATAATTTTTTTGAAAGTAAAAGTAAAGTGTGAAAAAAAAACATGAGATCAAAGTCTGTGGGAAATCTGCTTAAGGACTTGAAAGTCATGTCAGAACCTGGAAAAGCAAAGAGAGACATAGGGTGACAGGGAATAATGAAAATGAGTCCAAACATAACACGGGGTCTGCAGAGTGCGGTCAGAGAGACAATAGTGGTCCGGGTTTGAGTGGGTAAGCTGTATGAAAGTCAGTAACGATTTCCATGGCATTACCGAGTTCCGTGGCCAAAATCGATGAGGCTTCTTCATTGGTGCCCTTGTAACCCACTCACTTGACCAGGTAAAGCAGTTTACAAGTGCGTCAACACTTGTCAATTTTTGAATCTAAAATTTGCAAGATTTCAAACTCGGGTTCTCCGTTAATAATGACTGGAGGGGGTGGAGATTGCATGCAATCTGGGATAGTGTTAGCAGTACAAGGTTCTAGCATAGAAACATGAAATACCAGGTGTACCACATGCATGCTATCCAGAAGCCATAGGGTCCAAGAGGGAAACACCAGTAGTGGCTGAGGGTGCATTGTTGTAAGCAAATTCTGCAAGTGTGTTAAGTGCCGTGTCGGGAACTTATTCGGGAACTATCGGAAAGTCACTGGGAAGTCAGGAACTAGTGGATAGGGTCAGGATGTCGGCTTCAGCTTATGTGCTGCGCCTCTATGCAAACGCTCAAAGTCCTTAATTTCAGAAGTAAGGCTTACAATGGAAGATATGGATATTCAGAGTTCTGAAGAGTCCCGAATATTGAGCGTACAGAAAGACGGGAGGAGGAATAAGAAACTAAGTCGATATCAGATCTAAGGCAAAGTACAAATTTGCGGAAACTAATATAAGTCTACTCGTTATTGTACTACAAACTAAGACCATAATAAGACAGAAATGGAAGTGTTCTTAAAACGGAAATACAATAAGACATATTAGGGAGACAATATTCCGAAATGGGAATATAACAAACAAACGAGTGAATACTTGTCAACAGACAAATTACCAAATGCAGAACAAGGGAGGAATATGGATGATACGGTAACTATGATGTTTCCATAGTCGGAGATCGGAAGTCGGATATTGAAACATCCGGGAACGGGTCGTAACAAAGTGGTAACAAGGATTTCCAATTGTCCTGTTGATAATTGCAATATACACGGAGATATTGTTCCAATGTCTGGTTGATGCATTTGGTTTGTCCATCACCTTCCAGGTGATGTCTGGACATGAAATGTAGTTTCATGTCCAAGGATTTCCTGAGGGATCTAAAGAAGTGAGACATGAACTCTGATCCTCGATCAGAAGTTAGATGGGATGGAACTCCATGCTCGGAAAATATGTGGATAAAAAAAAGTTCCGCTAACTGCACAGACATAATTGTATCATATGTAGGGATGAATATACCTTGTTTTGAGAATCTGTCAACAACGACTAGAATGGCAGAAAAGCCTTCAGAATCCAGTAGGTGTTCAATGAAATCCATAGAGATAGAATTCCACAGGTGTTCCAGTACCGGGAGTTGTTTCAAAAGGCTGTATGGCTTGTGTCACTGAGATTTCCAGCGGGGACAAGTAGTGCAAGATTTGCAATAGTGCTTAACAAATCCATGGAGTCTGGGCCAAGTGTATTCTCTTCTTATTAATGATAGAGTTTTGTTGTACCTGAAATGTCCTGAGAGTGGATGATTGTGTTTGTACTGAAGGATCCTGAGGCGGAGGCCATTGGAGTCTGGTACAGAGATCCGATCATCAAGTCTAATGAAACCATGCTGATAAAGAGACCACTGGGGTTGATCGGGGTCCACGGGATTGTCAAGGTGAGCTTTAGTAATCGGGTCTAGTGGAATTGCCAATAGAATATCTTGATGTAACTTCTCAATATCCATAATGATAATTCCACGGACAATGGGATTGATGAGGAAAGTTGCGTGGACCGATGCGGTAAGTTGCTGATTTGTGAAAATAGGTTTCAGGTTGTGCGGGTTTACCATGGCATAGTCGTTGCTCCCCTCTTTAGGATAGACGTCCCATCGTCTAGTTAAAGCGTTGGATTTGCCACTGAGACAGCCGGGTCAAAAATGGATGGTCATATTGAAGGCAGATAGATATTCAGACCAGCGGGCCTGCTGATGGGTCAAACGTTTTGTGGTAGAAAAGTATTCCAGGTTTTTGTGATCTGTTACAACATCAATTGGAGTTCCCAAGCCTTCCAAATAGTGTTACCACACTTTGAAAGCTGAAAAGATTGCCAGGGGTTCCTTATCATGAATGTCATAATTGAGCTCTGCTCTGGTGAAAGTCTGGGACAGAAAAGCCACGGGGTGGACTTCTCTGTCGGAGTCCTGGATAGACAGAATGGCTCCAAGTGCATAGTCTGAGGTGTCCATTTCAACAATGAGCGGGAGGTCCGGTTTCCAATGCGACAGAATAGGAGCTGAAGAAAAAGAATTTTTTAAAAGATTGAAAGCTTTTTGACACTTATCATTAAAATTCCATGGAGTATCCTTATGCGTAAGATGGGTAAGGGGAACCGTGATGTCAGAATATCCACAGATAAACCGTCAGTAAAAATTGGCAAAGCTGAGGAAGGATTGTATATCTTTAACTTTTTAGGGTTCAGGCCAATCTTTGATGACTTGCACTTTAGTTTCATCCATGCAGAGTCTGTCGGGTCCCATTATGAAACCCAGGTATTCCATGGAGTCCGTGTCAAAAGTACATTTTTTGCCATTTGCGAATAAACCATGTTGTCTGAGTCTCCAGAGAACTTCATGGACTTGTTTGTCATGTTCCATGGGATTCTCAGAGTAGATAAGAATGTCATCCAAGTAAACAATGACGCATACATCGAGCATGTCAGAGAAAATGTCATTGATAAAATGTTGAAAAACAGATGGAGCATTGGTGAGTCCAAAGGGCATCACCAACCACTCAAAGGCCCCATGGCAGGTTCTAAAAGTGGTTTTCCATTTGTCGCCCATGGAGATCCAGACCAAGTGATAAGCATGTTTGAGATCTATTTTGGTGTAAATCTGGGCACTCTGTGGGGCATCGAGCAGATCAGATATAAGTGGAAGTGGATACTTGTCCTTTTTGGTGACAGCATTGAGTCCTCTAAAATCAACACATAGTCTAAGGGATCCATCCTTTTTTCTGACAAAAAGAACAGGTGCTCCAAAAGGAGACTTTGAGGGTCAGATAAATCCTATGGACAAATGTTCATCCAGGAAATTGTGGATCACAGAAGGTTCCGTGGACGAGAGCGGGTAAATATGTCCTAGGGGTGGCTGGGCACCATCTTCAAGATCAATTTTTAAGTCATATTCTCTGTGGGGTGGAAGCCGGTCAGCTTTTCGCTTGCTAAAAACATCCATGAAGTTCATGATATTTCTCCGGGACGCCTTCTAGGTCAGCGGCTTGCTCAGATGCGGATACCGGGGTTGAAAAATGTCCAGTTGCTTCATCAATTTTTAAGTTGATAGTGAATGCCTGGGACCCATCCATTTTTGTAGCCCTAATAAAAGCTGCAGCATTAATCAGAGAAATAGACAGAGGTGCTGTGGGTTCCAGGGAAGCCATGGGTGCCATAGGCATCACAGGAGTCCTCGAGACTGCAGGTGCCAGGAAGGCCATGGGTGCCATGGAGGCTGTGATGGGTGCAGTTTCGGGCACAGTTTCCCCGGCTGCCACAGGGGTCCAGAATGTTATACTGTTAGCTATCCAGCAATGGATTGTAGTGGGTAAGCCAGTTGTGTCCAAGGACCACCGAGCAACTGGGTCATATAGAAAGTGACCAATTGAGATGTTCCACATGGGAAACAGATAGATAAATCACAAGCTTGGGTAACAACCGAATTACTTGTGCCATCAAAGAGGTGGAGGCTGATGGGATTTATCAGATAAGTTGACAACAAATTTTTTTACGTGAATTCTGAATCTAAAAAACAATGAGTCGAGCCGGAATCTATAAGAGCTGAAAAAACGAATTTTGGAATCATATTAGACATAAGTTTAATGAAAAATGAATCAGAATGTGAAAGAGCAGATGCATTGAGATGGGTAAACTCTTGAATGTGCGGAGAGGCAATGCAACCCCCAACCCACACAGAGTCCGGTGGGGTTGCTTACTCTTTTTTCGAGTTGGAAGCCAGTTTGTCCTTCGATGGAGTTTCCATGGAGGTCTTGGCTGTTCAACCCTTTGCAGAGTTTGCTTTTTCCAGTAGACATTCTGGGACTCAATGACTGGGTTTCATGCACAAGAGACAGAGATTATTGTCCATACAACATTGTCTTTCCTGTGGGGGTCAATTTGGCATTGGATCCGAGTTTGCCTGTGAGGTCGGGTTTTCCAGCTTGCTTGCCGGACTGTTGACCTTTGTTGTTGTTGTTGTTAGAAGACTTTTTATCATTCTTCTTGTCAGATTGCATGGAGTTCTGGTTGCTGGTTGACGAGTTGTTGTTGTTGGTTTTATTAGCCGTGGACTTGTTCACTTTGTTTGCAGAGGTCTCACAGGCAACTTCCACACGAAGTTCCCAATAACATGCATCCGCGTTTTGAGCTTTGAGGCACATATGGGACAGGGTTTTTGGCTTGCCATCTTCTCCTTTCGAGACTTTGTCTTTAAGGCAGGATGGCAGACCGGCATAGAATTGGAGGCGGAGAGTGGGATCACCCCACTGACAACGAGCTGCAAGATTATTGAATTGGATGGTGTAGTCCATGATGCACTGTGTGTCCTTCATATGAAGATTGGTGAGACTGTTCTCAGCTTCTCCTTTTGGGTCATACGGGCCAAAGTTGGTTTCAAGCTCCTCAACAAAAGCATCCCAATCTTCGAGCCAAAGCAGCTCTTCCTTGGAAAGTCTGCTAAAAGCCAGTTCGAACCATTTCAACGCAGATCCCGACAAGTACAAAAGTGTGTAGTTGACTTTTCAGGAGTCCATGGAGAATGCAGCAGATCAATCGTGGAAATTGAAGTGACATTACATGAGGAAAGTAGAGAGTTTGTTTGGGTTGGAACCCATGAAGGGTTCTGGAGCATTGACTTTGACCGTGGGGGTTCCGGATCTTTCTTCTTGCCTTCTCTGAGCATATGATTCATCAACCTTTCTAAAGTGATTGCTAAATACTCAGAGGTGGGATCCGAAAGTGGGAGTTGATTGCTGGATGGAGGATTTTTGACAACTTTGCCCTTGTTGGGGGCCATGGACTCGTCCTCGTGCTCAGATTCATCCTGGTTTTCCCAGACTTCTTTGACATGGGCTTCTTCCATGGCTTCCAACTGGTTCGTGAGTGTCTGGCTGGTATACAAAGTGAATGGGGAATGAAGAGTTGACAGTCTAGGTAATGATGCCTGTGCATGTGCTTTTCTTCTTGGTGGCATATTGAACAATCTGTGAGTCTTAGTCAGAAAATACTGTTAAGGTACATACACGGCGGGTTTCTGGAGAAACCCAAATTGTGACAGGTCATTTGACTAAAATGGGAATGGAGCTCTGTTAGAGGGATGATGGGTTTTCCGAGCAGGGTCCAGTGACTGATGCGTGGGTCAAGGTCGGACATAGACAGGGACAGAGTCTGGTGGGTATTCCAGTGATTGATACACAACATAATGAAGTCAAATGTAGACAAGTCTGATGTACAGAGTCCGGTGGGTATTCCGGTAAACTGACAATTGGTGCGTATAGGGTGCAGGTGTGTGTAGGGTGCAGGTGTATATAAGGCACAGGTGTGTATAGGGCACAGGTGTGTATAGGGCACAGGTGTGTATAGGGCACAGGTGTGTATAGGGCACAGGTGCGTATAAGTTGGTACCCCAAGTCTGGCAGGAATTCTGGTCGTAAAACTCCTCCAAAGTTGATCGAGTTTAAGTACTCAGGAGGACATAATGTTTCATTGGCTCCATCTTTGACACTGTATTCACTGTGGTAGGTTTGCCCAATCCCTGGAAATTTTTAAAACAGCATGCCATTGAGTTGATCTACATCTGAATTTTGAGGACAGAGAATGGCCCACTCCAAGAAAAACTCATTTGTAAGAACCTCAGGATCATGTATGTTTGGACAAATAGTTGAGACTAAATTATCCACTGTTGGTCCACATAGCATGTGTTCAAGGACTTTAAACCTATGATCAAGATGCATGTCCTTTCCATGTCCAATATCCAAAAGTCACTGAGCAAAAACAGCACTTTCTTGATCAGTAGGATCTACATGCATATTCTCAGTCCAAAACAGAATCTTCACATTGTTCCAAAGGTGAGAGACTGTGAGATGATACATGCACCAATTATATCTTCTTTTGAACCTTTAGGAATGTCAGGCAATGTCTGTTGAAAGTTACCACCCCATGCCACTGTAATTCCTCCAAAAGGGATATCCTTGTTAAGGATATCTCTAAGGCTCCAATATACTGCCTCACAGGCCCAAATAATAAGGCTGATCTCTTTCATCAGATTGGCCTTATCTGAGCCTTGCTTCATTGTACAGATGGATTTCTCACCAACTTCAAGGGGAATTTGAAACATGCTGTGAGATGTCAGTCCACCACTCTGAATAAGTGAAACAATGCCAGAGGAGGCAACACAGAGTACAATGAGTCCTTTGCCTCTGCAGGCATGTAGCAAAGTATTCCAAACAAATGATTTTCCAGTACCCCCAGGTCCATTCATAAGGAAAACCTTTCCATCTACTCCAGTTCTATGCCTTGCAATGATAGCATCCATGATTTTATTGTAACCTTCTGGCCCTGATTTAATGTTTCAATATTTATATTGTCTTTCATTTGCTCAGTTGCCTGGTTATAAGCCCTCTGTTCATTCATGAATTGATCTCCCACTCTCTTTTCCCATGGCTCTGTATATTGACACATATGAGGGTACTCTAAGAGTGGTTTCCCACTTGTATGAAGAATTTCATCAAGCTTAAAAAGACCAAAGCCATGGACTGTCTCGTCAGATGGGTCTGGTTGATGAAGATGTTATTAGAGTAAACTAGTAGCCTGGTGAACAAAGTACAAGGACTCTCTACTTAGGTATGAGAGTAGCTGAAGTAGAGCAGTGTAGAAGTAAACTGATGGTGTGTATAACTAGGTTTCTAGTTGAGGCTTCTACTCCTCTGTTTAGTGTGGGGCTCATGGGTGGGTCTCCAGAGGAAACCTGTGGAAGTTCCAGGGAAGGACTTGGCTTCAGCTTATGCACTGCACCCTAAAAGGTCATGTTGTCCAACTTCAAACAGGAGCAGATGGGAAACCCATGGGTTTTGAGAATACACTGAGGCAGATACTAAGTCAAAGCTAAGTTGATTTTCTGATCAGATTATAAGTACAGGTAGTAGCTAGACTATATAGACTAGTAGATTATTGTACTACATATCCAGTGATACAAAAAGACATAACAGGCATAAATAAGACAATAAACCAGATGTCAAACTAATTTGGAACAAGAGCATAAGCCCTCTGATCCTCTGCCTCCTCAGTTGGGTTTTGCACAGAGCATTTGTTAATAGAGACATAATGTGTTAGGATACGTACAGGGCAGGTTTCCGGAGAAACCCACGGGATATCTGGTAGGACTTGGCTTCAGCTTATAGGCTGCGCCCTTGCTAGATCGTGTTGTCCAATTTCAGACGGACAGACGGGAATCCCTTGGAGTCTGGGCAGGGTTCATGGGTCGAGGGGTCGTAGGTCATAGGTCGTGAGTCAAGATAGGTGAGAGAGATAGATGTGTCGGAGCCTGTGGGCTCCGACTAGTGTGAGCGGTGTAATTCAAGTAGGGTTTTAGAGTGGAAAATGTATTAGATTACTGGGGGGAATCTAAGCCGATTTTCTGACTGGATTGTATGTATTGTATAACATCTGCCAGTTTAAATAGACTGTGGAGTGAATGTCATACTGAATCCAGTAATGATGAAACGAAATGAGCAAAACATAAAACGGGAATAGTAAACACCAAATTGGTGTTAGGAATGGGACGGAATGGAGTGGAGTCCGAATAGTGACAATCATAAACCATAATGGGAAATGGAGCGGGAGTGGAGTCCGAATCGTGACAGGTCATTTGACTAAAACGGGAATGGGGCTCGGTTAGAGAGGTGATGGGTTTACTGAGCTGGGGTCCGGTGACTGATGCATGGGACGAGGTCGGAAATAGACAGAGACGGAGTCCAGTGGGTTTTCCGGTGACTGAAACACAACGTAATGAAGTCGAGCATAGACAAGTCTGACGTATGGAGTCCAGTGGGAATTCTGGTGAACTGATAATGGGTGCGTATAGGGCACGAGTGTGTATAAGTTAGTGCCTGGAGTCCAGCGGGATTTCCGGTCGTAACATAATGCAACATCCTACGTGTGTGAGGGCAGTTGCTCTTAAAATGCTCCAAACTCCCGCAAATCCAGCACTCCTTTGGGGGTTTAGCAACACTTTTCCTGTCACTTCATTTGAAAAAGAACTTGCCGTGTTTCTTACCCTGTTTCACATTATATCTCCTAGGGATGGTTTTATCTTCGGTTTCCCTGAGAAGGACATGGCCATGACTAGCGGGGATCATCTGGATTCAGCGATCCTTGACCAGCAACCTGACCAGCTATACCCTCAGTGAATGTGGTAGAGAAAGATGGTTGACCCCTGTTGGTGACCGATCGATTCCTAATTGTGGGTTGTTCATCACTGAAGTTGGGATTATCCGAAATTCTTTTGAACACAATGTGAGAGTGATGAATCCCCTCCTGGTGGGGCGTAGGGCTGGGTTCCATCACAATTCCTCTCTCAATTTCGATCGTATTCAAAGGCCGACACGGCTGAGGCTGATGGAAGGGAGCGCAGACTTCAATCCCCTTTTCCTGAAAGTGATCTATAATTTGTATCCTCATATCCAATGGGAAGTCTTGCAAAATGACAGGACGATTGAGTGAATGGAGGAAACGAGTATCAGGAGACCCATTTACGTTGCGAAAAAATGAATTAGTCATGGAGATGGGTGAATCGGGCACTTGAATCGAATTATTATAAGGGTAAAGCACCTCCAAAACCATTTTATCGAGCCTCCTCGGATTTCACTTCAACCGGCCCCTTAGAGTAAAGTACACAAACAATAGATTTGGCGTGACTCCGATAAGAGATTCCTCCAACATTCAGATGTACATATACTAGCAGTCAACCTTGGGCACGACATGATCCCCACCGAGTAGGACGTGAAGGATTTGCAGCACATCATCATGTGTACGAAGTGCTTTGAGGAATAAAGAGAACACTTCCCACCTAAAAATCATCCTTCCCCCTTCCATAATGGATGTAACATCACTCAACCATTTGGGAATCGAGTGGGTCAGATCCTCAAGGGTTCCTGGTCATGTGAATAAGTCCCATGCCGATGAGATGGCCCAATAATGACCTAACCAGACTGCTACAGTCATCGGTAAAGAAGGGTAATCCATTTTGTACTCCTCCACAAAAGGAGTAAGCTGATCAGCAGAGATTTGATTGGTGTAGTACGTGTCCCACTTCACATTGATGGGCTCAGAGTAAACCATATGACCCACAAGGAACTGCTTAAGGATGACCTGCCTTGGTGGGACTGTGAGAACAGGCTTGGGTGCACGGGTAGGCTCGACATTAGCTCCAGGGGTGCTCAACTGCCTGGTTGATGGACATTCCTCAGGTGGATCGGGGACAGTATCCATTGATGGCCCAGCTGCTGCTCTGGGGGGATTCTCAGGAGGGGCTGGTCTTTGAAAAGTCAACAAAGACTTCCTCATGGTGGCATTATGGGGTGGTTCCAGACTAGCAGGTCTTTGATGAGGTGTTGAACTACTTGGGGTTGTTGAAGATCGTGGTGTTTGGTTCTTGCCAGTGGTCATTTGCGTGCTTAGAAATTAATAGTTGTAGAGCAATGTTTTCTTCATAGGGAAAGAGTGGTCTGGCCCGGATCACCACTGTGAAGAGTGGTGGAAGTTCTAACTGTTCTATATACAAAGAATATCGACCGTTTAGGTACGACACAACGATGTATTGACTATCTAAGTCTAATACAGACCAAACATGTATTGACTGTTTAGTTCAATACGGTCGAGTGAATTAGATATCTAAAGTAGAATAGAGACCTAAAAGGAATAAAGGAGAATCGACTGTAAAGTATGATTATGAATGACTGCTCGAGTATTGAAGAGAATAATGAGAGAGTCAAATAACAGAGTAGCATGGATGTAGTCTGCACGGATTGAGATAATGGTTTGAGTTTCGACTAGTATAGTTCGAAACTCTGATTGCACTAGTAGTTAAAGCCCATCTGTGATGGTCGAGACGATACCCCAATCACAACTTACAGGACACTAACTGGGTGTCTGGGTAAGTCGTGGTTGCAGGGTAAAAAGTGTCTGAGTAAGTCATGGTTGTGGGGTAAAAAGTGTCTGAGTTCTAACTACCAGTGCTAGAATACATAAGTCTGGTGCATATGTGCCCACAAGAGTCAATGTATTGAATGCATAGGTTGCCGAACTAATTATATGCATATAAATAATAAAATAGAGAGAAAGTAGAAATAATAATGGAAATATAGTATGAGCTTGTCCAGACTATATTTCCAGAGTATATTTCACCGTACCTCTCACAATGTGTAATGTTGCACACAGATGTTTACATGATGTCATATGCAAACAATTTGCATGACCATTGTTAAGAACAGAAAACTGACTGGTGTCAGTAGAGCAATGGGGACTGAATGGAAGGACTTGGCTTCAGCTTATATGCTGTGCCCTTGCAAGTTACCATTGGGTGTCCTTAAATTTTGGGTGGGCAGAAAACTAATCCTGTCAAATAATCCTCTCGGTGGGTCACTGATCAGAAAATGAAGGATAAGTCGAAGGTTGGGTTGGAGGGTTGGAGACTGAGAGTCGGAAACTGAGGGTGAGCGAGTGCAAGCAGAGGTGGAGAGTGGGATATTTAGAGTGAGACTATGAGAGTTGTTTAGGAGTGTTCTGAATCAATATTTTGATTGTCCTAATACTATGATACAGTGGCTTCCAAAACTGTCCCAATGTTTTGGTAATTCTCAATAAATGCTTTATAACCCACCAAGTAAATTTTCTAAAATAGTGGAATTATTCTCACATATACATTAGCTTACCAGGTTTGATATACCCAAATAGTACATAATATAGATGGATATTGGTGTGTCAGTGAATATTTAAAAATGACCAATCATTGGGACAGTTTTGCAACCACCCTTTTTGAATCAGATATCTTGTTATTATAGTACTTTGTATGGCCTCCCTTAGGCTTTATTACAGCATCAAGTCTTCTGGGCATATTTTCAATTAGTTTCCGACACTTCTGAGGCTCAATCTTTGCCCATTCCACTTCCACCCTCTCCTATAACCCCTAAACTCCCGTTAATGGTGAAGGATATTTCTGGAGCTGTTTCTTCAGGTGGAATCAAAGATGTTCTATGGGATTCAGGTCAGGAGACTGTGCTGTCTAGTCTAACACCTGAATATGATTTTCAAAAAACCATTTTTGTGCCATCTTGGATATGTGTTTAGGTTATTATCCTGCTGGAAAATGGCATCATCTGCTGGAAAATCCAAATCTTCAATGCTCTGGGACAAATGCTGAGCCAGGATCTCCACATATTGTGCAGAATCCATCCTTCCTTCAATCTCTGCAAGCATTCCCACTCCATTCCAACCCATACAGCCATACACCATGATATCTCTACCTCCATACTTGACTGTAAGTTGGGTTGTCCTATCAGAAAGTGGTTCTCCAGCTTTCTTCAACATATATTGATGTCCATATGACCCAATCTTATTGATATTGGTCTCATCAGACCACAAGACCCTTTTCTGATCATCCACAGTCCAGTTTTGGTACTTGAGGGCAAAGCTTAACCTGGCCTTTCTATGTTGAGCCTTGAGCAATGGTCTTTTTGCATTGACTACAGCTTTGAAACCATGCTGTTTCAATGTTCTTCTGACTATTTTGGGTGAGACATGATATTTATTGATGGAATTAATGTAGTGTGTGGCCTGGATAGCATTATCTAGTTTGCCAGAGGTGATTTGATATATGATCCTCCTTTGGTCAGTAGGAGAAAGCTTGGATGGACATCCTCCTTTCAGGTTTTCTTTGTCTATCTTTATCTCCTGAGCAATTCTACTGATAGTAGATTTTCTAAGACCTGTTGTAGAGGCTACATTACCATTGGAGAGTCCATTTTGTAGGAGGGAGATGGCTTGTTCTCTTTTGAGAGGGGAAATAGCTTTCATGATACGAATGATAGTTAGAATATGACGTTTCATGTCACATATTAATTAGAACATCAAATAGATGTCACCTGAAGTTTCTTGTAATTTTCCTGGCCCTCTAGAATATAATATAATATAATGAAATGTGTGAAAAGAGAGGGCTGCAAAACTGTCCCAATGATTGGTCATTTTTAAATATTCACTGTGACACCAATATCCATCTATATTATGTAATATCTGGGTATGTCAAAGCTAGTATGCTAAGGTATATGTGAGAATAATTTCACTATTTTAAAAAAATTATCTGGTAGGTTATAAAGCATTTATTGAGAATTACCAAAACATTGGGACAGTTTTGGAAGCCACTGTACATGAGTGGTATATATCCAGAAATCTGGTGCTTATCCAAATGAAAACAGAACAAAGGAAAGTACTAATGGAGAAGATGGAACTATATATAGAGTGACACGAAAATGGAGAACAATAGACAGAACATTATAAATCTGGATGTAGATTACTATGGGGGTGGAAAAGGTGTAAACTGGTTGTATAGGATAAGGGGCAGATGGAAATACTAATCAGGAACAATGAAGGTGCTTAATGGGATTAGTCAGAATACCAACAGTTTGCGAATGATTGGAGTTTTGCATGAGGTCTGATCATGTGAGGTATCAGTATTATCTCATAAAGTTCTCTTAATTTTCTTTGAATTATTTAATGTTTTCATGAATTTATTGTATTTTTATTATATTTCTATTGTGAAATATAAGGCCTAATTACTTTTAAATTTGCATAATAATAGCATATAGGAGCCCATATAATGCTATTATGTCTTAATTAATTAATTATAATTTTTAACTAATTATTTATATTTTATTTACTTAGTTATTGCTTCTTGGCACATTGCTTGCTCCTATGTGTGCATTTTTGGAGTCATGTGACTTATTAGATAAGCCTCTGACCTCGGGATATCATTCAGTCACAAGTGTGACTGTAACGACATACTCGAGTCATTATTTGATTCCGCCGACTCAGCAATTGCTTCTGTCCCAGGACCGCAACCTTGAACCTTCATGTTCAAGCAAAAGGTTGGAACCCTTGTCTCAGAGGGGGGAGTCATATGATAAATAAAGGGTAAAAATAAGTAGAATATGAGGTCATTATGACCTAATAATTACCTCATAAAATAAATAAATAGTTAGTTATTTAGTTATCAAAATGTATATAAGGAGGGCCAAGTTTCCAATAAAATCAATCATATGACACATATTTTACTGCACCAGCATTGAGCTTATCTCATCATCCTAAGCACAAATATAGCCTTAGTCTGATATACTTACCGCAAGCACCTACAACTCTGGAATTCTTTGTCATCTCTCTTGAACTTAGCTAATCATCTAACTTCTATCAGCTTCACAACAACTCTTAGGCTTATTAAATCCTCAATAAATCTAAGAAGACTCTTACTGAAATCCCTGCCAACACTTGGATTATTCAAGGCCCATCCCTTAAGCCAGTGAATTAATCAAGTACAAGCACACAGGAAATTCAATACAAATTATTTTCTCTATTAATAAATTATTTAACTCTTTGTTAAATATCTATTAATAGTTACGAATAAGCATACAAGAAACCGAAGCTTTATATCAAGTCTCTGCTAAGTTACTGTGCATATACTCAGCTTCTAGCCCCTGTTCTCAAGGAAGGAATAGTTGTTTATTTGCTAAAAGAGTTATATATTGTTCTTTTGAACCTTTCAATAATTAAAATAAGCATTGATTTGAGTTGTTTAAGCTTAATAGCACAGCTCATTAATCTATCAGTATTTAAATTACTGGACCTTTGCTTATTTTATTGTTGAAGCTCTGTAACACTATAGCATATATTGAGCTATCTGAGAGAAGCCCCTAAATACATTACAGATCGGGTCCAATGGTGTGCCGAGCACATGGGTCATAACACCATGTGTGGATGTTTGTATGACCACATGCAGACATTCACATGTCCATGTCCAGACATTCATATGTATGTCCACATGCAGACATTTGCATGATGTTGCATGCAGACGTTGCATGCAAATGTTTGTGTGACTGCACACATTGTTATGCACAATGTGTGACAAAATAAACTAAAATAAACATAAATTTAAACAGAGATGAAAAACAAGAAAAATATTCAGAGCCTTGACAGTAAGGGTCAACATTTCAATTGTCCAGCTCATGATCTCTGACTTTATATTCTCTGCCATCATTTCTACAGTGCTACTTTGAATAGCCATCTTCATTAATACTTGTAGATTCACAAAAGGGCTTGGGAAAATCCTTTGTGCATTTGTTATCTTTGATACATTTTCACCACATGCATGGTTAATGAGCTCAGATAACAACTTGTAAAGCTTTGGGTGCTTGTCTTGATCTGGAACTCTGCAGATATCATAGCATCAACTTCTGCAGGAGTCCAAAGCTTTCCCCCCTCTTCAAACCATATGAGCAAATGCATGTGAGGCAGTCCACACTTCTGAAATCCAATGGTATGGACATGGGCAACTGTTTTCCCAAGGACATTTTTCTTCATAATGAGGTGGAGCAAGTGTGCCTTTTTCAATGCAAAAATATGTGACACTATATCTGGGAACTCAGCTACAGTTTGGCCTGGAAGAAGTGCTCAAGTTATTTCCCTCCATTTGGGGTTGGCTGTCATTGTTATGACCGGAAATCCTGCAGGATTCCGGGCACTAACTTATATGCACCCGTGCCCTATACGCACCTATTATCAGTTTACCGGAATTCCTCCGTACGTCAGACTCATCTACGTTCAACTTCATTACGTTGTGTTTCAGTCACCGGAAAACCCACCGGACTCTGTCCCTGTCTATGTCTGACCTCATCCCACACATCAGTCACCGGACCCCACTCATAATACCCATCTTCCCTCTAACAGAGCCCCATTCCCATTTTAGTCAAATGACCTGTCATGATTCAGACTCTGCTCCCGCTCTGTTTCCCGTTATGGTTTATGATTTGTCACTATTCAGACTCCGCTCCATTCCGTCCCATTCCTAACACCAAACTTGGTGTTTACTATTCCTATTTTATGTTTTGCTCATTTCATTTCATCATTACTGGATTTGGTATGACATTCACTCCACAGTCTATTTAAACTGGCAGATGTTGTACATACAATCCAGTCAGAAAATCGGCTTAGATTCCCCCCAGTAATCTAATACATTTTCCACTCTAAACTCCTACTTGAATTACACCGCTCACACTAGTCGGAGCCCACGGGCTCCAGTGTATCTATCTCTCTCACCTATCTCGACTAACATCTCGACTCACAACCTCACGACCCACAACCTCCGACCTATGACCCCTCGACCCACGACTCCCGCCCAGACTCCCCAGGATTCCCGTCCACCTGTCTGAAATTGGACAACATGATCTAGCAAGGGTGCAGCGTATAAGCTGAAGCCAAGTCCTACTGGATATTCTGCGGGTTTCTCCAGAGACCCACCATGTACGTACCCTAACAGTCATAGTAATGAACATCCTTGTATTGCCATACTTGCATGATATAGCCAATGAATTTGAAATTTTCCATCATATCCTGACTGCTACCTTGGAAGGTTGCTGGCTGTATAAATCTACTTCCAATTTCATTTGGCTCAGTTTGCTAGTTATTATCCTGTTCTGTGAAGACATCAACCACCTGATGGTACATTTCAGCCTGTAAAGTGCCTTGATTGAGTCTTATTCATTATAGCCTGCTTTGCTCTGCTACTGCCCATGCACCTACAATGTATTGCTGAAGCAGTTCTCCATGCCTCAGAATTGTTGTTGCTTCACCAATTCTTTGAATGAGTCAATAAGAATAATGTTTTATCTGGGAGACTTTTGTCTGCCTTGTCTTCTTCTGCCTATCCTCTGTCACTTGTTCAGGTTCAAGTTCTTCAGTAATTGCCTGCACCTCATCCTGTTCCATAGCTGGCTCAGGAGGTGGCATAGTATCATCAACTGGTATGTCTATGTATTTGTTCAGGTGGGAGAGGTACAACTTGCATGCTAGCCATTCCTATTACTTCCCATCACTTTCCCTCTCATGACAGCCATCAGCTGCTCCACCTACAGTGACCCAAAAAAGCATCCAGATGTTTGGTGAAATTGGAAAGATGGGTTTACAGCTCCAGAAATAAAATAGATAGAATTCTGAATAAATCAGAGGTAAGAGGTATACATCTGACCTACATGATGACATAAGCATGCCATCATAGCTTCCTTATCAGGAAAGTAGGAAATTAATAATGGACATGGTGCATCCGGACACTTTTTTTGCTCTTGTGATTAATTACGAGTTTTTACCAGTTTCAGTATTTAGTGTACCCCCCCTTGGCCTTTAGTACTGCAGCAACCCTTCTAGGCATGCTCTTGATCAATTCAAGGCATTTCTCCCTTGGAATACCCTCCCATTCCACCTCCACTCTCTCCCAGAGCTCCAATATGCTCTTGGGTGCCTCAGGGTATGTTCCAAGCCTTCTCTTCAACTCCCACCATAAGTGTTCTATTGGATTCAGGTCTGGGGACTGTGCAGGCCAGTCTAAAACCTCCACCTGATGGTCCTTGAACCAATCCTTGGCCAACTTGCAAGTGTGTTTAGGGTCATTGTCCTGCTGGAAGACAAACCTTTCCCTGTCCATCCCATAATACTCCATTGTTTTGAAGATATAGTCCTCCAATATGTCCTTGTACATCTCCCCATCCATCCTCCCATCTATCTTGCACATGTACCCCACACCATGTGCTGTCATACATCCCCAAATCATTAGACTCCCCCCTCCAAATTTGATAGTTCCATTGATATGCTGCTGAGTGAGTGCAGAACCTGGTCTTTTCCATACCCACAACCTCCCATCAGAGCCCAAATGATTGATTTTGGTCTCATCTGAGAAGATAACCCTAAACCAGTCCTCCTCAGTCCAATGCTGGTACTTGATAGCAAACTCATATCGAGCCTTGATGTGTTAACAGGCAAGAAGAGGTCTTTTGGCCTTCACCACAGCCTTCAAATTCTCTTTCTTCAATGCATTTCTAATTGTCTGTGTGCAGACATTGAGGGAGAGGTGGGACTTGGCTTGGGAGGCATTCTCAACCTGTCCAGAGGTGATAGAATGAGCCAGGTGGTGATGATCCCTGGGGGAGAGTTTGGGAGGACAACCTCTGGAAGGTGTTGGAAGTGGACCAGGGAGTTGGGAGCGAATTTCTGATACTGTAGAGTGCCCAATATAAAGTTTAGAAGCAATTGTTCTGCAGGAGTGACCCTCCTGGAGAAGAGAAATGACAGAGAGCCTTGTTTCAGTAGAGTGCTTCTTCATCATGTGGTGGGGGGGTGAATTGAGGCAAAGGTTCATGTAAATGTGTTATTTAAACATGTGGTCACATTACATTGTTGAACCTAACCAGAAATTCCCACAGTTATATGAACCTTAGTTGAGTTTCATGTATCAGTTGACAGAGCAAAAAAAATGTCCAGATGCACCATGTCCATTGTTCATTTCCTACTTCCCTGATAAGGAAAGCTATGATGTCATGCTTATGTCATCATGTAGGTCAGATGTATACCTCTTACCTCTGATTTATTCAGAATTTTATCTATTTTATTTCTGGAGCTGCAAACCCATCTTTCCAATTTCACCAAACATCTGGATGCTTTTTTGGGTCACTGTAATAGGTACTTCTGAAAAGTAGGTGACTAACTCTGGAATCATGCTTTAACAGCCTGGTGTCTGGGGGGCCACTAGAGACTTGTAGTGCTGGTGTTCCTTTAATGAAAGGTTCCCTGTTCCCAATTAGGTAGAGTTATTTTTAGATATAAATTCTGAATCAATTCCAGTAAGATCAACTCAATTTCTGATTGAAACCCTGTGGGTGAAACCATTCCTCCTTTTGGAACTGTTCAAAGAACAGTTTCCTTCCTTTGAACAGTTTCCATTCCTTCCTTTCTGGACTGTCCCTCTTTTTGTTTTGTATTCATTGTCCCTTTGGTAACTGTTTCCTTTTGTAAATAATAGTGCTCCAATTCCTAATATTGGGCAGACACCCTCCTATGCTCAGCTCTACATTTATGAAGCAGATGTTGCATTAGAGCTTAGGTATCCACATAACCAAGACAAAAGAATCAATGCTACAACCCTTTCTGGATTACAGGATATGATGTTAGAATTTAATCCTTTTGTTCACATATGTAAACAGGCCATGACACATCTGAGAGACCAACCAATCACTCCTCAGCTCCAGGTCAGGCTAACATATCAGGCTTATACAACATTCCAACAGGGGATGAATTGGCAGTCATCCTCCCAGGGGATGGTACTCCTACTGACAGATGGGACATTGTGCTTAATTATTAAGGTGGAGGATTTAGAATAATCTTTGAAACTAATCCTTTATATGCCCCACTTCATTATGTGCTATTCCTTCCAAGAGGAGAGCAAGGCTGGAGCTGGGATATTCCCTATGCAAATGAACCACTCCCTACTGAGATAGCCCCAGTCCCAACAGCCATTGAGGAGATTGCTCCAGACCCAGAAGTCCTTGAACCAGCTCCTAAGGAGATACATAGTACCCCAACCTGCCAGAGATAGTGATTCCTCAACCTGAAGTGGTTCCCAGGCCAGCAGGTCTGGAAAGAGATCACAGGACATGAAAGCAAAGGATTGGACTGTAAACTCAGAGAAGGCTTCAATAAGATGAGGAAGTTATGGTTTAGAGGAATTGATGGAGTTATTGGGGGAATCAGCCTGCAACAATGCTCTCAGGGGTCTGAAACAGAGGGTCCCCTTTCACTGAATATAAATACTGCAATGAAATGTACATAGTTGTACTTCAGTTCTAAATATTGACTTTGAATCTGGTTTTATTCTCAGTCTACCCTACTCCTAGTCCTTTATCCACACCCTTTCATCAGAAAATATGCTAAGTTCCTGTCTGTCTGAAATTATGAGACTGACAATTCTACAAGGATGCATAGCTCAGCCAATTGCTGAAGCTGAATCTTCTACCCTTTGATCTCCATTAATATTTTATGCTGCCAAAGGCCCTACCCAACCCATTTACCAACCAGACAACTCTGAAGAATGACCTTTGAACAAATCCCAGACAACCCAGAAACCAGCAAAGCCCTTGCAGACCCTGAAAACAAGGATGAGGAAAATCTGAAAATGCAGATGTTTTCAGTAAGCAAAAAGCTGACCAGCTTCCACCTCATAGATTGTATGATCTAAAAAGTGACATTGAAGATAGTGCCAATGCACCCCTAGGCTAGTTATAACTTTCACAATTCAGGAATTTTTGAACTGATCTTTGGCTATAGAATTTATCTGACCCTCAAAGTCTCCTTATGGAGCCTCCATGCTTTTCATTTGTAAAAAGGACAAATCCCTAAGACTCTGTTGATTTCAGAGGTCTTAGTGCTATGGATAACCTAAAAGGATAAGTATCCTCTTCTGATCATGATCCTTGAGGTGTTTCAGAAATCCTGAATCTATGCCAAAATCAACCTCAAATATCCCAATCAATTGGCCCAAGTAGCCAGAGGAGATTAATGGAAAACTGTGTTCTGTACTTGTTATGGTTCCATTGAATGTGTGGTTATACCCTTCAGGCTGACCAATGCTCCTGAGGCTTCTCAACATTTTCTCCAACATGCTAGATGTATGTGTTATTGTGTACCTCAATAACACTTTGATCTATATATTCAGAGGATCCTGATATCCATGATGAAAGGGTCTCAGAAATCCTCAGATGACTCCAGAAGCATGGACTCTTTGCCAATGGTAAAGAATGCTCTTTTGATATTGATAAAATTGAGTATCTAGGTTTCATCCTGGGATCTGATGGCCTCTGAATGGACCCAGCTGAATTTCAAGTGATGAAAGATTGGCCTGAGCCTTGCAAAGTGAAAAACATCCAGGTTTTCCTTGGCTTTGCCAACTTTTACCAATGTTTTATTTCCACCTACTCTGATATCACCATTTCTCTTACTCACCGTACTTATAAGTATACCCCTTGGAATTTTACTAATGAGTGTCATCTGTCATTTCAATCTTTGAAAGATCCTTTTAGGTCTGCCCCTATACTCTCTCACTGGAAACCAGATGTTCCACTCATAAGAGAAATAGATGCATTAGAGTATGACATTGCCACCATCATCTCCATTTATGACACAGATGGAGAAGTCCACCCAGGGCATTGTTTATCTCACACTCTTACAGGTTGTGCACTCAACTACAACATTGATGAGAAGAAATTACTTGCAATACAGGTATTTGAATCCTTCAAACATTGCCAAACTTGCCATGGTGTTCAATGTATCTGGATGTTCTGGGCCAAGGAATTGCTTGTGTGCCTCCAGAACCTGCACTTCCAGCTCTTGAGCTTCAGTGTGTTTTCCAACAATCTGCAATGTGCATGCCAAACTTCCCATGGCTTTCAATGTATGTGGATGTTCTGGGCCAAGGAATTGCTTGTGTGCCTCCAGAACCTGCACTTCTAGCTCTTGAGCTTCAGTGTATTTTCCAACACTCTGCAATGTGCATGCCAAACTTGCCATGGCTTCCAATGTATGGGGATGTTCTGGGCCAAGGAATTGCTTGTGGGCCTCCAGGACATGCACTTCCAGCTCTTGAGCTTCTGTGTATTTTCCAACAATTCGCAATGTGCATGCTAAACGTGCCATGTCTTTCAATGTATGGGGATGTTCTGGGCCAAGGGATTGCTTGTGTGCCTCCAGGACCTGCACTTGCAGCTCTTGAGCTTCAAAGTATTGTCCAACAGTCTGCAATGTAGATGCCAAATTTCCCTTGGCATTCAATGTATGTGGATGTTCTGGGCCAAGGAATTGCTTGTGTGCCTCCAGGACCTGCACTTCCAGCTCTTGAGCTTCTGTGTATTTTCCAACATTTCGCAATGTGCATCCCAAATTTGCCATGGCATTCAATGTATGTGGATGTTCTGGGCCAAGGAATTGCTTGTGTGCCTCCAGGACCTGCACTTCCAGCTCTTGAGCTTTTGTGTATTTTCCAACATTTCGCAATGTGCGTCCCAAATTTGCCATGGCATTCAATGTATCTGGATGTTGTGAGCCAAGGAATTCCTTGCGTGCCTCCAGGACCTGCACTTCCAGCTCTTGAGCTTCTGTGTATTTTCCAACATTTTGCAATGTGTGTCCCAAATTTGCCATGGCATTCAATGAATCTGGATGTTGTGAGCCAAGGAATTCCTTGCATGCCTCCAGGACCTGCACTTCCAGCTCTTGAGCTTCTGTGTATTTTCCAACAATTCGCAATGTGCATGCTAAACGTGCCATGTCTTTCAATGTATGGGGATGTTCTGGGCCAAGAGATTGCTTGTGTGCCTCCAGGACCTGCACTTGCAGCTCTTGAGCTTCAAAATATTTTCCAACAGTCTGCAATGTAGATGCCAAATTTCCCTTGGCATTCAATGTATCTGGATGTTGTGAGCCAAGGAATTCCTTGCGTGTCTCCAGGACCTGCACTTCCAGCTCTTGAGCTTCTGTGTATTTTCCAACATTTTGCAATGTGCGTCCCAGATTTTCCATGGCATTCAATGTATCTGGATGTTCTGGGCCAAGGAATTGCTTGCATGCCTCCAGGACCTGCACTTGCAGCTCTTGAGCCTCAGTGTATTTTCCAATATTCCGCAATGTGCATCCCAAATTTGCCATGGCATTCAGTGTATCTGGATGTTCTGGGCCAAGGAATTGCTTGCGTGCCTCCAGGACCTGCACTTCCAGCTCTTGAGCTTCAGTGTATTTTCCAACATTCTGCAATGTACATGCCAAATTTGCCATGGCTTCCAATGTATCTGGATGTTCAAGGCCAAGGAATTGCTTGCGTGCCTCCAGGACCTGCACTTCCAGCTCTTGAGCTTCTGTGTATTTTCCAACATTTCGCAATGTGCATCCCAAATTTGCCATGGCATTCAATGTATGTGGATGTTCTGGGCCAAGGAATTGCTTGCGTGCCTCCAGGACCTGCACTTCCAGCTCTTGAGCTTTTGTGTATTTTCCAACATTTCGCAATGTGCGTCCCAAATTTGCCCTGGCATTCAATGTATCTGGATGTTGTGAGCCAAGGAATTCCTTGTGTGCCTCCAGGACCTGCACTTCCAGCTCTTGAGCTTCTGTGTATTTTCCAACATTTTGCAATGTGCGTCCCAGATTTGCCATGGCATTCAATGTATCTGGATGTTCTGGGCCAAGGAATTGCTTGCGTGCCTCCAGGACCTGCACTTCCAGCTCTTGAGCTTCAGTGTATTTTCCAACATTCCGCAATGTACATGCCAAATTTGCCATGGCTTCCAATGTATCTGGATGTTCTAGGCCAAGGAATTGCTTGTGTGCCTCCAGAACCTGCACTTCTAGCTCTTGAGCTTCTGTGTATTTTCCCAGAATCCACAATGTGCGTGCTAAACTTGCCATGGCTTTCAATGAATCTGGATGGTCTGGGCCAAGGGATTGCTTGTGTGCCTCCAGGACCTGCATTTTCAGCTCTTGAGCTTCAGTGTATTTTCCAACACTCTGCAATGTGCATGCCAAACTTGCCATGGCTTCCAATGTATGGGGATGTTCTGGGCCAAGGAATTGCTTGTGTACCTCCAGGACCTGCACTTCCACCTCTTGAGCTTCTGTGTATTTTCCAACACTCCACAATGTGCATCCCAAATTTGCCATGGCATTCAATGTATCTGGATGGTCTGGGCCAAGGGATTGCTTGTGTGCCTCCAGGACCTGCACTTCTAGCTCTTGAGCTTCTGTGTATTTTCCCAGAATCCACAATGTGCATGCTAAACTTGCCATGGCTTTCAATGTATGGGGATGTTCTGGGCCAAGGGATTGCTTGTGTGCCTCCAGGACCTGCACTTCCAGCTCTTGAGCTTCAGTGTATTTTCCAACATTCCGCAATGTACATGCCAAATTTGCCATGGCTTCCAATGTATCTGGATGTTCTAGGCCAAGGAATTGCTTGTGTGCCTCCAGAACCTGCACTTCTAGCTCTTGAGCTTCTGTGTATTTTCCCAGAATCCACAATGTGCATGCTAAACTTGCCATGGCTTTCAATGTATGGGGATGTTCTGGGCCAAGGGATTGCTTGTGTGCCTCCAGGACCTGCATTTCCAGCTCTTGAGCTTCAGTGTATTTTCCAACACTCTGCAATGTGCATGCCAAACTTGCCATGGCTTTCAATGTATGGGGATGTTCTGGGCCAAGGGATTGCTTGTGTGCCTCCAGGACCTGCACTTGCAGCTCTTGAGCTTCAGTGTATTTTCCCACACTCCACAATGTGCATGCCAAACTTGCCATGGCTTCCAATGCATGGGGATGTTCTGGGCCAAGGAATTCCTTGTGTGCCTCCAGGACCTGCACTTGCAGCTCTTGAGCTTCAGTGTATTTTCCAACATTCCACAATATACATGCCAAATTTGCCATGGTTTTCAATGTATCTGGATGTTCTGGGCCAAGGAATTGCTTGTGTGCCTCCAGGACCTGCACTTGCAGCTCTTGACCTTCAGTGTATTTTCCAACATTCTGCAATATACATGCCAAATTTGCCATGGTTTTCAATGTATCTGGATGTTCTGGGCCAAGGAATTGCTTGTGTGCCTCCAGGACCTGCACTTGCAGCTCTTGAGCTTCAGTGTATTTTCCAACATTCTGCAATATACATGCCAAATTTGCCATGGCTTCCAGTGTATCTGGATGTTGTGGGCCAAGGAATTGCTTGCATGCCTCCAGGACCTGCATTTCCAGCTCTTGAGCTTCTGTGTATTTTCCCAGAATCCACAATGTGCATGCTAAACTTGTCATGTCTTTCAATGTATCTGGATGTTCTGGGCCAAGGGATTGCTTGTGTGCCTCTAGGACCTGCACTTGCAGCTCTTGAGCTTCAGTGTACTTTCCAACATTCCGCAATGTACATGCCAAATTTGCCTTGGCTTCCAATGTATCTGGATGTTCTGGGTCATACATCATCTTGCATGCCTCCAAGACATACAGTGCCAACTCCTGTGCCTTCTGATATTTTCCCTGTTCTCTCCAAATGTATACCATGTCTCCCATCATCTGCATTGAATGACAATGCTCTGGACCCAGGATCCATTTTCTCATGGCCAACACTTGTTGGCAACATCTTCTAGCATGTTCCCAGTAACAATTCTTAATGAACCCTGTTAAATGAGCACAGTGCTCATCATCATAGTAGGATAATTCAAACTCTGCTTTATAACTATAATATGCCATCATATGGGGCAATACCACTTTATAAAAGTGCTGGGAATGCACTGCCAAATCTTTGCTGACATTGATTGAATTTACAATTATAGCTCGCACTGCACCAAAATATATTGCCTGGTTCTCATTCACTACTTTGTCTCTTGCCCATATCTGTACTACAGGATGAATGGACCATGAAAGTCTAGATGGAATAGGTGATACCAGTGAATAATCACATAGCAGTTGCATTGCTGCTCTGACTGTTGTGGGGATCCATTTATTACTTTTATCACATTTCAGGAACTGAAATGGAAGATCCTGCTTTGTATTTCTTAACTGGGGATCTTGGATGTACCATTCTGGTGCCTCAGCAGCCCTCTTGAATATCTCCTCCATAATATTTTGATGATGAAAAAAGCCCAGCATTTTGAGGAGAAATAATGCATCCTTAGCTACATCTCCCTGAACACTTTTCTTCTCTATCAAATCATATGAGATATTCAGTGTTTCACAAATTGTCTGGTCATACAATGAGGCACCCTTATATAAAGGATGATCTCCATGTAGAATTATCTGCTGGTTCTTGAGATATGTTGACATATACTCTTCCACTGTACACAATTTTGTATGTATAGCTGCACCAGCAACATCTAGGGCCAAAGGTAAGAAGTCAAGTGCTTCTGCAATGGCTTGGAGTTGCCCATCCTCTAACACATCAGTTTTGCCCTCCCTCATTGAGGATTTCTTAAGCAGTGAAAAGGCATCTTCTTTAGACATCACTTCAAGCTTGAGAGTGCTACCCCCAGACCGCTGTAGATCAGGATTTCTACTTGTGATCAACACATCCAATGAATGTGCAGGAGGAAGGTATTTTGAAACCAAAGTAGTCATGCCATCAGCATTATCAAAAACGAGCAAGCACTTTCTGCCTAGTCCTGCCAGCCATGCTATAATGGCTTCACCTGACTCCTCAATCCTGTGAGAATTCATTACAGAATCATATTTAGAAATTTCTGCAAAACTTGTTCGAAGGCTTTCTGCTGTTGTAGCATCAAGCCATAATATTCTCCAGTAGCTAGATCATTATCAGTGTTGTGAGAATTAACATGTGTTCCGAGATAATAATGAAGTTACCCACAGCTTACGATCTGCACACTCCTCAGCAAACTTCAAGGAAATTTGCGTCTTTCCAATACCACCCATGCCATACAACAGGAAGTGCTTTCGGCCACTTCCAGTATTCTCATGAAAAAAGAATGTTCTCAGCCTCTCCAGGTACATATCTTGACCAGTGAACGTCGGACTGGAGAAGAGCTTGCGCCTGTAAGATGCACCTTCGTGGATATCTGATAGACTAAATAAGAATATATAGTCTTACAACCGGAAGAGTAACTATACCTTCAGACCGACTAAGATTTCTTCCATTTTCAGGCTCTGATTGGGAAGGATGAATTCCCATAGTTTGCAACAATGAGACCACTACATCAAAATCATCCTCTTCAACCGAGGAAAACTTTACCATATCCATGTGATTCTTGTTCAGGCCAATAGCTTCAGCATTCCGTGCACCTGGAACAACAGCAGAGGACTTTGACACAATCTGACCCCGTGTGAGCTGATAAGAACCAAATAGTGCTGTTCAAGGCACTTACGAAGCTAGATGTGCCGTCATGAAGCACAGTTTGATATACCTCGTACAGAAACTTTGTAGTGAAAGAAGCACTGATCCCGTTGTACAGAGATAACTGTATCTCCAACATGTTTGAGTTGCTTGCCAAGTCGCGTAACAATGCGTGAACAGTATTCTCTTTAACTGGTAGAAGTACACGCAGCATCTGGGAGGCAGAGAGCACAACGGCTGTCCCTTGGTGCGGCGTCCCAAAGAACAGTATCCCAATTGTAGAGCGTATTATTCGTTTGTGATAAGAGAGGTGAGAATTGTTACATTGATTGGCATGAATCAAGGCCTACGGGGAAACATCCCAGTTTGAACTCAGCACGAAGTGTTTCAAAATTAAATACGTACAAATTTAAGAATAATGCCGCCTAAGCTGTGGGCAAGAAAGATGATCGGACGTGTCTAGCTATAATTCAATAAGCATTCTCCATCAACAAAAGAAACTCACTATAGTAGTTGTTTTGGTCCTAAGCAGAGCGAGTCGCGAAATAAAATTCTGTGCATGACCATACAATGTCTCGTCTATCTTGTTTGATTCACTACCGGTGGATGCGTCATAGCCGTATGTAGCAATTCTGGCGTGAGGCAATCGCTGGGGCAATAGGTCTTTAAGCCAGAGTATTCCGTTTTCGGCAGTCCAGGACTGTTCGCGGTGTCCATCTAGGCCGTGGATGGCGACAATGCTGTTAGAAGTGTCATTAGGAGAGAGGGGGAGGAAACTTGTTCATAGGACACACTCGATATTCGGGGATATGCCCTCGACAAGCACTTTGATGCCTAGTCCAGAGTCTGGGCGATCACGAGTATTGTTCACAATTTCTGGTTCCATCTGAAGACCAAGTGTTCAAGATACTACTCCCTTTATCTGAAAGGAGATGAAGCTACCCAAATTTCAAGTTTTTCCGTCGAATGGCTTCAAGGATGCTGCGGGGTTGTAGAGAGATAACACGTGTAGCTGTGACCTTGTCACATCTTCACAGCACTGCACTGCATCATTTATATGACTGGTACACACGCACAGGAACACTCTGAGGTATGTCGATTATCGCATTTAACCATCTGATGTTTGCATTTCTTACATGATTTGTTTTTGTCTCAGAATTGCTGATCGTCTGCCATTCCTCTCCTTGCGATTGTTGAAATGTTATCAGGATTGTGAAGCTCTGGCTCCATCTATCTGACCTTGGTTGCTCTTGACACACTAGGCTTCGCGCCCCATACCCTCATCTGTCATTGGCCTTCATACTTGTTCGTCCACCACCCGTTTGTTTCCTGACACCCGGGTATCCTCTTCACTCCATTCTCCTTTGGCGTACGTGGCTAATGCTGTGGCTCTATCATATCTCGCTGTTGGGTTCCAGGGACCTCTCTTCTGGCTTCATCCCCGCTGATGCCCCCATTGCCTGTTCTTGTTCCGCATTTGCCGCGTCTGTCGGGGGTTCGCACGGCATGCATGCTCCAACCACAGCCCACAACATCATCCTTCACGCCTCCATCAGCTTCTTGAAGAATAAAAAACACCTGCTACGCTACATTCCCCATCAATCCAACTCTGCGTCACGTCCGCCACTACTCAGTCTCCTCACCGATGAACAAGCCTCGACCTGGAGGCATATTGAGACGTGTGCTGCTATATAGACATCTATGATACCTCCCATAGGGTCGAATAACACACTGTGAGAACTCTTCATGAGCATCGGGCCCATCTCAGTGTCTGAACGGAAGACGATGCTGACGTCCGTGTACACCACCCTAGATGAGTTATGGGGTACCTTAAGTGTTTTTTCAACGTGTAGTATGTATGCGACGTTGTTTCGACTCAAAAATATGATCCCAATTCGTGTTTCTTTCTTTGAAGTATTTACCCTCTGTCACACGCGTCGCCTTCAGTTGTCATGATGAATATATTTCGTTCATATAACTTTTATTTATTGAAAGGCCTATCATGGTGACAACACCACGCCCCGCTACACATCTAATTGAGGCCGCCAGTAATCAGCTCGGGATTAGAAGCACGACAGTTGGGAACAACAATGTAGAGGGCAGGAGAAGCGGTCCAAGCAAAGACTCTCACATTCATCCCCATAACACCCGATTGAGATCTCCTCAAAAGTTCTTGTTCATCTCGATATCCTAACCACCCTCATCAGCCTCAATCCAACCTCTTGACTCAAGCCCCTAGTGTACCTTGGCGGTTACTTCCTTACTACGTCGAAGGAGGCCGCTCCGAGGTTTTGGTTGTGCACTAGTCTTCGACGACGACGGCACCTACCGAATTGGTGTGAAACATGAGGCACTCATCGCTGGGGATTAGCGTGCCTGGAATGATTTGAAAGCGAGAGCGGTGTGTCCGTCCGATGGAGGATAGTGTGGTTGGAGCCTTGGGGACAGCATGGTGTGGACGGGACGCATTATTACAAGTGTGTCAGGAAGGGTGGATGGCGCCCTGTACATTTGAGGCATGACGCCTGTCCTGCAGCGGCTGCCCTTGCACCGAGCTTGCAACGTGGGTTACTATTCGTGTGAATTACTCGATGGAATTAGGAGGATGGGAATGAAAATGAGTGCAAGTAGTGTTGTAGTCGCCCATTGCACTGTAGTTGCAATCCAGGTCCTGAAAGATAGCACAATCAGTATCATAGCGCAACACATCAGAAAAGCAAACGAAAAGAGAAAGGGAAGGAGCGAAGCTCACAAGGAAATGATTCCTATTCCACATCAATCTCCTCGCATACATCTCATCCCGCCAGAGCCGTGTTCCACACGACATGGCAGGCATTGAAAGATGATGCATAGTCTTCACTCTTAAACTCTTCAAACCCCAACCCGTTCTTTTCTTGCCATCACCATTCAGAGTAGGTAGCGCTTTCTCGGTACAAAACAAGAGTGACCAAAGACCAGGAGGAATGGCAAGGATTAGTGATTGAAGAAAGGGATTACGTCCCTGCGTGGTGCCGACGTGAATGGACCGTAAGATAGCCTGCGGGTAGAGTTGATGGTGGGCAAAACGAACTATAGGACAGTCCAGCTTCGTCTATGTGTCGTGATGAGAGCAGAGAGCTGTATGGTTGGGTAGGGGGAGAGCTTAGCTCTCCGCGTATGCGTGGGAAGACTCGCCGCTCACCCACAAAGAACAACTGCCTGCCAAACGCGGCGAGGCTACGCCGCCTACCCAACCAAGGCAGTTGCATTCCTTGTTGAAAGGTTCTCCAAATGCCGTGATGCTATCTGCTCAAAGGCCCTGATGTATGTTTCATATGCTAATGACTTCCATCTGCCTGCTAATCTCACGATCTCAGGATCAACTCCTTGTGCTAGAAAGAAAGATGCGCCGCCGATACGAAATGAATGTCCGAAGGTTGTTCCCCATCCCCATGCGTTAAGAATGAGATTTATTCGTTCGAGTGCAGCTTTTTTGACTATCGGTCTTACTGCACCTCTGTCGTCTAGCCAACAAAACAGTGGTTCTTCCGGTCCGGCCGGTACGACTTTCGATAAATTGATTAGTGCGTCTATTGGGCATGTCCCTTGCTGATCTGTTAGGTATACCGCTTGGGTTACACCAGATTTGGGCGTTTTAGCCGCAGGTAAGTCCAAACGTGCATACCTCCTGCCGTCATTGTCATGGCTAATTAGGACGTCCTTCTGCTTCAAATGCTTTTTGCCATCAAACTGTGTTCTGGATGATACTGTGACCTCCCCGAAACGCATTAAATCCCAAAAGGCGCACGTAGATATGGCCCACACACAGGCATCGAAGGAGTTGTTCAAATCCAATGACGCCTTCAATGCAAGTAGCATCTTCAATTTTATCAGTGGACGTGGGGGCCGTTTTCGTGTATTGCCTTGTAAGTTCTCTAGCCCCCTTAGTGACCATTCGATTCTCGTTCGTTCGTCATCTGACAGGGGTGGGGGCCAACCTTGAGCTATGTGCCATGCTCTAACCGCCGCTAAGTATTTCCGAGTAACTCCAACTGACACAGTCTCAAATGCTGTCCCAGCAGTTAGCTCCTGACTGAGCAATGATGAGTCCGCTGCCGCCCAAAGTGCGAAAGAATGTAAAATTGAGAAGGATGCCGGCAATCTTTCCGATTCAGATACAGAGAAGATATCACAAAATACATGGAATTTGCGGAGACCCGATCCGTAGCTATTCCCATCCCGCAGTGATGCTTCAGAGGCTATGGACGCTAGTAACTGCAGTACCGGGTGCTGTACAGTGGATGGAGGCGGTGTGTTGATTCCTTTCCACCTGAAGAGTCTCTCTTTAGCTCTGCATGGAGGCCTCAGTACTGACGAAACGAGGTGCAATTGTCCAGCTGGTAATGTCTGCAATGATGAGGCGAAGGGTGCTGACACCCTTGCAGGTGCTACGGTGATTGGATCCGGTGTAACAAATGGTTGGGGATGTCTAATGTGGCCCGTGATTGTATTCCGGGGAAGCCTTTGAGGAAGTCGGTGATATGGCCTCGGGAAAGGGCATCTGCGATGTTCTCTCTGGATGGTACAAATTCGGCTCTTAGTTGTATTCGATTCGTAGCTAACAGTTTGTAAATTTCTTTTAGAATCATGTTTGTCTCCTTGTTGCGTGACCGGCCTTTGTTCACCACTGCAACGACACCACTGTTGTCCGAACGCACCAAGAAAACTGAATTGGACTGGTTGCGTCGATGCATCGCCCCAGACTGTAACACCATCCTCAGCCCCAACTCTACAGCGACTGCTTCTGCCCATCCGATGTCGCATTGGTGATGTGGGCCCACTTCGAAACCAGGGGCCCACTTCCACACTGCCCACTGGGTGCCGACTATGATGCCCAATCCGAATGATGTACTGGCATCCCCCCACCACCCTATGTCGATCGGATCCACTGATGCGATGGGGAGCTCGTTTGGCAAGTGCCGCAATATGAAGTAAACCCATGACATATCTGCTTGCAATGCTGGGCTTGGGGGGAATGATGCTCTTCGTGATGTGAAACCACATGCGAATGTGGATATAGAGCGTAGAAAAGGTTTTATCCATGGGAAGATGGATGCCACGTGGACCAACTTCCCATGTAGCCTCTCCGCCTCGTTTGCTGAGAATCGATGCTCCTCCTGGGCCCATCGCTTGACTAGCTCCAGTGTCGCCTCGAGTTTCTCCTTCGGCATTGCTACAGTTTTGGCCTCCAAGTCCCATATGAAGCCTATGTATTTCTGTACTGACGAAAAAGGTCTTGTTTTGCTCTCGCTCCAGGGTACACCAAATTGTGCTGTCAATGCAATGAAGTCGTTTTCTGTCCAAACCTGCCCTGGCAAACGAATGGCCAGGAAATCGTCGACCCACTTTAGCAACCACCCGAATCCTGCCTTTCGGTACAAGGCAATCAGCATATCTGCAATACTCCCGAATACACCTGCACTCGAGGCTAAGCCAAATGCGACCGCCCGATCGACGTATACTAGGCCATCCCAGAAGACGCAGCATGCGTTCTGCTGATCTGGTTGTATGGGTGTCATCCGGTAAGCTGCAGAAATGTCGAAGGTGGCGGCCATGGAACCTTCTGGCAGAGATAATATCAATGCCACCGCATCTGCAAAGGTGCCCCATTCTGTTGGGAAGTCGTCGGAATTTATGCGACTGTTTATGGAGGAATGTATCGGGTCGTCTCGGGGAAATGATAGGTCTTGTATCATGCGGTACGTGCTTGAATTCGGTTTTGGGATCAGCCCCAGGGGAGATGTCTGAAATGGTCCTATGGCTCGCTCCAGTTCCTCTGGTGTAAAGCCCCTGGAGTAGCGGCCAATCTTTTGTTCGCTTGCTATATACTTGGTTATAAATTCTGTGTCCACTAAGGAGGATCTGTGATTTTCGAAAAATGGCTGTACGTGATATGTGCTCTTTCAGTCCGATGTCGAATCCATTATTCAAACCTGCTATAATATTCTGCCAGTCTTGCAATATACCATATTTACTCAATATACGTGCCGCGCCGACAGGGTCGAGCGGCGTTGTGACCCATCTCGGGTCAGAGCTTCCTGCAGGCTCCTGCTCCGTGGGTATCCTCGAAGCAGATGCTGCACATGTGGGTGTTGGTGCAGTTGGTGCCCCACCTGCACTGAGATTCAAGTGCCCAGCCGAAACAAAACTGCTTGCCATCAGGGGCTGTGAGGGCGTGTTTATTTTTGGCTCCTCGTGCGATTGAGGCGGGATTCTTTCCTGCTGTAGTACGCTTTGATTGGCAGTCAGCGGGCAGGTGGCCTTGGACTCCACATTGAAAACAATGTGAGGAGTCCCTGTCAGCGCGCGGTCTCTTTCGTGGAGATCCGGCTGGGGAGGGGGACTCTGCTGGCCATGAGCGCTTGGGTGGTGCCATTGAGGTCTGGGACACCTTTGCTGACCGAAGTGCTGTTCGAGTCGATATGATCGTCAGCGCCTCGGGATCTAAACAGCCTAAGTCATGAGACAGGTTGCGGGCAGCCGCCTCCCGTTGTTGAACATCATAGTCCATGGCAACATCCCAACTATGTGACTTCGCAATCGACGTCACAATCGCATGGTGGGCCGCTAACGCATTGGCTCTTTGGACACCACCATGGACTCGAGTGCGGTCAACTGCCGCCATTGCTGCTGCTAACCAGTCGATTATACTGATGCCCTTCTCATTCTCACGGTCCAGCCCTCTGGCAATGATGCCACCAGATGGTGAAATGATAAACTCCTCTGCTCCTTTCTCTGCTCTTCGCCGCGCCTCGGAGGTGAGGGAGATGTAAGGAATGTAGTGAAGGTTCTTAAAGGCTTCCTCCACCTTGCGTGGGATTGCTGAAAAATAAAAAGGAAGGGGGGAGTATGAGCATGATGATTGTATAGACACCACAGAATCGAAGCTGTCACAATGCACGGCATGCATTCCACAATGCCGTCAGACTGCTGTAGCATATGGCATGCATTCCACAATGCCATCGCACTGTCTGTGAATTGCGGCATGCCTTCCGCAATGCCGTTGGACTGTCTGGACGGTCCACATGTGAAATCATGCGGACCGGCCGTCCATCTGTGAGATAAGGAAAGGGTGGACTTACGAATCTCTAAAGGGTTGGCCTTAAACCCAGGTATAATCTCAGGAATTGGGGCCTTCCTGTTGGTCCGGGACTCGCTAGTGGGTGAAGGTATGTTCCTGGCCCGCTGTAGTGCCTCTGGATCGAGGAACAACCTTGTCACAGCCAGGGCTGCTTCAGTTGCACTTCGTCCGTCCAGGTCACCAGGGCTAGCTTCATTTGATAGACTATGTTTGTGCGCCAATAGCCGGGCTATTTGCGCATCCAGTAGTTCAATCTCGGAAGGTGGTGGGTGTTGGCCTACCCTCTGTGAATCGCAGTTGGTGCCAGCCCCTTCTGATAGCGGTAATGATGACGGATCCGGCCCTGGATTCGCGTCCGCTGGGGCAGTTTCCACTTGTGCCCCTGTGGGAGGTGGGTTCGTCTCACCGTTCAGATTTATACCTAAGTGCGCAAACACCCCTTGTGGCAAGGCTCCAGACGTCATAAGTGCGAAGTGAAATAAAAGGAAGAATTAATGAATGATAATCCGTAAAAGGATGCGAAATTTTAGATACTGTACTGACAAAGATGTCGTAGGAAACAAAAGGCGTGCGACTCCTTCATACGCTCGGCTGGACGTTGAGTGCCGAACTACTCCCGGCACGCAGGGATCGTGCGGCACTCGATACTAGACGCGATCAGCGCATGCACCCGGCAGCCATGACAATCACTACCACCTACCATGTTATGAATTCCTCGCTCTTTCTCATTCCTATGTGATGAAGCAGACAACCTGCAGAGTTTCGAAATACGTGACGATAGACTTTGTGACAGTGACCAAAAACTGGTGTATAAAATAATTTGCATTAAATTTTCACTACTCCGGAGCTCGTATCAATATGTAACATTGTTCTTCTGCCTCTCCTTGGACATAATAGGTAGAAGCACTCCGGGATATAATTACTTCTTCTCGGTCTATTCCATGCTTCATCCGATACAAATCGTCACTGTAACACTAACCACTCCTCCAAAGCTGAACGCGGAAGCTCCATATTGTAAATTCTGATAGCAGCTGCTGGCTGCACAGGCCGCGATGTCAAATGCCCCAAACTCGAGCGCTGCTCCAGCTTGTTGCTGACAATCTGATCGTCACTCTGACGTCTGGTCCGTGCCTCTACTTACTTTAAGCACCAAATATACTTACGATGAGCTACCATCAGCCGCGGCGTTAGCTGTCATGCTTTTCGATATCTCCCTCACGTTAGATGTCGAGGTAGGCTTCACAACCCAAGCTTTCTGAAAATTTGTCACTTTTCATCATTTACTTGCTGAACTACAGATTCAGTACATATGGAGGTCATTATTTCAACGAGTAGCCGCAATTGAAAACACTTGATACTGACGATATTTTTAGACGTAACTGGTCACTTACGAAGGTCCTATATATTCTGAGTCGATACTTGGGAGTATTCAACGGCCTGTAAGTCATTTGTTGTTGAATGCGTTTGGATGAACTGACAACCGTCTATTGTCAAATCTACAATTTCTAGGTGAATAGTGATCGACATGTGTTGCGGTTATTTGTTCAACTTTTTATACGTTACTAGTGCAAAGCAGCAGCCAGCCTTCCATACAGGTAAGTCCGACAAAAGAAAAACGAAAAGCTGCTGATATAATTTCAATATGAACCAGATGTTAGTTTTTGGAATTCCCTTTTGTGGTTGCGTGCGCTGATGGACGATGGCAGATGTAATATTTGGTCCTGGTATGGAGTTTTGTAAGTTGGCGACCACGTCAGATTGGGACTTTCAAAAATTCTAGTGATTATTATTATTTAGCAGCGTCATACTGGCCTCCTCTATCCCCTGTAACGCTCTCTTTGGCAATGCGGTTACATGCCCTCTTTCGAGACGTAAAATATTGTGTTTGATTCTTGTGCTCTCCTAGTGACGGCATATTTTTTACGATATTCTTCAAGTTCGCTTCGTTTTAATCGCTCTGTATATAGGTTCGCAACATTCTCGTTCAGTATATCCTTCTCTCACATCATGTTTAATTCAGCTGAGAATATTGTATGGCTTTCAGACGGCCCTGCATATCACTGCTGACCAAGTCATATTAGGGGTTACAGCTCTGCTAGTCCTCACTCGCACTGCAACGGTCCGTGTTCTTCAGACCAAAATATGGCCATCATGCCCTATGGTTGTGATGCACTCGTTTCCGCCTTTCGTTACTACGTTAGTATATCTGTAATTGCCTATCAACCTCGTACTGATAGTGCGCGTGTTTCTGTGAAGGATCCCAAATTTTGTGCTGATATGTAAGAAAATGCGACATACATATAGCGGATGTCGTCTGACACGTACCATAGCGATGTATTTTGGTCTTGCCATCTATAAAGTAATGAAACACCTGGGAGAACGTGGTCTCTTGCGTACTCTAATGACCGAAGGGGACGGTCAAAATATGGTATCTATATTTTCATTCCTATTACGGGACACTGTTCGGTTTTACTTTTCGTGAGCATATTCTCTCCTGATTTCTTAGACGCCACTTATGTCGTATATCCATCCACCATTGAAGGACACTCGGTAAAACTGCAATGTTCAGGTTTATACTGCATTGCCCATGTCTCATAGGGATGGTCCTGGTCAATTTTATGTACTGTGCTCTGTTCTCAGACCGTTTTATCGCCTACGCCGCAGTCCCGTACGTCCAAGAGAACTATTTTTCCGTAACACGCGCTTATTCCCAGCACTTTTACAAGATTCCTCGTTGCGGCATATTCAATAACTGTACGTGTTCTGCTCCCAAATGAAATTCGATTTTATTGATACATCGTTTATTCATTAGGGATCGCGACTCATTTTATTCCTTGGAGGTGATGTTACTAATAAGACCGGGGTGTACAAGGCAGGAACCGAACACCGGATCGACAAAACGGTCAACTATGAAATGATGGCCATGATATCAAACGGTTCAGTGCTCGATGAAACCAAGTCGGAACGCGGGCTATCATCTCTTCCAATTCTCTCTTCCAATTCTGGAAAGTAACTTCGACAACAGTTATCACGGAATACAGGAAATAGATACTCGAACGCGATAGATGCGAGTTTGTGGCGTGGCCATCTAACGCATCATCGGCAGATGATGAAGTGGAGGGATTAAGGTATTTTGTCGCGATTTAGGGAAGTAAGGCTCAAAACGTTCTCAGTGGCAGAAAGAAGAATCACCTCGTGCCTGTTCCTAAATACTTGACTATCTCACACATCAGTAAAATGAGCATGTGCTCTGGAGCCTCCAGGAGGCTCCAGCGGCACCGGAGTATTCAGAGAACATCGCCCGGTTTCAAATGCTCTCAGAGCACTATAGAGACGACAATATCTCTTGCAAATATTTTTCTCTTACTACTCTCACTACTCTAGTTACTCTAGCTATATTTATAATATTTACAATAAATATTCATTTAGAAAAATAAATTTAAAAAATTTAAATACAATTGTGATGCAGAAAGTGATTATTATTATTATCAAACATTAGTATCACTAGTCACACAATTACAGAACACAATAAAAAATATAAGAAAAAATGATCCAAAATACATAAATAAATAAAAACACACCATCAACAATGTTCACACTACAAGCAATGAAACAACCAGTATAGTTGGCTGTCATAACATGTAGAGCTTGTTGTTATAAAAAATATAACCCAGTGAGAAAGACAACAGTAATAATACTGCATCTTCCAGCACAGCAGGGACAGTAATGTGACAAGCAAAAAAACAAGAAAGAAAAGGAGAAACAGTATATTCCAAGCAGAAGTCAGGACAAGTGTGGGGGTGAGGGCCAAGATGAATCCAAAGTGTCGAGGCAGAGACAATGATGTGAAGGTGAAGGAAGAGATGCATAGAGATGAAGGCGGAGATGAGGAAACAAGTGTGGATAGTGCTAGATACACAGGCAGAGAAAGGATAAGGTCACAAAGAGGAAGGTGATGAGAGCACAAAGGGAAACTAAGCAGGGCCACACCGCTATAAGTATGTCATGGAATGTTTGAACTGTGACTGGTATGCTACTGTGACTGATGCATATTTATCATGTTATGTCACATTATTTCCCAGCAATATAGTGGCTCGGGGTTTTAGCCGGCTGTATCTAAATCTATGTGAATGTATTTACTCTCTCTCAGAGCCTCTGGGAGCTAGTGCCTATCCTCTATAGCCTATTGAATAAGACAAATAAGGAAGAGATCTCAGGTTCCAAGTAATGAAACTCTGTTATATTTCTGCTTTAAATACTCTAGAAGTGATATTGGTACATTATCTGTTGTAAAATAATACATATTATTGATGTTTTGTACTTTAAGCACTCTGAGAGCCTCTAAGAGCCTCTGGGAGTCAGCACCTATCCTCTACATCCAAAAAAGGGATGGGAGCAAACTGGATCATGGCCGGCAGCTCCAGCAGCTAAACCACTTTACTGATGCAATGGGAAGCAGGGTTGTATTAATAATTGATATGGATACTGATGTAAATTGGAATATTATCGTACAGTCTGCAGCTGAATTTTCCTTCCAGTGACAGTGACAGTTTATCCAGAATTATTTGGATATGAATGTAGGTTAATGTAGGTAAGGTCTTGGCCTCACCTTTTAGGCCATATCCTTCCACAAATTTTCAGTTGTCCTAACTATGAAAGCAACAAACACTTGGCAAATTCATTGGTGCAGATCTGAAGAAAGAAAGGTTCAGATGAGCATGCACCATCATCCAGAGGACTTAGGAGTTCCCATTATTGAGAAAGACATCAAAAAATCTCAGCTGATATTTAAATTGACTTTTCAATATATTTTTTTTGTGGGGGGTGGTGAGATAGGGCAGAGCAGCACTCAACTTGTTTATGCCAGGCAGGATATAGATAGATTCACAGGTCATATTGGGGAAGCAGACCAGGAAAGAGCGTTCAATGACATCAAAATAGCCTTGAGCTCTGCCCCAGTCTTAGGACACCCTGTTATGACTGTGTTGCACCCTGATGGTCCCCGAGGTTATCCCCACCTATCGATGATTCAAGTCATCGTTCAAGTCCTCACATCAGAAACTGTCGGTTTCCCGATGCTGACGTATGCCTTCGTGGTGATCAAACTCCATTTACGCCCCCGTCAAAATATACTCATACTATCTGGTTAAACTCTGATATGTCCCTTTTTATTATGATGATCCGTTCTACTCTATGTTTCACATATGTCTATATATACTTGTACCCCTCGGACTATTTCCTTTTCTCGTAATTCTGCTCTCAGTTATCTCATGGCCTCCGAACTAATTGTAACCTTCCCATTGGAGGGTGTTTATAATTACTATAATCTCAAATATTTACTAATAAAAGTCTTATTTTTACAAAACTCCATCTTTAAATAGTGAGATCTATTCTGAAACAATTATATCATCAAAAAACAACCATCAGAAATAGTTCTCCATATTACATCTTATACAACCCATAGTTATTTAACAAATTCTATTGTATATAATTTCCTTCCTTTTACAGATGTCTACTAATACTTTTATTAGTACTTTGTCTTTTAAAAGCTGTAATGTGGTTATTTCCTAGTAAAATATATGAGATGTCATTGGAAATTTTTCATCCTATGGCCTTCTTTATTAAGTGAAATTACCTATATATTCTGGGTATGTTGAATCAAGTAGAAATCTGTTCAGATTGACAGATCCATTCCGAAGTAATACATATGCATGGAATGTACTATCTAAAGGTATCTACTTTTTAAAAGTATTAGTGTTTCAAACTACTAATTTTTTTTATTGTCTACTCGTGTCCAGAAAGATTCTTTAGTTTGTAATGTATGAGAGAGTTTAAAACTTTTTGAAAGTTTTAAAAACCAAATTATGTTTGAATCACATCCCAGATGTTTAAATGACCTTTAGAGTATATTAGAATTTGGTATACTTAATAGTTTTCAGATATCCTCCATTCCTAGTCAAGCTTATTTGTCAATACTGTTTCCTGCTCTTCTCCTAGTTAGTATTTTCTAGATGCTGAATATTTGTATATGAACCTGCTGTAGTTGTAGTTACTAGGCAATCAGAATATCGACTCAGAATACCCTCCTACACCTCTAGAAGTCTCCGACTAAGTACTCTGCTATCCGCCTTTGTGTGCACTCGCCCACTTTTGGTTTCCGACCCCTTGGCCCGACACTTGACCTATCCTTTGGTTCCGATTGGTAGTTTGCTGAAAGGTACTCGTTAGGACTAGTCTTCATCCATCCAAAATTTAAGGACACCCAACAGATAGTTGCAAGGGCGCAGCACATAAGCTGAAGCTAAGTCCTTCTGATCGGTCCCCATCGGCCTACTGACATTAGTCAGTTTTCAGTTCTTAACACACCCTACCTGTGGGATACCCTATCATCTCTACATGGATGCCTCTGATTTTGCCTTAGGGTGTTGTCTCCAGAAAGTGCAAAACATGACCTTATGAGACCTCAAGGACACCAAAATTTATGTCCAAGCAGAATCAGCATTTGCACAGTCAAAAATAGTACCAACCTTTGTCACCCACTATACAGCCAAAGTACCAGAAATCTTGGATGGACTCCTGGGCACAGACATTTGAGGATACCTACATTACTGTAGAGCACATTATCACATACTGGAGCCACACTCTCAAGAAGCCAGAATGCAATTACTCTGCCATGGAATGGGAAGCATTAGCAGCCAAGCAGGGTCTAGTTCACTTCCAGCTATTCCGGGAAGGAGAGCACATACTTCTCATCATGGACCATGCTGCTTTACAATGGGCCAGATCATATGAAAACACGAATTGACAACTGGCCACATGGGTGGCAGTGTATGCAGCATATCCAGGTCTGGAGATGCTATACTGTGCTGGATGAGTAATGTCAACCCCCTATCCAGGTTACTGCAAGCACCCATCTCAGTAAGCCCAGCCTGAGATAACCTCCCAATGATTGTGTCAAGCTTGCTCAGCAAGGGAGCTGAGGAAAAACCATGGGAGGATACACCAGCTAGAAGAACCATCTTTGCTACACAACAGGAATTGGTAGAACCTGTCAAAACCCTGAAGATGGTCCCACAAACAGAATGGCATCTGAATTCCTAGGACACAGAATAGCACGGTCTAAGAAGTCTCCATCTTGCCAATCTCTTTGGTCTCCATCCACATGGATGTCTGGATATATCTCAGCAATTAGATCAGATATTTCTGGACCACAGATCATATGAGGAGGGATATCCATTGTATGATCCAAAGGCAAATCCTTTCCATGGCCTACATCTAAGAGCCACTGAGCAAACTGATCACTGTGTGGATCATGCTGATCAACCCGCATATTCTTTTTCAAGAAAAGTACCTTGCCATGGTTCCAGAGTTGAGATTTTTGAATACATTCACCAATAATCTGTTCTTTAGAGGCACGTTGTACAACAGGCAAAGTCTGCTGGAAGTCACCTCCCCAGGCAACAGGAATGCCTCCAAAGGGGAGAGCATCTTTGTCTAATACATCCCTTAGAGTTCTGTCGACTGCCTCACATATGAAATGTGACTGCATTGGAACTTCATCCCAGATGATGAGGCGTACTTGCTTCATGAGCTCTGCCTTTTCTGAGCCCTTTTTGATGTGACATGAGGAGTTCTTCTCACAGGGAACAGGAATTGCAAACATGCTATGAGAGGTGCGACCACCTTTGAGAATCATTGATGCAATTCCAGATGAGGCGACACAAAGGACAATGTAGCCTTTGGCACGACATGCATGTGCAAGAGTATTCCATACAAAGGACTTGCCAGTGCCACCTGGGCCATTGACAAAGAACATTTTGCCCTCCTGCTGCTCATCAACTGCCTTGATGATAGTGTCAAAAGCCACTTGTTGTTCAGGATTGAACTTTTCAAGATTGGCTTGGGCACTGGCATGCTCATGATCAAGATTATAATTCTTCTGCTCCCTAATGAGACGATTGCCAATGAACTGATCCCAATTCTCAGTGATTTGTGGCATGGTTGGATAGAGTGAAAGAGACTTTCCAGAATAGCGGAGGATTTTATCAATCTGATAGAGACCAAAGTCATAAATTGTGTGAGGTGCTGCATTGTCAATGTTATATGTAACCCTCAGGATCCAGTCCAAATCATCACAGATAAATTCTTTGAACTCATCCCAGAGTTCTTGAGATTGTGCAGGGGAGGACATGGTCAAAATGATGACGAACAACCTGCGAAGTTGAAGGCCAGGCTGTATGCGACTGGCTTCTCTGAGGCACATGTTCCACTGGCGATCATCTTCAAGCAAACCACGTGCAACACAGGCTTGTTGAAATGTGGGATGGGTCTCACCCTGAAAAGTCCTTAGATTTTCAAATGAGGTGGCACCTTGGACGACAGTGAGCAATGTACGGAGGTGGAATCTTTCACCACAGGCAGCATTGACAAAATGGATGCGTCCTATGGAAAAACCACTTTGACGTGGCTTCCATGATTTAGTCCTAGCTACAAATGTAAAATACTCGGGAAAATCCATATACAGTGTGTCCCTGGCACGGCGACCATTGTAGCCAATAAGATCCTTGGCATTAGCTTCAAAATAAGCCATTAAAGTTGTGCCAGCACGGTCTGCCCTTTGTAAAGCCTCAGCAGGACCCTGATCAGCATCAAAAATGACAGTGTTTTCCCCAGGGAGGTGGACACGAAGTGCCATTACTGCAGGAACCTGGGTGTGGAGTTCATTGCACATTAATCGCCAGACAGACTCATGTGCACTAACATATCATGCATCAAGATACTGTTTAATCTCATCTGGTGTCTTTCCAACCTCCATAGTTGTGCGATCGGGGCCTTTGTAACAGTATTTATGCATATACATCATTGATCTATTGGTAAAGACCAACTCGACATTGATATGGCACTCAAAGGTGAGAAGCAGAATAGGAGAGTAAGGAACAACATATCTGTTGTCATATGTAAACTTGGGAGTTACATAAACCCTCCCATTGTTGGGACGAAGGTAGAATGGATAGCCTTCCTGATTGACAATGGTGGCTTCACACCAATCCTTTGGGAAGAATTTACCACATGTACCATTGGCCATACAGGCAGCATTTGGATGATGAAGACCGCAGGGGCCATGGGTCATGAGTTGACCTACTAAATTAAATAGTCTGGGATGTGTTTCAGGATCTGGAAAACAGGCAGAAATAATTGAATCGACATCTGCAGGTGTCCTTGGCTTATCCTGCTCCTCAAACCATATAAGACAGTGCATGTGTGGAAGACCCCACTTTTGGAATTCAATGACATGGATATGTGCTACTGTTTTACCAAAGATATGGCCCTCTGTAATCATTTTCAGCATTTTAGCCTTTTTGATAGCAAAGACACGTGAGACCAAATCAGGGCGATCAGCAGGGGACTGGATTCACGGGTGACTTCCTCCCAATTGGGATTAGCAGTCATGGTGATGAAGCAGCTGGCATTGCCATACTTGCGTGCAATTGCAAAAGAGTTTTGCAGACTTTGCCTCATATCCCTTGAACCGCCAGTAAATGAAGAAGGGAGTATGACCCTCTGACCGATACTATTGGGATTGATATCATCATTTGAAAAAGCATCAATGACCTGGTTGTAGAGTTCTGCACGTATCCTTGGTTGATTTTGACTCAGAAACTTCAATCTGCTCTGTTCTGTGACTGCCCAGGCATCAACAATGTACTGCTGGAACAGCTTTTGTGCATCAAAAATGGTTTTGGCTTCATTTGCTCTAAGAAATAGGCGATAGGCATAATATTCACGCTGGGTCACCTTACGACTTTTGTCTTCTTCTTCAGCTTGTTCATGCTGCTGTGCAGCCTGGGGCTGCCAATTGTTATTTGCATAGGGAATGTCCCATGACCAACCATGCTCACCCTGGGAAAGAGCATGACATAATGAAGGGGTGTACAAATGGCCTGTCCTTCATGCAATCGATGGAAGGGCCCCCCCCTTCTCTGAACAATAATATCCCTTGGATCACCCTGACCTGTATCACCATCTCCAGGCACAATGACTGCAAGTTCATCACCGGTTGGAAGGTTGTACTGTCGGGGATCAGTAAAAGCCTTGTAGCTCAGTCTAACATGTAACCTTGGAGTCTCTGCCTGTGTCCTCAATCGCTCATGTGCCTGGCGATAGAGTACTATAAAGGGATTATATTGCTCCATCATGTCCTGCAAGTCAGAAAAGGTTTGATTGTTTAGATTCCGATTTGCCCTGTGATTCTGCCTTATCTGCAATGCATTCCCCAGTGCATCCTCATGTGCCAGTGCAGGATCATGGATGTAAAGCTGAGCATAAGTGGGTGATACATCTTCCCCGTATGGGATTAAGGAACCATGCTCATGATACAATCCACCATGTATTTTAAAGACATATGGGCCCCGACCGCCTTGCAAGACAGACTCATCCAATTTGACACCAAGTGATATAAATGCAAATGCATTATTATATGCATGGATATTTTTGCGAAATTCCTTGGCATTGTCTGTATTATCCTCAAGAAGAGACTTTAAGGTATGAGGGACTGGTTCAAGTATTGGAAGGATGATCTTTCCTTGCTTGCAACACTTGCCAAACTTTGGTGTTGTCCGAGAGCTAGCTGACAGATGCTCATCCATCCAGTGTAAAGCTCCACAGTGTGAACACTGTATGTTCATATGTCCCACATCATGTCTTGGAAACCTGGCCTCCACAACTGGCTGCCATCCAATGGGTAATTGTGCAACAGGAAGTGGAAGTGGAGGGATGGCTGCAGGATCTGGAATAACTGGGGGTGGGGCATTGACTGCAGGTGGGGCAATAGCTGGGGGTGGGGCAAGTGGGAGAATAACTGGAGGTGGAGGAATAGCTGGGGGTAGGGCCAACTGTGGCTGTTGCTGTGCATTTATTGCTGGAAAAACAGGTGGATGGTGATGCTGTGGTGGTGCTAGCTGCAATATGGGTACCTGTTGTTGTGGAACTGGATTTCCAGGTGGATGGTAATGATGTGGATTTGGTGCTGGCTGTAAAATTGGTGGCTGCAGTTGAGCAGGTTGGTCTAATGGTGGTAAAGCAGCATACTGATCATACAGAGCAGCTACTGTAGCAGAGCCAACTGCAGGTGCACCCTGTTGTATATGTGGTGCTAACTGCAAAATTGGTCTCTGCAATTGAGGAGCTGGATTTCCTCGTCTACGACCCCGCCCAAGAGGTTGTAATGGTGGCAAATCTGCATACCGCCTACGCAAGAGAGCCACTGCATCAGAGCCAACTATATCAGAGCCACCTGCAGCAGAGCCACCTGCAGCAGAGCCACCTGCAGCAGAGCCACCTGCAGCAGAGCCACCTGCAGCAGAGCTACCTGCAGCAGAGCCACCTGCAGCAGAGCCACTTGCAGCAGAGCCACCTGACTGAGCAACCAAAAATGGATTATCAGATTGACCTCTACCAACAGGAAGATGGAGATCTCGGAATGGTTGAAGAGGAGGTGGTATATTAGAATTCACAGCTAAACGCCGATGACGATCAGATGGAGATGTCATTTGCAATTGTGCCCTATGCTGCCTTCGCTCCTCCTCCCGATTACGCTCAGGTGTTCAATCCATACTAATATAGCAATCACAGCAGTAGCAGCAGAGAGAAACCCTGCAAGAGAGGGGGAAGAGAGGAATCCCTGCCATTGAAATGAGGCATTATCTCGGCTCACAGACCTGTGTTCCTTTCAAACGGATCTTTGATTCAATTAAGTAACACTTGCTTTTGGCAACTTATCTATAGACTATAATTGGTACATATCGCCAAGTTTGCCAAAACCTCGTGTCAAGTAGCCGGGCGTCTTTACTTGCTTCCCAAAACGTGTAGTTTTTGGGCCGAGTTCCTTTACCTGTGCGTCATTCGCCTCGAGGCTCGACGCCGCGTTTCCTCATTGTAGTTGGATAACTTGCACTCTTCTTAGATATCCATTTGCTATTTAACAGGCAGCTTTACAGGAATGCTACCATTTCTCATTCGCCTCACTTACAGTAGCGTTATTCATCTCCTTCACCGCATAATGGGAAACCCCAACGATAAGTTCCTGTTTAATAGCAAGGAGTGCGACTTTCGCGGAGAGCCTAGTACACTTCAGCCTTACCTGGTCATACCTATCCTCATGTCTAGGTCTCTTGACAAAGCCATTGTAGAGCGCATCGAGTTCAACAAGGGGGTCAACAGTCCCGAACACGAATTTCTGCTCTGCCATCTGATCGAAAAATGTGATGATTCAAAACAGACTCCCAGGCGATCGTATGTAGTTGTGGAACGACGTAAGGCAGCGGAGTCCGATAAGGAGAACCCCGCAACAGCTCCAACCCCGGGCCCAACTCCTCCCTCAACCCCTCCCACACCGAAATCCTATAAAACTCCCTCCACAACTGATATTCCATCCACAGTTCCTACTACACCCTCTAAAACATCTAAGGGGGGTGTTCCACAATCTGTGGCGAAAACATCGAAACTTACCATACATTCTTCTTCCAATGTCGGTGCGATTTCTGAAGCCATATCCAACTCCAGCGGGAGAAGACCAGCCTCCGATGTATTTCAGTTTACTAATGATGGCACACTTGACTTTCTCGAGCCATGGCGGAATTTCGACACAATTGAATTCTTGGACCTTCGGAAGGTCAAGACGCCTTTTACTCTAGCCATGCTGGCTACACTGGCCAGAGTGATCCACGACCAGGCTGTTGATTACACAGTAATTCCGAATCAATGTTATTGGTTTTCTGCTTGCATATATCGCTTCGTCTCATCATACACGGGAGTCAAGACTTCAATTAAGAACACGAGACGACCGACGGGTACTTCCCGTCAGGGTATGATTCGAGTGCCTATTCTAATGGGCACAAATGGGCGAAAACCTTCATCGCCAGAATGGTTACCTCTCTTCGAAGAGGCTTGGGCCGAAGACGCCGAACAAATCCATGAGTACAATAAGAAAACAATTTCACAAGAGGTGTGTAGTGTGAAAAAGTCCAGGATAAGCGATGACTCACTCTATTTTATTTCAGGAAAGTCTTCGGATGATCAAAGCAGCCGAGCAAAAGGCCGAGGATGAAAGGAAAGGGCGCGAAGCAGCCGACCAGAAGGCCGAGAATGAAAGGAAAGGGCGCGAAGCAGCCGACCAGAAGGCCGAGGATGAAAGGAAAGGGCGCGAAGAGATAACACAACGTTATGCAGCACTGGAGCGTGCTTATGAACTGGAAAGAAACAAGAATAAGAATCTAGGGCTTTCCATTGGAAACTCTTATAATCAGGTGATGTCCAGGCGGCCGCTGACAGTGGGTTGTCATTTACATCCAGTTCATTTCTAGACTTCACCATGATATGATCTCTTTCCTTTATGCCGTCAAAATTTCTATGCTGTCTTTTCTTCCATGGCCATCACCTCAGTTCTCGTCCGTTCTCCGCAACACCCCTCCCCACTGCTACGCTGGCCGTGACTACTTACGTTGTATCTCGATATCCGATATCTGTGAATCTATATCCGTCGTCCGTTATGTTGATGAGCCGTTAGAATATTCTCATTTATTTTTTCCATGATTCTGAAGGGAGGAATGGCTTCGCGAGCCTTGGATGCTTTCCTTGCGCAGGGACAAGATTACGTTCCTGCGTTCTCTTCGGCAAGGAACATGCTTCGAAGGGGAATCCAATACTGGATCATCGTCGCTGTCCTCCGAATCCGAGTTCTCGTACGGTAGTAAATCGGGGGGGTTCCCGGGATCAAACGGGAACATGTCAACATCAGCTCCAGGCGAACAGAGCGAATTCGAACTGATTTGTTCGTGAGAATCTCCAGTCTGATGGTAGTCCTCGGTCAGGCCTTCAAGGTCCTGCCGATGAGCACTCAGCCGGTCTCCTTTTTCGAAGAAATCTGCAGCGAGTATGGATGCATAAGCTTCAGACAGAAGAGCTTCACCAGTCGTTCGATTTTCCTCCCTCACTAATTTGTCTTCGACATGGGGCGAATAAATGGAAACAAAAGTCAATTCGTCATCAGAGTTATTTACTTGTCCTTGTATAGATAGTCCATGAACCGCTTCATATAACCTTTGCTCCTCAGCTTCCTCCGACATATCCTGTGCAGAGCATTTGTTGATAGAGACATAATGAGACATTTTGCCAGCTTGAGGGCAGTCTATCTTAAAATGCTCCGGACTTCCGCATATCCAACATTCCTTGGTGGGTTTGACCGAACTCCTCTTGTTACTCCTCTCGAAGAACATTTTTCTGTGACGCTTTCCCTGTTTTGGATCAGCGACGTCTGGAACGGTCCTTCTCGTCGAGCCTCTCTCGTTAGTCTCACTAACGAGAATATGGTTAGGTGAAGAGGAGTCGCCGGTGACTCTAAAATCCAATTCTTGACCCTCCAATAACATTACGCGCGGTTTCTGGAACCTGTAATGTTCCCAGTGTGTTTGGACCCAAGCGTTAATCAGAGCTTCTTGCAGGTTATTAGCATAAGTCTGTAAACTCATGATATCATCGATGGGTTGTCCTTGAAGAAGGTAGAGCCATTCCGTAGGCAGTGTGAGAATGTGTCTGCGTGTCTCATCCCCTCTGTCCTGGTGGAACCCGTACAGGAAACGATAAAGTTTGACTCTCCGTTTGATATAGTGGACGGGTGTCTCACGATCATGACCAGCCTGTCGAAATTTCATAGCTTCCCATTCTAAGGCTAAGGATTCATGCCAACGAGTTCCGAGCAATCCTTCGACGATACCCCAAAGAAACGACCCATGAGATTGACTGAATTCAGTACGATGCTCACGGTCTAAGGTACTCCACCAGACCTTAGCGTGCCCTTTGAGTCGTCTTGGCAGAGCAACTCCTAAGATCGCACTCATAGAGTCTGATATCTCCGCGAGACTCATGATATCCATGATATAGTCCAGGGCTTCGGATTGAGCTCCATCGTATTCAGGGAGATCAGACCATTTGATCTTAAGGTCATTGGTGTTAAGAGTGACCTTCTTGTCCTTAGGTAAGTCATCAATAAGCGCGCTAGCTCAAGACCGCATCGGAGTTCGAAAAGGGGTATTAGGCACTCCATTGTGGCGTTCCCCACGTCCTGAGTTCCCTCCCCGGTCTGAAGTATTCGAACTCCCAGATGAATCGCTAGGGGGTCCTCCTGATGGCAAGAAAGGGTTTGAAGCGATCAGTAGAGAATGGCGGGGACCGTCTGGATTAAGCGATCCTCAACCAGCAACTGGGCCAGCTATGCCCTCAGTGAATGCCGTGGAGAAGGATGGTCGACCCTTGTTGGCGACTGATCGGTTTCTGAGAGTGGTCACTTCATCCCTGAAGTTAGGGCTGTTGGAGACTCCCTCAAATGCGACGCGAGAGCGGTGATCTCCCTGGAGAGACGTTAGGCCCGGTTACATCGCGATTTGTCTCTCAATCTCCGTCGCGTTCAGAAGTCGACACGGCTGGGGTTGATGGAAGGGAGTGCAGACCTCAATCCTCTTCTCCTGAAGGCGTTCTATCACTTGCGTCCTCAAGTCCAGTGGAAAATCCTCCAATATTACGGGACGGTTGAGAGAATGCAGAAAACGAGTATCAGGGGACCCGTTTAAGTTGCGAACGAATGAATTGGTCGTGGAGATAGGCGAATCAGGGACCTGGATCGAGTCGTTATAGGGGAGGAGTACCTCTAAAACCATCTTATCAAGTCTTCTTTGGTTTCGCTTCAACTGACCTCTTAAAGTGAGGTATGCCAGCGATAGATTTGGCGTGACTCCATTGAGAGACTCCTCCAACATACGGATGTACATGTACTGGTAGTCAACCTTAGGCACAACATGATCTCCGCCAAGCAGGACATGCAGGATCTACAACACATCATCATGCGTACGAAGTGCTTCAAGGAACAGAGAAAACACCTCCCGCTTGAGAATTCTTCTTCCTCCTTCCATAGTGGTCGTCACCTCATTCGACCATTCAGGAATCAATTGGGTCAAATCCTCAAGGTTCCCTGGTCGCGTGAATAAATCCCGCCCCGATAAAATCGCTTGATAATGCCCTAACCAGACTGCTACAGTCTCCGGTAGAATAGGGTAATCCGTACTGTACTCCTCCATGAAGGGGGTAACCTGATCCTCGGGGATTCGATCGGTGTAGTACATATCCCATTTGTAATCGATGGGCTGGGCGTAAACCATATGACCTCCGAGGAACTGCTTAAGGATGACCTGTCTCGGAGGGAATCTGAGAACAGGCGTGGGTGCTCAATTAGACTCAACGTTAACTCCAGGGGTGTCCAACTGCTTGAGTAATGAGCATTCCTCAGGTGGATCGGGGGGAATGTTCATTGACGATCCAGCTACTACTCCGGGGGAATCCTCTGGAGGAGGCGATCCTGGAGGAAGCTGGGGAATGTTCGTAGACGATCCAGCTACTACTCCAGGGGAATCCTCCGGAGGAGCTGATCCTTGAAAATTCGACGAAGACTTCCTCAGGGTGACGTTACGGGGTGGTTCTAGGTTAAAAGATTTTTGACGAGGCATGGAGCTACCCAGCGTTGATGAAGGCCTAGATGTTTGATTCTTGCCCGTAGTCATTCACGTGTTCAGGTCTTAGTAGTCAAATAATAAGTTTTTCCTCGTAGGAAAAGAACGGTCCGGCTCGGATCACCACTGTGAAGAGTCAATAGATTCTGACCGTTCGATATACGAAGAATAGTGTCTATTCAACTACTATTAGCAGATATTGACTGTACAGTATAATACCGTAGATTACTAGACAAGCTGTGCTAGTAAGAAGACACGCTATGCGTCACAAGAGCAACTGTACAGTTGCTCTTGATGGCTAGAATGAAAGAATGAAAGAGTTGACCTTCACGGTACAACTCGTAGCTATATGTAAAATAGATAATCAACGCAAAGCTGAATATCTAGAGTAAAGAAATAATAGCGTGAGTCGACTATAATGTCGACTAGCGCAAAGACCTTAGATTGGAACTCGACCTTCACGGTTCGAGTCCAAAGTACATTAGTATGCAAGAGAATACTACCTTTAGAGGTAGTTGAAATGTTACCCTTGACACCTCTCGCTATTCGACGTCTGGGTCGTTTACGAGGTGGTGTCTGCTGGGTAAAAGTTGTCTGTCTCTTTTGGTGCCGAGAGCGCCCATACGTATACACAAAGCTTCGAACTACAAAATCAATGTGTGCTCGAAATATAGAAAGAATATAAAGAAAGAAAATAAAAGGTAAATAATAAAGTACTATAATCCAGCAATTATTCCTTAGTCCGGGTATGCATATATGCATACCCTTTACAGGAGGCCAATCAGAGGAACACGCACTGGCTGGAGGAAAGAGAATGGAGGCCAATCAGGGCAGGACAAAGAGAGAAGGAAAGGGTACACAAACCACCTGGAGGGAAGAGAGAGGGCCGATCAGAGCAGGATGGAGAGAAGGAAATAGTACACACACTCGCTGGAGGAAAGAGAGAGGAGGCCAATCGGAGTGGGACAGAGGGAGGAGGAAAGGGGACACGCACCTCCTGGAGAAAAGAGAGAGGAGGACAAAGGGAGAAGGAAACGGTACACACAGTGGCTGGAGGAAAGAGAGAGGAGGACGATCAGAGGACGAAGAGAGAAGGAAATGGGACACACACCTCCTGGAGGAAAGAGAGAGGACAAAGGGAGAAGGAGTGGTACACGCACCGGCTGGAGGAAAGAGAGGGGGCCAATCAGAAGAGGACAGAGAGAGGGAAAGGGAACACACACCGGCTGGAGGAAAGAGAGGGGGACAATCAGAGGAGGACAAAGAGAGGGGAAAGGGAATGCGCACTGGCTGGAGGAAAGAGAGGGGAACAATCAGAGGAGGACAAAGAGAGAGGGGAAAGGGAATGCACACCGGCTGGAGGAAAGAGAGAGGGCCAATCAGAAGAGGACAGAGAGAGAGGGAAATGGAATGCGCACCGGCTGGAGGAAAGAGAGAGAAGGCAAATCGGTGCAGGACAGAGGAAGAAGGAAATGGTAGACGCACCGGCTGGAGGAAAGAGAGAGGGTCCCGATGAGAGGAGGACGGAGAGAGAAGGAAACAGTACAAGCACCTGGAGGAAAGAGAGGAGGATGATCAGAGGACAAAGAAAGAGGAAATGGTACACGCACTGGCTGGACAAAAGAGAGAAGAGGTCAATCAGAGGAGGACAGAGAGAGAAGGAAATGGTACACACACTCGCTGGAGGAAAGAGAGAGGAGGCGGATTAGCACAGGATGGAGGGAGAAGGAAAGAGTACACGCATCACCTGGAGGAAAGAGAGAGGGTGCGCTGTGAATGGGAGTGGGTGTGCAGTGGTGGATGGGTGCGCGGTGGTGCAGGTGCGCGATGGATGGGTGCAGGTGCGCGATGGATGGGTGCGCGGTGGATGGGTGCACCGTGGATGGGTGTGCCATGGATGGGTGCGCCATGGATGGGTGCGCGGTGGATGGGTGCGCGTGCGCGGTGGATGGGTGCGCGTGCGCGGTGGATGGGTGCGCGTGCGCGGTGGATGGGTGCGCGTGCGCGGTGGATGGGTGCGCGTGCGTGGTGGATGGGTGTGCGTGCGCGGTGGATGGGTGCGCGTGCACGGTGGATGGGTGCGCGTGTGCGGTGGATGGGTGTGCATGCGCGGTGGATGGGTGCGCATGCGTGGTGGATGGGTGCGCGTGCGCGGTGGATGGGTGTGCGTGCGCGGTGGATGGGTGCGCGTGTGCGGTGGATGGGTGCACGAAGGATGGGTGCGCAATGGATGGGTGCGCAATGGATGGGTGCGCGGCGGATGGGTGCGCAATGGATGGGTGCGCGGCGGATGGGTGCGCGGCGGATGGGTGCGCGGCGGATGGGTGCGCGGCGGATGGGTGCGCGGCGGATGGGTGCGCGGCGGATGGGTGCGCGGCGGATGGGTGCGCGGCAGATGGGTGCGTGGCGGATGGGTGCACGGTGGATGGGTGCACGGCGGATGGGTGCACGGCGGATGGGTGCGCGGCGGATGGGTGCGCGTGCATGGTGGATGGGTGCGCGATGGATGGGTGCGTGGTGGATGGGAGCAGGTGCACGGTGGATGGCTGTGCAATGGATGGGTGCGTGGTGGATGGTGCACGGTGGATGGGTGCGCAGTGGATGAGTGTGTGGTGGATGGGTGCAGGTGTGCGGTGGATGGGTGCAGGTGTGCGGTGGATGGGTGCGCGATGGATGGGTGCGCGGTGGATGGTGCACGGTGGATGGGTGCGTGGTGGATGGGTGCGCGGTGGATGGGTGCGCGGTGGATGGGTGCGCTGTGGATGGGTGCGCTGTGGATGGTAGTGGGTGCGCCGTAGATGTACCATGCCTGTCGCCGATTGTTCCCTTGCTTACATACAATAGTGACTAATCCGCCCACACGGAACCACCAAGCAACTTTACTATATATTGACAAGCCTGGGAACCCTTGCTACACTGCAGGGCAGTCGCTTTGCGACTGGCCCCACAACTCCACTGCGGGCTCCGGCTTGTTGGGGGGCTTCGCCCCCCAAACCCCCCCGCGTCCATCACTCTTAAGTATTTCTGTGTACTTCTAAGTATTTATCACAATCACTCTACTCTTACAAAATCTCAATCAAACAAAATACATTAAAGCTTCAATCTAATAATACATCTTTGTACACTATATTCGCAGTTCTCTTTTTCTCCTTTAATAATATTTTTATCCTATTCCAACTTCTTCCTCTTGAAAGTCCCACATACAATTGTCCATGTCCAAATACTGCCATTCTCAAATCTATTCCCACCACCTTCAAAGACTGTCCCTGTGACTTGTTAATAGTCATTGCAAATGCTAACCGCACTGGAAACTGAATACGATGCAGTTTAAATGGCAGTTGATCATCATTCGTAATGATTATCACCCGTGAAATAAATGCTGGTTGCCCAGTACATGGTCCAGTTAGGATCCGCACTTGAAGCAAATTATTTTCCATTTTCAACAGTCGCAATCGTGTCCCATTGAAAAGTCCCCTCTGTGGATCTATATTCCGTAACAGCATCAAAGGTACTCCTGGCTTCATCTCAAGTCGACTCGGAGAGATTCCACCAAAGTTCAGGCTGTTCAAATACTCTACAGGATACATCTCTGTCTCGCTGTCTCCCTCTGCAGTATCAGCACTGTGGTACATCCGACTCTCCCCTGGAAATTTATTCAGAAGTTCTGAATTAATCTCATCCACCTCTGAATTTCTTGGACACAGAATTGCCCGGTCTAAGAAGTCTCCATCTTGCCAATCTCTTTGGTCTCTATCCACATGGATGTCTGGATATATCTCAGCAATTAGATCTGACATTTCTGGACCACAGATCATATGAGGAGGGATATCCATTGTATGATCCAAAGGCAAATCCTTTCCATGGCCTACATCTAAGAGCCACTGAGCAAACTGTTCACTTTCTGGATCATCCTGATCCACCCGCATATTCTTTTTCAAGAATAGTATCTTAATATGCTTCCAGAGTTCTGATTTCTGGATACATTGTCCAATGATCTGTTCTTTTGAACCCTTGGGTACAACAGGCAAAGTTTGCTGGAAGTCACCTCCCCAGGCAACAGGAATCCCCCCAAAGGGAAGATCCTCCTTGTCTAATAAATCCCTTAGGGTTCTGTCAACTGCCTCACATGTGAAACGTGATTGCATAGGAACTTCATCCCAGATAATCAGTCGCACTTCCTTCATGAGTTCTGCCTTTTGTGATCCCTTTTTGATATGACATAGAGCATCCTTCTCACAGGGAACAGGGATTGAAAATGTGCTGTGAGAAGTGCGACCACCCTTGAGAATCATTGATGCAATTCCAGAGGATGCCACACAAAGCACAATGTAGCCCTTGGCCCTACATGCATGTGCCAGAGTATTCCATACAAAGGACTTGCCAGTGCCTCCTGGACCATTGACAAAGAACAATTTGCCTTCTTGTTGCTCATCCACTGCCTTCATGATAGTCTCAAAGGCAGCATGTTGTTCAGGATTGCACTTTTCAAGATTAGCTTGGGCACTGGCGAGCTCATGTTGAATATTATAACTCTTTTGCTCCTTAATGAGACGGTTGCCAACAATGGTATCCCAATTGTCAGTGCAGCTTGGCATGGTTGGATAGTGTGAGAGGGACCTTCCAGAATAGCGTAGGATCTTATCAATTTCATAAAGACCAAAGTCATAAACTTGGATTGGTGATGGATTGACAATGCCATGTGTTTGCTGAAGTATGAACTCCAAATCATCACAAAGAAAAACTTTGAAGTCATTCCAGAGTTCATGGGGTTGTGCAGGGGAGGACATGGTCAAAATGATGGCAAATAACCTCCGCAGTTGAAACCCAGATTGTATACCACTGGCTTCTCTGAGGCACATATGCCACTGGCGGTCATCTTCAAGCAAACCACGTGCCACACAGGCTTGTTGAAATGTAGGATAAGTCTCACCCTGAAAGGTCCTGAGCTGTTCAAATGAGGTGGCTCCTTTGACAACAGTGAGCAAAGTACGGAGGTGGAATCTTTCCCCACTGGCAATATTGACAAAATGAATATGCCCTATTGAAAACCCACTTTGACGTGGCTTCCATGATTTCTTCTTGGGTACAAATGTGAAATACTCAGGAAAATCCATATAAAATGTATCCTGGGCACGCTGTCCATTATAACCAATGAGACCTTTGGCATTAGCTTCAAAATAGGCCATGAGAGTTGTCCCTGAACGCTCTGCCCTTTGTAAAGCCTCAGCAGGACCTTGATCACCATCAAAAAGTACAGTGTTTTCCCCAGGGAGATGGACACCAAGTGCCATTACTGCAGGAACCTGGGTGTGGAGTTCATTACGCATTAACCGCCAGACAGACTCATGTGCACTGACATAACGTGCATCAAGGTACTGTTGAATCTCATCTGGTGTCCTTCCAAATTCCATAGTTGTACGATCATGCCCTTTGTAACAGTATTTATGCATGTACTTCATTGACCTATTGGTAAAGGTCAACTCAACATTGATGTGGCATTCAAAGGTGAGAATCAAAATGGGAGAGTAAGGGACAACATGTCTGTTGTCATATGTAAACTTGGGAGTTTCATAAACTCTTCCATTGTTGGGGCGAGCATATGTTGGATAGCCTTCCTCATTGACAATGGTGGCTTCACACCAATCCTTTGGATAGTATTTACTGCACTTCTTGTCAACCATACAGGCAGCATTTGGATGTTCAGCTCCACAGGGACCATGGGTCATGAGTTGACCTACTAAATTGAATAGTCTGGGATGTGTTTCAGGATCTGGAAAACAGGCAGAAACAAATGAGTCAACATCTTCTGGTGTCCTTGGCTTATTCTGGTCATCAAACCATATAAGGCAGTGCATGTGTGGAAGACCCCGCTTTTGGAATTCAATGACATGGATATGGGCAACTGTTCTCCCAAAGATCTGGTCCTCTGTAATCATCTTGAGCAACTTAGCCTTCTTGGCAGCAAAGACACGGGAGACCAAATCAGGACGATCAGCAGCAGTCTGTCCAGGAAGCAATTCATCAGTAACCTCCTTCCACTTGGGATTGGCTGTCATGGTGATGAAGCAGCTGGCATTGCCATACTTGCGTGCAATTGCAAATGAATTTTGTAGACTTTGTCTCATATCCCTTGAACTGCCAGTAAATGTGGAAGGGAGTATGACCCTCTGGCCAATACTATTGGCATCTGTACTGACATCCTGATTTGTAAATGCATCGACCACCTGGTTGTAGAGTTCTGCATGTAACCTTGGTTGATTATCCCTGAGAAATCTCAATCTGCGCTGCTCTGTTACTGCCCAGGCATTGACAATATACTGCTGGAATAGCTTTTGTGCATAAAAAAGGGTCATGGCTTCATATGCTCTGGGAAATAGGCGATAGGCATAATATTCACATTGGATCACTTTCCGACTTTTTTCTTCATCTTCACCTTCATCCTGCTGTCCAGGCTGGGGCTGCCAATTTTGATTTGCATAGGGAATATCCCATGACCAACCACGCTCACCCCTGGGGAAGAGCATGACATAATGAAGGGGTGTATAAATGGCCTGTGCTTCATGGACATGATGGAACTGGCCCCCCCTCCTCTGAACAATAATATCCCTTGGATCACCACGACCTGTGTCACCCTCTCCAGGAAGAATAACTGCAAGTTCATCACCAGTTGGAAGGTTGTACCGTCTGGGATCATTAAAAGCCTTGTAGCTCAGCCTGACATGCAACCTTGGAGTCTCTGCCTGTGTCCTCAATCGCTCATGTGCCTGGCGATAGAGTTGTACAAAGGGATTATATTGCTCCATCATATCCTGCAAGTCAGAAAAGGTTTGGTTGTTTAGGCTTCTATTTGCCCTGTGATTCTGCCTCTGCTGCAATGCCTGCATCAGTCCATGCTCCTGTGCCAATGCAGGATCATGGATGTAAAGCTGAGCATAACTATGTGATACACCCTCTCCATAAGGAATCAAAGAACCATGCTGGTGATACAATTCCCCATGGATTTTGAAGACATATGGGCCACCACCACCCTGCAAGACAGACTCATCCAAATTGACACCCAGTGATGTAAATGCAAAAGCATTATTATAGGCACGAATATTCTTGAGAAATTCCCTGCTATTATCTGTATTACCCTCTATAAGAGACCTTAAAGTGTGAGGGACTGGCTCAAGTATTGGAAGGGCCACCTTTCCTTGCTTGCAACACTTGCCAAATTTTGGATGTGTCTTAGAGCTATTTGCCACACGCTCATCCATCCAGTGCAAAGCTCCACAGTCTGGACACTGTATGTTCATACGTCCCAAGTTATGTCTTGAGAATCTCTCCTCCACAACTGGTTGCCGTCCAATGGGTAATTGTGGAATGGGAGGTGGAGGTGGAGGCATGGCTGCAGGCTGTAAAATGGCTGGAGGTGGGGGAATAGCTGGAGGTGGGGCTAACTGTAGCTGTAGCTGTTGTGGAACTGGATTTCCAGGTGGATGGTGAAGCTGTGGTGGTGCCCACTGTACAATAGGTGGTTGTTGTTGTTGCTGTGGAACTGGATTTCCAGGTGGATGGTGAAGCTGTGGTGGTGCCCACTGTACAATAGGTGGTTGCTGTTGTTGTGGAACTGGATTTCCACCTGGATGGTTATGCTGTGGTGGTGCTAACTGCAAAATGGGTACCTGTACCTGAGGTTGTGGAATAGCATTAATAGGTACATGACCATAGTGCAGTTGTGGGGCTGGATGTCCAGGTGGATGGTAAAGCTGTGGTGGTGCCCACTGCAAAATAGGTTGTTGTTGTTGTTGCTGTGGATGGTGATGCTGTGGTGGTGCTAACTGCAAAATAGGTAGCTGTGCCTGGACTGGTGGCTGCAGTTGAGCAGGTTGGCGTAATGGTGGTAAAGCATTATACTGAGCATACAGAGTAGCTACTGCAGCAGAGCCAACTACAGGCTGGACAGCTTCAGGTGCTAATTGGACATTAACTGCCTGTAGTTGAACAGGTACATTTGCTGGCTGATGACTATGCTGGGTATGTAGTGCTAATTGCAAAATTGGTTGCTGCAGTTGAGCAGCTATAGCTACATTGCCTCGTATACGACCTGGTGCCTGTGGCTGAACAGGTGCATTTGCTGGTTGATGACCCTGCTGGATATGTGGTGCTAACTGCAAAATTGGTTGCTGCAATTGAGCAGCTGGATTTCTCTGTCCACGACCCTGCCTAAGAGGTTGTAATGGTGGCAAATTTTCATACTGCCTACGCAAAAGAGCCACTGCATCAGAGCCAACTATAGCAGAGCCACTTGCAGCAGAGCCACTTGCAGCAGAGCCACTTGCAGCAGAGCCACTTGCAGCAGAGCCACCTGCAGTAGAGCCACCTGCAGTAAAGCCACCTGCAGTAGAGCCACCTGGCTGAGCAACCAAAAATGGATTATCAGGTTGACCTCTACCAACAGGGAGATCTCCAAATGGTCGAGGAGGGAGTAATATATTAGAATTCACAGCTAAACGTCGATGACGATCAGATGGAGATGTCATTTGCAATTGTGCCCTACGCTGCCTTCGCTCCTCCTCCCGATCACGCTCAGGTGTTCGATCCATAATAATACAGCAATGACAACAGTAGCAGCAGAGACAGAAAGCCTGCAAAAGAGGGGGGAAGAGAGCAGGGGGAGTGAAATATGAAAAGGAAATCATGAATAATCTTTTATAGCCTCAGAGAAGGTATTAATACTAACCTGGAGTTGTTTCAAAAGTCACAGAATGGAAGGTCAATTTTAACTGTATAAATTATATCTAAGTAGCAAATAGTGAAACCAATTACAGGGAAAGGACACACTTTCAACACTCCACTTATACTTATAGGGAGCAGTCACAAAAACAGTAGAGAGTGCCAGAGAAAGGGAGTTCAGACAAATAGGTCTAAAATAGCCCAAAAACGCGAAAAATAATGCATAAATAATTTTTTTTAACAGCATGAGAGAAAGTACTAATACTAACCTGAAAGTATGTTATATCTTCCAGTAAGAATGGAAACACAAAAAGGCACAGAATAGAGGGTCAACTTCACTGTATGAATAATATTTAAGTCAAAAAAGACAAAATTAATTACAGGGACAGGACTCACCTTCAGTACTCCACTTATACTTACAGAGAGGACTCAAAGAAGTAATGGAAAGTCCCAGGGAACCCAAATTCAGAGAAATAAGTCTAAAATAGCCCAAAGGCATGAAGAATAATGCATAAATACATTAAAACAGCATGATAAAGCCCAAGACATACCTGGGATTATAGAGGAGCCTTCAGACTGTATATTCCAATGAGAATAATACCCAGGAAAGGGTAATTTGACTGCAAATACATTATTTAATCATTTAAAAAAGTGAAAATTAAATAATAATAGATAGGAGCTCACCACACTTTTTATATTGCCTGTGGAGTTGAGGAAAGCTTCAGAGATAATAACTGTTTAATATGGGGGGTCCAGGGCCAGTGGATGGCCAGACTCCAACTGCAGAATAATATATTTAATTATTAAAAAAGCGAAATTTAATAGAATTAAATAGAGGCCTCAACACACCTTGGTATGGGCCCAAATCCCTTGAGAAATATTCCAAAGAGCAACACCTCACAATTTAAGGAGCACCAAGCTGGGGGAGGGAGAGGGGAAAGGAGAAAGTGTGGCAGCCTCGAGGCTTTGCAGCGTCCCGTGGTGCAGAATGTTCCCACGCATCACGAAAAAGCTCCCGCGTGCGTCACATGGCGTCACACAATACTCCCGCGAGTGCAGAAATACTCCCGCGGCGTCATTAAATACTCCCGCGTGTGCAAAAATGCCCCCGGGCTGACTAATAAGAGACTTCGGGCGCTAACGCGCCCTCAGCTTAGTCAGACAGTGAGGTTCGGGCGCTGCGCGCCCTCACAAATTGGGGAAAAAGCTCGGGCGCTCCGCGCCCTCACAAATAGGGCCTGCGGCGCCTAAAAACGCCCACCACCCACCAAGCAGCTTTACTATATATTGATAGAGCATATTCACAAATATTTTTGATATTTTTGCAATTTTCTCCTCTGAGCTATCAAGGATATACATCTGAAGTACCAAACATTGGAAGGGTTTTTGAGTCACTGTAAATAAGAGAGATAGATGTGTCAGAGCCCATGGGCTCCGACTAGTGTGAGCGGTGTAATTCAAGTAGGAGTTTAGAGCGGAAAATATATTAGATTACTGGGGGGAATCTAAGCTGATTTTCTGACTGGATTGTATGTACAACATCTGCCAGACTATATAGACCATGGAATTAATGACATACCAAGTCCAGTAATGATGAAATGAAACTAGCAAAACATGAAACGAGAATAGTAAACACCAAATTTGGTGTTAGGAATGGGACGGAATGGAGTGGAGTCCAAATCATGACAAATCATAAACCATAACGGGAAATGGAGTGGGAGTGGAGTCTGAATCGTGACAGGTCATTTGACTAAAATGGGAACGGGGCTCTGTTAGAGGGATGACAGGTTTTCCGAGCAGGGTCTGGTGACTGATACGTGGGACAGAGTGGACATAGACAGGGATGGAGTCCGGTGGGTATTCCGGTGACTGATATATGTCATAATGAAGTCGAACATGGACAAGTCTGACATACGGAGTCTGGTGGGAATTCCAGTAAACTGACAATTAGTGCATATAGGGCATGGGTGCATATAAGTTAGTGCCCGGAGTCCAGTGGGAATTCCGGTCATAACAATATGTGAAAAACTTTCTATCTTCCAAGTAAACCATTATTATTGATTTGGAATAAATGTTTTCACAAGTGCTCTCCACTGCTCTTCAAAAGAACTTCTACAGAATCTACATCCATTAAAAATTGTTTCTAATACTGATAAAGTTGTCTATATACCATGCTTTAAAAAATACTTTTTTACCATAAAAATCAATTTCAATCCTTGTCATTCCCACATTCTTTAATCTTTCTAGTGATTGTGGCATGGACTCAGTAGGATCAACATATAAATTGTGGATTCTAGATCCTAGAGTAGTCATCACATCACAGCTTTGTGGCATTTGTACAAATTTATTATATACTTTAATTTTGCATGAATGGTCATCATTAAAGAAGGATATACAATTGCCCCCAACCTTTTTTCTATCATTGACAATATCTTCTGCCTTTATTCCATGATTTACAGTAGTATACATATGCTTGAGAACATCTTTTCTAGTAGTAACATAGGATATATGTATCTTGGGAGATATCTATATCATGTAAGATAATTTCATCACAAATAGTTTCTCTTAGGAATTTTATTATGTTTTTGATAGGTACTTCAGATAATGAAATTTTATAAGAAAAGTAAGGAGTGTTTTGAGTTGCAATATCATCATTCTTGAGAGTATCTGAGCATAGTAACTTGATTTTAAAGGAAAGTGAGAAATATACTTTACATTTTCCATATATATTATTTCTACAAGTCCCCTCCAATAGACCAAAGAATTACATTATCACAAAAAATATATAAAGTATTAGCAGATTCAAAAGATAGTCTAATGGCTTCTAAAAGATTGTGGTATTTAGTGTCCAGAACATCAGGTATACTGAACTCTTTCATGATGTCAACATATTCTTTGAAAACCTCATTTACCATGGGAGATTGTAACAGTAGTATGCTCATTACATTTTTTCAATTTGAGAATCAAGACTCTCATTAAGGAGGTTGTCTATAATCATTATAATAGCAAATGTTTACTAATAAAAGCAATATTGCTACAAAACTTCATCTTTAAATAGCAATATCTATTCTGAGACTATTATATTGTTAGCCACCAACCATGAGAAACAATTCTCCATATTACATCCTAAACAATTCAGAGTCAATTAATAGAACCTATTGTATATAGTTTTCCAAGTTATGTAAATACTTGCTAATACTGTTGTTAGTAATTTGTTTTTTAAAAGCTAAACTGTAGTAAAATATGTGAGATGTCATTGGAAATTTTTCATCCTATGGCCTTCTTAGTTGGGTGAAATCACCTATATATTCTGAGTATGTTGAATCAAGTAGAAATCTGTTCAGATTAACAGATCCATTCCAAAGTAATACATATGTATTTAGAGGTACCAATGATTTACATACATATGCATGGAATAGACTATCTAAAGGTATCTATTTTTTAAAAGTATTAGTGTTTCAAACTACTAACTTTTTTTATTGTCTACTTGTGTCTGGAAAGATTCTTTAGTTTTTAATGTACAAGAGAGTTTAAAACTTTTTGAAAGTTTTAAAAACCAAATTATGTTTGAATCACATCCCAGATGTTTAAATGACCTTTAGTATATTAGAATTTGGTATACTCAATAGTTTTCAGATATCCTCCATTCCTCTTACTCACCATACTCATAAATATGCCCCTTGGAATTTTACTAATGAGTGTCATCTGTCATTTCAATCTTTGAAAGATCCTTTTAGATCTGCCCCTATACTCTCTCACTGGACACCAGATGTTCCACTCATAAGAGAAATGGATGCATTAGAGTATGGCAGTGCCACCATACTCTCCATTTATGACACAGATGGAGAAGTCCACCCAGGGCATTGTTTATCTCACACTCTTACAGGTTGTGAACTCAACTACAACATTGATGAGAAGAAATTACTTGCAATATTTGAACCCTTCAAACGTTGCCATCATTACCTTGAAGATGCTAGTATTCTCATTGATGTTGTAATGGATGACACAAATTCGGAATAGTATTCAGCCATGAAACTCCTCAGGCATCAGCAAGCCTGATTGTCCAAATCTATGTCTACATTTAACAGGAGAATTTGTTGCCACCATGGCCACCTTAGAAACCCAATGCTATGACAAGATGAGCTGATTTGGTGTACCTACATTTTCATCAGAAATTCAACTTAGCACCAACATGGTACCCACAGAATGTCTACCCTTCTCTCTATGTCAGTGCATTTCTCTCACCTTGAACCAGTGAATTCTTGAAGCCCCTGGAGATCCTGACTTGGACTCAGAGTGTATTATTGGTCTGCCCAGGTTGCTCCAATCCACCCTCCTATGATTGAAGTTGGACCCAGTGATTGTGTGAGGGAACAGCATGAAATCTGAAGCCAAGTATTACCTGTCCTTGGAGCATCCATGGGTTGTTCCTGGATGTCTCCCTGTAGGCTCACGCTCAAGCATAACAACTTGCAGCTCTTCAGCTTCAGTGTGTTTTCCAAGATTACACAATGTGTATGCCAAATTTGCCATGTCTTTCAATGAATCTGGATGTTCTGGGCCAAGGAATTGCTTCCTTGCTTCTAAGACCTGCACTTGCAGCTCTTGAGCTTCAGTGTATTTTCCAAGATTACACAATGTGCATCCCAAATTTGCCATGGCTTTCAATGTATGTGAATGTTGTGGGCCAAGGAATTCCTTGTGTGCCTCCAGGACCTGCACTTCCAGCTCTTGAGCTTCAGCATATTTTCCAACATTCCGCAATGTACATGCCAAATTTGCCTTGGCTTTCAATGTATCTGGATGTTGTGGGCCAAGGAATTCCTTGTGTGCCTCCAGGACCTGCACTTCCAGCTCTTGAGCTTCAGTGTATTTTCCAACATTCTGCAATGTACATGCCAAATTTGCCATGGCATTCAATGTATCTGGATGTTGTGGGCCAAGGAATTCCTTGTGTGCCTCCAGGACCTGCACTTCCAGCTCTTGAGCTTCAGTGTATTTTCCAACATTCTGCAATGTACATGCCAAATTTGCCATGGCATTCAATGTATCTGGATGTTGTGGGCCAAGGAATTCCTTGTGTGCCTCCAGGACCTGCACTTCCAGCTCTTGAGCTTCAGTGTATTTTCCAACATTCTGCAATGTACATGCCAAATTTGCCTTGGCATTCAATGTATCTGGATGTTGTGGGCCAAGGAATTCCTTGTGTGCCTCCAGGACCTGCACTTCCAGCTCTTGAGCTTCAGTGTATTTTCCAACATTCTGCAATGTACATGCCAAATTTGCCTTGGCTTTCAATGTATCTGGATGTTGTGGGCCAAGGAATTCCTTGTGTGCCTCCAGGACCTGCACTTCCAGCTCTTGAGCTTCAGTGTATTTTCCAACATTCCGCAATGTACATGCCAAATTTGCCATGGCATTCAATGTATCTGGATGTTGTGGGCCAAGGAATTCCTTGTGTGCCTCCAGGACCTGCACTTCCAGCTCTTGAGCTTCAGTGTATTTTCCAACATTCTGCAATGTACATGCCAAATTTGCCTTGGCATTCAATGTATCTGGATGTTGTGGGCCAAGGAATTCCTTGTGTGCCTCCAGGACCTGCACTTGCAGCTCTTGAGCTTCAGTGTATTTTCCAACATTCCACAATGTGCATGCTAAACTTGCCATGTCTTTTAATGTATCTGGATGTTCTGGGCCAAGGGATTGCTTGTGTGCCTCCAGGACCTGCAATTCCAGCTCTTGAGCTTCAGTATATTTTCCCATATACCTCAATATGTCTGACAAGCTTCTCATAGCCCACCATGTATATGCATGTTTTGGGTCATCCATCATCTTGCATGCCTCCAAGACTTTCCATGCCAATTCCCATGCCTTGTGATACTTTCCCTGTTCTCTCCAAATGTATGCCATGTCTCCCATCATCCACATTGAATGATAATGCTCTGGACCCAGGATCCATTTTCTCATGGCCAACACTTGTTGGCAACATCTTCTAGCATGTTCCCAGTAACAATTCTTAATGAACCCTGTTAAATGAGCACAGTGCTCATCATCAAAGTAGGATAATTCAAACTCTGCATTATAACTATAATATGCTATCATATGGGGCAATATCACTTTATAAAAGTGCTGGGAATGCACTGCCAAATCTTCATTGACATTGATTGAATTTACAATTATAGCTCGCACTGCACCAAAACATATTGCCTGGTTTTCATTCACTACTTTGTCTCTTACCCATACCTGCACTACCGGATGAATAGACCATGAAAGTCTAGATGGAATTGGTGATACCAGTGAATAATCACATAGCAGTTGCATTGCTGTTCTGAACCTTGTGGGGATCCACTTATTGCTTTTGTCACATTTCAGGAACTGAACTGGAAGATCCTGCTTCGTATTTCTTAACCGGGAATCTTGGATATACCATTCTGGTGCCTCAGCAGCTCTCTTGAATATTTCCTCCATAATATTTTGATGATGAAAAAAGCCCAGCATTTTGAGAAGAAATAATGCATTGTTAGCTGTATCTTCCTGAAAACTTTTCTTCTTTATCAAATCATATGAGATATTCAATGTTTCACAAATTGTCTGGTTATACAATGAGGCACCCTTATACAAAGGATGATCTCTATGTAGAATTATCTTCTGGTTCTTGAGATATGTTGACATGTACTCTTCCACTGTACACAATTTTGTATATAGAGCTGCACCAGCAACATCTAGGGCCAAAGGCAAGAAGTCAAGTGCTTCTGCAATGGCCTGCAATTCCCCATTCTCTAACAACACATCAGTTTTGCCCTCCCTCAATAAGGATTTCTTGAGCAGTGACAGGGCATCTTCTGTAGACATCACTTCAAGATTGAGCATGCTACCCACAGACTGCTGTAGATCAGGATTTCTACTTGTGATTAACACAGCCAATGAATGTGCTGGAGGGAGAAGTTTTGACACCAAAGTAGTCATGCCATCAGCATTATCAAAAACAAGCAAGCACTTTCTGCCTAGTCCAGCCAGGCGTTCTATGCTAGCTTCGCATGACTCCTCAATCTTGAGAGATTTCATTACAGGATCATGTTTAGAGATTTTTGTAAAACTTGTTAGAAGGGTGTCTGCTGTTGTAGCATCAAGCCATAATATCCTCCAGTAGCTAGATAATTATCAGTATTGTGAGAAATGCATTGTGTTCCGAGATAATAATGAGTTTACCCACAGCTTAAGATCTGCACACTCCTCAGCAAACTTCAAGGAAATTTGTGTTTTTCCAATACCACCCATGCCATACAACAAGAAGTGTTTTGTGCTACTTGCAGTAGTCTCATGAAAAAAGAATGTTCTCAACCTCTCCAGGTATATGTCTTGACCAGTGAACCTCGGACTGGACGAGAGCTTCCATCTGTAAGATGGAGCCTCGTGGATATCTGATGGACTAAATAGAATATGTAGTTTTACAAGCGGAACAGTTACTATACCTTCAGACCGACTAAGATTTCTTCCATTGTCCGGCTCTGATTCGGAAGGCTCATTTCCCATACATTGCAACAATGAGACCACTACATCGAAACCATCCTCTTCAACCGTGGAAAATTTTACCATATCCATGTGATTCTTGTTCAGCCCAATAGCTTCAGCATTCCGTGCACCCGGAACAACAGCAGAGGACTTTGGCACAATCTGACCCGTGTGAGCTGATAAGAACCAAATAGTGCTGTTCAAGGTACTTACGAAGCTAGATGTGCCGTCATGAAGCACAGTTTGATATACCTCGTAAAGAAACTTTGTAGTGAAAGAAGCACTGATCCCGTTGTACAGAGATAACTGTATCTCCAACATGTTTGAGTTGCTTGCCAAGTCGCGTAACAATGCATGAGCAGTATTCTCTTTAACTGGGAGAAGTACACGGAGCATTTGGGAGGCAGATAGTGCAACGGCTGTTCCTTGGTGCGGGGTCCCGAAGAACAATATCCCAATTGTAGAGAGCATTATTCGTTTGTGATAAGAGAGGTGAGAATCGTTGCATTGATTGGCATGAATCAACGCCTACGGGGACACATCCCAGTTTGAACTCAGCAAGAAGTGCATCGAAATTAAACACGTACAAATTTGAGAATAATTCCACCTAGGCTGTGGGCAAGGAAAATGATGGGACGTGTCTAGCCATAACTCAATAAGTATTCTCCATCAATAAAAGAAACTTACGGTAGTAGTTGTTTTGTTCCTAAGCAAAGCGAGTCGCGAAATAAAATTCTGTGCATGACCATACAATGTCTCCTCTATCTTGTTTAATTCACTACTGGTGGATGTGTCATAACCGTATGTAGTAATTCTGGCATGAGGCAATCGCTGGGGCAATAGGTCTTTCAGCCAGAGTATTCCGTTTTCGGCAGTCCAGGACTGTTCGCGGTGTCCATCTAGGCCGTGGATGGCGACAATGCTGTTAGGAGTGTCATTAGGGGAGAAGGGAAGGAAACGTGTTCATAGGACACACTCGATATTCGGGGAGATGCCCTCGACAAGCACTTTGATGCCTAGTCCAGAGTCTGGGCGACCACGAGTACTGGGAAACACGCACAGGAGCACTCTGAGGTATGTCGATCATCGTATTTAACCAGTTGATGTTTGCATTTCTTACATGATTTGTTTTTGTCTCCAGGAATTGATGCTCGTCTGCTATTCCTCTCCTTGGCTATGTTGAAATATTCTAAGCGCTCAGCAAGATGTTATCAGGATTGTGCTCCATCTATCTGACCTTGGTTGCTATTGACACACTACGCTTCGCATCCCATACCCTCATCTACCATTGCCCTTCATACTTGTTCGTCCACCACCCGTTTCCTGCCACCCGGGTATCCTCTTCACTCCATTCTCCTTTGGCGTACGTGGCTAATGTTGTGGCTCTACTATATCTCGCTGTTGGGTTCCAGCGACCTCTCATCTGGCTTCATCCCCGCTGATACCACCATTTCCCGTTCTTGTTCCACATTTGCGCTTCTGTCGGGGGTTCGCATGGTGTGCATGCTCCAACCACAGCCCACAACATCATCCTTCAATCCTCCATCAGCTTCTTGACGAATAAAAAACATTTCCTACGCTACATTCCCCATCAATCCAACTCTGCATCACGTCCGCCACTACTCAGTCTCCTCAGCGATGAACAAGCCTCGACCTGGAGGCATATTGAGACGTGTGCTGCTATATTGACATCTATGATACCTCCCATAAGGTCGAATAAGACACTGTGAGAACTCTTGGTGAGTATGGGGTCCATCTGAGTTTCTGAACGGAAGACAATGCTGACGTGCGTGTAAACCACACCCTAGAGGAGTTATGGGGTATCTTAAGTATTCTTTCAATGTGTAGTATGTATGCGACGCTGTTTCGACTCAAAACTATGATCCTAATTTGTATTTACCCTCAGTCCCATGGATCGTCTTCAGTTGTCATGATGAATATATTTCGTTTATATAACTTTTATTTCTTTGAAGGGTTATAATGGTAACAACACAACGCCCCCACTAGACATCTAACCGAGACGGAAACGGAAACCAGTAATCAGCTCGGGATTAGAAGCGCGAAAGGTGGGGACAATAATGGAGAGGGGTAGGATAAGCGGTCCAGGCGGAGACTCGCATACATCCATCCCTTTCTCCATAACACCCAATCGAGATCTCCTCAGAAGTTCTTGTTAGTCTTGATATACTAAGCACCCTTCCCTCATCGCCCTCAATCCAACCTCTGGACTCAAGTCCCTAGTGTGCCTTGGCGGTTACTTCCTTACCACGTCGTCGAAGGAGACCGCGCCGAGATTTTGGTTGTGCACTAGTCTTCGATGACGACGGCAGCTACCGAAGTGGTGTGAAACATGAGGCCCTCACAGCTGGGGATTAGCGTGCCCGGATGGATTTGAAAGCGAGAGCGGTGTGTCCGTCCGATGGAGGACAGTGTGGTTAGAGCCTTGGGGACAGCATGGTGTGTGGACGGGATGTATTATTAAAAGTGAGTCAGGGAAGATGGCGCCATGTACATTTCAGGCATAACGCCTGTCCTGCAGCGGCTGCCCTTGCACCGAGCTTGCAACGCGGGTTACTGTTTGTGCGAATTACTCGATGGAATTAGGAGGATGGGGATAAAAATGAGTGCAAGTAGTGTTGTAGTCGCCCATTGCACTGTAGCTATAATCCAGGTCCTGAAAGATAGCACAATCGGTATCATAGCGCAACACATCAGAAAAGCAAACGAGAAGAGAAAGGGAAGGAGCGAAGCTCACACGGAAATGGTTCCTATGCCAGATCAATCTCCTCGCATGCATCTCATCCCGCCAGAGCTGTGTTCCACAAAATATGCTAGGCATCGAAAGATGATGCATAGTCTCCGCTCTCTTAAACTCTTCAAACCCCACAACGCATTGTTTTCCGTAAGCCACTTGCCATCACCATTCAGAGTAGATAGCGCTTCCCCGGCACAAAACAAGGGTTTCAAAAGACTAGGAGGAATGGCAAAGATTAGTGATTGAAGACAGGGATTACGTCCCTGCGTGGTGCCGACGTGAATGGACCGTAAGATAGCCTGCGGGTAGAGTTGAGGGTGGGCAAACCGAACTATAGGACAAGACGCGATAAACGCATGCACACGATGGCCACGACAATCACTACCACCTACTATGTTATGAATTCCCTGCTCTTTCTCATTCCTATGTGATGAGGCATTGATTGCACAGTTTCGAAATCCGTGACGATAGACTTCGTGACTGTGACCAAAAACTGGTGCACACATTTCTATAAAATAATTCACCAACTTGAATTTAATTTTCATCACGCCGGAGCTCGTATCAATATGTAACATTGTTCTTCTGTCTCTACCCTTGGCGATAATAAGTAAAAGCACTCCCGTGATATAATTACTCCTTCTCGGTCTATTCCACGATCCATCCGATAATTGTCACTGTAACACTAACTCTCAATTTTCTAGTCTGTGTCAGCTTGAACTCGGAAGTCCGTTGTAAATTCCGATAGCAGTTGCTGGCTGCACAGGCCGCAATGTCAAATGCTCCAAACTCGAGTATGGGATCTTGCCACGCTGCCTCCCGCTGTCCTCCAGCTTGTTGTCGACAATCTGATGGTCACTCGGACGTCTGGCCTGTGCCACTACTTACTTTAAGCAACAAACAAACTTCCCATAAGCCTCCATTAGCCGCGGCGTTTGCTGTCATACTTTGCGATATTTCCCTCACTTTAGATATCGAGGGAGGCTCACAAACCTAAGCTTTTTGAAAAGTTGTCGCTTTTCATCATTTGCTTGCTGAACCACAGATTCAGTACATATGGAGGTCATTATTTCAACGAGTAGCCGCAATTGAAACACTTGATACTGACGAGGTTTTTAGAGGTAACTGGTCACTTACGAAGGTCCTATATATGCTGAGTCGAAACTTGGGATTATTCAACGGCCTGGCCTGTAAGTCATTTATTTTTAATGCGTTTGGATGAACTGATAAACGTCTATTATCAAGTCTGCAATTTCTAGTTAATAGTGATCCACATATGTTGCGGTTATTTGTTCAGCTTTTTATACGCTACTAGCCCAAACCAGCAGCTAGCCTTCCGTACAGGCAAGTCCGATTAAAGAAAATCCCAAAGCTGCTGATATAATTCCAATACGAACTAGATGTTAGTTTTTGGAATTCCCTTTGTGGTTGCGTGCGCTGATGGACGATGGCGGCAGATGTAATATTTGATCCTGGTATGGCGTTTTGTAAGTTGACGACCACGTCCAATTGGGACTTATTAAAATTTTAATGATTATTTTTATTTAGTGGTGTCATACTGGCCTCCTCCATCCCCGGTAACGCCCTCTTCACAATGTTGCTACATGCCCAGTTTCGAGACGTAAAATATTGTGGGTTTGATTCTCTCTCGCGCTCTCCTCTTGACGGCATATGTTTTACGATATTCTTCAAGTTGGCTTCATTTCAATCGCTCTCTATATGTATAAGTTCGCAACGTTCTCGTTCCATTATATCCTTAAATAACACTTTCTCACATCATGTTTAATTCACCCGAAAATATTGTATGGCTTTCAGACAGCCCAGCATATCACTACTGACCACATCATCTTAGGGGGTTACAGCTCTGTTAGCCCTCACTCGCACTGCAACGGTCCGTGTTCCTCAAACCAAAATATTGCCATCATGCCCTATGGTTGTAATGCACACGTTTCCGCCTTTTCGTTACTACGTTGGTATATATGCAATTGCCTATCCACCTCGTACCCCATAGTGTGTGTTTCTGTGAAGGATCCCAAATTTTGTGCTGATATGCAAGAAAATGCGACATATGGCGGATGTCGTCTGACACGTACCATAGCGATGTATTTTGGTCTTGCCATCTATAAAGTAATGAAACACCTGGGAGAACGTGGTCTCTTGCGTACTGAGTGGGACGGTCAAAATATGGTATCTATCTTTTCATTCCTATTACGGGACACTGTTCTGTTTTACTTTTCGTAAGCATATTCTCTCGTAATTTCTTACACGCCACTCATATCCACCAGTGAAGGACACTCGGTAAAGCTACAATGTTCACGTTTATATTGCATTGCTCATGTCTCATAGGGGTTGTCCTGGTCAATTTTATGTACCGTGCTCTGTTCCCTAACCGTTTTATCGCCGACGCGGCAGTCCAGTACGTCCAAGAGAACTATTTTTCCATACCACTCGCTTATTCTCAACACTTTTACAAGATCCCTAGTTGGGGCGTATTCAATAACTGTACGTATTCTCCTCCCAAATGAAATCCGTTTTCATTGATATATCGTTTGTTCATTAGGTATCGTGACTCATATTATTCCTTGGAGGTGAAGTCACTAATAAGACCGGGGTGTACAAGACAGGAACCGAACATTGAATCGACAAAATGGTCGACTATGAAATGATGGCCATGATATCAGACGGCTCGGTGCTCGATGAAGCCAAGTCGGAACGCGGGCTATCATCTCTTCCAACCCTAGAAAGTAACTTCGACAGCAGATAACGAAATACAGGAAATAGATACCCGAACGGGATAAACGCGAGTTTGTGGCGTGGCCATCTAACGCATCATCGGCAGATTATGAAGTGGAGGGATTGAGGTATTCTGTTGCGATTTGGGAAAGTCAAGCTCGAAAGCGTGAGCCCTATCCTTGTTTTTGCGCTGTCCTACCTTAGCCCCCCGCTAGTTCGGAAGAATTTTATTGCTACATACAGACTTTTCTTTTTTCTATGGAGACAAATGTGAATAGTTTCTGAATGCCCGCCCTTATGTTGCAGCAATGAGCCGCCAGGATGGTCAACATTCTTGGTGTCCACTTGTTATTCTGTATATGAAGATATACTATATATGATTTCAATGTACGTGTGGGAACTCATATGCATGAGACTGATTAGTTTCCCCGTCCTTCAAGTTCTACTCGTAGAGCATACTACGTAGATACGAGATAGTATTTCGGAAAATCACTAGTTTCCATGTATCCGGGTCTAAGTAGCTGTAGTTCCGACTTGTATTAATTATTGACAACTTCCAACTCGAGGCTCCTAGTAATAATATCAATGGTTGGGGTATCATTAATTAGCATTACATTGCGAAAGATATTTTTTGAAGGTTGATTTTTGGGGTGAGCTGTTTGCTTGGAGTTCAACGGCATAGATGTGCAGTGCATAATACTATATTTTGTGTCATGTAAACTCAAAGTCCGTCATTGCTGCCGACTTAATTTCCGATGCTAAACGAAAAAGGAAGTTCGTTGTCCGGGCTTAGTGTCCAGGGACGTAATCCCTTTCTTCCCCCAGTAATCTTTGCCATTCCTCCGGGTCTTTTGCCACTCTTGTTTTGTGCCGAGACAGCACTACCTACTCTGAATGGCGATGGCAGGTGGCTTTCTGGAAAGAATGGTTGGGGTTTGAAGAGTTTAAGAGAGTAGAGACTACATCATCTTTCAATGACTGGCATGTGTGGAACGTGGCTCTGGCGGGATGAGATCTATGCGGCGAGGAGATTGATGTGAGCTTCGCTCCCTTCCCTTTCTCTTCTCGTTTGCTTTTCTGATGTGTTACGTTATGATACTGATTGTGCTATCTTTCAGGACCTGGATTACCACTACAGTGCAATAGACGACTACAGCCCTACTTGCACTCGTTTTCATTCCCATCCTCCTAATTCCATTGAGTAATTCGCACAAACAGTAACCCGCGTTGCAAGCTCGGTGCAAGGGCAGCCGCTGCAGGACAGGCGTCATGCCTGAAATGTACGGGGCGCCATCCTCCCTTCCCGACACACTTGTAATAATGCGTCCCGTCCACACCATGCTGTCCCCAAGGCTCCAATCACACTGTCCTCCATCGGACGGACACACCGCTCTCGCTTTCAAATCCTTCCAGGCACGCTAATCTCCAGCCGTGAGGGCCTCATGTTTCACACCAAATCGGTAGCTGCCGTCGTCGAAGACTAGTGCACAACCAAAACCTCGGCGCGGTCTCCTTCGCAGACGTGGTAAGGAAGTAACTGCCAAGGCAAACCAGGGGCTTGAGTCCAGAGGTTGGATTGAGGGCGACGAGGGGAGGGTGCTTAGGATATCAAGACTAACAAGAACGTCTGAGTTGATCTCGATTGGGTGCTATGGAGAAAGGGATGAATGTATGCGAGTCTCTGCCTGGACCGTTTATCCTACCCCTCTCCATTATTGTCCCCACCTTTCGCGCTTCTAATCCCGAGCTGATTACTGGTTTCCGTTTCCGTCTCAGTTAGATATGTAGTGTGGCGTTGTGTTGTCACCATGATAACCCTTCAAATAAATAAAAGTCGTACGAACGAAATGTATTCATCATGACAACTGAAGGCGACCCGTGGGACTGAGGGTAAATACTTCAAAGAAAGCAACACAAATTAGGATCACAGTTTTGAGTCGAAACAACCGCATACATACTACACGTTGAAAAAACACTCAAGATACCCCATATCTGGGTGTGGTGTACACGCACGTCAGCATTGTCCATTCAGAATCTGATATGGACCCCATGCTCACCAAGGGTTCTCACAGTGTCTTATTCGACCCTATGTGAGGTATCATAGATGTCAATATAGCAGCACACGTCTCAATATGCCTCCAGGTCGAGGCTTGTTCATCGCTGAAGAGACTGAGTAGTGGCGAACGTGATGCAGAGTTGGATTGATGGGGAATGTAGCGTAGCAAATGTGTTTTATTTGTCAAGAAGCTGATGGAGGCTTGAAGGATGATGTTGTGGGCTGTGGTTGGAGCATGCACACCGTGCGAACCCCCGACCGAAGCGGCAAATATGGAACAAGAGCGGGAAATGGGGGTATCAGCGGGGATGAAGCCAGAAGAGAAGTCGCTGGAACCCAGATATAATAGAGCCACAACGTTAGCCATGTACGCCAAAGGAGAATGGAGTGCAGAGGATACCTGGGTGACAGGAAACGGGTGGTGGACGAACAAGCATGAAGGCTAATGGTAGATGACGGTATGGGACGCGAAGCCTAGTGTGTCAAGAGCAATCAAGGTCAGATAGATGGAGCCCGAGCCTCACAATCCTGGTAACATCTTGTTGAGTGCTTAGTATACTTCAACATCAAGGAGAGGAATAGCAGGCAAACAGCCATTCCCGTAGACAAAAACAAATCATATAAGAAATGCAAACATCAAATGGTTAAATGCGATGATCGACATACCTCAGAGTGCTCCTGTGCGTGTTTCCCAGTCATATTATACGATGCAGTGCAGTGAAGACGTGACAAGGTCACAGCTACACGTGTTATCTCTCTACGACCCGCAGCATCCTTGAAGCTATTCGACGGAAAAACTTGAAATTTAGGTAGCTTCATCTCCTTTCAGATAAAGGGAGTAGTATCTTGAACACTTGGTCTTCAGATGGAACCAGAAATTGTGAACAATACTCGTGATCGCCCAGACTCTAGACTAGGCATCAAAGTGCTTGTCGAGGGCATCTCCCCGAATATCGAGTGTGTCCTATGAACAAGTTTCCTCCCCTTCTCCCCTAATGACACTTATAACAGCATTGTCGCCATCCACGGCCTAGATGGTCACCGCGAACAGTCCTGGACTGCCGAAAACGGAATACTCTGGCTGAAAGATTTATTGCCCCAGCGATTGCCTCACGCCAGAATTGCTACATACGGCTATGACGCATCCACCGGTAGTGAATCAAGCAAGATAGAGGAGACATTGTATGGTCATGCACAGAATTTTATTTCGCGACTCGCTCTGTTTAGGACCAGAACAACTACTACCGTGAGTTTATGCTATTGATGGAGGATGCTTATTGAATTATGGCTAGACCCGTCCCATCATTTTTCTTGCCCACAGCTTAGGTGGGATTATTCTTAAATTTGTATGTGTTTAATTTCGCTGCACTCCTCGCTGAGTTCAAACTGGGATGTATCCCCGTAGGCGTTGATTTATGCCAATCAATGCAATAATTCTCACCTCTCTTATCACAAACGAATAATGCTCTCCACAATTGGGATACTGTTCTTTGGGACGCCGCACCAAGGGACAGCCGTTGCACTCTCTGCCTCCCAGATGCTCCGTGTACTTCTCCCAGTTAAAGAGAATACTGTTCACGCATTGTTACGCGACTTGGCAAGCAACTCAAACATGTTGGAGATACAGTTATCCCTGTACAACGGGATCAGTGCTTCTTTCAATACAAAGTTTCTTTACGAGATATATCAAACTGTGCTGCATGACGGCACATCTAGCTTCGTAAGTGCCTTGAACAGCACTATTTGGTTCTTATCAGCTCACATGGAGTCAGATTGTGCCAAAGTCCTCTGCTGTTGTTCCGGGTGCACGGAATGCTGAAGCTATTGGGCTGAGCAAGAATCACATGGATATGGTAAAATTTTCCACGGTTGAAGAGGATGGTTTCGATGTAGTGGTCTCATTGTTGCAATGTATGGGAAATGATCCTTCCCAATCAGAGCCGGATAATGGAAGAAATCCTAGTCGGTCTGAAGGTATAGTAACTGTTCCACTTATAACTATATATTCTTATTCAGTCCATCAGATATCCATGAGGGTCCATTTTACAGGCGCAAGCTCTTCTCCAGTCCGAGGTTTACTGGTCAAGATATGTACCTGGACAGGTTGAGAAAATTCTTTATTCATGAGAATGCTGCAACTAGCCGAAAACACCTTCTGTTGTATGGCATGGGTGGTATTGGAAAAACACAAATTTCCTTGAAGTTCGCTGAAGAGTGTGCAGATCTTAAGCTGTGGGTAAACACATTATCATCTCTGAACACATTGCAATTCTCACAACACTGATAATCATATAGCTACTGGAGGATCTTATGGCTTGATGCTACAACGGCAGAAAGCCTTCTAACAAGTTTTGCAGAAATCTCTAAACATGATCCTGTAATGAAGTCTCATGGCATTGAGGAGTCAGGTGAAGCCATCATAGGATGGCTGGCAGGACTGTGCAGAAAGTGCTTGCTTGTGTTTGGTAATGCTGATGGCATGGGAACTCTGGTTTCAAAGTACCTCCCTCCAGCACATTCATTGGATGTGTTGATCACAAGTAGAAATCCTGATCTACAGCAGTCTGTGGGTAGCACTCTCAAACTTGAAGTCATGTCTAAAGAAGATGCCTTTGCATTACTCATGAAATCCTCAATGAGGGAGGATGAAACTGATGTGTTGTTAGAGAATGGGGAAATGCAGGCCATTGCAGAAGCACTTGACTTCTTGCCTTTGGCCATAGATGTTGCTGGTGCAGCTCTGTATACAAAATTGTGTACAGTGGAAGAATACATGTCAACTTATCTCAAGAACCAGGAGATAATTCTACATAGAGATCATCCCTTATATAAGGGTGCCTCATTGTATAACCAGACAATCTGTGAAACACTCAATATCTCATATGATTTGATTGAGAAGAAAAGTGTTCAGGGAGATGTAGCTAAGGATGCATTATTTCTTCTCAAAATGCTGGGCTTTTTTCATCACCAAGATATTATGGAGGAAATATTCAAGAGGGCTGCTGAGGCACCAGAATGGTACATCCAAGATTCCCGGTTAAGAAATACAAAGCAGGATCTTCCATTTCAGTTTCTTAAATGTGACAAAAATTATAAATGGATTCCTACAAAGTTTAGAACAGCAATGCAATTGCTATGTGATTATTCACTGATATCACATATTCCATCCAGACTTTCATGGTCTCTTCATCCTGTAGTGCAGATATGGGCCAGAGACAAAGTTGTGAATGAGAAGCAGGGAATATATTTGGCTGCAGCACGAGCTTTAATTGTAAATTCAATCAATGTGAATAAATATTTGGTTGGGCATTCGCAGCACTTTGATAGAATGATATTGTCCCATGTCACAGCATATTATAGTTATAGTGTAGGGGCTGCATTGTGCTACTTTGATGATGAGCACTGTGCTCATGTAACAGAGCTCATCAAGAATTGTTACTGGGAACATGCTAGCAGACTTTGTCAACAGGTATTAGCCATCAGAAGATGGATTTTGGGTCCAGAGCATCAACATACAATGTACATAATGGCATACATGGCACACATTTGGAGAAAGTGGGGAAAATACAGTGAAGCTCAAGAGCTAGAAGTACAGGTCCTGGAGGCATACAAGCAATTAATTGGCCCAGAACATCCAGATACATTGAATGCCATGGGAAACTTGGCAGGCACATTGGGGAATCTTGGAAAATACACTGAAGCTCAAGAACTGGAAGTGCAGGTCCTGGAGGGATGCAAGCAATTCCTAGGCCCAGAACATCCAGATACATTGAATGCCATGAGAAATTTGGCATGCACATTGGGGAATCTTGGAAAATACACTGAAGCTCAAGAACTGGGAGTGCAGGTCCTGGAGGGACACAAGCAATTCCTGGGCCCAGAACATCCATATACATTAAAGGCCATGGTAAATTTGGCATGCACATTGTGGAATCTAGGAAAATACACTGAAGCTCAAGAGCTGGAAGTACAGGCCCTGGATGCATACAAGCATTTGCTTGGCCCAGAACATCCAGAAACCTTCTGGGCTATGGGAAACTTGGCAGACACATTGCGGAATCTGGGAAAATACACTGAAGCTCAGGAGTTGGAAGTGCAGGTCCTGGAGGCACACAAGCAATTCCTGGGCCCAGAACATCCAGATACATTGTGGAGTATGGAAAACTTGGCATGCACATTGCGGTATCTGGGAAAATATACTGAAGCTCAAGGGCTGGAAGTGCAGGTCCTGGAGGGACGCAAGCAATTTTTGGGCCCAGAACATCCAGACACATTAAATGCCATTGTAAATTTGGCATGCACATTGCAGAATCTAGGAAAATACACTCAAGCTCAAGAGCTGGAAGTACATGCCCTGGATGCATACAAGCATTTGCTTGGCCCAGAACATCCAGATATATTCTGGGTTATGGGAAACTTGGCAGACACATTGCGGAATCTGGGAAAATATACTGAAGCTCAAGGGCTGGAAGTGCAGGTCCTGGAGGGATGCAAGCAATTCCTGGGCCCAGAACATCCACATACATTCTGGGTTATGGGAAACTTGGCAGGCACATTGCGGAATCTGGGAAAATACACTGAAGCTCAAGAGCTGGAAGTACAGGCCCTGGATGCATACAAGCATTTGCTTGGCCCAGAACATCCATATACATTAAAGGCCATGGTAAATTTGGCATGCACATTGTGGAATCTAGGAAAATACACTGAAGCTCAAGAGTTGGAAGTACAGGCCCTGGATGCATACAAGCATTTGCTTGGCCCAGAACATCCAGAAACATTCTGGGCTATGGGAAACTTGGCAGACACATTGCGGAATCTGGGAAAATACACTGAAGCTCAGGAGTTGGAAGTGCAGGTCCTGGAGGCACACAAGCAATTCCTGGGCCCAGAACATCCATATACATCGAAGGCCATGGTAAATTTGGCATGCACATTGCGGAATCTAGGAAAATACACTCAAGCTCAAGAGCTGGAAGTACAGGCCCTGGATACATACAAGCATTTGCTTGGCCCAGAACATCCAGAAACATTCTGGGCTATGGGAAACTTGGCAGGCACATTGCGGAATCTGGGAAAATACACTGAAGCTCAGGAGTTGGAAGTGCAGGTCCTGGAGGCACACAAGCAATTCCTGGGCCCAGAACATCCATATACATTAAAGGCCATGGTAAATTTGGCATGCACATTGCGGAATCAAGGAAAATACACTGAAGCTCAAGAGCTGGAAGTACAGGCCCTGGATGCATACAAGCATTTACTTGGCCCAGAACATCCAGACATGTTAAATGCCATTGTAAATTTGGCATGCACATTGCAGAATCTAGGAAAATACACTCAAGCTCAAGAGCTGGAAGTACAAGCCCTGGATGCATACAAGCATTTGCTTGGCCCAGAACATCCAGATATATTCTGGGTTATGGGAAACTTGGCAGACACATTGCGGAATCTGGGAAAATACACTGAAGCTCAAGAGTTGGAAGTGCAGGTCCTGGAGGCAAACAAGTAATTCCTAGGCCCAGAACATCCAGATACATTCTGGGTTATGGGAAACTTGGCAGGCACATTGTGGAATCTGGGAAAATACACTGAAGCTCAGGAGTTGGAAGTGCAGGTCCTGGAGGCACACAAGCAATTCCTGGGCCCAGAACATCCATATACATTAAAGGCCATGGTAAATTTGGCATGCACATTGCAGAATCTGGGAAAATACACTCAAGCTCAAGAGCTGGAAGTGCAGGTGCTGGGTGCACACAAGTAATTTCTTGGCTAGAACATCCATCCATATTATGGATTATGGAAAACTTGGTGGGCACATTGCAGAATCTGGGAACATTTACTAAAGCTCAAGAGCTGGAGGTGTAGGTCCTGGAGGCATTCACAACACTCCTTGGCTCCAACCATCCAGATATATTGAAACTTAGTATGCATATTGTGCAATCTGGGAAAATATGCAGAAGCTCCAGAGCTGGAAGTGTCGCTCTTGGAGGTCGGCAAGTGATTGCTTCACCCAGAGCCCCCAAACACACCAAGCACCATGGCTAGCCATGTACACACCTTGGGACATATAGCAATGTATACCAAATTTCATGTCCTGAAGACACAATAGTGGAGGGGATAGTATTTCACCCTAAATTCCCAATGCTATCTCTAGTCATTCTATTCCATCTCCATCCCAACCCCCTCCATTCATCCATTCTACATATAAACATCATTTCCCACCTCATACCCTTTAGAATACTTTTGTTACATCCCATTTAGTTTTAGTTTGATCCTTGCCCCTTCCATGTTTCCCTTGACCCATCACTACTTCCACTTTCTTAATCAGACCTCCAACTCTTTGATATACCTTTGTATAAAGTTCCTATCATGTATGCTACAGTTTCTTAGTTTGAAACTTGACTTAGGTTACCCCTCTCTATTGTTCAATTCCCTCTACTGTCCTCTTATTCTTATTGAAGATGTCTGGAATCTCGTTGTCAATGAGATCACTGGTGGTCACACGAGTTGACAGGACCACGGTGTATTGTCTAGAACCGAGACGGGATACAGGAGGTTACAGCGTACAGTAAGGTAAGAGAGAGAAAAGTACCTAGGCTATATACATGTATGATGTGGTCACGTGCCAGAACAAAAGGAGTGGAACAAAGGAAACAAGAACAAAGGGTGAACACATAACAAAGGAGTGAACACGTAACAGGAACAATGAGTGAAAGAGTAAGACTGAGGTGCCAGGCTTACAATGTCATTGGCCAGCCATGACTCTTACCCCCTTCAACTCCTAGGATTTCAGCCCTTCAGTCAATTGAGCTAAGTGTTGTCTTTAGTCTCCACTGTACTATCCACTCTGTTTGAAATACTGCAGCACTCTAACAGTTCTTGTGAGGGTGCAACACAAACATTGAAGCCAAGCACCACCCTGTCTTATAGAATTGGACTTCCTGATTACTACAATTTTTGGATCTTCAAAATCATCTCTTCTGCCCCCCTTTACTTAGATCTTAAGAGGATAATCACAATTCATTGAATATACAAAACTTTATGGAAAAATCCTCATATTTATAAGTAAGACTGTTTCCTCTGGCTATGACTTCATGTTTTAGGGATTTATATTTCATTATCCCAAAATTTCATCTTTAAGACTTGTATGCTCTTTTAAAATATGCACAAATCTCATGGCTATACAAGATTATCTGGGTTGTTACCTAATCTTTCGGATAAGATGCATTCTCTAGTATCTCTGTGACTTTTAAAATATTTACAAATGTCCTGGTTAAACAAAATTATTTGGGTTATGACTTAATCTTTGGGATAAGATGTATGCTCTTGTATACATGTGAACTTTCAACTATAGTTCATATAATTTAAATTTATTTGGTTTAGAAAGTTAACTATTAATTCTACAACAAACAATATAAATATATATACTTGAGTGGACAAATAACTTTTAAAGCTTTGGATTATCCTCCTTAACAATAGTGATGATTGCTCTAATTTTGGTAAAGAAAGTGAGGGAGTAGCAATGGTAATGGTGTGTTTTCACAGCTTGGAAGTAATATCATCAGGAATAGTGTGAAATGAAGCTTAGGAATTGAGGATGGATGGATTAATATATTTTGGATTTAAAAAATAGCCAAATGGATTTTCTGTCAATAATTTTGTACTAAATAATTGAGTGTGGCTTGTACCTTCCAGGTTATAACCAGGTAATATCCTAGGTGGATAAGGTCCATGATGGTATAGTCCAGCAACTATATGTATAATTTTGTAAAATAAAGAAATTATTAAGGAAAAGTTGACATACCTTTTCCAGGAATAGATATTATTAGTTCATATTCTTTGCTATTAACAATATCAGGCCTGGAATGAAACCCAAACAGTTTGCAAAAATGATGGAGTAGAAACTATATAGATAGTCATAAGAATTAGTTCCAAAAAATATTATAATAATATACCATTAGAGAAATAAGACAGAGAAAGAAAATTCCAATTTTTCTTTCAAACTCTGCCATTGAATCTCACTGTGTTGGGTGGGTGCCACACACTCACTACTTTCTGATATGTTAGGACATGAGTAACTTAACCAAACATTCCTCTATAAATAACATAAATAACATACCCGTATGATACTCCTAAAAGGCCTACATATTCCCTTTCGCTCTCAACGAGATCTGTAAGAGGGTTTGATTTCTTCGACTGTTTGGTTCTGAAAGAAGATTTGGTGAAGCTGTGAAGGTGTCACAAAAAGTGGAAATTGCCACAGACACACATGTTGGCTTCAAACTAGAACATAGTTATATTTTGAATGGTAATACTCAAAATACCATTCTAAATGACATATGCTCTTAGAAAAGGGGCTCATTAAACATTAAAACCCAGTCTTAAAGTAAATTAACAGGGCCCATGAAGAATACATGGAAAATTATATCCATTTTATTCTAGTCAAATGCATTTTTGAAGGTATTTTGGAGTGTTTGTGGTAGTTGTGACACCCTGCATGGCACTTTCCCATGGCCCAGTCCTTCACAGGGGCACGATCCATCTCAGTGTCACATGTATAGCTTGCTGATAGCCTTGTGACTTCCTCCAGAATGTGAACATCTCATTTTTTTTCTCATTTCTAGTCATGGCATACTTGTTAATATGGTGACTATTCAGTCTGAAACAAGTTGGATGCCCTACTGTAAGTGTCAAGACCGATTCCCAGGAACTCCACAGAGTATCCGTCAGATATTATATTAGGTTCTGAACCATCTTCCAGACCAGTATAAAGATCTCAAATCCACTGGAACCTGACCCTCATCCCTCAAGTCCCCTTTGACTCATATCCCATTCTGTCAGTCTGTGTTAAGTGGTGTGCATGGAGCTTATCAGAGGGTTTATGTTACGACCGTGTCGCAACCCTATCGGCCCCGAGGTTATCGCCACTTGTCAACGTTTCAAGTCGTCCCCTCGGAAACCATCGGCCCCGAAGCTGACGAATGTTTCGCGAAGATCAAACTCCATTTACGCCCACGTCAAATAACTCGTATTGTCTGGTCAAACTTTGATACGTCCCCTTTATTATGTTGATCCGTTCAATCTTATGTTTCGCATATGTCTATCTATATTTGTAGTCCTCGAACCATTTCCTTTTATCGTAATTCCGCTCTCGGTTATCATCGGCCTCCGAACTAATCATAAACTTCCCGTTCCTAGTCAAGCTTATTGTTAATACCGTGTTCCGCCCTTCTCCCCATTAGTATTTTCCAGACGCCTGTTACTTGTATATGAACCCGCTGTAATTGTAGTTACGAGACAATCAGAATATCGACTCAGAATACCCTCATACACCTGTATCAGTCTCATACTAAGACTTCCCCCATCCGCCTTCGCGTGCGCTCGCCCACTCCCGGCCCCGACCCCTTGGCCCGACGCTCGACTTGTCCTTCGATTCCGATCGGTATCACGCCGAAAGGTACTCACTAGGACTAGTCTTCGCCCGCCCGAAATTTAAGGACATCCTGCGGATATTTGCGAGGGCGCAGCACATAAGCTGAAGCCAAGTCCTTCCGATCGGTCCCTGTCGGCCACCGACATTAGTCAGTTTCCAGTTCTTAACAGTATATTCTGATTTCACACTCGCATTTTCCGTCTAAACATGCCTCCGAGGAAAAATGCCAAGCCTAGCGGCGAAGCAGAATCTTCCACTCTCAAGTCTCCTTTTCTGTATACAGCCCGAGCTACTCAGAAAACTCCGCTACCAGAAACCTCCGAAGAATCTCGCTTTGTGGAGATTACCGGCGATGCTGAAGAAGTAACTGAAGCAACCGATCCCGAAGCAACTGAGGAGATTAACAATCAACCAGTTTCGGAACACGAACCCGAGGATGGCGACCAACCTCAGGCTAGTGGCTCCAAGAAGTCTGCAAAGAAGAAACCGGCTCTCGACCCTGAAGAAACATGGGAATTGTTTTCAGGTACACTAGGATCCCTTAATGAATTCCTTAAAAGCAATATCAAGGAAAAGGAACCTGGGCAAACCTGAGTCAACAAACCCGAGCCATTTACTGGCTCAAACCCGAAGAAATTGCCGACATTCCTTATGCAATGTCGATTCAACTTTCGGGACCGCCTGGCTGCATTCACAACGGATGACCGAAAGGTAAACTTCGCACTCTCATACCTTAAGGATTCCGCAGCAGCCTGGTTTGAACCCGCATTTTCTGGCCTCACCTCTGAAGACCCCGATTGGCTCCACGATTGGGATGCCTTTGTCGAGGAACTCGAAACCAATTTCGGCCCCTACGACCAAACCGGCGATGCCGAAACCGCGCTTTCTAATCTCAAAATGAAAGACACTCAGCGCATCACCGATTATATCGTCCAGTTCAACAACCTCGCCGCGCGTTGCGACTGGGGCGATTCGGCCCTCCGTTACCAGTTTTACTCCGGCCTTCCGTCTCGCCTCAAAGACGAAGTCTCCAAAGGAGAGACCGGCAAGCCGAAAACCCTCCCTCTCATGCGCCTGAAAGCCCAAAACGCAGACGCTCGATACTGGGAACGACGTTCGGAAATCAGTCGCGAAAACCCGTCGGACAAAAAATCATCGGACAACAAAAATGCCAACAAGTCTGGTAACCAAAACACCAATATAACTGGCAACTCGACTTCCGATAAGAAGTCCGAAAACAAAGGGTCTAACGACAAAAAAGGCAAGGGCAAACAGTCGAATAAGTCTCAAGACAAAGACAAACCCGACCTAACTGGCAAACTCGGCTCCGATGGCAAGCTCCTACCACAGGAAAAGCAACGCCGAATGGACAACAACCTTTGTTTGTTGTGTGCAGATCCCGGACACCGAGTCGCTGCATGCCCAAAAGCCACAAAAGCCCGATCGGCCAACACGGCCACGACCTCACAACCGGCCAAGCCGGCTGCCGAGTCAAAAAAAGATTAAGCAACTCTCTGGATTCCGTGCGGTTGGAGAGTTGCGTTGAATCTCCTCGCACACCGGAAAATTGTCATCTTAACGCATCCGCATTGTATGATCCTAATTCTTTGTTCATAAATCTTACTTCGGAACCTCTCGGGAGTTTCACTTTTCAAGCTCTCATAGATTCAGGTTCAACCCATTGTTTTATAGATACAAGTTTTTCCAGAAAAAATCAGTTGAAAACCTATGCAATAGATCCGATTCCGCTCCGACCTTTTGATGGTACCTCAAACTCCGTAATCTCGCAAGCCTGCGAACTCCGACTTCGGTTCCCGTGTGGAACCTTTCAGACAGTTACGTTTTTTGTAACACAGTTGGACTCGAGCTGCTCCGTGGTTCTAGGACATAACTGGCTCACCCGCTATAATCCGTTGATTGATTGGGTATTGAGCAGTATCCATTTCCGAACCCCGTCGGCACCCGATACGACTGGTCCGTTTCCGCCTGTTTCGGCAAATATGGCCTCTACAGCACCTCCGGCCCCCGTGGCAAATCCGAGCTCTCCGCCGCCCGTCTCTCTAATAAACGCCGCAGCTTTTATGAGAGCCATCAAATTGGACGGCTCCCGAGCATTTACAGTCAATCTTAAAGTTGACGAAGTCACCGGTCGCTTTGCATCCCCGGTGACCGAACCGATCGCAGATTTAGAAGGTGTTCCTAAAAAATACCATGAATTTGCAGATGTCT